>OZ010789.1:610009740-611209740 GCA_963932465.1 Maratus speciosus | reverse complement strand
AACTAACATTATACTCTTAAAAACATAAAACACTTCATGACACTATCAAATGATTATACCAGTGAACCAGAGTCCTTCATGTTTAGCGATCAAAAACTCACATGCATTACGCTGAATTGCTTAAACACATTTACTTAAAAAACGAAAACCACCTTTCACAAACCATCTCGATATTCAGACAGTCGAAGGTCAACCGATGCAAGAAGACTAAAGTTTCCTATAACTATAAACAACATCTTCTGGAAACGTCATTACTAATACGGATTCCTCTTACACTTGTAAAGCTGCTAAAACCACGTTGAAAAATAAACCAGCCTCTTTCTAGAATGAAGAATTACACATGACACCATCGATGAGAGAATCAAAAAGGCAGCCCGTGAAAAATGTTCTCTTGATTAAAAGTCAAATTCCAGGTTGACAATAAAAATAATCTCATTCAGCATTAAAAACTCCAAGGAGACTTAAGACTAAAAGGAAAAACATGCACCATCTTTTCAACTCGCCTAAAACTAAAAACATAAAGAGACACTTTACCACATAACAGCACGGACTGAAAACGCATATCTATCACGTTGAATGAGAGCATATTTATATCATCCAACCACACAGGAAAAGCAACTGCGACGCAGCCCGGAAGTTACATCCTCGATCTCTGAAACGCTAATGGAAAAAAGGACGAAACGTCATATGCAAAACGAACGACCGGATGACTAACGCCATCTCGTGTTCATTCGTAAAAACTCCTCAGTTGGATCAGAAGATTTCGGAAGTATTGCGTCACGGACGAAAACGTGTGCTAAATGCCGGCTCTTACGATAGTAAAGTGAAACGTAAATAAAGTATATGAAGTAAAGAAAGAAACGTAAAGCCTGGAACTAAAGCCTAGAAATAACAATAGAATAAAGGTAAGTGGAACTAAATAAAGTGTATTTAAATAAAGATAATGAATTAATTATACTTTTAAATAAAAAGTAAAAGTGAACTGTTATGATAGGGATATGTACAGGGATGAGAAAGGGTCTGTTTACCTAACAGAAATTACGGGATGCAAAGTACATGTTTTGAGAAATGGGCAGGGCACGTCGTTATTTATGCAAAATGGGGCAGGGCGCATCGACATTTAAATAAAAAAGGGCAGGGCGCAGTACCCTTCGAAAAACGCATAATGGGAACACTAGTTACAGGAACTGTTTTTTCCTCTTTCCCATCCTTCTGGTCTGACGATGCACTGTTTTCCTTCACCTCGACGTCTGAGTGAAGATTCTCGATGTAATTCCAGGCACCAAAATGCATTAACAGGACTTTCACTTCAACTTTCCATGTTTCCCAATTCGAGGAGGTCAAGAGAGCAATATTGGATAACTCCATCTTCAAAACGGCCTCCGTTGAAGCAATCGTAAACGAAACTTAAAAAATGTTGGTAATGTTTACGAAAAACGTCTGAAGAATCGACGAAAAACATAATGAAAGTTCACGAGAAGCGTCAGAAAAATTCACGACAAACGTCGCCAAAAAACGTCACTCAAAAACATCGAAAGTCCAGCAAAGAGGCACATTTTTTTAGCAAACAGGAAAAGTTCATCAGCGCTCAGCAGGAAAAAACATTATCTTCACTTCCACAAGGGCCACTGGGCCCATAACCTGTTAGTCAGTTAAAACATGGCTAAACAGAGTTGCTGGTGTTAATGTGGAAGACTTTCAAGACACCAGTTCTAAAACAAACTTAATTCATTGAAGCAAGATGGAATGATGATATACATTGTAACAGCTTTACTTAGCCATTAAATCATAATAAAAACAAAATAATATCTGATGCAGCTACATTATGATAGGTGACATAAACGTACAAAAATTTCACGAAGCTACTGATCCACAATCAGTCCAGACATTTATACACCCGGGAACAGCAATTGCTTTGCATAAAAACCGTTGCCAATCAGTAAATACAAACTTATGTAAAACACATCCGAAACGCCGATCATACAAGCACATCTGAAACGCCATTGGCTGCAAACTATGACGTTGCAAGGCAACCGCCCACGGTGGGACGCGATCCTGAAATCACTGTTACTGACAGTTACTCAGCAACGGCACTTGTCTCAGGAGCTAATACGCATGAATGAAACTGCCGGTTGTTTCGGATATGTAAACAGAACAAGAGAGGGTGAAAAATAAATGCGCATCAATAGTAAAAGTAAATACTTTAAAGCTTTATCATTCAATTTAAACTTTTACTGATTGTTTAATTAAGCACTAAGTAATTGATGTTTTACATTAGTGACTTCTTATAATTTACATTTTGTTTAGTACGCATCTTTTTTCTTTTCTAATTTTATCGGAATTTCGGATAATCCGAATTTTTTGTATTCCGAACAGGCACCGGTCCCAATTAGTTCGGATTAGCGGGATTCTACTGTATTACATATAGTGTGATAACAGGGATGAGAATTGCAAAAAAGCAAAAAAACTGAAACCATGCGCAAACAAAAAATTGTACCACATTTTATCCGTAAAAGATACTTTAAGAAATAAAACCAGGGTCTGATTTCCGGGCAAATGGAGACAAGCGCACAAGCCTGTATACTACATTACAGGAGTGAAAATAGCCAAATTACACACAGCTCTTAAAACATTGAGTGTGGGTCATATGAAATGCTCGACTTATCAGAATCATGACCGCTCCTGCAAATGAAATAATTTAATTAAGAATAGAGTTTGTGTGTCATAATTTTAATAAATTTTTTAGCAAAAATATGAAAAACTTAGTGAAAATCACAATGGTTAGTTATTTTTCGTCACACGGGCTAATTGGACCAGGACCTACAGCCAGCTTAGTGTGAATTCTGAATCAGGAGTGATTCTGAGTAAAAAAAAAAAATTGAAATTCACAGCAAATTTTCTGAAAGGTTACAAAAGAAGGGGAAGGGGAGGATACACTAAAAGCACTAAATACATGTATTTTTGCACCATTTTGATGAAATTTGCCGCTTTTTCGAGATCTTTTGACGGAATTTGCAGCTTTTTCGCGATCTTTTGACGGAATTTGCAGCTTTTTCGCGATCTTTTGACGAAATGTGCCGCGCTTTCGCGATCTTTTGACGAAATGTGCGCGCTTTCGCGATCTTTTGACGAAATTTGCTGCTTTTTCGCGATCTTTTGACAAAATTTTGCTTTTTTCGCGATCTTTTGACAAAATTTTGCTTTTTTCGCGATCTTTTGACAAATTTTTCTTCTTTTTCGCGATCTTTTGACGAAATTTTCTGCTTTTTCGCGATCTTTTGACGAAATTTGCCGCTTTTTCACGATCTTTTGACGAAATTTGCTGCTTTTTCGCGATCTTTTCACGAAATTTGCCGCTTTTTCACGATCTTTTGACGAAATTTGCCGCTTTTTCACGATCTTTTGATGAAATTTGCCGCTTTTTCACGATCTTTTGACGAAATTTGCCGCTTTTTCACGATCTTTTGACGAAAGTTGCCGCTTTTTCACGATCTTTTGACAAAAGTTGCCGCTTTTTTGCGATCTTTTGACGAAATTTGCAATTTTTATCGCGATCTTCGGACGAAATTTGCCGTTTATTCACGATCTTCTGACAATATTTGTAGTTTTTTTGCGATCTTTTGGTGACATTTACCGCTTTTTCGCGATCTTTTGACAAAATTTGCCGTCTATTCGAGATCTTCTGACGAAATTTGTAGTTTTTTCGCGATCTTTTAACGAAATTTGCCGTTTTTTCATCACCTTTGAATTTCTTTCAAAATCGGAAGAAAAGTGGAATCGATAGGAAAGTGGAAATTTCGGAAAATAACAAAATTTTGCAGGAGAAAAAATACGGAATCTTCGGAAAAAAAGGCGGAATTTTGAGGAAAAAAAAAAGCGGAAATTCCTTGAAATAACAGAAAAGTGGAAATCCGCCAAAAGACTGAAAATTCTCATCCCTGGTGATAAGCGATTGCTGTCTAATAACCTTCCCCAATCTTTTGCGTCCAGAAATTACGGCGTCCAATTAATATTTTCTGAAAGACTTTTTTTCTTTATCAAAAAATAAAAGCGCTATTCGATTTCATAGCTTCTGACTAAGAGAACTTGCTAATTCCATGCATCTAAGATTAAAATGATTTTGTGAATGTATCGGAAAGTATTTCCTTTGGACGTAAATACTTATTTAACGAAAAATCATTATTTTAATTCTAATTCATTAAAAGTTTTGAAAAGTATAGCCTTGGTGACAAGTTAAAAAAATTCACCATAACACCATGCTAACATTTATAGACCCACTAATTTGCAGGATTAAATATAAATTTCTTAAGCGTTAGAAGATATTTTAAGATTCTTTTTTTCTACTTTTATTCCACCCGACTGTTTCTTTTCTGTAAATTTCTTTCAAAATTAATTTCTAATGAAAACAAAAACTTCTAACTCCCGTCGTGACCTATTTTTTTCCCCCCCTCTCTCTAGATTATTCCCGATCTGGGAGAACGTCCTTGGACACCGTCGAGGAAAGACGTGTTTTCATCGCTCTCGCTAGTAGGAGTGGCCTAATCCAGTGCTGTTTTCGTATTGGTTGTTGTGCGCGTGACGTATGTGACGGCTTATTCTGAATACAGAGCTGAATGCCCACCTTTCCTCCCGACCTGAGCGGATGAGAGATCTGACTGCAGTTGTTCTGAGCGAGCCAGCAAGTGAGGTAATATGTTTTCGCTCATTTCTTGAAAGAATGTGTCTGATATTAGGAATTTGGCAACCGAGGAGGTTCAAAATATGGGATGGAAAATATTTAACGATTTCACCCCTGAATGATGTAGAGAGAATTCATTGAGAAAGGATATAGCTAAGCTAAAAAGAGAAGGGCAATCCTTTGAAGCAGAAACTGAACAACTTAAAAGCTGCAAAGAAAAGCAGAGTTTTTTATGGACTGATATAACAACTATTCAGACCCATACTAATATTTGTTTGCTGGTTTACCAGTATGCCACCAATGATAGTAATTCTGAAAAGAAAGATACCCCAATTTCGGAAAGTGTCCAGTCCGCTGAGTCACTAACCAGCTCGAACTCGGAGGGGGAGGTGGCGCCATCTGCCTCGGCAGTTGAAAACCAAACTCCTTCTGCTTGTAAGAGAAGGTTGGAGTTTTTAGCGGACTCTGAAAATTCTGTCCACCCAGATGAGGCAAATTTTCAAATTGTTTCTTCTAAAAAAAGTCAAAATTATTCTAATGATGATAATACCAGCGATATGGAAGTGACCAAAACTGTTGTTAGGGAAAAAAAAAACCAGGATCCCCCCAATCAAAATTATTCCACCTGAAAGGTGGTCCTCTCTTTTGGATAATCTTAAAAGAATGTCACCCTCGACCCGTTCTAAAGCTAAAGGAAAGTACCTTAGCTTATCATTTGATAATGTAGAAGATTATAGAGTTGTTCAAAGTAATTTAATTAAAATGAAAGTCAAATTTCATTCATATGTACTCGAAGATGCAAAACCCATCAGAGTGGTTCTTCAGGGACTCCCAGTCAACACCTCTGTCCAGGAAATCCGAGATATCCTGAAAATTGATTTCCTGGACATCACGGTGACCCAAATGTATAGAGGTCCCATGAGCAATAAAAGACCAATACCCCTTTTCTATTGTTCGATCCCACAACAAGAAGGTGCTGACAGCATCTTCGAGATAACTGAATTGCTTCAAACTGAGGTTAGTTTCGAGTAGTATCGGGGGCGAAAGGGTCCATCACAGTGTCACAATTGTCAGGGGTTTTTTCATTCATCCTTCTCGTGCAACCTACCTCCAGTGTGCCTTAAGTGCTCCAGAAATCATATCACGAAGGAATGTACAAGAAGATTTTGATGAACCCTGTCGGTGTTGCCATTGCGGATCTAACCACCCCGCTAATTATCGGAACTGCCTCAAGTTTCCAAAAACTACCTCCCCCCCCCCCCCCAAGACAGGCAAAAATGGTAAAGTTAATAGTAATAAACGCAATGTTGTAACTGTTAATTCTAATAGGATTTTCTCCAACAGGAAAGTTGAAACTTCCCAATCATTTAGGGAAGCTGCAATCGGACGTAAGGTCACCTTACCCTCCACCCCCCCCCCCCCCAACCCTCAAAATTCTAAAACTTCGGCCCCAGTAAAGGATGTCTTTTCGGCTGCCGAATTTATCTAAAATCTTATGCAATTTGAAACAAATTACAATGCGGACATTGTCTGCAAGGCCTTTTCTGAATCCCTTCCGGCACTCCGCATGGCATCCACAGAGATTGACCGGATTTTTATCTTATACTATAAAATTGTAACTTTGTCCAAAATTGGTTAGGTGTCACCATCAAAAAGATGTGCGCTTCCCCATTTTTCGTTCTTTTCTTTTCCACCATCATGTTCCCAGCTAATAGTAATTTGGACTCTTTCTCCATTGGTATATTTAATGCCAATGGGCTAAAAAGACAGGAAACTGAATTTCAAGCTTGGGTTTACAGTAATAATTTAGATTTCGTTTTGGTCAGCGAGACCCATTTTTCCCAGGGAAATGTCACCAGGGTTGCCAACTACGAGTTATTCAATGTAGACAGGGCTCGTAGGGGCACCAATAGCCACAGTTGGGGTGGCACTGCCATTTATGTTGAAAGTGGATTTAATGTGACTCTCATCAATAATCTCCCTCTAAATTCCATCAAAGCTACTACTGTTGTTTTGGACTTCCCAACTATTCCAAATCTTCTTATAGCAGCCGTTTATGTACCTCCCTTATGTGATAGAAACCTGCTGGAGCAAGACTTTTCCAGGCTAACTAACAATTTTCCAAATTTTATTCTTGCGGGTGATTTTAATGCTACTCATCCCTCTTGGCACTGTAGATCTACGAATGGGTTTGGTTGCAAACTCAGGAGGTGGGTGGATCAAAATTTTGCGCAAATTATAGCGCCCCCCACACCCACTATCTAATAATTATCTTGACCTTGCAATTACCCGCAATTTCCCTTATCCTTACAGCATTCAAACGCTGAACGATTTAAATTCAGATCATTTGCCAGTAATCCTTCGGTATTGAGTTGACTCGTACAGCCTAGATTTAGGTAGGCTTCTTCACACAAGGTGGGAGGATTTCACCTTCCTGCTCGAGCAGCGGGAAACTCCGTCCATCGTCCCAGAGACTAAAGAAGAGGCGGAGGAAGCCATCAGTCAACTCGGTGACGTTCTCAGAGATGTGTATGAACAGTGTTCTCAACCGAGAACCACAACTGTTGACACTCTCCGTCTACCATTGGAAATCAGACAATTGATTACTGAACGAAATCGTGCTCGTAGGATGTGGCAGGCAGGGTTGGCAGGTTTTTGACGCATGTCAGTTTTTGACAGTTTAAACTGCGGTTTAAACCGTCATGTCAAAAACCCCTTGTCAAAAACCTCAAACACTTACAGTGATCTGTAAAATTTCACATTAAATGTCACACATTAGATGTAATATTTAAAATTCACTATTACTGTAATTGTATAATTAGTATATAGTATTAGTAATAATTACAGGGTTGGCAGGTTTTTGACATGTGTCAGTTTATGTCGGGTTTAAACCATAGTTTAAACCGTCATGTCAAAAACCTCAAATACTAAATTGATCTGTAAAAATTCAAATTAAATGTCACACATGACAACATTTTATGTAATATTTTAAATTCACTCTTACTGTATATCAGTAATTAGTACATAGTAAAGTATTATTGTTAAGTACAGCTTTTTAACAGGGTAAAATTTTTATTTTATTTTTTTTTTTGTAAAATTGTGTTTTTCTAAAAAGTAGACATTAAGCTCACCTGAGCTGTACATTTTTTCTCTTACTTAAAATCGTTTTAATTTCGCTTACTTTTGAGAGCTTAAAGCATTAGCTAGCTTTTTTTATGGGGAAAAAAACTTAGAAAAGTGTAGATTTTTTTGTATATATAACAAGATAATGTGCATCAATGTTATTCTAGTCTAGGCAATAACCATTCCATTCAAAATTGAAATTGGATTATTAATTTCAAACATTTACAAAATAACAGAAGTAATTAAAAAAAAAAAAAGCTTAAAGTCAAAATCTTTTTAAAACATGCTTTCTTTCAATATATAAAAATGTTTTCGATTTTAAAACTGAACAAGATTGGCTCGGTCATTTAAAAGAAAATTCCTGTAAGCCCATATTGAAAAAGTGCATAATAGAAGGGATCAAATCATGAAACCATACCATTGTTTGGCTTAGGGGAGATGGGGGCACATGTGAACATCGCAGTTTTTCGATAGTTACTATAAGCTTTTTTATTTGAAAAAAATTACTAAAGATGATAGCATCTGTAGACATATGGTAAAAATTTTTTGAAGCTCTATGACATTTTGTTTGTCCTCTGTAGCCAAAACACTGTTTTTAGATCTCAAAAGTAAAATCATTGCTCCAAGTTCATAAGCGAATAATTTTATTTATTTATTCATTTATTTGAATTTGAGTGTTTTACCATATAGTATGAATACTAATAAACATTTTTGATAAAATTCTTTTTCTTCTAAAATTGAGAAATGTTAATTATTCATCAATTTAACAGAAGCAGCAATGTGGGGCACTTGTGAACAGGCTAGTTGGGGCAGATATGAACAGTTCATAAGTACCCCAATAATCATTCTGTGATTCTGTTTCTTTCAGTTAACTTAATGAGAGATAATGTCAGTTCCATTATCTACAATTTTCCTGAAATTGAAGATATTTTCCTCTCACAAAGTTGATTTTGTATTGAAACTTCCACAAACACATCTTTCAGCAAATACATAAAGAACAACAGGCTCGCCTACGTTCAATTGTACTTTAAATAAATTTAATGTTTTCTAAAATGCAATAAGTGTTATATATTATTTTGCTAAACGGTTTACAACAATATTTTTTATGCATTGTTAATACAAAAGTATTACTTTGAACAACTTTGCAAATTTTTCTTTTACATTTGTTCTAACCTTGCAATTATGGCTTACTTCCATCTCTAAAACATTTATGCATATGATGCTTTGAATGGTACCAGTATGATACCAGTATGATACCAGAAATATTTTAAGAAAGTACAATTTTTAAACTGATAACTACCGTAAAATCCCGATTGTACCCCCCCCCCCCTCTTTCAAAAGCAAAAGAAGTTGGGGGGGGGGGGGTTATAGTCGAGATTTTTTTTAATCATTAAAAAACCCTTCTTTATCTATAATTTACAAGTAAATAAGGAAAATACAGGAGTGAGACTCTTTCGTATTTCGGCAGATTTCCGATAAATAGTATGTAAATGCCCCCTCCCTAAAATTTCCCCCAAACAAAAACCCTTAAACAAAATTTAAAAGTTTTAATTTCTTTTTTTAAATTGCTTCTTTATTTTTTTATTTTATTGCAACAATACTTAATGAATCATCTAAGACTCTCCCCACCAAATCTACTTATTTTCATTTTATAATCTTTTGCTTAAACATATCACGCAGAAACTAGAGAAATATACATATATATTTTTCTTTATGGTGAATTTAAAAGGTAATATAACTAATGATTACTATGACAAATGAATAAAGGAATAAAAAGCACATTAAAGGATATTTTTTCCTTGTGTTCACATGTGCCCCACTGGTGTTCACAACTACCCCGCTGATGGGGCACATGTGAACAATTTTTTGATTTTATAAAACTATTAAAAAATGTAAGAAGAACTATACAGGTGATTTTGAAAAAAATACCATGTGCAAAAGAAAGTTCTGTTTACTATATTAAGTAGTTTTTGTTTATCGAAATTAATCCAGTTATGAGAAAAAGCTATACAGTAGACTCTCGTTTTTACGAACCTCTTTTTCACGAACACTTGCGATTTTACGAACTATAGAGTGGTCCCGAATACGCTCCCATAGAAGCAATGTAATTTTCCGCTCCCATTTACGAACTACAGATTATGAAAATCTCTTTTTTGCGAACTGAGTTTTCGTACTTCTGAAATTTTTTTAAAAGTAATCGGAATGCAGCGCCAACGTTAGTTAAACTCTATACAGGTACAATGAGACATCAGGTGCACTCCAAGAATGTGCTGATTTCCCCAATCTATTTCGAAGGGAGGGGTGTATAGCAACAATTTCCAGTAGTAGTTTTCAGGACTAAGGCACTTTTTCGAAGGGAACAATAACTGTGAAAGGTAAACATAGTATAGGTTTCCATAGATAAATTGGAAACATATATTTTTCAAAATGTGATTTTTTAAAAAAAGATACGTGATTGTATTTCCATTCCTATTTTTTTATCTATGTTTTCATCTATGCATTTTCATTTACTAAGTATAATACAGTCTGTGTTTTCATATGTAATATTTTCAAAGCATAGTAACGTACGTGTACTAAAATTATTTTTAGTGCATAAATTTGGATTTATTTCTTGTATATTTAAAAATACAGGTATAAATTTATTAAATAATAAATAATCTCGAAATACTGCTTCATCGATGAAGAGGGGGCAGTTTTATAAAAATAAACATAAAAAATGTTGGATGTATCAATCCCAAAACTTTCTTCCATCTCATACATGTTAATACTTGAAAATTCGCTATTACACTGCCAAAATTAAACGGCAATCTATGCCCATCATGAGGATTCAAAAGATATGAAATTCCGTGCATTAGTTCTTGAGATACGGCTGTCTCTGAAATCGTGTAAATCCAGCAAAAGTCAGCCTAGCAGCGCCACTTATTGGGTGCTTTACACCAAAACCTATGTTACACCAAAACCATCAAGCAACCACTTATGTCAAAGTCTAACTGAATCCCAGTTTTGGGGAAAATCCGTTCATTAGTTTTTAAGATAGAGTTATTGCGAAAATCATGAAAATTCCAGCATAGCAGCGCCACCTATTGTACGATTAACACCAAAACCTAATCAGCAACAACTTGTGTTAATATCTAACTAAATCTGAAGTTAGATGAAAATTCGTGCATTGGTTTTTGAGATAGAGCTATTGCGAGAATCATGCAAAATGCCGCACAGCAGAGCCACCTGTTGAACGATTTACACCAACACGTAATCAGCATCAAGTCATATCAAGGACTAACTGAATCTGAAGTTTGATGAAAATCCGTGCATTAGGTCTTGAGATAGAGCCATTGCGGAAATCGTAAAAAAATGCAGCATAGCAGCTCCACCTGTTGAGCGATTTACACCAACACGTAATCAGCATCAAGTCATATCAAAGACTAACTGAATCTGAAGTTTCATGAAAATCCATGCATTAGTTCTTGAGATAGAGCCATTGCGGAAATCGTAAAAAAATGCAGCATAGCAGCGCCACCTGTTGAGCGATTTACACCAACACGTAATAAGCATCAAGGCATATCAAGGACTAACTTAATCTGAAGCTTCATGAAAATCCGTGCATTAGATCCCAGGGATGTAGTGGAGGGTATACGAGGGTATACGCCGTATACCCTCTGGATTTTTGTAAGGAACACCGTATACCCTATGTTTCTCAAGAAAGCTATAGTATATATACACTAGGGTATACTCTCTGCCTTGAGCGCATACCCTCTGCTTAGAACGTATACCCACTGTTTTCTTTACGACTACACCACTGTTAGATCCTCAGATAGAGCCATTGCTGTAATCGTAAAAAATGCAGCATAGCAGCGCCACCTGTTGAGCGACTTGCACCAAAAACTAATCAGCATCAATTTGTATCTGGGACTAACTGGATATAATTTTTTATTAAATTCAGTGCATTAGTTCTTGAGATAGAGCGCCCACAAAATTTGTGTCACACACAGACACACAGACAGACAGACAGACTCACAGACAGACATTTTGTAAAAACATGTTTTTCGGGTTCTCTGACCCCTAAAACCTATAAATCCGTTGAAAACCGGAATTCGAAAATTTTCATGAATCCAATACTTTCTTCGGGTTAGGTTCCCTTAGAAAGACCTCCACGGAAGGCACTCCCCCCCCCCCCCCCCCTTAGGGCCTATATCCCACGTGCAGATAATTGGTCGACATAAAATACAACAACCAATACTTTCTTCTTGTAAAGATAGAAGAAGTAATAATGTACGTATTCATATCATTTTTGGTGATTTTCTATTTTACGAACTATTTGGGCGTTCCCTACGAGTTCGCAAAAACGAGCGTCGACTGTATTTATGCGAACTGTTCACATGTGCCCCCATCTCCCCTATACTTTGCATCCCAACCATCAGGGGCAAGGGTTGACTGCTGTATCAGTTGATTCAGCTCGCGCTTGAGGTACAGAGAGAGTTTATAGATGCTTACCCATACTGATTGTGTATGAAGCTAAAGAATCCCCTTTCCAGTCTTCCTATTTCAGTGCTATAGGGAGGACTCCATTGTTTCGTGGAAAGGTATCACTAAATGCAACAGCTTTTTGAGCCTGCTTCAAAACTTGCTCATCTAGCAATGCTTTTGCTATCAAGTCCTACTAGCTCAGCATCAATTAAGAGACAGACTGTTTTCTAACACTTCATACACTCTAAACTCAAAAATCTTTTGGGTGTAAATAAATGTGCTAAACACGTGGTGTGCTGCAGCATGCTGTGGGGTAAAATTGATTCGGATTATTTAATTGTACAAAATTATTTTCTTCTGGTTGAAAAAAAAAATATATATTTTATTGCAAATAATATATTTTTTAAATTATTAAATTTCAATAAAAGATCACATAAATCATTGACTTATTTAATGTTTATCTATTGTTAAAATGTTTTAGCGTGTTACATGTATTTGGCAGTTTTCGACGGTTTAAACCAGTTTTCGACAGTTTAAACCAGTTTATGACAGTTTAAACCAGTTTTTGACGCTTGTCATGTCAAAAACCAGTTTTTGACGTCAAAAACCCAACCCTGGTGGCAGGTCTATCGTTCTCAATATTTTAGGACCCATTTAAATCAACTGCACAGGAGAGTCAAGGCTGCTATCTCCAAGTTTAGAAGTGAACGCTGGAAGACTTTTGTTGAATCACTTTCAACAGAAGACAACACAATTTGGAAGGCTGCTTCCCGCATTCATAGGACACGAACACACATTCCGGCTATTACTAGCCCTACTTGCCCTAATGGCATGGCATATACAAACACGCAAAAGGCTGAAGCTATCGCCGAAAGTCTTAGAAGTCAGTTTACACCCAATTCTGGAATGGACAACCCACGGGTTGCCACTGTGTTGGAGACCACAGTTCAAAAATTTTTAAACACAGACACACCTAACACACTACCCCCGGCCACACCTTCTGAGTAAAGGTCAAAATTAGCACCGGCCACAGGGCCAGTAAATGAAAAAAAGTGGCTAGTGAAAAATTGTCTATCAGCGGCCACCTTCCGGCCACTTTTTTACAAGGAGGTAATAAAAATTTCTTGCATTTCATCAAGGATTCTACTTTTTTGGTTCCAATAATATTTATATTAACATATTTATTTGGGCTACTCAGTTTTAGATTAATACTTATAGAAATTTTATTGTTTAGTATTTTGAAATAAAAAAGTGGCCGCTAGTTTAAAGAAAGTGGCCACTTAAAAAATTAGTCCTACCGGCCAGTGGCCGCTAATGAAATTTCCCAAATTTGACCTATACTTATGAGGTTCGGGAGTATATCTCAGGCTTAAAAAAGAATAAGTCTCCGGGTGAGGACCGCATCTCTACTAATATGTTAATTAACTTACCTCATAACTTCATTCTCTATATTGTAATTCTAATTAACTGCATGATGAATCTAAAAATTTTTCCAGATTGCTGTAAAAGGGCCATTGTTGTCCCCCTACCCAAAAGTGGGGCGGCCGACAAACATGATCCTGCCAGCTTTCGACCTATATCTCTATTATCTTGTCTATCTAAAGTTTATGAGTATGTTCTTGTCAACCGCCTTAAGGAGTTCTTAAATTCTAATGACGTGCTTATACCGGAGCAATTTGGTTTTCGAGCACGTCATTCAACAACTCATCAGTTGTGGAGAGTTTCTGAACTTCTTCACGATGGCATTAGATCTGGCGGCGTGACAGGAGCAATCTTTCTCGATGTGCAAAAGCCCTTTGACAAGGTCTGGCACATCGCCCTTATCTTTAAACTTATTGTGCTCAGAGTACAGGGCCAATTAATTAAAATCTATAATGACTACTTTTAACTTAGATCCCTCGTCGTTAGAGTGGGAAGTTCTTACCCTAACCCTCAACCTATTGCCAGCTCTGTGTCGCAAGGCTCCCTCAGTGGTCCTACCCTCTTCAACATTTACGTCAATGATATTCCTAAAGAGCCTGATATCGACTTAGCAATATTTGCCGACGATACTGCCATGCTTAAACAACATAAACATGCACAAACAGTGTTCTCTAGACTTCAAAATTATTTGGATATTCTTTCGGTCTGGTTAAGGAAATGGAAAATTAAAGTGAACAGTGCCAAAAGTGCTGTCATCTTCTTCACCAATCAACATTTTACCCCAGATGCTAATCTTAACTTTAAATTGAATAACGAAAACATTCCCTGGAAGACTGAGTATAAATACCTAGGCATTAACCTAGATTCCAAATTAACATGGTACCAGCACATCACAGAAATTCTGGGGCATGCTGACCGCGCTGTGGGCTCCCTTAACCCCCTCTTGGCTTGGAACAGCCCCCTGTCAATCAAATATAAATTGTTTGTTGTCATGTTAACTTAAAATGTTAGTTTTTATTAGAATAAGTTTAGCTTTGTTAACATGACTTACTTTGTTTTTACCCTCTCCAAGTCAACGGCGAAATACATGAAAAACACCATTGCTTCTCGCTACCGGCATGCCGATTTTCCATAATACGTGATATCGTAGCGACCCGGAACTGATTGTAATATCACTGGTGATTCGCTGTTCACGGCTGTCGTTCGTATGTTTGACGTCATAACGCTGGGCATGAGATAAGAAGCGTTTGACCCAATAGCGTTTTATGATGTTTTGTTGTATTTCGTTTCTAGGAATGGCATCACTTAGTATGCAGAAATTCCCTGTTTGTATTTGTATAAATGACCGGACGAATTTGATGAATTTGCCTTTTGCCGTAACTGCGTATTGTGAGCAGCTCTTGTAATTTTTTTTTGTTATGGCGTCGTAGCACTATTTAAGTAACCTTTATTTAATGTTTATTTTAGTTTGTTTTAGTTTAAGCACAGTCATGCTTGTTAAGTTTTCATCTTGTAAATATCATCACTTTTGTCATTATTAATAAATAGAATTCTTGGAATTTCTGTGCTGCTTCACTAAGTCTTCCACAGAACTTCACGTTCTTTTTAGACTTTCACTGATCTCTGCTGTCAAAAATAAAGTTTAATGCTAATAAAATAGATCAAATGGTTATGGGCCCAGACCCATTAAATAACCATTTTTAGTGAAGTTTGACAAATGTGGAAGTGAAAAAGATGTCTTGTTGCCGTTTGTGAACTTTCCGTTTTTCTTGAACGAACTTTTGTGCTCCTGCTGACGCTTAGTTTCACCAGTTGCCAAGAGAGAACTTCCTCTTGACGGGGGCTGATGGAACAACAAAACATCACCCTGCTCACGAGTAGCAACTGGGAGTCCTGGAAACATGAGGTCAAGGTGTTATTACTACATTACGGAGCTTGGGAGTTTGTCGGAGGTACAGAGGAAAGTAACAAGCCACCTGATAATCCTGTTATAAGTGAAAAGCCAGACCAGAATGATATTTTGGAGAGTGAAAAGTCTCCTTCTAAAACGCCAGAACCAGCTGCCAGTAAATCAAAAGTAGATCCAGAAGCAAGTGACCCGACATGGAGAGAGAAGCAAGACCTAAAATTGAGAAAAAATAGAGCCTATACCATCATCTATCAATCCCTCAGCTCAGAGTTTAAACCACTGATATCCAGCACGACAGATGGAGCCAGAGCATGGAAGATTTTGCATGACCACTTCGAGCCAACAACAAGAGCCCGCGTGATCCAATTGCTTGATATTTTTTTTGGTACCAAGTATGTTCCGGGTGAGAACTTGGGACTTTTTCTGTGTCGTGTTAAACACAGGGGTGATTGTGACTCAGAGTGAAAAACCCTGAAAATTAATAGATACAAAGTGAAAAACCCTGAAAATTATCGATGCAAAATATACCAATATCAATTTACATAACAATTGATGCTGCAACAGCATGACAATCAAATGACATATTTCTGCTATTGTTTGAAATATACAATTGCAGAAAAACATAATTTGGTAAACTTGTGTTAATTTCACTGAAAGCTAAATGACTTCATCAAATGGAGAGTGCAATTTATCTTGTTAAATATGCAAAGTTCGAATTCTATACTCAGTAAATGAATTTTTTCTAAGTACTTATGAAACAAGTACAAATTATGTATTAAGAGTAGGATCTCTTAGTTTAATGCAAGTCATACCTTAGTTATTCGAAAACAATAAAAAAATGTCAAAACCAATCCAATTTTACTTTAAGTGGGTAAGTATTAGGAAAAAATAAAAATCACAATACCAGGGGTGATTCTGAGTAAAAAAAAAAAATGTATCTGAAATTCACAGCAACTTTTCTGAAAGGTTACAGCAGAGAGGGTGGGGAGAGAATCACTCCTGGTTCTATAATTATGTGTTTTTTCTGCGTTCCTTTCACGAAATTAGCGCTTTTTCCGCGAATTTTCGGCGAAATTTGCGTTTTTTCGCGATTCTTTAAAGAAATTTATGTTTTTTCCCTATGACCCTTTAAAAAAATTGCGTTTTTCCTGCGATCCTTTGACGATATTTCCGTTTTTCTAGCGATTCATTGACGAAAATCGCGTTTTCCCGCGATCTTTTGATGAAATTCGCGTTTATCCCGCGATCTTTTGACGAAATTCGCATTTTTCCCGCGATCTTTTGACGAAATTCGCATTTTTCCCGCGATCTTTTGACGAAATTCGCATTTTTCCCGCGATCTTTTGACGAAATTCGCATTTTCCCCGCGATCTTTTGACGAAATTCGCATTTTTCCCGCGATCTTTTGATGAAATTCGCATTTTCCCGCGATCTTTTGACGAAATTCGCGTTTTTTTTTCACGATTCTTTAAAGATAGTTTTTTTTCGTGATCCTTTAATGAAATTTGTGTTTTTCCCGCGATCCTTTGGCGACATTTCCGTTTTCTCCGCGATCTTTTGACGAAAATCTTGTGTTTTTCGCGATCCTTTATGAATTTTGCACTTTTTTTGCGATCCTTAGACGAAACTTCTGTTTATTTCGAGATCATTAGACGAAATTTGTTTTATTTCGCGATCATTAGACGAAATTTGTTTTATTTCGAGATCATTAGACGAAATTTGTTTTATTTCGAGATTCTTTGACCAAATTCGCATTTTTTCCGCGATCGTTTGGTGAAATTTGCAGGTTTTTTCGCGATTCTTTAAAGAAATTCGGTTTTTTTTCGCGATCCTTTAACGAAGTTTACGTTTTTCCAGAGATCCTTTGGCGATATTTCAGTTTTTCCCGCGATCCTTTGATAAAAATCGCGTTTTCCCCTGCAATCTTTTGACGAAAATCGCATTTTCACCGCGATTACGGGATGGGGAAAATCCTTCTAAGTTCTAATTGTGTTTTTTCTGCGTTCTTTTGACGAAATTCGCGTTTTTTCTACGATTCTTTAATGAAATTCATGTTTTTTTAAGTGATCTTTTAACGAAATGTTCGTTTTTCCAGCGATCTTTTGACGATATGCATTTCTTCCGCGTTCTTTTGATGATATATCCGTTTTCCCGTGATCTTTTGACGAAAATTACGTTTTTCCCGCGATGTTTTAACGAAAATCTTAGTTTTATCGCGATCCTCTGCGAAATTCGCGCTTTTTTCGCGATCCTTTGGCAAAATTTGTGTTTTATTTCTAGATTCTTTGACGAAATTAGCTTTTTTTCCTGGAATCCTTTGACGAAATTGTCGATTTTTTTTCAGCGAACGATTGAGGAATTGATTTTTTTCGGCGACCATTTGTCAAAATTCACGATATTTTTAATGTCCGAATTTTCCACTAAACGTAATGATCTCATAAACCCGGAAAGATCGACCGAAAAACCCGGAAATCCGGGCTACACCCGGAGCACAATCACCCCTGTAAACAGGCTGCTGAACGTCTTCGTGATGTGGGTCATCAGCTGCTACGTCGGTTATCAGATGATACGGAGTCTTCCGGATGAATTTAGAGCCACTGTCCAAGCCATCTACCGGTGGAAGGATGTGGAATTTACGCCTTGTAAAATAGAAAGCGAGCTCCTGCTGAAAAAAAACAGATTATGCCCGTCTCAAAAAGATTTATCTGATGTGAATGTGGCTTTTTCCGGTGAGTCATCTGTAAAACCAGGTAAACACAGAATTGGTCCTTGTTTTTATTGTAAAATGTATGGTCACGTAATTTCTAACTGTAAGCTCAGATTAAGTAAATCTAATTACCAAAATTCTAAATATTCTAACAGTAAAAGTAATTGTGATATAGCTGGTAAAAGTAATTTTGAAAAAGATAGTAAATGTAATTCTTATAAACTTAATGTTAAAAATAAATTTTTAAAAAAATCTAATTTTAAAAGTAATTTTCAAAAAAAATCTTCTGAATCTGAAACTAGTAATGTTGAATGTAAAATGTTTAATTGTACCTTCTCTGAACTGGAATGTAGTTTAATAGAACTTTCTCCTGAACTGTGCGAGGCAAATTCATCGGATCTGGGCTATACCCAATGGGTTTTTGATACGGCGGCTACAGCCCATTTTTTGTAGCAATAGAAATTTGTTTTTCGATTTTCAGCCAGTATCCGATTTGCACATGTCTCTCGCAGTTGGGGAGAGAGAATGTCCAGTTGAGGGAAAGGGAACAATTCAGTTTTTAATAAAATGTACAAATGGCAAATTTAATCGTATTATTTTAAAAGATGTATTATATAATCCTAAATTGAGAAGAAATTTGTTGCCTGGAGTTAAACTAGAAAAGTTAAGGATTAATTTTGTAGGTAAAAATGGTAGAATTCTTGTATATGACAAAAATGGTAATGAGCTCTTTTATGCATTAAGAAAGCATGACCTTTATTTTTTTGAAGCCTTCTAAGTATGTAACTAAATTTGAGGGAAATAACAACTCAGTCAATTTTTCAGCAAATCAAATAGAAAAAATAAATGTTAATGAATTATGGCATGAAAGATTCTGCCATATTAACAGCGAGTATGTTGTGAACACAAGTAAACAAAAAATTGTTAACGGTTTACTTTTGCTATCTAAATTGACTGAAGATTGTATTTCCTGCAAATTGGCTAAATCAAAAAGAGTGTCGTTTAAACCAATAGGTCAAATAAGGTCTAAATCTCCTCTCCAGCTGCTGCATATGGATTTATGTGGGCCTTTACCCGTTACATCTCATGGGGGAAGTAGGTATTTTTTGTCCATTATAGATGATTTTTCTAGAAAGGTCACAGTTTATACCCTGAAAAATAAGCCTGATGTTTTTGAGACCTTTTTTAAATATCAGAAAAGAGCCGAAAGGTTTTTAGATAGGAAAGTTGTCTCTGTCAGAACAGATGGAGGTCTTGAGTTTTGTAATCAAGAATTAGATAATTTCTAGAAAATGAGGGAATTTCTTATGAAAAGACCAACCCATATTCTCCCGAGATGAACGGTTGTGCGGAATGCTTTAATTTAACTGCCCTCGATGGAGTAAAAACCCTTCTTAATTCTAGCGGTTTATCCCAGAAATTTTGGGCAGAAGCTCTTTTGTGTTTCACTTACATGTGGAACAGAGTCTGTCACAAGAATTTTAAACTAACGCCTTTTGAGCTGTATTCTGGGAGAAAACCTTCCGTTTCTCACCTCAAAAAGTTTGGTTGCTTAGCTTATGTCGGTATACCTAAGCAAAACAGGAAAAAGCTCGATATGAGAGCAAAACTAGGTATAATGTGTGGTTATGCACAGCACACTAAAGGTTACCGGATTTGGATAATAGGCGAGCAACGAATTTATGAAACTATAAATGTAAGGTTTGATGAAAGTAAAAGGGGGTTGATGCCATAAATGATTCTAAACAAAATTTTCGCTCTTTTTCTTATTTTAACTTTCCTGAGGATGGGGATATTTTCCCTATAATAGACGATATTATTGAAGCAAAAAATAGATGTAATAGTCCATCCACAATAAGGGAAAGCAGTACTCAGAGTCGGGTTAGTCCTGTTAAAACTAGAAGTTTAGATTCTAAATCGAGTGATAGCTCAAGTTCAATTCCTTGCTCATCCATTAACTGGGTACGAACTGCTGTTCCTCGTAAAAATGAACCTAGAACGGATATTTATTATGGCATTGAGGGAACTAAAGTTAAATATTGATCTTTAAATGATGCGATCAAATATTGTGCAGAGAACAGCGTTGTCTCGGTTTTAACCAGTGGTTTAAACCGGTTTTAACCGTCCTGGTCAAAATCAATTTTGACCATTTTGACCACTGAAATTGACTATTCAATTTATTTACTACTAATCAAATATGTTTTACTAGCATATGTTAAAAACTAAGTTAACATTTGTTAAAAATGTCATAATATAAGTAACATAACACCAGCAAATACCAAATTTAAAAAGTCATAACATAAATAACATAACACCAAGATACTCATGCATCACAAATGTTTTAATTATTTTTTTACACAAGCTTTTTTACGTTTTTATGTAATTTGTATTGAATTTAAAAAATGATTACAAGTAACAAATTTTGCGATTGTCTCTAAACTTAGATGGTTTCATAATTTATTTTGGATTATTCCAAATTTAGAAAACAATCTTTCAATTGATGACGATCTGGCACAACAATTCATTAGATGTAATGTGAATTCAACAAATTTTATATCAATTCCTTTAACCTTCTTCATTGCTACGCACCAGATATCAGGCCCAATTGTATCTTTTACACTTTCAGAAAAACAGGATTTTGGATATGGTAAGGGTTCTTCTTGAAATGCAATCACAAGAGGCAAAAAGATAGGATCAATATTATTGTGTAACCATTGCCTTGCTATTTCTTGCTTCTCTTCATAAATACTTTTACCCATGTCGGCAGGATTAAGCATAATAAGCCAGAAAATGAACTCGGGTAACATTTTCATTAAATTGAGACTATCATTTTAGAATAAGTTTCAAGATCTTTCTCTTTTAGCAATCTTAACCATTCGTCACATGCATCAGATATAGTAGCATCTTCTTTTTCAAATTTATCTACAGCAAGGGAAATAAATTGATTTTGTAAATATTTTACTTTGTATATGCCTACATTGTTAATGATTTTAACAATGTTAGCATCAATATCATTCTTCATGCTCACCTGCAATTTTTCATTTCAATATCATCTTCATTATTGAACTAACTTTGTTTGTGTTTGTAATATCTTGTGCCCAAGATTCAAATAATGTGCAGCACATCCATAAGAAATAAACAGTTCGTCTGTATATGCATTTTTAAAATCATCTCTCATGCGTTTAATCTTGTTTTCATTGTCACTTACAAAACTTCTTACTTTACAAACTTGTTTTCTACCTCTTCTTTAGCATCAGCTGCTAGTTTTAAACAATACTGGGCAGTTTTTTTAGATACCCTTGTATCAACAGCTGAAAGGAAGAATGACTTTTTCCCTGTTGATACGCAATTAACAATGAAAGGGCAATTATGGATCTAGCTTTCTTATTGTATTGCATAAGCATATTTTACTAATGAGCCTCCTTAACTTATCAGTGTATTATTTTTTTAACTTCCTGTTACTTTTATTACTTATTAAGTTACTTTTATTGGAAAGAAAAAATTATTAAAATTAAGACCATTTTTAGCAGTTTTGACCATTTCTGACCACTTTTGGACGGTTAAAACCACTTTTATCCAGTGTCCTGGTCAAAATCAATTTTGACCAGTTAAAATTACAACCCTGGCAGAGAACAACATAAAATATGATTATGATTTTTTTTTATTTTAGTGGTAAAAATATTCAATCCGGTAAAGTTTCAAATTTTTCAAATACAGAAGTTAACTTGGTCGAGGTAAAAATCCTTAGAAGTTACAAGGAAGCTACTAAGACGCCCGAAGCATCTGAATGGGAGGAAGCTATGAATCAAGAGATGAAGGTCATGTATGACCGTAAAGTCTGGGATTTGGTAGAACCACCAGAAGATGCACAAATTTTGGGTAATAGATGGGTTTACACCATAAACAGAAATGAAAATAATGAAATTGTTAGGTTTAAAGCACGCCTTGTGGCTCAGGGATTTAGCCAAATTAAAGGTTTAAGTTATGAAGAAGTTTTTAGCCCAGTAGTAAGTTTTTCTATTATAAGATTGTTTTTTAGTATTTTTGTATGCCTTTTTAAATGGTTAAATGTACAGGTAGACGTTAATAATGCATATTTATATGCTGATTTGGATAAAGTAATTTATATGCAGCAGCTGGAAGGTTTTACAGGAGAATCTGGAAAGGTTTGTAGGTTAAATAAATCATTATATGGTCTCCACCAAAGTGGAAGACAATGGTTCTTTGAAATAGATGATGCACTTTTAAAATTAAATTTTCAGAAACTAAACTGGTGTAACTGTGTCTATACTCTTGAAAATAAACTTGTACTTTTATTGTATGTTGATGATGATATAATATTTGGTAGAACTGAAAATGATCTGGAATTTGGAGTGGGTTTACTAAAAAGTTTCTTCAATTTAAAGGTTCTAGGGAAAACAAGAAAACTCTTGGGTATAGAGTTTGAAGAATGTGAAGACGAATTGTTTATTCACCAAACTTCATGTATAGATAAAATTTTGATTTGTATTCTAAATATAAATTTTCAATGAGTTCTGTACCAATGCCTAAGGGGCTTGTATTGTCAAATTTGGACTGTCCTGTTAATCAACAAGAGATTGATGAAATGTCTAAATATCCCTATAGGAACCTAATTGGTTGTTTGAGTTTTATAGCAGGTCGAACACGACCTGACATTATGTATGCTGTAAACCTACTTTCTCAATTTCAGTTTAACCCAGGTATAAGACACTGGCACAGTTTATTAAAATTACTTGGTTATTTACAGTATACTAAAAATTTCAAATTAGAATTATCCAGAGTAAATGAACTAAAACTTTCACGTTATTCAGATTCTGATTTTGCTGCAAATTGTGACGATCAGGTTTCTATAGTTGGTTACACTTTATTTTTAGATAGGGCGCCAATTTCTTGGAAAACCTTTAAACAAAAATGTATTAGCCTATCTACAATGGAAGCCGAATATGTCATGCTCACTGAAGCAGCAAAAGAATTAATGTGGATCAAAAATGTTCTAGAAAATGAAAGTTTAAAATTAAGTTTAACTGAATGTTCTTTATTCTGTGATAATCAGGCAGCAATTTCTTTTTCTAATTCACCAGTTGAAAATCAGAAAACCAAGCATATTCACATTAAATATTTATTTCTAAGAAATCTAGTTTATGATAAAATTTTTAAATTAAAGTATATTCCAAGTAAGTTAAATTTAGCAGATGCTTTCATTAAACCTCAAGTTAAAGAACAGTTAATGAAATTTTGCATGCAAGTTTTAAGGATTTAATATTTATACTAGGGATGCACCGAATATTCGGTCTATTCAGTATTCGGCCATGTTGCTGAATATTCAGTTTGGCCGAAAATCGAAATATTCGGCCAAACCGAATACTTAAAAAAAAATATTTTAAAATTATTTTTTAAAACCTTATACAACTTCTACATTTAACAGTCAACTTAAAGATATTCAGAATAATTACAAACAGAATCATATTTAAATAAAAGAGAATGTTTTTACATTATTTATTTCCTGTTTGTTAAGTATTATTTAAGAAAATTAACCAATCATGAGGATTTTCATAAGAATTAATTATGTACAAATGCAAGTTCCTCAACATTGTCCAGTAAATAATCTGTTTCTTGCTACGATTTTAAGAACAACGCTTACAACCTCTGAAAATGATTGCCCACTCCAGACAGTGATCTAGGATGCATTTAAAAACTTACTTGCTTGATCAAAGGGAGTAGAACAGTTATTCTTGCTAAGTTGTCACCATATAAAATTTGAATCGATTGTATTATTTATTAACTTTTACTTTAGTCTCTTCCTGACAAGCAAATATATGTACCTGTACAATTTATTCACAATTTCTCTTTGATTTTAAAATGTTTGTTTTAGAATTTAAGAAAATTTTATTCATTTGTTTTCATTCTCAGAAGAAGCCATGAAATTTAAAATTTTATTAATTAAAAATTTTTTTTCTAACTATCCTGTTCTTAAATAACTCAAAGCAGATTTTTTTCAGCATAAAGTTTGCTTGAAAAAAGCTGTTGTTTATTAGAATAAAAGTTTCTGTTTTAAATATTATGTAAAATTGTTTTAAAATTTAACATTTAATGCCTTTAAACTTTGAAATATAAAAGTATTCGACAAGCCGAATATTCAATATTCGGCCTAGCAGTTACTATTCGGCTAGCCGAATATTCGGTATTCGGTTCATCTGTTGGCCGAATATTTGGTATTCGGCCAAAATCACTATTCGGTGCATCCCTAATTTATACATTTATGGTTACTATGTTCATTGCCATGTTTTTTTTGACATGACATTGATCAGACTGCCTTTTTCATAAGTTTAATTGTTGAAGGGGGAAGAGTAGTTATTGGAAAAAAAAAAGTTATACATTTTGGTCAGATTTTGATTGGTACCTGGTCGGTGAATTTTGTTTCAATTTTCCCCGACCCGATATTGATTAGACAGACTGTTTTTGAATTGAATATTGTATTTTTGAATATATTATGTAAATTTTTTTTTTATCCTTTGTAATGCCTTGGAGAGGCTAAAAAGGGGGGTGCTTGTTGTCATGTTAACTTGTTAGTTTTTTTAGAATAAGTTTATCTTTGTTAACATGACTTACTTTGTTTTTACCCTCTCCAAGTCAACGGCGAAATACATGAAAAACGCCATTGCTTCTGGCTACCGGCATGCCGATTTTCCATAATACGTGACAGGGTTGTTACGTTTAAAACATTTTGTTTAAAACATTACATTTAAAACATTACATTTAAAACAGTGTTTAAAACATGTTTATTAAAGAATCGTTTGATATTCAAGTTGTACACTTTATTTACGCAACAAATACATCATTTTCATGTGTGGATTATTCAGAATTTAAAAAGATGGTGTTGAGTACAAAACCTGGCTACAAACCACCAAATCATCATGAAATAGGAGGCATATTACTTGACAAAGTGTATGAATCTGTGCTGGAAACTTATAAAAATGATTTAAGAGAACAGATTGTTTGTGCTGCTCTTGACAGATGGAGTAACATTCTCAATGAGCCAGTTGTAGGAATTACAGTATCTTGTAAAGGCCAAATTTACTTAGTAGATTCAATTAATACATCTGGCCATCCTCATGAATTTAATTATCTTTGTGAGCTTGCAAGTATTGCCATAAATAAAGTCAAGGAACGCTATGGTTGTTTTATTGGCAGCTTTGTAACAGACAATGCTGCCATGAAGATGAGAGATGAACTTAAAAAGATTGAGAGACATAATATGAATATTTTAACTTATGGATGTTCAGCTCATGCCTTAAATCTTCTAGCTAAAGACATTAAAATCTCTAATATAAAAGCTCAAGTTTTGATATTGTTAAATATTTTCGAAATGATAATTTTGCTTCAGCAAAGCTTCGAGAAATAGTTGCTAAAAAGCTTGAGTTACCATCAGGTGTCAGGTGGAATTCCATGTTGGACACAATGGAGTCTTATATAAGCAATTGGTCACAAATTTTCAAAATTTGTGAAGATAATCGAGAGAAAATCAATTCTGATATTTCTAAGAAAGTCCATAGACTTGCAGTTAAAAAGAAATGTTGAAGATTATATCCAAAGGCTCAAACATATTGCAATTTCATGTGACAAAGCTCAGAGTAATAATTGTATTATTCGTGATGTAGTTGAAGTTTGGAAAGATTTTAAAAAAGAAATATCAGAAATATGTGCTGCTAGTAATCTTACCATGATTACAAAAAACATTGAAAAAGCCATAGAAGACAGATATGAATTGGCCATGACATCTGTACATTTCTTGGCAGACATTACTGATCCATGCTTTAAAGGAGAATCACTTACAATTGATGAGATAGAAAAAGGCATGAACCTTGCAGCCGAATTATGTCCTGAACTAATTCCTATAATTATAAACTATAAAGCTAAGTCAGCTCCATTCTCCAGTTATATGTTTGATGCTATTAATAATAATGCAAAAAAATAAATAAAAATGATATGCTGTCAGTTACCAATCATAAATTCGCTGTTCAAGAATCAAATAAAGTGCACAATTTTGTAGAAATAACACCTTTATCTTGGTGGATAAGCTTTGAAAAACACGTCGATAAAAATATGCTGATCACAAAACAATTACATACAGCTGTGTGGATGGTTTAGAAAGAGTTTTCGACTTTTGGCTTTGTGCTGAGCAAAACTAGAAACCAGTTAGGTGTTGATAAGGTTGCCAAGCTTGTTACAATTTTTAAGAACTTGCAGGAGATGGGCGCCGATAGGAATCGAACCGGAGAACCCATGGTCAGAAAGCGAGATCTTACGTGCCGAGCAAAAGGCTAGCTCGATCGCTTCCTGCGAGAAACTCGTTTTACTGACCGCGCAAGATGGCGTCGCCACAGTACTCCACCCCCAGTGAGAAGAGCATCTCGTTGATGCTGTACGAGCGATGTGCACTCGTGTTGCGCTGGCTCGTTGCCAGATGATGCTGTCGTGCTGCCGTGCGCATGTGTGTGCCCCAGAAGATGCGCAGCGTGACAGGCTTTGTGCTATGAGAGTTGTCATAGGCTTTGCGTGCTGTGAGCGTTTCACAGGCTTTGCTTGCGTGCTGTGATAGTTTCACAGGCTTTGATTGCTGGTTGCGTGCTGTGAGCGTTTCACAGGCTTTGCTGCTGGGGGTGTTTTCAGTGCTGCCATCTGTTGGTCTCGAAAGGAGATGATGATGTTTGTGAAGGTGCGTGTTCGTTTGTCCAAGGTCACCAATGCAGGAGATGGGCGCCGATAGGAATCGAACCGGAGAACCCATGGTCAGAAAGCGAGATCTTACGTGCCGAGCAAAAGGCTAGCTCGATCGCTTCCTGCGAGAAACTCGTTTTACTGACCGCGCAAGATGGCGTCGCCACAAACTTAATAATTAGATGTTTTAGTTTAGAATAAAAAATTATTAATTAATGTTTGGTATTTATTAAATAATTTTTTTCTTATTTACTGTTTTTTGAAAATATTTTCATTCTTTATATTTAATTTAATAATTTTTGCTCGCTTTAATCAAAATTGTGCTGTTGAATGAGAAAAAAGCGTTTTAAACGTTTAAAACATGTTTTAAACAAAAAAACACGTTTTTTGTTTTTTTCTAAAAAAAAATGTTTTTTTCCAACCCTGATACGTGATATCGTAGAGATCCGGAACTGTGATTGTAATATCACTGGTGATTCGCTGTTCACGGCTGTCGTTCGTATGTTTGACGTCATAGCGCTGGGCATGAGGTAAGAAGCGTTTGACCCAATGGCATTTTACGATGTTTTGTAGTATTTCGTTTCTAGGAATGGCATCACTTAGTATGCAGAAATTCCCTGTTTGTATTTGTATAAATGACCCGACGAATTTGATGAATTTGCCTTTTGCCGTAGCTGCGTATTGGGAGCAGCTCTTGTAATTTTTTTTTGTTATGGCGTAGTAGCACTATTTAAGTAACCTTTATTTAATGTATTTTAGTTTGTTTTAGTTCAAGCACAGTCATGCTTGTTAAGTTTTCATCTTGTAAATGTCATCACTTTTGTCATCATTAATAAATAGAATTGTTGAAATTTCTGTGCTTCTTCACTAAGCCTTCTACACAACTTCACGTTCTTTTTAGATTTTCACTGATCTCTGCTGTCAAAAATAAAGTTTAATGCTAATAAAATAGATCATTGTTACTGTACAAATCAATGATTAGACCAATTTTTACTTATTGTTCTGCGGTCTATGGTAGTGCTTCAAAATTTCAACTTTTTCAAAATAAACTCCTGCGTAGGTTTACCAAGGCGACCCGCTATGTCCGAAATGACGTCATTCATCGTGACCTCAAAATTAAACCTGTCTTTACAGAAATCAAAAAACTTACGTTGAAGTTTCACAGGTCAATCCCAGCCGTGAGGAATCCTGCGTTAGATGCCACCCGTCGTTATGACGCAAGAGTGGGGAGGAACCGGAAACGGCCCCTCGCTATTCTCACTCGGGATGACGACTTCGTCCCATGTTCGAAAATTTCGAGAAGGAATCCTTCTGGTGTCACTTAAACGCAGTATTCCCCGGGAAAATTCTATCTTTTCCCTAGATTGAAAGAAACTTTCATCTAGTATTGGCTTTCCCCGTGACATCATGCAACACACTGTTTATTGATAACAGCCGTGCATTTCAACTTTCCTAATTTAATTGTTAGTATCTTTTCATTTTTATATTCTGGAACTCCCTTTTCTTCACTGTTTATTATGTAGGGGTGTTACCTCTCAAAATTTTAATTTGTCTTCGTGCATTTTCGGTACTTCCACCAGGGAGAGGTCAGGCTCTGCCTACCTTTTTCCCGCCGGCGTTGGGGTGTTTGCTCACTGCACCCTGGCCACTTATACATTTGCCCCCTCATTTTGGTTCAGTCGACCGGCGGTGCTTAGGCATCCCGGTCACAAAATTCATACCCCAGTTTTTTAGTTAATTTTGAAGTTGATTGTTTGTTTGTAGCATTTAATTTTAATCTTAACTTGTCCCCATTTTCGATCACTGTCAATGGCAAAATGCAATTTGCATTAGCGGTGTTCTTTAGATGACTAGTAACACAAAGCCTTTTTAAAGGCTAAACGGTTTGTGTGAAAGCCGGGAGACCCGCGACCTGTAATGCGCACTAGGCTTGACATCAAAATTAGTGAGCTATGTGCCCCCCCCTTTTTTTTATAAGTTCTTAGAAAAGTTAGTTAGGCTTGGCTACCTTATGCTATAGCTTTCTGTGCTCGTTGGTACCCTACTGTCTTTGTATTTTCCGTTTTTTGCAGACGCCAGTTGGTGAAGTGACATCGAAGTATAGGGCAACCAAAAAAATTCTTGGATGCCTTATGTGCCCCTTTTTTACGGAGGTTATATTTAACCTCATGCTTCCAACTCTGGAATGGCCCTCGGGACTCCACCAGAGCTTCCAAATTATACTTTTAGGCCATGCATTGTTTCGAAATTCATTCTTAGTTTGTATTCGTATTTAGTTGGAGGTTGCATGCTGCATTGGCACTCCTTAAGCACCGCAATGTCATGTCGTCCCTCTCTCTGGACTGTGCAGAGATAAAGTCCATAAATACATGACTCATGTAAAAAAAAGCTGAAAACTGCATGAACGACGTTTGAACAATGACAGTTATGAATTTTAAGCGCAACAAATATAATTGCTATTAATATAAATAAAATTTACATACAATTTAGCTTTGTGTTAATTAAAAATAAATTATTAACACGAATTAGGCAGAAATTATTTACTCTAATGAAAAGTTTATTTTACCAAGATACAGAACATTAATGTGAAATTTGAGTTTTTTCCATGATCTTTCGACGAAATTTGTCATTTTTTCGTGATCTTTTGACGAAATTTGTCGTTTTTTCGTGATCTTTTGACGAAATTTGTCATTTTCACGATCTTTTGATGAAATATGCCATTTTTGCAAGATCTTTTGACGAAATTTGCCGTTTTTTCACGATTTTTTTACGAAATTTGCCGCTTTTTCTAAATCTTTTTACGAAATTTGCCATCATTTCGAGATCTTTTGACGAAATTTGCTGTTTTTCCCAGATCTTTTGACGAAAATTACCCTTTTTTAGAGATCTTTTGACGGGAAATTGTCGTTTTTTCGTGATCTTTTGACAAAAATTGTCGTTTTCCCCCGATCCTTTGACGAAATTGGCGATTTTTCTTTGAACAATTGATGAACTTGATTTTTTTTGGCGACCATTTGTCAAAATTCACAATACATTTTATGTCGAATTCTCAGATTTATAATCGATCCCCCCCCCCCCCCCCCCCAAAATTACTGCCGTAATTCTTCAGACTTTTTGGAACAGAATCATCCCTGGTTCAGAGATTGCGATGAAATAGGATAGCCACCGCGCGCGATAAATGATTTCTCGTAGTTGAAGTGTTGAAATATAGGCATATTTTGATGCAGATTAAAATCATTTTATGATTCTTTTCTTATTTAATTGAATAAAAAACGGACGTCTGTACGAAATAAATTCTCGAAAAATGAGAAATTAAAAAAAAAAAAAAAAAAAAAAAGACAAAAAATCGAAAATTTGAAAAAGAAAAAAAAAAAAAAATCAAATTCAAAAATGACAAAAAAGCTGAAAACCGCAGATTCGCGGAAGAATCTCATGCCTGGATTCACATGCGTTGTCATAGGTTGTTTTCATTTATTGCTTTAGGTTGTTGCAATCTCAAATGAATAAAATAATTAGAGTTAGAAAAAAATTCTTTTAAAATACATTTGCAATGGGCAGATTGATTTAAAATGTACTTACAAGTTCTATTTGATTAACGTACTTTAGACGACTTTTTAAAATTTCAAGCCGAGGGCGGAGGGGACGCAATAAAGATTTGTTTAGGGTCGGGACCAGATTTTTCCGAACCTGACCCGGGGCGGGTGGACGCTAATTTTTTTTCGTTGCTGATCTGGTTTACTTTAAATGTTTTGGGTGTGGTTTTAACTGTTTCCGGACTAGATTTTTCAGAAAGTCTTGAATTGAATCGCAGAAAAATGAGATTTTCTTCAAAAAACAGCAGAAAAGACCAGATTTTCGTCAAAACACTGTGGGAAAGACACGATATTTTTGTAAAAGCACTGCTGAAAAAAAAAATAAATAAAAATTCGTCAAAGAGCCGCAGAAAAGATGCGAAATCTTTAAAAACTTCATGACCAAAGGGGCATGCAAGGAAATTCATTGTTTATTTCTGCAATCCTTTGACAAAATTAGTGACTTACTGTAATCGCTCTTTGAATTTTTTGGATTTTTTTTTTAAATCATTTGACAGATTTTGCGATTTTGATGTATTTTGCGTCATTTTTTACATGAGATGTTTCCATGGCTTTTTAGAAAAAATGTAAATTCCCTAACTTTTCCTATATATTTAAAAAATCCACTGACTTTCCATGACTACTTCTAAATTCCCCACTTTCCAGATTTTCCATGATGCTGGAAACCTTGTAAATATAGTACAATTTCAGTTCACCTTGATACTGCACTGAAAATAATCTGGCTCAAGGCACGGAATGCACCTTTTTAAAATTCTCCTTTCAAAACGTGCTCTTTTGCTTTATAAAAAGTGCCCCTTTCAGTAAATGCACCCTGCCCCTTTTCAAAAGAAATGTGAACCAGAGGTGATTCTGAGTGAAAAAAAAATTTCGGAAATACATCGGTGTGTGTGTGTGGGGAGGGGGGGGGGGGGGGGGGCATTTTGACAAAAATTGCGGTTTTTTTGCAATCTTTTGACGAAATTTGCGGGGGTTTTTGCGATCTTTTGACAAAATTTGCCGTTTTTTTGCGTCCTTTTCATGAATTTTTTCCGTTTTTCGCGATCTTTTGATGAATTTTGCCGTTTTTTCGCGATCTTTTGGGGAAATTTGATGTTTTTTCGCGATCCTTTGACGAAATTGGCGTTTTTTCGCGATTCGCTGACGAAATTGGCATTTTCACCGCGATCCTTAGACGAAATTGGTTTTTTTCGGCGAACACTTGCTGAAATTCGCGATATAGTTTATGTCCGAATTTTCAGATTTATGACCAAATTTTTTTAAATTTTCGGAAATGAATGCCTTAATTTTTCGGAACAGAATCACCCCTGATGTGAACACTACGCAACGGGGAACCTAATTGGCGCCAAAATGGCATTATTTTGCCTAACATGGTAACCTGGCTATTGTTGCTTATATTTATTAATAAATGTTTATTTGAATTTATGTTCTTTTTATTTACAAAAAAATGTTCTAAATTGTTTTGTTCTATAGTTATTAATTAAATTTTTTTTATTCAGTGTTATTTCGTTTTAAAAATAATAGAAAATAATTTAAAAATATATATGTAACTGGTTTCGAAAACGAGGTTTTCGCCAAATTGTCGTAAAAACCAGTGCGTATATGACATCTGTGCCAAATCACTACAATAATAGCCTAAACCATGTGCCTGTCATCAACAGTTCCACGTTGACCGCTTCGCTTTTTATATGCCAATTGGTCATTTTGGTACTTTAGTGTTAGTCAGGCACAGGTAATAAATTACAAAATATTGTCCAATCGCCATCATTTCATCTATATTATAATAGTCCAATTCATGTGACTGTCATAAACAATTACGGCTGACCCATTCGCCTTTCATATGCAGGGTGGCTATTTTTAATGAAAATTATTTTTTTGAGTAAAACAACATAAAATTTGCTGTGATCGCAAAGAATTCTCAGTACTTTTATGTTAGCCGGGATCAAATTTCACCAATAGCATTTTTTAAGACTCCAGTTAGCCTTTTTTATTTCTCGCATGGTAAATTAAAACAATGCTTTGATGTTGAAATTAAATGTCATGGTTTATGGTATTATTTTTCTTTTTTTGCTATTTTTCTCCTTTTATTTTTTCATTTTTTATGAAATAATGGAAAGTCATGAATTTTAAACATTTCAGTTTAAAATTAAAGTTAAGTGTTTCAAATAAAATGAGTGAAATGTTTATATTTTTAATGAAATACGAAAAAATGGGAAGAGAATATTGTTTGGCTATTTATCCTCAGCGCTCAGCTAACATTAAAAATACAGAGTTCTTGATTTCTCTATCAGAATCTCCCGATTTGGTAAAGGACTGAGACAGTAAATTAAAATATGAATAAAAGCAACATGATACAAAGCTTAGCATACATTTAAGGGACACCAAATTGGTTGCAAGGGTGGTTATAGTATTAAATAATGCAACAAATCATGACATTTAATGTACACTTCAAAACAATGTTTTAATGGTACTACAGTAAACTCTGTCTAAGGCGGAATCGGTCGGGACTGAGAAAATTTTCCGTGGTAGACAATATTCCAGCTTATGCAAAAACTTCCCTACCCGCACAAAAAAAAAAAAACCCTTGCCGATGACATTCTTTCATTGATTTTCCTGACTCGAAAATCGGTTGAAAACTGAAATTATGAAAGATCCTTTGTCTTTATAAATAAATGAGAAACGCTATTCAATTTCTCAGTACTGCTATAATATATGCGAATTGGATGTTTACACACACAAAAAACAATAAACTTAGAGAATGAGACAGAACGGTATCATGTTGTGTTTGAGTACAACCTTAAAGTATAATATATTGTACTTTAGAAAATATATATTTTGATAAATGTGCATTCTACTAGAAATAATAACTTTTAAATGGAATTTTGTATAGGAAAAAACGGCATAAGCAAGAATTCCTTAAAAATTAAACAGTTTCTGTTGTTTTGAATTAACTTTTTCGAAGTGTTACACAATTTAACTAACATGCTTGACATTGAGTATTTGACTTTAAAGTATTTGAGATTGAGTATTTGATACATGGAAATTATTCCAGAGGGAAACATTCGCCTTGGATACAATATTTCAAATGAAAATCAAATTTCAAAGTAATTGCTTAATAGGCGCAAAGGCCAACATAGTGAAAAAGATTCCAAGCCGGGACTCGAACCCGGGCCATCAGTATAGCGCACTGACGTTCTACCGACTAAACCACTTGGAACGATACCCAGCAAGGAAAATTTCTCACTATTATATGTTGGCAAGGCTACAAACGCAGCACAAGATGGAATATTTACCGTGAGCCACCAACCGGGGGCAAACACGGAATATAATTAAATCCAGCATCGATAGAATCTATATTAATACATGGAAATTATTCCAGAGGGAAACATTCGCCTTGGATACAATATTTCAAATGAAAATCAAATTTCAAAGTAATTGCTTAATAGGTGCAAAGGCCAACATAGTGAAAAAGATTCCAAGCCGGGACTCGAACCCGGGCCATCAGTATAGCGCACTGACGTTCTACCGACTAAACCACTTGGAACGATACCCAGCAAGGAAAATTTCTCACTATTATATGTTGGCAAGGCTACAAAACGCAGCACAAGATGGAATATTTACCGTGAGCCACCAACCTGGGGCAAACACGGAATATAATTAAATCCAGCATCGATAGAATCTATATTAATACATGGAAATTATTCCAGAGGGAAACATTCGCCTTGGATACAATATTTCAAATGAAAATCAAATTTCAAAGTAATTGCTTAATAGGCGCAAAGGCCAATACTGATGGCCCGGGTTCGAGTCCTGGCTTGGAATCTTTTTCACTATGTTGGCCTTTGTGCCTATTAAGCAATTACTTTGAAATTTGATTTTCATTTGAAATATTGTATCCAAGGCGAATGTTTCCCTCTGGAATAATTTCCATGTATTAATATAGATTCTATCGATGCTGGATTTAATTATATTCCGTGTTTGCCCCAGGTTGGTGGCTCACGGTAAATATTCCATCTTGTGCTGCGTTTGTAGCCTTGCCAACATATAATAGTGAGAAATTTTCCTTGCTGGGTATCGTTCCAAGTGGTTTAGTCGGTAGAACGTCAGTGCGCTATACTGATGGCCCGGGTTCGAGTCCCGGCTTGGAATCTTTTTCACTATGTTGGCCTTTGCGCCTATTAAGCAATTACTTTGAAATTTGATTTTCATTTGAAATATTGAGTATTTGAGTTTTAAAGTTTGACAAACAAAATGCCTTTCATTATTAAAATATCCTTTTTTCCGCCTTATGCAAAATTTTGGTTTCAGTGGAACCTTAAAATCCTTTCTGTTTCCGCGTTAGACAGATTCCGCCTTATGCAGCATGAATTAATGTAATTTTCTATGGCTTCGCCGGGACTTGAAAAATTTTCCGCGGTAGACAGATTTCCGGCTTGCACAGAGTCCACCTTAGACAGAATTTACTGTACTTAGTTATCCCGTCAAACAATTTCGCCAAATTATATAAATCACCAAACCACTCGCCAAATTATACAAATTGAATTGACATAATATTTATTTTAAATAACGAAAGAACAAATAAATTAGTATAACACTAATAAAAATATAAATAAAACGTCGAAATAAAAATCACTTGATGGCGTAAACACGTGTAACTTCCTTAAAGTCAAGTGAATCTGACATTTACAATCAACCATTATCAGCATTTAATCTTATAGTTTGGAGATGAATTTTTGGTCGACGGGATAACCAAGTAGTACCGTTTTAATTTACCACTCGAAAAAAAAATGCTAACTGGCGAGTTACAAAAAAAAAAAAAAAGCTATTGGCGAGATTTGCACCCGGCTAACATAAAAGTACCAAGAAAATTCTTTGCGATCATGGCAACTTTTATGTAGTTTCATCCAAAAAAAATAATTTTGATTCATTAATCAAAATGGAAACCTTTCATATGAAAAGCGAAGGGGCCCGTAATTGTTTATGTCAGTTACATATGTAGGAATGCACCGAATATTTGGTATCTATTCCAAGGCTGTCTGCCCACCTACCCGCCCAAAAAAACCCGGGTGGGCTTTTTAAAAATAACCCACTTAATAAAACCCCACATAAAAGTGGGTTTTATTGGGTTTTTTTGGTTTATAAAAGTTTTTTGCAGCACAGTATCATTTATTTTTAATTACTACTTATTTGTTATGATTCTGTTATACATGTAAGATAAAAATTTAATTAAATTTAGGTTTTCAGACATCTTTGTATAAAAAGATAAAAATGATTTGAAAGAACTGCAAAACCCAAACCTCATCAAATTAAAATTATCCAAAAGGAAAAAATGCCTATTTTTTATCATTCATTATCTAATATGTAAAAATGAAAATTTGCCCGTCTGTAATTCTATACAAATCGACAGTTTGGAAGACAGGATTGTGAAATGTTACATATATGTGTATTAAAACACGGCTGAGGCAACTAAATTAATCCGGATCTAAATAATTTATAGTTAATTTTTAATTAATAAAACATCACCAATTTAACAGCAAGTTCCTATCAAATTTAAACATTTTACGTTATAGGGTCAGGTGGGGTAAAGTGGTCAGGCGGGGTAAAGTGATCATAATTCATAAAAAGGGCTAAAATCCTGACTAATACAGAAATTTGAATAATTTTCTTTTAATTTTAGATTTATTAAGTATTGATCAAAGTTTCTCACTCAAAAAAACATTTTTAGTAACATGTTTGAGTCACTGAGCACTCGTTTTGTCTGTCTTTTTTACACCTTGTTCTTTAACTCTTTAATTAACTTTTCTGCTGCATTTTGTTTATCCCAAATTTTGTTAAATTGGCAGTTCAGAACGCTTTTCACATATCTCAAGAACATATTTTCATTTATAGCTAAGTTATATTTATTACAGATTTTATTTTATAATAATTTTAGTTACATGGGGTAAAGTGGTCATAGGGTTAGGCTTAAGTTATAGATATTTGATCCGAGTTAAAATATTCATTATATACAATGCCAGTTTATTAAATACTAATAATGATTAAAAACTTACTGCAAATAGTTATTATTTAATAATTGTTTATAATATGGTGGTTAAAAAAGGTTAGGTTTAATTTTTAATAGGTTCAGAATAGTGAATGAATAAACTAAGTGTAAACCCGAATTGCTTGCAAAGGTTACATCAACTAATTTAACAACCAACACATTAACTACTTTTTCTAATACCTATACTTTATTATATAAGAAAATGGTCCACAAGAAAGTCCTGAAAGAATTTTTAATGTTGATGAGGCTGGAATGGATATGGATAGCATAAATAGTCCAGTTTAAAAAAGGTTACGCAATGCAATGCATTATATAAAATTCAGAAACCAAAGGAAAGATAATGTTTAGTATTCCTTTTGGTATATCAGCTAGTGGTTATTACATTCTTCCATTCGCAGTTTATGAGTGATTATATATGAATTATGAATAAAGGGTGGTCGTGCAGGAGCATTGTATGAATCATGGAATCTGGATAGATGCAGGATTCTGTACTTGAATCTTGGGTGGATCATTTTATTAAGTAGATAGTACACCGAAAGCTTACAAAAGCTTGCCCTTTTATTTATGATTGTGATGCACATAAATGAATTATGACGCTGTGAAAAATAGCTATCGACAATCACATTATAATACTCTGCCTGCTACCTCATACTAGTCATAGTCTACAACCATTAGATCTAGGTGTATTTTCCCCTATTAAAAAAAGCCTGGAAAGGAATTTTAAAGAAACAGTATCAAGAAAGCCGACTGCAAAATATGTAAAAAAAAAATTAAAATAAGCTACATTGGCAACATTATCTACACTCATTTCAGATGTGAATAGAATTGTTAGACATAGTTTTATAGGAAAAAGAAATGTGTCCAGTCCAAGATCGGAGTAGTATTGACAGAAAAAACACTTGCATTATATCTGCAAAAATAACAAGAGGAATGAGATACTTAAAAGTTAAAGGTATATGTGTGTATGCATGTTTTAATATATATTGTAGTATGAGTGTTTTATTATACTTAAAAGTTGCTTAAATTTCCAAGAGGAAAAAAACAACAACAAAATATCCCTAGTCAACATTCTCTTTTGAATCCATTTATAATCACTAAACATGACATCTCAAACCATATCTATCCAACCCATCCTTGAGTGTTGCTAAGATATGAAATGAAGAAATCAATAAAGCAATTTATTGGGAAAAAACATGATTATTTTTCTTAAAGTATATGTTTAAAAAAATCCAAATTTGGCAATCATTATACTTTTCCAGAATCAGATGTGATCAAAATCCTTGAAGAACCAAATTTTAACAACAAACAATTTTAACATTACAAATTTACACTTTAATAAAATAAAATGGCAGATAACTTATTATAAAGGCTGTATAAAATGTTTGTAAATAATAAAATATCACTTTTTATTCATTAGTTTATTTTTTTTATTACACTTTTTCAATGTGACCACTTTACCCCATGCACTACTCACTTTACCCCACCCCCTGGGGTAAAGTGGTCATAAAAACATGCCTGGAAAAATATGTTATAAAAAGGTGTTATTCCCCAAAAATATTTCTGAAATGGATATGGATGTACTCTAGAGTAATGTAATGTAAAATAACACCCAAAATTTTAGAAAACATCACAGAAATTCTGATGTTTATATCCTCTGAAAGTTTGAAAAGCCTGTTTTTATGACCACTTTCCCCCACCTGACCCTAGCAGTTGCTAACAATTAAAAATCCACAATAAAATTCTTATCACAAAAATTCCTTTTCTATTGCAAGATTTCTATGTGAAAAATGAAATAAATAGTTTGACGAATATAAAAAAAGTTAATATTACGTCATAACTTTTCTATTGCAAGATTTCCATATGAAAAATGAAATAAATAGTTTGACAAATTTAAAAAAGAAATTAATTATTACGTCACATTGGAAATGTAATGGATGGTTTTGGAAATGTAATGTAATGGATGGCAGGTGAATATATAATGTCATATGAGTTTGAAAAAGCGCATTGAAACATGATAAAAACCTGAGCATAAGCTCGATAAGATAATTGGCATTTTAACATTTTGAAGTTCTCTGAATTTGTTTTTGCCATTTTTAAATCTATTCCATATACATACCCCTGTGTATGCATGTATATTAGAATTTCCACAAAGGTTTAGGTCCCTAGAGCTCATTCTTAGTGAAGAACTGAAATAAAGATTGCCATTTTTCTTTAATCATGAAAAAATTCTTTAAATAACAAAATACTCGGAAACAACTTTTCATCAAAAAGTTTTAATCTCGGTCTCAATCCAGATCACAGATTATATTTACTAAGTAAGTAGGTAATCTGTCGTCTGGATTAAATGAATAAAAAAAGAGTGAAAATTACGTAAATTAACAGGCAATCCTTGATTTTTCAAAACATTCTTAAAATTCTGTGCAACGCCGGCTACTTTAGCTAGCATTATATATATATATACTATTACATATCATTCATTAAGGTACATATAATTTATTTAAAAAATTTTTTTATAACAGTTGCTTAAAAATATGTTTATTATAATGTATTAAGTATTTTAAAGTTGAACTGCATTTAATATTTCATTTTGTTTTACACTCAAAAATCCCCATTTTAGTTATTAAAAGGTACCACGTAAAATAACAGATACGATGAAAATCAGAAAATGATAAAGGAGGCATTTGTAGTCTGTACCTGTCTGAATAAAAAAACTTTTTTTCTTTAGGCACTCTGCATATAAGTAAAATTGAAATATTAAATACAGCCACAACTGCAAAAATAACAGAGTTTTTCAGAAATTAAATTTAAGGACGCATATGTTAATGTATGGCCCAGTTGCAAAAAATTCTCCAAGTGTCTGCAACAGATACTTCAGGGGCAGAAAATAGTCTGCAGGTAAAATATTTTAGAATTGAAGCATTACTTAATCAAACGATCACTTACCTTTGTTATTATGCATTTTATTAGTTTTACTAATAATAATCTTAAGGTTTTGTATTAAGTAATAAAGAGCTAAACATGATATAAAGCGAAATAAAGGTTCTAGAAAAATAATCTGCAAACGAGAAAAACAAAATCTGCGACGCTCGTCTCCCGTCTCGAACTTTCTGCTACCAGGATGTATGGTTAAAATTATTTGTTATAATAATGATAAATACGATAATGTCATTAAAATTCGTTAATTTTAATGTAAAACTATGTACTTTAAACAGAAAATACAGTGTATTTCCAGACAATGTTTTGTTTTCCTTGCATATTTCAAAGATTTAAACACATAGAAAAAATGAATTGATGATGGATATTGGTGGGTAAAATAAATAAAACAAATATAAATATAACGAAAATAAACGATATAATTTATTTTTAAAAAAATGTAATTAATTACTTTTAGTAAAAATATTTAGTGTTTATGAATTTAAAATCTGTTTTATGTAGTTTAAAGTATTTTAAAAGGTGAATATCTATTTAACGAATTTTCCATATAACGAACTTTTTTCCGGGATTTAGCGACTTCGTTAAATAGAGGTTCGACTGTATTTTTACTCTTGTTTAGTGCTGCCAGAGATTTTTGTTTTTCAAAATAAAAGGTTCGTAGATAATATATTAAAAGACAGCGAATGTATAATAGGTATTTTTATAGCTCAGAGAGCTAAAAGTTGACCCAGAGAGACTCTCGGGCTTAGTTCGCTTCATCGAAAATGGCAATCCGAGTGACAGTCGGTCACAGACCTCAAGGTGTTAATAGTAAGCATCAAAATTAAAACTTTAAAAAGCACTACAATACTGTAACAATTAGGGATTGACCGAATATCGAATAGTAGATTCGGTATTCGGTGGTTCGGCATGTAAACCCAGGGCCGTAAATCCTGGGGGGGGGGGGGGGGGTGTGCAACACCCCCCTCACAAAAAAATCAGTCGGGAAATTTCCCGTTCGATCGGAAAAAGTACGTTTAGTCGGGAAAAAATGGTGTTAACCTATAAAAACTTATAAATTGGAAAAACAAAAAAACCAGTCGGAAAAATTCCTGTTCAGTCTGAAAAAAGTACATTTAGTCAAAAAACATAATGGTATTAACCTATAAAAACTTATAAATTAGAAAAACGAAAAAAATCAGTCGAAAAAATTCTCGTTCGATCGGAAAAAAGCACGTTTAGTCGAAAAAAAAATGGCATTAACCTATAAAAACTTATGAGAGAAATGTCCTGGTCCATTCAAAGATCAGTAAAATTTGGCCTGACCAAAACATTTTTGCAAAAAATGCATACATTTTTAAATTGGCATTGTACAATTCAACAGTAAAAATTCTTTTTAAAGAATAGTAGATTTTTAGGCATTTTAAAATATAGCTAAATTAAAATATAGTAAAACGTGTGAAAAAGAAACTACCTATGACGGAATCCTGTCTTAAACTGAAAAATATGTTGATCCATGCAAAATGAATATACTAATTAGTAAAAAAAGAATATATAATACATTTACACAAGTTAAGAAGGGAATTTGTCTATATGGCATTTTTTTTTTTTTTTTTTTTCTTATGCAATTCCGTCTTAGAAGATTTTACTGCATAACATTTATCAGATTTTTAAGTCTCCAATACATGGAATATGGATTAGCAATATTAATGATGACTGAAACATTTACATATATCATATAGATTCGTTAAAAAAATAAATATTGCAGCCTATGCGGCATTTCTATAAAAAGGAGAAGATTATATACATGAAAAAAAGCTAAGAAGTATTTTTGGTCAGAACTCTTCGTATGAGACAAATTTTTAACCAAATCGACGTAAAAATCAAAGTCTTGTAGAAATTCATTTGGTCAGAGCCCGGTTCGGGCCGTGATTTTAACTTTATCTGGGCCAGTCTGGTCTCGGGCCGAACTTTTAGCTGTTATATCGGACCGGGTCCGGCCAATAATTTTCTTCTACTGGCCGAGGTCTGGCCGAACTTTTAACTTTTATACCGGGCTGGGCCGAATATTTTTCTATGGGCCCGGGCCTGGAGATTTCGGCCTGTGCTGACTTCTAGCAGGAGTCCTTATGCTTAACTCAAAACTTTATGAATTTCTACCTGGAGAGGAGTATATGTGAATAAGTATGTCATACACAGAAAAAGTAAAATGTATTAAACCCTTTATTGGTAAAAAACGGGCAACGAATCCGCAGCTCTTCAATCCAGTTTCACCAAATTTTGTACATTTAGAAACAAGATATGTCGCTATCAAACAAAGCAGGTTGGAGTTTCAAGCCGCAATTTTTTTACACATATTAATTATAGTACTTCCCCACTGATTTTTAGAGACATATATTAATAATTCAAAAGGAATCAACATCAGCGCTTTAAAACTTATTTGACTATCTCGATACGCTAAGTCATACACTGACGGAAAAAAAAATCCCAACACCAAGAAAGACTTGTGTTAGATAAACGAAATTTGGTAGGCATGTTTATACATATGAAAGATGACATTGATTGAAATTTCGCGCTTCGCGCATAAGTGTGGCACTATTGGCACCACTCAGAACTTGCAGATCAGGTTTACTTTAAATGCGTGCTGTAAAGTTCGTAGGCGCTATTTAGCTTCGAAATGTGGCATATTGAGTTGATGTTAGCCAAGAATGTCTTTAACGAGACAAAGAAGCCACTGTCAACAGCTCACCGAATTGGAACGAGGTTGCATATTCAGGCTACGAGAAGGTGGATTTTCTTTCCGCGATATTGCAGAAAGACATGGCTGGAATTTATCCACTGTGCATGATTGTTGGAAGCAGTGGTCAAGGGATGGTACTACCTCAAGAAGACCAGGTTCCAGGCGGCCATGTGGCACCTCTGAGAGGGAAGATCGCCGTACGACTGTGGCGCATCGTACTTCGTCTGCGGCAGAAATTCGAGTTGCAGTTGGTACCACAGTGACACAACGAACTGTTAGAAATCGGTTACTTCAAGGACAGCTCCGAGCCAGGTGCCCTGTAGCGTGCATTCTACTGATTCCAAGCCATTGCGTTTGCGACGCCCTTGGTGTCAGGCCAGAGCTCATTGGAGGACGGAGTGGAGATCTGTTGTGTTTTCTGATGAAAAAGAAACACAACAGATCTCCACTCCGCCCACCAATGAGCTCTGGCTTGACACGAATGGCGTCGCAACCGGCAATGGTTTCGAGTCAGTAGAATGCACGCTACAGGGCGCCTGGCTCGGAGCTGTCCTTGAAGTAATCGATTTTTAACAGTTCGTTGTGTCACTGTGGTACCAACTGCAGCTCGAATTTCTGCCGCAGACGCAGTACGATGTGCATACCTGCCAACTGCTACGAAAAAATCGTAGTTACTACGATTTGGATTTATAAACTACGATGCTACGAAAATCGGTCTTAAACTACGATTTTTTGCAAAATATACACAAATGCATTTTTTATTTCTAGTTCCAATTTTTATCCCGTGCAGCATATTTTTCAGGAGTGATTCTGTTCCGAAATTTCCAAAATTTCAAAGTATTCATTTCCGAAAGTTTTAAAAAAATTAGTCATTAGTCCGAAAATTCGGACATTTAAAAATGCTCATGGGGAAAAAAAAAAATATGGGCTGCAAAACAAACTTCTGAACATAAAAACCCTCTTTATGTATATTAACCATGAGTGAATCGTGTTTCTGTAAATATTTATACAGGAATTCCCTTCCTTGGAAACAGGGGTGCCATTTTAAGAATTTCTGGAGTGGGGAGGTGGTTCTTTGAGGGTCAAGGTTTGAAATAGTGTGCAAAATCGCACGATTTGCACACGGAAAAGGAGAGTCCTGCATAAAGAAAAATGCTGTGCAGTATATTCCCCCCTGTAGATTCTTCCACAGACCTACGATCCTTTTGCGAGTATATTTTGAAATTTCTTGGAAGTCCGCGAATTCTTTCTTCTTTTATGGAATTTCCCCAAATGAATTCATGAATCGATCGCGGAAAAAATTGAGAATTTTTTCAAATGATCGCGTAAAAATATTGAGTATTTCGTCAAAGGTCTCAGAAACAAATAGTGATTATCTTCAATTGGTCGCTGAATAAAATCGCTAATTTCGTTAAGAGTTCAGAAAGAAATTGCGAATTCCGTCAAAGCGCGCAAAATATCACGAATTTCGATAAACTATCGAGAGGAAAATATTGCAAATTTCGTCAAAAGGTCGCAGAAACGAGTAGGGAATTTTGTTAATTGGTCGCGAAAAGATATTGAAAATTTTGCCAATCGGTTGCGATAAACTATCGCTAATTTCGACAAATGACCGTGTAAAAATATTAATTTCGTCAACTGGTTGCAGAAGAAAATAAATTTCGTCAAAGATTTGTGGTAAAAACGTGAATTTTGTCAAAATATCGCAGAAACAAAACATAAATTTCACCGAAAGATCGTGGAAAGAAAACATTTCGTCAAAGGATCGTAGTAAAAAACGCAAAATTCGTTAAAGGATTGCGGTAAAAAATGCAAATTTCGTCAAAAGTTCGTGGTAAATAGTTCGGATTTCTAGTAAGAATCGTGATAGAAAAATGTGAATTACGATTTTTGAAAAAAAAAAAAAAAAAGTCAATATTCTGAAATGATCGCGGGAAAAAAATCGCGAATTTCGTCAAAATTCACTGCACTGGGCTAAAAAATTGGAACCAGGCTCCTTTTACAAATCTAAAAAAAAAAAAAAAAAAAACCCGCTTTGAAACGAGAAGAAACTCTAAAAATTGTATAAAAATTTTCAGAGGAAAAAAATATATTGTTGTTGAAGGACTGAAACCTTATTCCTTTTATGGATGTCAAAAGATGGCTGCGAAACACGAAAAACCAACCAACCAACCTCCAGATTAATTTTAACTTTGTGTGCTACGATTTCTTATTTTCAAAGGTTGGCAGGTCTGGATGTGCCACAGTCGGACGCCGAATACGGCGATCTTCCCTCTCAGGAGTGCCACGTGGCCGCCTGGAACCTGGTCTTCTTGAGGTAGTACCATCCCTGGACCACTGCTTCCAACAATCATGCACAGTGGATAAATTCCAGCCAAGTCTTTCTGCAATATCGCGGAAAGAAAATCCAGCTTCTCGTAGCCGAATATGCGACCTCGTTCCAACTCAGTGAGCTGTTGACAGTGGCTTCTTCGTCTCGTTAAAGCCATTCTTGGCTAACATCAACTCAATACCCCACATTTCGAAGCTAAATAACGCCTACGAACTTTACAGCACGCATTTAAAGTAAACCTGATCTACAAGTTCTGAGTGGCGCCAATAGCGCCACACTTATGCGCGAAATTTCAATCAATGTCATCTTTCATATGTATAAACACGCCTACCAAATTTCGTTTATCTAACACAAGTCTTTCTTGGTGTTGGGATTTTTTTTTTTTCCGCCAGTGTAATTGTCTTGTGAATTTCATCTATAAACTTTAATAATTTCGCAAGATATTTACGATTTCCTTTCTTTGTTTTTACCATATAGGCTAAACTTTTGGACATGAGTGTGTGTATATATATATATATATATATATATATATAAAAGTCGGCATATTGATTTTCATAGTACTCGGAAATTTTCCTTCTTGGATTCGGAAATTTATGGGTCTACACCCCCTTACGCAACTAGGGTGGTTTACGCCCCTGTGTAAACCGAATATTCGGCTTCGGCCGAATAATTGCAGATAAGTATCTTCTTAGAAGTAGAAGAATTCTCTTTTACTTAGCAGTAGAATAGGCTAAACAATGAGTTTCAATATTATGTGCATGAGTTCAGAGTTCAGCTGCACTACAAAAAACAAGTCAAGGGCCATTTTTAATTTAAAAAAAAACTTTTTCCTTCCTAAAATAGTCTACATATGTGTGAAATCAAAACAACTGTCTACAACAGAGAAAAAAACAGTAAGGAAGATGTGCATCTTTCCTTTATCATTTAATTTTATTTACTTCTACATTAGTTTTTTTTTTTTTATTTAAATTTATTTAATGTGTATTTTTTTTTAATATACACATCAAATAAGTATATCAGAGTTCATATCTGTATATCTAAAGTGTATATTAAAGAAAATACACACATCAAAATAAGTATACCCCTATGCCTATCCTATAGCTTTTATAACCATTATATCAAAATCGCTCAAAATTCTTTTCTTCATCACCACAATGTTAAAATATTAATCAAAATATAAATATTCTATCAATAATTTGACAGAAAATTGTTAAATGTACAAACTGATATACCTTTTGTATTTTGAGAACATTCCTATTCAATATGTTTATAATTAGACTTAAACAATCAGTAAATCAGTTTAATGACAACATTGTTTCTTTGTATTTGAATGAACTTTTGTTTTTCTGATAATCCTTATCCTTAATAATAACCTGTATAGTTTACTACTTTCATAGGTTATTTTTGGGTATTGACTAGTGATAAAACAAAAAATAAGTGATGGATTAATGAATTTGTGAGTGGAAAGAAGTCATTAAATTTTTTTGTGTAATTAGATTTAAGAATAAAAATGTAACTGAATTAAATTATTGAGAATTTAATTTCAGTTAAAGATTATTAAAAAAGCTAACAGTATATGCAAAAATGCGTATTAAAAAGTTTCAAGGCTTCGGTATTCGGCAAAATTGCTGCTTCGGTCAACCCCTAGTAACAATTCCATAGAAAATAAGGCAAATGAAAATCATACCATTTCATGCAGAAGAACATTTCCATCTTTTGTTATTTTAATATCACCTGCCCCAGACACTAACCTACAAGGAGAAAAATAGATAAAGATATTTTTAAAAAATTTACAAAATATAAGAAACATTTACTCAGATTTTAAAATACCTTTTTATTTTTCCATAAACAGCAAGTGCCCAATTTACAAAAGAAAAATACTATTTTGATCTATTAATACACCTAGATCTATTAATATCAGATTTCAAGATTTGGAATAAAAAAGAGAAAATTGTCTCAAACATGTCTTGAATGCAAGAAAACAATTTAAAATATTTGTAAATATACCTCTACAGAAAAAGCTCTTTCTGTGCTTAACAATTTTATACCATTTATTTTTCTCCCATATACATTCTTTCATTTTTCTTTAGCACCAATTTGCCATAAATTTATTATTGCAAAACTAGAATGAGACAATAACATACTGGCTGCTTATTCTTTTACTTGCAGAAATTTAATATTATTTGTTATGCTTATTTTATATAAAAGAACAAATAATTTGATCAGTTAAAGGAACTTATGACATTGCAAATTATATTAGATTTAAATATTTTTAAATGAAATGTTTTTCATGCCAGATAAAAACTTTCTTTTTACAAACTTCTGTAATTATTTTTTTTTTTTTTTTTTTTTACAAGTTTAAGTTTAGAAATAATTACTTAAAGCTTTATTTTGTTTATTCATAAGGCAAAATACCTATAGAAACTTTCCAAATTACATTCATCTTAAATTTTAATACCTTTTTTATGTAATTTAATTAGAAAATGATTTTTTCTAAAAAATCGGTTGATTAAAATTGTTGACACCCTACATATATATATATATATAACTAATAAATAGAAGCAGTTTCAGGAAATTTAATGGTTAAAAATTGTAAAAGAAAATATGAAGACACTTTTTTCCTCAATTTTGAACTAGTCCCCTCCCCATATTATCGATATAACAGTAATTCTCTGAAATTCCCCATTTTAAATCTTCTATCTAAAATAGTTAAAATACTGATCTTGTGATTAATGACTTTAACAATTAACTGTTTTCATAATGTTATTAATTATTTATATCCTAATTGTTACAGTTATTTGAAAATGACTATTTTGTCTGATTAGCATGCTTTTCGTTAAGTTCTGATTATAAATACAATCATAAAAAAATTACTATCTATTTTTGGAATTGTGGAGTCAATTAGTGGAATTTTGATTTATTTTCAAAATGGGAAATGAAACTAAGATTATCAGGGTACGAAAAAAATAAAGATTTTTTAAAATTTAAATCAAAAATTTTTTTAATATTAAACGCAAATATTACAGTGCTGAAAAGTAGTTGAAAAATTAATTAAAATTAACTGACAATGTTATTTTAAACTTTGAAGGCTATAGCAGAGCATGCCATTTTTAATAGTACAGTAGAACCTCTTTTATCCGAAACTCTCGGTTAACCAAAATCCATTTTGAAAGCTTTTTTTTTTTTTTTTTTACCTACACATTCCTTGCGTGCAAAATCCATTTTGAAAGTTTTTTTTTTACTATCATATTCCTTGCGTGCAAGCGGTCCTTTTCGAGCTACGGGCACATATAAATATTTTCGATCCCCTTTCTTGGAGTTCCTTTGAATTTAACTTGAGCTCCCGTAAGCTGCGGAGTGAAACGAAGAAAACTAACAAAATAGCAATTCTGAAGCTTTTGAATGTTTTGCAAAAGGTTTGGCAAGGCCGGAACAGCAGAAAGACAGTGATACTGGTGAACTAGTAATATTAAAAAACTCTGTGATAGAGCTTCAAAGCAAAGTAGGGATGCACCGAGTATTCGGTATCTATTTGGTATTCGGTCATGTTACCGAATATTCGGTTTGGCCGAATATCAAAATATTCGGCCGAACCGAATACTTAAAAAAACTTTGAAAACATATTTTTAAAAACCTTATACAACTTCTACGTTTAAAAGTCAACTTATAAAGATATTCAGAATAATTAGAAACAGAATCATATTTAAATAAAAGATAATGTTTTTACATTATTTATTTGCTGTTTGTTAAGTATTATTTAAGAAAATTAACCAATCATGACGATTTTCATAGGAATTAATTATGTGAAAATGCAAGTTCCTGAACATTGTCCAGTAAATAATCAGTTTCTTGCTGAGATTTTAAGAACAACGTTTACAACTTCTGAAAATGATTGCCCACTCCAGACACCAATCTGGAACGGAGTAGAACAGTTATTCTTGCTGAGTTGCCATCATATAAAATTTGAATAGATTGTATTATTTATTTTTACTTTAGTCTCTTCCTGAGAAACAAATAATATAGGATCCTGTACAATTTTTCTTCCAATTTTTTCACAATTTCTCTTTGATTTTAAAATGTTTCTTTTAGAATTTAAGAAAATTTTATTCGTTTGTTTTAATTCTCAGAAGAAGCCATGAAATTTAAAATTTTATTAATTTAAATTTTTTATAACTATCCTCTTCTTAAATAACTCAAAGCAGATTTTTTTTCAGCATAAAGTTTACTTGAAAAAAGCTCTTGTTTATTAGAATAAAAGTTTGTTTTAAATATTATGTGAAATTGTTTTAAAATTTAACATTTTAACGCCTTTAAACTTTGAAATATAAAAGTATTCGACAAGCTGAATATTCGGTATTCGGCCTAGCAGTTACTATTCGGCTAACCGAATATTCGGCCAAAATCACTATTCAGTGCATCCCTAAAGCAAAGACAATCGAAACTGCGACAAACAAAATATTTTTTCAAACCCTTGTGATATATGCAAAAGGTACTTAATTTCAAAATTAAAATTCAAGTAATTTAATTCTTGTTCCTATTTTGCTATTGCTATTTTTTTTATTAAGCACTTGTTACCATAATAAGAAATATTGCATATATTTCTCCTTAATCTTAAAATTGAAGGATTCTCAATTATCCGAAAATTTCGATTTTCCGAAAGATAGTCGGTCCCAATTACTTCGGATAATCGAGGTTCTACTGTATTACAAATGTAATTAAGATTGAAGCTTGAAAGTAGAATAATTTTTTTTTTTTTTTTTTTTAAATGCATATAAAGTTTAAGTAAAGTTATGTAATGATTACATCACCTACTTTAAGAACTCTCAATAAGATGTGTTAACACCATTAAAGGTACCATCCATTGGCTTAATGCACCAATTCCCCCAAAACAAACCCCATTATTCCATATTATTTTAAATGTGTTATTAGTTCTACAATATAGGGTAGATGTGCCAGTAATGGACATGGACACCCTTACGGATTTTTTTTTAATTATTTTTTTATTAATAGTTATAATTATTATATTTCAGTTTTTTCAATATTATATTAACCTGTCAACAATATTTAACCAGTCTTATAGTCTCATTTTCCAATATGAAATGGAATTTAATTTTAAATAACAGAGAAATATATCAAAACACCCAAAAGCCCAGTAATGGACCATCTGTTCCAGTAATGGAGACCCCATGAAAAGTAATAAATATAGTAATTGTTTTCGTGACTGTATTTAGAACCAGAACTTAATGAATAGTACATACTAATGAAACCAAATAGTTCTTTTCAAATAAATTTAACAATTAGGATACCAGTAATTAATAAAATATTTGTGATAATCATTAACTGTTTGCATCAATTAGTTTTTTTTAATTATCAGAAGACCAATGTTTTAATTATTTTAGATGGATAGTTTAGACTTCTAAATATCAGGCAATTACAGTTATCAAATTATTAAAACAGTGGGGGGTTTAAAAGATAATTTAAAAAAAAGTTTTAGAATATTAGTGTTTAATTTTGCCTCACTATTTTTAACAATCTTCCAGAGACTACTTGATATATCATTTATATAATAATTAATATTCCAAATATGAAAGAAATGATATTGTGAGTTGAATATTTTAAATACTAAATAAAATAATTTAAAAATAAAACTGTAGAACTGATATTTGAAGCCACTGATCTGCAGATTTACTAGTTTCATGTATATTACCTATAACTTTCATTAATATTACTTTTTTTAGTACTGAAAAATTAAAAATGTTCCCTAATTTTATGTGTCATTTATTGTTTGCCAGGGGTGATTCTGTTCAGAAAATTTAAAAAAAAAATCTGCCATCAGTCCGAAAATTCAGACATAAAAAAATACCACTGAAATAGATTGCAGATTTCAACAAATGGTCGCCGAAAATAAAACCAATTCCGTCAATTGTTCGCAGAAAAAATAACCAATTTTGTCAAAGCATCGCGGAAAAAACGCGAATTTCGTCAAAGGAGCGCAGAAAAAGCATTAATTTCTTTAAAGAATCCTGGGGAAAAAAATAATTTTGTTAAAGAATTGCAGAAAAAAATGCAAATTATGTCAAAGAAGTGCAGATAAAAAACGAATTTTGTAAAAACATAGCGGAAAAAGCGCGAATTTTTTCGAAGCATCGCGAAAAAATACAATGCAAATTTCGTAAAAGAATTGCGGAAAAAACTAATTTTGATAAAGGATCGTGAAAGCAGCACAAATTTCGTAAAAGGGCCGAGGCAAAAGCACGCATTTCGTCAAAGGATCGCAAAAGAAAAAAAACAGGAATTTCTTGAAAAGGCCACAGAAAGAACGCGAATATCGTCAAATGATCACGAAAAAAATTTCACCAAAAAATTACATAAAAAAGCAAATTTCGTCCAGGAAAAAAAACGAATTTTGTAAAAGCATAGCAAAAAGAGCAAGAATTTTGTCAAAAGATCGTGAAAAAAATGCAAATTTCGTCAGAGAACCGCGGAAAAAAACTAATTTCGTCAAAACGCCGCAAAAAAGGGTGGATTTCGTCAAAAGATTGCGAAAATAATGAAATTTTGTCAAAGGATAGGGGAAAAAAAAGCACATTGTGTCAACGGATCACGGAAAAAGTGCGAACTTTGTCAATAAATCACGAAAAAAAAAAAAAAAAATCGTCAAAAAAATGTGGAAAAATAGAAATTTCGCCAAATGATTGCGGAAAAAATGAGAATTTTGTCAAAGGGCCACAATAAAAACTCATCGGTCTCTTTAAGGCTGTTCTCAAATCCAAATGGTCAACTTTCTGACATAAGTTTTAATTCATTTTTGTTCGGAAACACATGTAATTAGAAGGTGCTGTTATTCAGAAACTATGTCATCGAACTGTTTTTTCCTTTTTCTTGTAAACGCAATTTAGATCTTTCAGAAAATACTGTCAAAGTTGGCATTTTGAACTGAACTTCCAAACGAAAGAAGAAAATCCAGTCAGTACGGGGAGAAAAAGCCTGTGTCACGTGATTAAAATCGCTTATAACTCAACAGGTAATTGATTGATCACAAAATGGAAAAAAACAGTTCGATTCCAAATTGCTTCTATGGTCAGGCTTTCCTATTTTATATCTTTCCGTTAAAAAATGAATTTGTAAATGTGTCAAAACGTTTTGCGCTTGTTGAACAAAACACTTGAGAACAGCCTTAATGTTGATACCTATGAATGGACCTCTCCTTATAAAATATGATTCAGTTGCTTCAGAAGCAATGCCCATTATTTCTATGAACAGAGTGACTGGCATTTTGTGAGAAGAGGTCACAATATTAAGTATTGGGCTGTTTCTAAATGCATTGACAAAATAACTGATAAGAATTCACCCCTTCTTATCATAGATTTTTAGCTTTATTATTTTTTTAGCCAACATAATTATTCTGTAATTAATATTAATTAATTTTTAAATTAAATGGTAGTTATTTTAAAACTACTGTTTAAAATTCATACCATCAAATTAATTTGCAGAAAGATTTTGACCCAATATTCATGTGCGCAGAAAGTTTTTGGTTTTATACAAGTCTGTAGATAGGTTTAATTAACAAATTATGTCAACTTTACATTTGAATAATTTTTGGTGTTGTATTACTAAAATTATTGCACTAAATTGCTCTAAATGTAATGTAAGTTACCATGGAATGACCCAGTAGACTAAATTATGAAAGAGTAATAGGTAGTATAGATGGTACTTCCTAGAAAATAGTGCTGCGAGAGTTAATAGATCAGAATCAGAATTTGAAAGCATGACATTGTCATCGCTTATTAAATGAAGATTTTGTGAAACCGATACCAGCTTCACAGTGCATTCATCTGTCAATCTATTTCTCTCTTTTGTTTTTATGTTGCCTTCCAATTGTGTTCACTTGAAACAGTTGTTGGGAGAATATTCAAAATTCTGACTGCAACCATAGATAGTTCTCTTGTGCTGCAATAACCTTTCCACCAAGTCGTTGGAGATATTTTACTGGCAGCTTTCCAAATAATGAAACTGTCTGTACAGAGCTTTTGTTTTGCCTGGTATTCTGATTCTGCTATATCTGAGGAACTACTAGCGAATTCACCCAGATTCCACCATCTTGTTTCTTTGTTGGTCATTTATAACCACTTTATGCTTAATTTAACAATATAAACAACAACAAAAATAAAGAAATCCAAATAAAGAAATTTAAAATCGGCGATAATCAACAAAGAAACAAGATGGCGGACTCCAGGCGAATATGCAAGTAGTACCATATCTGACATTACTGTAGGGGTAAAAAAATCATGATTTTTTTTTTAAAATAAAAAAAATCTGAACTTTTTGATTTAAATGGGATTTTTATGATTTTTTTCCCAGCGTTCAAATACTGAATAGCTACCAAGAGTTTTAGGTTTCCAAAACAATTAAACCACTAATTGCTAACATAATCTATGTTTTTACACTTTAATTAATAAAATTATAATTATGAGTTTAGTAATTACAGAAATTATAAAAACTGCAAATTAGTAGTTTCATTAGGTAGTATCATATAATAATGTCATATACATTAATATTGTAATAATTATGTAAAACTTTATAAATACTAGTGATATTTAATATTTATTAAAATTATTAACTGCATTTTATATTAAATAGTTAACACTACTTCAAATTAATAATTATTAAACAATAAATCTCTAATTAGGAACATATTATACATTTTTACGCCTTAATTATTAAAATGATAATAATGTAGTATTCATTTTAGAAAGAAAAAGGGACAGGATGCTAGTTTTAAAAAAAAAGGTACTATTTCATGAGAAAATATGTTAGTAATGTCTAGTGTGTTTAGTAATGATATAAGAAAAAAAAAAATAATAATTTTTAGTATGATAAATAAAGTGTCCCGAATTTTTAATAATTTTATGAATAACAAATTGAAAAATACAATTAAATAACAGATTTTAATAATATCCTGTATTTTCTAAAGAAATAAAGTTCAATATTTTTGCAAGACCTTGGCCACATGAATTTAGAAATATTGTTGAATGGGGAAGTTTTTTACAAGAAATCTCTCGCTATAACTACAGGTGAATTTCAACTATTTTTGGAACAACTTGCGAACACGCCTGGAGTCCGCCATCTTGTTTCTTTGTTGATCATCGCCGATATTAAATGTCTTTATTTGGATTTATTTATTTATTTTTGTTGTTGTTTATGTTGTTAAATTAAGCATAAAGTGGTAATAAATAGGGATGCAACGGATATCCGGCTGATTTTTCAATATCCGAAATACCGTCGGATATCCGAATCACAATCACCGGATATCCGACTTCTCTGCTGGATATCCGGCAGAGTGCAGCAAAGCAAATATATAAGGATAACAGAAATAGTTTGACCCTAAATAATGCCGAACAATTTGTTTATAATGCAAAATATGAAAGTAAGTTCACTATACATGAGTAAAAGGTAATTCTCAAAAGTTTAAAGAATTGCCAGCTTTCCTAACATTGATATTTGAACGCTTTGTAATAAAGTTAAGAATTTACGTTTACTTCTTTCAGAAAATTGTACCTTTACTTTCAGAATGTAAAACAAAATTTGAAGTTGTTTATTATTAATTTTCTTTCTTTCTTTTAAGTTTAACAATTAAACAAGCCTATTTTTAGAAGAAAGTAGTGTAATAGAAATTTTTTCGATTTCCGGTTTTCGACGGATTTAGATGTTTTAAGGGTCAGATATACCAAAACATGTTTATAAAAAATGTCTGTCTGACCGTGTGTCGCCATCGTAACATCAAAAAGTGAATGAAGTTATGCATAGAATTGAGCCAAATTTTTTGTGAATGCTATAGCCAGGCGGCCCTCCTTCAATATGGAAACATTCCACTGGAAGGCAGGGGAGGGGGGCTGTAATAGCGATTTTTGTGCCACTTTCATTCTTGTACCATCGAAAAAGTGTATGAAGTTATGCATAGAATTGAACCATTTTTTTTTTGGGGGGGGGGGGATGTTTTTTACTATGGCCAGCAGGTCCTCCTTCAATTTGAAAATATTCTGCTGGAAGGGGTGGGGGGCACTACAATACGGATTTTTGTGTTATTTTCATTAGTTTACCATTGAAAAGTGTATGAAGTTAAGCATAGAATTGAACCAATTTTGAGGTGTATATTTTTGGCTATGGCCAGCAGTTTTTCCTTGCATTTGGAAATATTCTGCCAGAAGGTGTCACTGTAACAGAGATTTTTGTAAAATTTTCTCGATTTTTCGCAGTTTTTGTATGTGTGTGCTGTATATAGGTGACTCATGAAACGAAGGGAAGGGAACTTCGCATCCTGCTAAGCTGGCTATTCAAAAACAGCTGATGTACAACAGAAAAATGAAAAAATTATTAATTTTAATAAATATCATGATCGAGATTAACCTATTCTGATTAATTGACTGCAGCAGAAATTTTAGATCAAAATCAAAGTTGGTATAATATTGAACTAATAATATTGAAGTATTAACATTTGGAACTACACTTTTTGAAATATTAAGATGTATGAGATAAAAGAAAGTTTTGGGATTGGCAAATCCAACTAGTTATTTTTGTAACTTCATTATAAATATTTAAAATTAAAAGTAATTTTCTTTCTACTAATAAATATCAAAATAATTTAACTTAAAATAAATCTAAACGTGACTTAAAGCAAAAACAATATTAAATAATTAAAACAGAAAAAGGGCATCAATTAAACCTATGTTTGGAGAAAATAACTCTTTAATCATGGGTATATTAGTAGATATTTTATGTTTAAATTATAAAAAAGAAAGTATGTAGTATTTCTTTGTGAAAATACTCTACAATTATACGCTTATTAATTGGTTAAAATTTGTTGTACAAATTATCAGCAATTAATTGTACTAATTAATTAATTATTAGCAATTATCGATATAGTCAATCCCATATCCAAATCCAGTAGCAATTATCAGCATTTCATTGTACAAATAAACAGAATATTTTAATGTTTAAATTACATTTTTTTATGCAACACTATTAATATACATTACAATGCTTGAATTTCGAGACGGGATGGCAGGATTTGTGCCCTAAAGATTATTATTGTGTCCTATTTATTATGCCCTATTGTGAACGGCGGCTCCTGTTTCCAAAAAACCATTTTCTGAAAATGTTTCTTTGTAAAACGACGATCAAGTCTCAGGACCAACCGACAAATTTCGTGATATTTTCTGCTATCGATTAGCAGATTTCACAGTTTCTTCTTACGGCAGATTGACAAAATTCATGGCTGTTTTTCTGCATCTGACGCAAAAATTTTGTGCTTTTTCTCCACGACCGACTGACGAATTTCAAGATTTTTTCTAGAGACCGATCGGTGAATTTCATAATTTTTTTTTCTCGAGATCAATTGACAAATATAGCAATTTTATTCTGTGACCGATTGGCAAATTTCCCTGTTTGTTCTTGCGACATACTGATGAAAATAACGATTGTTTTTTTTTTGCATCCGATTGAAAAATTTCGCATTTTTTCTCTGCGACTGGCTGAGGAATTTCACGTTATTTGCTCGTGACGGACTGGCAAATTTCACGATATTTTTCCATGATCGACTGACAAATTTTGTGATATTTTCCTGCGTCTGATTTCCCATGAACTTCAGTTTTCTTCTTGCAGTCGACAAATTTTTTTATTTATTTTCCCATGATTGACGAAATCGGCGATATTTTTTTTATGACCGATTTATGTATTTTGCGATGTTTTTTCCCTGTGCCCAAAATAGGAAATAACTAAAAGGGCAGTAATGCCACCGGAGACTGAGCCCTACCAAATTGGCCAATAGTCAGCACTCAACAAAATGAAATTACACTTGTGGTGCACATTAAGAAAAACAAATTTGGCGAACTTAAAAAAACATGTTTAGAAATAAAAAACTAGTTGATTCTTGCAATTCACAGAAATTAGAACATGACTTTTTGAAATCAACCTTTTATCGTGTAATAGAAGAAATCAATTGACTATTTCCTTTTCAAACTTTGGATATGGATTTAAAATTCCAATGCATAGAACATAGTTCGATTAACGAAAATACCAGGGATTACAGTTTTGACTATAATTCCATTAAGGATAGAATAAAACAAGTTTGTTCAGAAGTGACATACAATCACCGTACGATATTGACCTATAGAATCTCCGATATGCATTATTCATGCAAGTTAAAAATTAATGCACATCAAATTTTGCAAAGTTTTCTAAAATTTTTTAACAGAGCATAACCATGCGTTTCCGATAATTTCTAAAGTTATAAAAGTTGGTCTGTGCTGTTTGTCAAAAGTGTAACTTGTGAAAGAGGCTAAATTACGCAAAATGGAATAAATTCTAAATTAAGAAATTCATTTAGCAACCCAATTGTTAATTGACCATAACATTAGGTGAAAGTTGAAAAATACACGTATATATAAAACTTGATTCTGTTCCATTGTTTTAATAAAAATAAACATTTTGGATAATTATCTTGAGTTGTTAATTTAAATTATTTCAATGGTATTTTGTCATGTCTGTATTAATGTAATTCTTTAAGTGGCACATAAAAAATAACGGGGTTTAAAGATATTTTTTTTCCTTTTTAACAGTTCAACTCCCCTGTATTTTTAAATGTTGGCTGGGAAACTCCCCTTCTGGGGAAAACTTGAATTTCAAGCCCTGATATTCAAAGAGATATAGTTTTTGTAAATTATATTTCAATACATTTAAAATGTTTTAATGATTTATGAAACATGTTTGTAATTTATTGTTCTGAGACGGGGTTATATAAAGAAATAATTCTCCATATAACTAAAAACATATCTAGTGCCGGATATCCGAATCCGGCAGGCAAAGGAGCTTTGGATATCCGGTATCAGATATCCGGCAAAATCAATATCCGGTGCATCCCTAGTAATAAATGACCAACAAAGAAACAAGATGGCGGACTCCGGGCGTATTCGCAAGTTGTTCCCTATTTTTTTTTAAAGCACGGTGCATTTTGCCAATTTCAAAAGGGGCATGGTGCAGCACCATTAAAAAAAAATCCTAGAAGAAATAGTATAATTACAGGATTAATAAAAACTGCAAATAAATAATTTCATTAGTAACACAAATAACAAAACTAACAAATATTATCAAAAGAATTATGAAAATGAGTTAAACCCATTCATATAGGATAAATATAAGTTAGCCCACTTATTAGTGGTGTACCGAGTAGTGCTTTGGCCGAGTAGCCGAGTAGTGGTGTACCGAGTAGTACTTTGGCCGAGTAGCCGAGTACCGAATACCGAGTAGTTGGGTAATAAGGGGAAAAAATGCTGATGTGCACATAATGTGAGCTTAGGTGTACATATGTGTGTACATATATATATATATACCTGTGTATACATATATATATATATATACCTGTGTATACATATATATAATATAGGGTAGATGTGCCAGTAATGGACACCCTTCCAGTAATGGACACCCCTTGATGTTTTTGGTTCATAAAAAAATAACTAATAAATATTTAGCTTTAATTATTTTTTTTATAATTCCCCCTTGTATGTTTTATAAAACTGGGTTATTGTTGACACTTTTAATCAAACCAATCAGGAAGCAGAAAATAATGTTTCAAAGTTTCGCTGTTTTTCTGTGAAAATCTTAATGAAGAGGCTAAGAGTTGACTTCGTTTAATCAATTTATATATTATTTATTTTCTTTCAAAATTTGAATGTTTTTGTTTGAGTAGCAATAGAAAACTTTGAATTTTATATACCAATGGCCATTTACGAAATTTCATTTATTTTTAAGATTTTAAGAGGGGTGTCCATTACTGGGATGGTTAATTAGTCATTTTCCAGTAATGGACACCCCATGTAGACATTGCTAAAAATGCAATTTTAGTAATGTTTATAGTGCATAAAATACTTTGGCTTAACTGCAAACCTAAATAATCAAATTTAATTTTTAAATTATACTTACCAAAATGTAATAACACCAAAACTTTTATAAATAGCTGCTTTTAAGTTATTTTATGAAATTTCAATATTTTATTTTATTTATTATTATTATTTTTTTATGTAGTACATATGCCTTGCATATTTTATAATCCGGCAATCAAACCAGCCAGGAAGCAAAAAATATTGTTTAAGAGCACAGTCAAAGAGGGGCTCATAGGGCTTAATCCCTCTCCGTTTAAATAAAAACAATTAAGTTACAGAAGCTATTAAAAATCTATTTTCTGTCTTAAATGTTTCCTTATTTAAAAAAAAATGTAATACTATTAATGAAAGTTACAGGTAATATTCATGAAACTATAGTAAATCTGCAGATCATTGGCCTCAAACATCAGTACTACAGTTTTATTTTGAAATTATTTTATTTAGTATTTAAAATATTCAACTCACAATATCATTTCTTTCATATTTGTAATATTAATTATTATAAATGATATATCAAGTAGAGTCTGGAAGATTGTTAAAAATAGTGATACAAAACTAAACATTTAAAAATTGAAAAGTAAACTAACATTAATATTCCAAATATTCATTAATATTCCAAAACTAAACATTAATATTCCAAAACTTTTTTTTAATTACCCTTTAAATCCACCACTGTTACAATAATTTGATAGCTGTAATTGCCTGATATTTAGTATTTTAATCTATCCATCTAAAATAATTAAAACATCGATCTTCTGATAATTTCAATAATTGATACAAACAATAAATGATTATCACAAATACTTTATTAATTACTGGTATCCTAAATGTTAAATTTATTTGAAAATAACTATTTTGTTTCATTAGTATGTATTCATTAAATTCTGGTTCTAAATAGTCATAAAAACAATTATATTTATTACTTTTTATGGAGTGTCCATTACTGGAACAGAGGGTGTCCACTACTGGGCCAAAGGGTGTCCATTACTGGGCTTTTGGGTGTTTTGATATATTTCTGTTATTTAAAATTAAATTTCTATTCATATTGGGAAATGAGGCTATAAGAATGGTTAAATATTGTCGATAGATTAATATAATATTGAAAAAACTGGAGTATAATAATTTTAACTATTAATAAAAAAATAATTTTTAAAGAAATTCCTTAAGGGTGTCCATTACTGGCACATCTACCCTACATATATATATATATATATAAATTAACTAATTAAATTTGAAATTTATTTGTGCACCTTTCAAAGACAATTTTTGACAATTCAAAACAGTAGCAAAAAAAGGAGAATTGACACGTAACATGTACAATTATTAACCAATATAAAATTAAAACATTCTTCAACCCTCTAATTTATTCTGATACCTAAAATCTGTCTATAAAAAAAAAAATGTTTATTGGTTGCTGTAACAATTCATTGAATAATGCAAAACATTTCATATTTATTTTGTAACTGTACCTTATTTTCTTTTGATTAACAATAAAAAAGAGAAAAACACAAAGAGAGGTACAAAAAGCTATACAGGATTTCTTAACAGAAGACTTATGTAAAACTGACACTCCATTTGCATGGTGGGGGGAAAAGAACTTTTCCGATTATGTGCAACCTTGCAAAAAAATTCTTATGTGCACCTTCAACTGCTGTTTATTCTGAGCATATATTTTCAGAGGTAGGCCAAATTTATAGTAGTAAAAGAAATGCCCTGTCTACTCATAATGTAGAACGTTTGGTGTTTTTGCACCATAATTTAAAGATAATAAATTTAATTATTATTTTTTTTATTACATTTATTGTATTTTCAGTTTCTTTATCCAAAATAATAGCCTTTTCTGTTTTCCTATACATTTAAAAACAACTTATTTTTATTTGTATAAATATGAAACTAAATTTTAATCTGGAATTATTTTAGGAGGGTTTTTGTTCTTAACTTTTAGTATACAGTAGCCTCCCGCTTAACCGGCCTAAACAGGACCGAGGGTTAGCTGGTTAAGAGAAAAAACGGTTAAACTGGAGAATTTTAAAAATGTAAATAAATAACTGCATATTTAATTAATTAAAAATGTAGGATGCATTTAATTTTTTAATTTGTAGTACATATTTTCTATAATTTGTGAAATTAATACTAATAGTAAGTAATTTAATTGTAATAAAAGTTATCACTAATAACAAATAATGAACAATATTTAATACAAATTAAATTGTTGAAAATCTTGTCACATACCAAGAAGTTGAAATTATTCTACATTATGTAAATTATTATAGTTAATTAACCATAAAGAAATGAGAACCGAAATTTTCCTTTATGAATTTTGCCGGATGTTGGGAAAAAAAGCCGGCCGGTTAAAGCAGAGTTCCGATTAAGAGGAAGGCTACTGTATTTTGTAGACATATTGTTAAATACCGAGTAAATAGTTTTATGAATTATTACATACATTATACATTGATATTCGAATAACTTTTTACAGATCAGTTTTAAATTCATATGCTTAAAAAATGAAATTCTTACAACTACTCGGTATTGGCCGAGTACTCGGCCAAAATTTCACCGAGTACCGAGTACTCGGCAAATTGGCCGAGTAGGCCGAATACCGAGTACTCGGTATGGCTCTAGTACCAAGTACTTGGCCACTGACTACTCGGCCGAGTACCGAATACCGAGTAGTTGGGTAATAAGGAAACAAAACGTTGATGTGCACATAATGTGAGCTTAGGTGTACATATGTGTGTAGATATATATAATATACATATATAGTATATATAAACTAATTAAATTTGAAATTTTTTTGTGCACCTTTTAAAGACAATTTTTGACAATTCAAAACAGTAGCAAAAAAAGGAGAATTGACACATAACAAGTACAATTATTAACCAATATAAAATTAAAACATTCTTCACCCCTCTAATTTATCCTGATACCTGAAATCTGTCTATCAAAAATAAAAATGTTTATTGGTTACTGTAACAATTCATTGAATAAAGCAAAACATTTCATATTTATTTTGTAACTGTACCTTATTTTCTTTTGATTAAAAATAAATGAGAAAAATACAAAGAGAGGTACAAAAAGCGATACAGGATTTCTTAACAGAAGAGTTATGTAAAACTGACACTCCATTTGCATGGTGGGGGGAGACTTTTCAGATTATGTGCAACCTTGCAAAAAAAAATCTTATGTGCACCTTCAATCACTGTTTATTCTGAACGTATATCTTCAAAGGTAGGCCAAATTTATAGTAGTAAAAGAAATGTCCTATCTACTGATATTGTAGAACGTTTGGCTGTTGTTTTTGCACCATTATTTGAAGTATAATAAATTTAATTATTAATTTTTTTTATTACATTTATTGTATTTTCAGTTTCATTATCCAAAATAATAGTCTTTTCTGTTTTCCTATATATTTAAAAAGAACTTATTTTCTTTGTATAAATGCGAAACTAAATTTTAATCTGGAATTATTTTATGAGGGTTTTTGTTCTTAACATTTTCTATATTTTGTAGACATATTGTTAAATACCGAGTAAATAGTTTTATGAATTATTGCATATATTATACATTGATATTCGAATAACTTTTTACAGATCAGTTTTAAATTCATATCATATGCTTAAAAAACGAAATTCTTACAACTACTCGGTATTGGTCGAGTACTCGGCCAAAATTTCACCGAGTACCGAGTACTCGGTAAATTGGCCGAGTATTTATCGAGTACTCGGTACGGCTCTACCACTTAAATCTGAAATCCTTAAAATATTTAAGTAATAACACTATTATCTCTTAGAGTGAATTATTTATTAATTAGCATTTTGCTTCCTTTTCAATCCCTAATTATTATTTTTTATTTAGTATATATGAGTTACAAAGTTAAAAACACTTATTCAACCTATACCGAAGAAGTTCTTGCTGAGCTTAGCATTTTTATACCAATTATTTCTTTTTCTCTTATGCATTCATTTAAATTTAGCTTTGAAGAGATGTCATTCTTTCATTCCTCTTTAACTTGAGATTGCTATTAATTACTATTTATTCTTTTCCTTGTAGAAATGTATTACACTTGCTATGTGTAATTTTATGGGAATGGTCCCATATCCTGTGCTGGAGAATTTGGCGATAAATGTTTCAATCTGGTTTATGTTTGTTCGTTGCGTTTGTTGAATTTTGAACAGCTTTAGGGTTGCTTTTTTTTCGTAAAGTTCGTTTGATGACGTTTGAAGAACGCTGATCTTGAAGCTTATTGGTTCACTAGTATCACGGGAACCGTTATTCAGCAAAATTTTGAATTCGGTTAGATAGAATTTGCCCCACGCCACACACACATTCAGATTACTCTCTGCTTGTGTCGTATTATGATTCTAAGGTAAGTCTCGTTAATTTTTCCAAGATTGCGGAAAAATATCATTTTTAAATCTTTATATTATTTATAAATCAATGATTTTGCACCATTTTTAAAAATATAAAATGATTTTCTTCCGATGTTATTGCACAAATTTTAGCAGCATTCTAAATAAATAACAAATGTGCTTTTTCAGATGAATACTTGTTATTGTTTTCCCTTTTATTGTGTGTATTTACACATCCTGTTTCAGAAACCAACTGGGATCCCTTTTTGTAAACATTAAATTCTTGGTTTTTTTTTTTTTGTGTAAATATTGTTTAATTTTTTAGCAGCTGTGGGCGAGATTTTACCTGCATTAAAAATAATGGTACTTTTCGGTTAGCCGGGCGCCAGTGTTATATATTACATGTATATATACATATATGTGGATATATATGTATACATGTGTATATATACATTATATGTAATATATACATATATATGTATGTATATATAACACTGGCGCCCGGCTAACCGAAAAGTACCAAAAAAATAGTTTTTGAAATATTGTTAAAATTTATAAAAAGTTTCCTGTCAGTTTTTTAGTGTCAAAAATATTTTAAGAACAGGGGGTTCAGGGAGGCGGAGCCCCCCTGACAATAACAAGTACTCATATCAAAAAGCACGTTTGTTTAGATTTATTTAGAAAGCTGGTAAAGTTTGTATAATTGTATCAGAAGAAATTTTCCAAGATGGCGAGAAAATTTCGTTTTTGAATCTTAATGTTATTTATAAATCCATGTTTTTACATCATTTTCTATTTTTAAAAATGGTGCAAAGTCATTGATTTATAAATAATATAAAGATTTAAAAATGATGTGTTTCTGCCATCTTGGAAAAATTTTCATGTCGCCAAAATGGCATTTTGGCGAAATTTTTTCGCCAAGGGGCACAGGATATGGAGCTCTTTCAAATTATGTTTATGTTAGATTTGGTACTACTTGCGGATTCGCCCGGAGTCCGCCATCTTGTTTCTTTGTTGATCATCGCCGATTTTAAATTTCTTTATTTGGATTTATTTATTTTTGTTGTTGTTTATGCTATGTTTGTTGTTGTTTATGTTATGTTTGTTGTTGTTTATGTTGTTTAAATTAAGCATAAAGTGGTTATAAATGACCAGCAAAGAAACAAGATGTCGGACTCCGGGCGAATTCGCAAGTAGTTCCTTAGATTTTAATACTTTTGACATTTTAAACATTTAGAAATTTTTTTATTTAAATCAATGATTTTTTTTAAAAGATTGGTTGATTAAAATCATGATTTTAATCGCTGATTTAAATCGTTGACACCCTACATTACTGTAACTTCATTTATACCGGGTGTCCCAAAAATGACCAATTTTGAAATTCAATAACTTGCAAACGGTGACAAATATTAAAAAAATTTTGCAGGAGTGTTATGTAAGATGTCAGGAGTTTGTAAGCTGCGATTCTCAGTTTTAGTTGCAAATAGCATCGACAGATGGCGCTGCAAGCAATAGCTTGATTTTTCAGCCTCTCTTTTCTTACATGCGAAAAAAGAAGATTAAAATGTATTGAATTGATCCTGAAATACCAACCTTTGGACTGAGCACTTATTGCTCTCAGTGCTATTTATTGTTTGAAATTCGAACTAAAATAAAGAATCACAGTAAAAAAAACTCTTGACATTATGAGTTGCTAATTAAACAATATGACAAATATTAAGTAAAACAGAATCAAACTTAACTTTATTCATGTGAATTTAAAAATTAGAATTATAACCTGCAGTTTTTGTTTAAATAGTACAGAAATTGATTAATAAAAGAAAATATGGAAAGTTCAAAGATGTCCTATAAAAAAAGGTACTTAGTTATCCCGTCGATCAAATTGTAAGATTAAATGTCAATAATGGTTGCCAGTAATTAATTAGTTGCAAGATTAAAAGCCAGTAAAACCATTAATTCGACGTTTTATTTGTATTTTTATTAATGTTTTACTAATTTATTTGTTCTCTCGTTACTTAAAATAAAAATTATGTCAATGTGTATAATTTGGCGAAATTGGTCGACAAGATAACTAAGAAGTAACCTAAAAAAATTACTAAAAAATTGCCTGTTTGATATTTAAAATTTTCCTGAAAAACATAGTAGAAAATTTTAAAAGAAATTCCTTAGGGATATCCATTATTGGTACTTTTACCGGCTTAGATATTAATAATTCAAGAAATAGAATATTGATGAATTATACATTTCCCCTATAAACTTATAACGTCAAAATTTTACCACGATTCTGTAAGCAGGGGTGAAAAATTATATTAAATGAGACATGTGTCAAAAACTTGTAAACACCATTAAACTTGTTATTAGTTACCAATCGCGCACCGGTATATGTAATAAATATTTGAAATTTAATGAATAAAGTTTCCAAACATAGAGCGAATAAAAATTTTACAATAGAAGTATCTTTTAAAATGTATGCTGTACCATATAAATAATATTTAGTATTTAAAACAATTAAAAGGATTAACACGTGTTTCTACATTTAGATTAGTCATTTGCTTGGTTTATGAAACTTACATTTTCATTGTGCCTTTAGGGCCCAAATTTGTTTTCAAGACATCTTGCAAGCCTCTTGCAGCACTTATGTTCACAGCAAGTGCTTGAGCTTGCCTAGCAATTTCAGCTTTTGGATTTAAAGAAACAATTGCGGCCATTATTTTAATAGAAAGTTACTCTATTTACTTCTACTTCTCGTGCAAATGCAAAAATAAAATGGTATTAAATGTTGCCATCCAAAATTCCCAAAAAGTCGTCTGCAGTCACTTTTGCACCATGGATTGTTTTGCACTCGCTTTTGCAGATTCAAGCAACCCATGATAGGCGGTACTTAATTTTCCCCGCCTATATAGTAGGCGGAGTATTTGTACGCAAATCTGTTAAATACACACACAGGTGCGATTTATTTCTTTTCGTTTATTTAAATTTGCTGGTATTGCGTGGGGTTGCGACGTTGCGACGTAACAATTGTTGTTCTGACATTTACCTGTGATATAATTCTACTGAAACGCATCTTTCAATGTTAATCGTTTTTGTAGTAAGTCCCATCTCTGTTTATTATTCTTTTTAATTTTCTTATAATTTTTATGTTATAAGTTTGTTCTGACCTTTGACGCAATGTTTGATTTTAAAATGTTTTTCAATAAGTAATTTTTGTTGTATTCTTTACAGTATTTAAGACATATATAATCGTTTTAATAATATAAAATATGTTTCTGTATTCCAACATTAGAAGAATTTGGAAATGAAACTTAATTTTCTTATGCTTCTATACTAAAAATTAATTGTAATAGGAGATCGATTTATATTTATTATTTACCATAAAGCTTTGAATTTTCCAACATGGGCGCCATTTAGGCTGGGGGGGGGGGGGGGGGGGGGCCTCAGGAAATTTGATTTTTCAGAAAATTTACCATCAATTGTCAGATTCAAACAAAAATTAAAAAAATTGCTCAAACGCTAAAATAATTTTTCAGATTTGATTGCAATAAAAACATATTCATTAAGTAAATGCTTTATGCATTGAAATTAATAATTAAAAAAAAATCCTATTCAAACTTTCTTAAGGTGAGACATATCATACTTTGGCTAATTTAAAAAATACATGAGAGATATTTTCTTTTATCAATTGCTTCTCAGCTGTGTACAAGTTGATCATAGGAAAACTAGTCCCCTCATGGCTAGAAACTCAGGGGTAGAGTTTTTTCAGATAGTAGTTGTTTTTTTTTTGGGGGGGGGGGGTTGAAGGTGGCGAGTATAATTCAAGTTCTTAATTATCCGACTTTTTTACTTTTTTGGATTATTTGTGTCACATTATATTTTCTGCAATTATTGCAATGTTATCAAATTATTTAATTGTGTATTTGCTTTATTAAATCATATTACATATGGTACACTCTGAAAACTCAACTCCTAGGAATGGAGTGCGCGCACCCAACAAAACAATTTCTTCAACTCAAAAACGATAGACTTCCACCAAATCCCAAATTAAAAGAAAATAACTCCATATTTTAACACGTTTATAATAAAGTACTAATCTATAATTTTATCTCTTACGTATAGAAATTAGAAATGTACGCATGGGTTATTAGTATGGGCCACCATTAATAGTTAAATTTATAGTTTTTTATTTGGAAAATATTCAGTACTTCCTTGTTAAAAATCATGGTCATCCTGACTCCGACCGAAAGAGATAAAGCACAATCTGAAAAACTTAAAGTGTACCTCACTCGCAACGAAGAAAATACGTCAATCTATCCTGATGCAGGACTGTAATTTCATGTAAATATGAAAAATGCTAAAAAGATTTTGGCTGAATCCCAAAACAGCCGAGACACTTGGCATCGTTCAGTTTGGCGAGGCGATAAATGGATCTTTGTTGTTACCAGTTCGTTTCCTAAATTCTTTCCACGCCTACAGTGGTCTGATCTTGAATTTGGATTGGTTGAATGGGATTGGTTGATTTCTTGTGCATTGGATGGCTACGCCTACCTTTGACGACTCAACTCCGCATGTTTTGTAATTTGTGTACAACGAGGTGTAGAAGGAAGACGCATGAACATAGAATAGAGAAGGACTTCACACGAAATAGTGTGAATATCATGTCGCGATTTTGGTCTTGAATGAAGGGATGGCAACGGTTAGAATACAACCGTGTACATACCAGCGCCTCTAGCGGACAACGCTCATTGGCTGGATCTCATTGATCAAAGAAGTTATTGGTAGAGCAAATTGAAGTAGACGAAACCAAGTACAACCGTGCGACATAGCGCCATCTATTAGACAAATTTTCAAGGAACGGTTTTCTTCTTCTAAAACCTATTTCGTGAGAAGTCGTCCTCTATTGTATGTTCATGGGAAGACGTTTTGTAATTGTAAAATTAAATGACGGTAAGGCAAAAGTTTGTTATTGTTAATATTTTTTGCTGTTTTTAGTTGTAAAATTTGAAATTTAAAGTACGTATGTAATTTAGTTTGAAATTGTAAGTATTTGTTCATTTTTTTTGCTGGAAAGTTAAATGAAGTTTATCGACTTATTTGGTGCTTGTCAGAAAAGTCGCCAAATGTGGTGTCTCGGCTGTTCTGGGAATCTGCCAACATTTCCATTGAAAGGCAACTTGACCCGAAATGAAGGAACATTAATCCATATTTTAATACAAATAAAAGAATTCTACAATTATATCTTTAAAAAAAAAAACTTTACTTTTTATTTAGAAAAACGAAGATATGCATATAGTATTCATTAATGTTTAAATATGTAGCTTTTTCATCTGAAAAATATTCAGGATTTCTTTGAAAAATAGTATTAACATGAACCCACCTCAAAATAGTGAAAACGCAATCCAAAACAATTAACGCTTTACCTTACCTTTACTTGCAGAAAATCACAAATGAAACTTTTCTTATCGCTATAGATCACAAAAGTTGCAAATTTCGTGACCTATCCATGGCGTTCGTGGGCTGATTATCTCATAATGGATTGAATTTCATGATCATCTTACGAAATTTGTGATTTTTTTCCGCGACCGTTTCACTGAATTGATGATTTTTTTTTTCTGAAACTGTTATCCAAATTGTTTTCTTTTATTGTGACCATTTGTTGAAATTCACAATATTTTTCCGCGATCAACTGACGAAATTCTACATTTGTTTCTGCGATCTTTTGACAAAATTCACAATTCTTTTTCACGATCATTTCTTGAATTTCCTACTACCGACTAATATAATATTTGTAATTTTTTGCGCGATAGTTACACGAAATTTTGTTACTTGTTTCACGATCGTTTGACTAAATTTTCGTGATTTTTGTGCAATCTTTTGACGAAATTCGGGATTTTTTCCACAATCTGATTACAAAATTAAAGATTTTAGTTTGTACAATCATTTGACGAAATCTGCATCTCTTTTCGCAATCTGTGATGAAATTAGCAATATTTTCCACGGTCGTTTGGAGAAATTAGAAATTTTTTCCACAGCGATTAGGGAATTTTCTTTTTCAAAATTCAAGATTTTTTTCTGTGAATTTTCGATTTTTCAGAATTTGAAAGGGAAAAAAAAATCGTAGACTTTCACGAAAATTAAAAAAAATTTCAGAATAACCAAATGTTTGTGAAAGAAATTAAGGAGACAAAATCATGCACAGCTTTTTTTATTTTTCAGGATTTTCCCATTTTCTGTGAGATTTGTGCAGTTCTGCACATTCCCTGTTCCTCAAAGAAACTTTTTCCTTGTCCTTCGTCAGGAAACTCTTGAAATAGTAGTCTCCCTGTAGTAAAACCTGAGAAAAAAAAAAAAAAAGTCTAAAGGGAATAGAAAAAATTTCCTTTTTAGACAGGTCTCTGTCTTAGCAAGTAGAATTGTATGATGTTTTTTCATTGAAATTTGATTTTTTGTTCCCTTTCAGAAAGAATTCTGTTATAGACAGGCTTCATATCACAAGTTTTACTGTAATACAATCAGGGTTGTAATTTTAACTGGTCAAAATTGATTTTGACCAGGACACTGGATAAAAGTGGTTTTAACCGTCCAAAAGTGGTCAGAAATGGTCAAAACTGCTAAAAATGGTCTTAATTTTAATAATTTTTTCTTTCCAATAAAAGTAACTTAATAAGTAATAAAAGTAACAGGCAGTTAAAAAAATAATACACTGATAAGTTAAGGAGGCTCATTAGTAAAATATGCTTATGCAATACACAGGGTTCGTTGATATATATCAATGGATATATATCATGATATATATCTTGATATATATCCGATATTTATTTTTAAAATATCAAGATTTTTGATATTTTCGATATTTTCAAATTCTTGATATTTATTTTCAAAATATTAAGATGTTTGTTATTTTGTATATTTGATATTAATTTTCAAAATATTACTGTGCAAGATAATTTTCTATAGTCAAAGCAAGTGCAAGTGAAATTTTCACCTGTTATTGACCACATTGCATTCTGTTGCATTCTGTAGATAATGAACTTTTGCCTCTGGCAGTAACTTTTTTAAGAAAAGAAGAAAACAAATCTTTTCCAAGCTTTATGTTTTGAAACTTTTATTTTTAATTTTAAAACTAATAATTATGCTAGGCAGTTAATTCAGAACAACATTTGAAAGATAAAATGTAATTTAGATAATCATTTATATACAGCCAAAGTTCGTTGATATATACCAATGGATATATATCAGATATTTATTTTCAAAATATCAAGATTTTTGATATTTTCATATATACTTGATATTTATTTATCAAGATCAAGACGTTTCATATTTTCTGCATTTGACATTTATTTTCAAAATATGAATGTGTGCAAGATATTTTTCATATTTCCAGTCGTAATTCATAATATTTCAGTGTAAATTCAATAAATTTTCAACTGTTATTGACTGTGTGAATCTGTAGATAAAGAACTTTTGTCTCTTCTTTATATGACTTTTTAGCCAAAAAAGGAAACAAATATATTTTTCAAGCTTTACAGGGTGGCTACTAAATACTGTTACAAATATTCAGTCATTTTATTTTACAAATATAAAATAGAAAAGGATAACTACACTAACATGATGAACATCAGAGATTAAAGTTTAACCGGAAATAATTTTAATCAAATTGACCGCCGTCTTTATCGATTACCAAAGATAATCTCTTATGCCATTGTCCGACTGCGGCACGAATTATTTTAAGAGGTAGTCGGTACTATTCACGCAATGTGGAAGCTTTGAGAGAGTCCAAACTTCTGTGTTTGTTGCTATTTACTTTAGCCTCTAAAATCCCCAGACGCAACAATCTAAAGGATTTAGATCCGGTGAAGAAGGTGGCCAATCTTCTTGCATGATAAAGTTCGGACAGGTGACAGGGAGCCAAGGCTGTGTTGATTTATCTCGGTGCAAAAATGTAAAATCTTGCAGAAATATCCAATTCTTTTTGAGATACAACCTGTCAACATGTGGTAATAAATGTGTAGCCAATATGTCCTGTTTGTAATATTTGCATTGATTTTTATCCCTTTATCGATGAACTTCAAAGGCAATTTTCCATTGTTTGACACTGCAGCCCAAACAATAACAGAATTCTTATTCTGAAAGCGTTTAACAATTCGAAAGGTTTCAGGTATATCCTCGAGGGTTGCTAAATATACGATATCATTTTTAGCATTATAACACTGTTAAGTGCAAAATAGCTTCCCATCAGAAAATATTATTCCGTCAACACTTTTCCTACCATGCCGCTTCATCAGTTTCTTCCTTCTTTGTAATTTTTTTATACTTTGTGCAGCAGTCAATCCTTGAATTTTTCTTTTGCGATAAGAGCAATAACCCAGATCTTCATTTATAATAACTTGCATAGTTCTGTAATTCACGTTCTATTCTGCAGCCATTTTATTTGCAGAACGTTGTGGATTTCTTCACGCCTTTTCGCGAATTCTTTTGATGCGCTCTATTGTGAGAACTGGGCGTGGACGAAAAGACCTAGATCGATATTTGCATAGCTATTAGTATCCAATAATCTATTTATAGTTTTATATATAAATGTTCCATAAAAACCAGGGCATTTTAATTGCTTAAAGGTTTTACTTGAGGAAAACCTGCAATCAAAGAGCTGTTTAATCATCATTCTTTTGGATTCCCTCTTTAAAATAATTATAAATATTCGCTTTATAACCAAATTCGTCTGCACTAATAGAAGCTTGTCAAACCCTAAAATAGAGAAATAAATTGTTTTCCCAAACGATTAAAATTAATTCGTATTTTTTGAAGTGTAACAGTATTTAGTAGCCACCCTGTAGATTTGAAGCTTTTATTTTTAAATGTTGAACTAATAATTATGTGCGACGTAATTTATTCAGAACAACAATTAAGTGTATAAAGCAAATTGTTACTGTTTTCAATTAGTTCATCTTCAATTTTGTTCTAAGTGAAGAAAAAAAAAAAAACAGAAAAGAAAAAGAAAAATGCATTTTTAGAATATTGTTTAAGTTTTCATGTTAAGTACAATATATTTTAGTTTCTAATCTATATTATGTTAGAAAACATTTATTATCAGCGGTAAGTTGGCTGCTTTGAAAATATCGGATATATATCAAAAATATCGGATATATATCAAAATATCGGATATTTTTGATATTTTCGAAAATATCATGATATTTACGAACCCTGGCAATACAATAAGAAAGCTAGATCCATAATTGCCCTTTCATTGTTAATTGCGTATCAACAGGGAAAAAGTCATTCTTCCTTTCAGCTGTTGATACAAGGGTATCTAAAAAAACTGCCCAGTATTGTTTAAAACTAGCAGCTGATGCTAAAGAAGAGGTAGAAAACAAGTTTGTAAAGTAAGAAGTTTTGTAAGTGACAATGAAACAGGGTTGTAAAAAACCCGGGTTTTTTAGAAAAAACCCAGCCCGGGTGGGTTTTATTAAAAAACCTGGGTTAAATGGGCAATTTTCCCCGGGTAAATTAAAATGCCAGAATGTGGACGATGATTCCACCTTCTTCACAAATAATAATTGGTACTTTTCGGTTAGCCGGGCACCAGTGTTTATATACATATTTATATACATACACATATGTAAATATATATACATATATATATTTATATTGTATATGTATATATATATTGTATATGTCCACACATATATTCATATATATATATATATATATTTATATATACATAATACTGGCGCCCGGCTAACCGAAAATTACCTAATAATCTTTACAGTTGCCACTATATAGAGAAAACAAGAAAATCTGAGGTAATTTAAAAATGAATATTAAAAACAAGGAATTTTACTAAATTTTGGTACTTTGCAAAATTTATCCGTTGAAATTTTGAAAATTCTCAGAGGAATTACTCTGGAAAAATTTAATTTTTTGCTTAGGAAAGCGCAAGGAATTTGATTGCCAAAATAAGTGGCAATCCTGATCTCAAATACAATCTTTGTGAACACTTCATAGTCTAATAGATGGGAATGACTTCATAGTCTCAATAATAATCTCGCTATTTTTCTCTGTGCTTATACCTGTATATATAGATATGATCCCTTTAATTTAAATAACAAACAAATTTTAAATTGCAAAGCTATCAATTGTATGTTTTTCAATTGTTTCCAATCTAAAAATGCAAGTAAATTAGTACAAATATATTTTCTAAGATTCAAAGAAGTGAATAAATAAAACAAAAAAACCATAAACTGTTAAAATATACATCATCTGTTCTGTTCCAGAAATATATTTAAAAAAACCCGGGTTTTATACCTGGGTTTTTTATAAAAAACCCAGCCCGGGCGGGCAGCTGGGCGGGTACCCGGGCAGCTACCCACTACAACCCTGCAATGAAAACAAGATTAAACGCATGAGAGATGATTTTAAAAATGCATATACAGACGAACTGTTTATTTCTTATGGATGTGCTGCACATTATTTGAATCTTGGGCACAAGATATTACAAACACAAACAAAGTTAGTTCAATAATGAAGATGATATTGAAATGAAAAATTGCAGGTGAGCATGAAGAATGATATTGATGCTAACATTGTTAAAATCATTAACAGTGTAGGCATATACAAAGTAAAATATTTACAAAATCAATTTATTTCCCTTGCTGTAGATAAATTTGAAAAAGAAGATGCTACTATATCTGATGCATGTGACGAATGGTTAAGATTGCTAAAAGAGAAAGATCTTGAAACTTATTCTAAAATGATAGTCTCAATTTAATGAAAATGTTACCCCAGTTCATTTTCTGGCTTATTATGCTTAATCCTGCCGACATGGGTAAAAGTATTTATGAAGAGAAGCAAGAAATAGCAAGGCAATGGTTACACAATAATATTGATCCTATCTTTTTGCCTCTTGTGATTGCATTTCAAGAAGAACCCTTACCATATCCAAAATCCTGTTTTTCTGAAAGTGTAAAAGATACAATTGGGCCTGATATCTGGTGCGTAGCAATGAAGAAGGTTAAAGGAATTGATATAAAATTTGTTGAATTCACATTACATCTAATGAATTGTTGTGCCAGATCGTCATCAATTGAAAGATTGTTTTCTAAATTTGGAATAATCCAAAATAAATTATGAAACCATCTAAGTTTAGAGACAATCGCAAAATTTGTTACTTGTAATCATTTTTTAAATTCAATACAAATTACATAAAAACGTAAAAAAATAATTAAAACATTTGTGATGCATGAGTATCTTGGTGTTATGTTATTTATGTTATGACTTTTTAAATTGGTATTTGCTGGTGTTATGTTACTTATATTATGACATTTTTAACAAATGTTAACTTAGTTTTTAACATATGCTAGTAAAACATATTTGATTAGTAGTAAATAAATTGAATAGTCAATTTCAGTGGTCAAAATGGTCAAAATTGATTTTGACCAGGACGGTTAAAACTGGTTTAAACCACTGGTTAAAACCGCCATGGTTAAAACCGAGACAACCCTGAATACAATACATCTCTTTTCAGAGATATATTATAGAGTGGATGGTTTAACAGTCTTTGAGGATACATGTGAAAACGGAACCTATAATAGAATCCTGTCTAAAAAGAAAATTTTTAATATTCAATATATTGAATTTTTACCTGCTAAGACGGAAACCTATTTAAAACTGAATATTTTATTGGTTCTTGAGTTACTGTATTCAAAGTTTTTACTGTTTTTTTAAGCATGATTCAGTTTACGTTTCTCGTTTGGATGGGGGGGGGGGGAGGGGGTAGGCGCCCAGATCCTACCCTTAGCTATATAACTTCCCTCAAAAAATCTTTGTCTCCCACAAGAAAGTTCTGAAATGGTGCCCCTGCACAAAGCTTGTTTTCCCAAGCATGATTATTGTCATTGTCTATCTTTAAACCCTAAATTATTTCTAAAAATTTTACTTTCTTGTTTTAAAGCAGCTGAAAAATAAAGAAAACTAAATTGTTCACAATTATCAATAAAGAAATTATATCTTTCTCTCAAAATGATATTGATCCGGTGTTGGTGTTTATGTAATAGCTGAAAGTTTTTATTGATAATTCTGTATGTTATTTTAGTTTTTAATTTAGATATTATACAAAATTCATAACATACTGCTGAGAGTTTCTGTTGGATTTCATGAATAAAAAGGTTCTTTTTGATTGCCCAAATGCAAATGTTACCAACAAAAATTGTTTTTCTGTTGATGACAGTGTACGGCATTTAAGCATGTCATGCCCCTCATGTCTGCTTTCCAGTTAGAGGTGAATTTAAGAGGCTTACACTTCAGAAACCCTCCTACTGTCTAATGTTATTTGAATGGTAAATATTTAGAAATTTCATTTTGATTAGTTTTTAATTTCTTTTAGTGTTTGAAACCTGTATGTTTGACACTGGGCACACCAGTTTAAAATTTTTATTTTTTAAGTGTTAATTTGAACCCTTGCCTCCTCCCCTTTTTTAAAAAAATAAGCATGCAACTATTTTGGCTATTATTTTTCTACAAATGCCACTATTTTTTTCCATCATTTGTTTTAAAACAACTATTTTCGATGGCATTAGTCAGTGGCATCTCTGATTTTGAATGCATTGAAAAATTGAGTCATTTTAGATTCATCGAACTTGGTGTTTGCTGTTTTATTGCAAAAAATGTTTAACATTTTAAAATTTGATAGTGCTCAAAAGTAGTTTATTATTTAGCTTTAAATTTTTTTTAAATCTATGCTGCATTAAAATACTGACGACAGTCAATAGAGATCAGTCAATAGAAATAGCTAAAAATGCTAAAAGACACGCTTCACCTATTTCCACCTTCTCTTTCTGAGAGATATTCAATGGGGAGTCCAACCGGGCAAGATTGTATCAAAGAAAGGTTAGATTAAGAAAAACCCCTTATTGCAGGGTTTGCCCAAGTGGGCTGAGCCTGAAAAAACCCGCCGGTCTTTTCCCGGTGAGCCCACTTGGAAAAATCCAATGTGGGTTTTTTCAAATTTTGGCGTGACCGGAGAACACTCTCCTTCTTGGTGCAATTTGAAAAATCACCAAATTGGCGTGTTTTTATGTACTATGTTTCGGAGCTGCATCATCAAGAGACAGTACGCAAAATTATTATTTGTTTTCGCTTCTCGTATATTTTGAAACTTGAAAGGTGAAAATAAATATTTGATCGGTTGTTTTTACCTGTATTTTTGAGTGAAAATAAACAAAAAATACATAAAATTTCAAATTGTTTCAAAATACATTTAAAGGAAATACATCTCTCTATTCTAAAAATAAATAACTACCGCTGTCACCGCCGCCGCCGCCGCCGCCGGTTTTGAATTTTTTGTGACCGGAGGTCTTTCTTCGTTAATATTAAGAAAAATAATGCATACAAAAATATGAAAATCGGTGGTTTTATACAGAAATGTTTGATAAACACGCTGATGCAGACAGTTTTCAAATCGAAGAATTATTTTAAGAGATATTTAATGCTAAATTTGGACAAAATCGTTTCACTAAAAAAGTTTTATAGCAGCAAAAACTATACATAGCAGTGTAATCATTTTTAGATCATTTTATGCGTTAGAATTTGCCGGAGTGCAGATTGCATTAATTTTTTTATTTTGACTCATTTTTTGAGGTTTTATTTCTATTTTAAATTCAAATTTTCAGCATTTCTTGAGATATTTTTTACAGATTTTAGAAAGTGATATTAATTTAAACTGTTGCCAACTGTATAAACAGCGGAAACAATGTTTGCTTCAAAAAAAAAAAAAATATTTATACGTGTAATAATTTAAAATTTTATTTACACGTGACTATTATAAACAGAAAAAAAACATTGGAATTAGAATGAAATAATTATGTACAAAAAGCAAGAACTTATTTTAAAAAATTACGTCATAAAACTATAATTACACGTGAATTTTAATAGAGAAAGGAATTTGTAAAATAATAAATTTATTAACATGCATTAGAAGTCTTAAATAGGAGAAATTACGTCATATTTACGTCACATTACAGCTATTTAATAAAACGAACACAAAATAATATTGCAAAACAGTTTAAATTTAGAAATTGCCCTAGACATTTATTTGATATTTTAAACTTTTCAACTATTTTTCTTAGGAAAGCGCAAATAATATTTCATTTCTAACACAAGCATTTTCACGTGAATATTAAAAAGAGAAAGAATAATTTGGTCAAAATTACGTCAGATTAAAAACGATTAATTTAAAATGTCTCATTTAAAAGAACTTTCTTTTCGCTTTGTTAAAAAATACCGGGAGACAAAGATTCTGTTTACTTAACTCCTTTTATACTAGCTTATTTTGAAATGTTGTTACACGTGTCTACGTCATCAAGTTATTTTTATTTCGACGTTTTATTTGTATTTTTATTAATGTTGTACTAATTTATTTGTTCTTTCGTTATTTAAAATAAAAATTATGTCAATTTGTATAATTTGGCGAAATTAGTCGACGGGATAATCAAGTAGTACCGCAGCGGATTTGGCGTTAAAATTTCCCCAATCAAAGAGAAATGAATAGAAATCTGTTTATAGGGAGATCGCCACTGTTTTTTAAATTATAATTCAATCTTTCGAAATCTTTTTAAAGCCGATCACATTAGCGTGCATTTAGAGTCTGCGGTGTCTGGACGGGGGTTGGCGAGCGTAGCTCGTAGAGGGCCGAGCCCCCTAGTTTTATCAAAAATACCAAAAAACAATTCAAATTGGTTCGAAATACATTTTTTAAAGGAATACATTTTGATCAAAAATACCAAAAGAAAAATTTTTCACTTACCCAAATTATTAAAAAAAGAACATTCTTTTTTTTTTTTTAAATCAGGGGTCTCTGCCCCCCTGAACCCCCATTTTTTTAAATTCATAAAATTACCTTGTACTCTAGGATGTCATTCAAAAGCATCACTCAATTTATCATTTTCAGTCCTTCATATCTTAAAACAATCAGCCTCTCTTTCATACATAATTCAATCAAAACTCAAAAATACAGGTAAAAATAAGAGAAAAATAACCGATCGAATATTTATTCTCACCTTTCAAGCATTCGTACTTGTTTCAAAATGTACGAGATTAGAAAGCCAATAATAAAAATGACTCGACTGCAACAGATAGAACTGTTCACAGTAGGGATGCACCGGATATTGATTTTGCCAGATATCGGATACCGGATATTCGAAGCTCCTTTGCCTGCTGGATTCGGATATCCGGCACAGGGTTCGTAAATATCATGATGTTTTCGAAAATATCAAAAATATCAGATATTTTGATATATATCCGATATTTTGATATATATCCGATATTTTGATATACACTGCTCAAAACAATTAAAGGATATTTGAAGTTTTATATAAAATAAAGATATAAACGAAATTTTTTTTGCCGAAAATAGAAGAAGAGAATCACAAATGCAAATTTTTCTGGTTTTCAAACTGTGGAGTATGCAAATTTTGAGTTCGACGTCAAAAACGTCGCTTCAGCGGCAGCGAATGAAATTTGACTTTCAACTGGATAAAAGAGAATGAAGACAAGGATGATCGGCATTCAGTGATTGCTTTGTTTCGATGAGTACGATGTCTCAGCGAAGTCATTTGACAGATTCAGAAGCTTTGAGAATTGTTGGTAGGTTAGAAGGGGGGCAAACTCAAGCCGAAGTAGCGCAAGCCATTGGAGTGTCACAAAGTGTCATTTCCAGGATCTGGAACCGTTTTTTGGAGAGTGGATGTGCAGGCCGAAGACCAGGGCAAGGTCGTAGACGGGCAACAACGCCCAATGAAGATCGGTATTTAGCGTTAACAGCTCGGAGACACCGAACCATGAACGCTACTCTTCTCCAACAACACCTTCGCTCGGCTACAGGCACCACGATTTCAACTCAGACTGTCCGAAACCGGCTCCATGCTGTAGGTCTGTATGCTCGCCGACCGATGGTATGTGTTAGATTAACATCAAGGCATCGTCGCGACCGCAGGGAGTGGGCAACCGAGCATGTCAACTGGAGGAGAAATGAATGAAGCAATATTCTGTTTTCTGACGAGTCTCGTTTTTCTGTGCATCCGGATAATAGGCGTATTTTCATCTGGAGGGACCGTGGCAGTAGGAATAATCCTGCGTTCGTGCACGAAAGTGTCAGATTTGGCGATGGAGGAGTGTTGGTGTTTGGTGGCATCTCCATTGACGGGCGCACTGACCTCTACATCATTCGAGATGGAGCTCTGACTGGTTGCCGATATAGGGATGAGATCCTCAGACCTATTGTAGTCCCTTACGCTTCAACAATCGGAGATAACTTCATTTTCATGGACGATAACTGCAGGCCACATCGTGCAAACCTGGTGGAGGATTTCCTTTTCGAGGAAGGAATCGTTCGAATGGAATGGCCAGCGTGTTCTCCAGATATGAATCCAATCGAGCACGTTTGGGACGCTCTAGGAAGACGAGTTTCTGGCCGCCAACAACCCCCACAAACTCTCCAAGAACTGGAAAGAGCTCTTCTGGAAGAGTGGGGCAGAATACCCCAACTCGTCATTAATAGCCTCATTGAGTCCATGCCTCAAAGGTGTTCAACGTTGCTGTCCGCCCGTGGAAACGATACCCCCTACTGAAAATGATTTTCTTTGAAGAAAACACCTTTTCTTATTCTTTTTTTCTCATATGCACAAATTGTGTTTTTTTCCTTTAGTACACAAATGCGCAATAAAATGCATTTTTTTCTGCCAAACATGTGTAATTTATTCTCATATAACCTACTATGTCTGTCGACCATGTATCAATCAGCTAAACAGTTTACCAGATACAAAATCCACCTAAAACTGCAATATCCTTTAATTGTTTTGAGCAGTGTATATCCGATATTTTGATATATATCCGATATTTTGATATATATCCGATATTTTGATATATATCCGATATTTTGATATATATCAGATATTTTGATATATATCAGATATTTTGATATATATCCGATATTTTGATATATATCCGATATTTTGATATATATCCGATATTTTGATATATATCCGATATTTTGATATATATCTGATATTTTGATATATATCCGATATTTTCGATATATATCCGATATTTTCGATATATATCCGATATTTTCGATATATATCCGATATTTTCGATATATATCTGATATTTTTGATATATATCCGATATTTTCAAAGTGACCAACTTGCTGTTGATAATAAATATTTTCAAGCATAATATAAATTAGATACTAAAACATTGCATTGAACGTGAAAACTTAATAAAACAAGAGTCTAAAAATGCTTTTTTTTTTTCATTTAAAACAAAATCGACTAATTGAAAACAGAAACAATTTGCTTTTTACACACACACAAAAAAAGGTAGGATTCAGTATCATGTATCAAGAAAATTTTATAAAACAAAATCTTAAATGGAAAATAGTTTTTTTTAATGAAAAATTAACATAAATGTGATCTTGCCTTCTTTTTTATTCCCTAAGTACCTACAGTTTAAGCTCAACTAAAACCAGAAAAAATTATTCTTAAATGAAGCTATAAGTAACTGATTACCTAAATTAGACAATTTAATTTCAATGGTTGTTCTGAATTAATTATGTCCCACATAATTGTTAGTTCTACATTTAAAATTAAAAGATTCAAACATTAGCTTGGGAAAGATTTGATTCCTTTGGCTAAAAAAGTCACTACCAGAAACACTTCTTTATGATCAGATTTGTAGTATATAATCTACAGAACAACAGTTGAAAACTTCATTTACACTTATTTTGACTGAAAATATCAAAAATATAAATGAGATTTTGAAAATAAATATCAAAGATAGTAAAATATACAAAGTATCAAACATCCTGATATTTTGAAAATGAATATCAAACATCCTGATATTCTGAAAATAAATATCAAATAAATGAAAATATCAAATATCTTGATATTTTGAAAATAAATATCGGATATATATCATGATATATATCAAGCTATATATCCATTGATATATATCAACGAACCCTGCGGCACTAGATATGTTTTTAGTTATATGGTGAATTATTTCTTAATATGATGCCATCTCAGAACAATAAATAACAAACATGTTTCACACATCATTAAAACATTTTTTAATGTATTGAAATATAATTTACAAAAACTATATCTCTTTGAATATCAGAGCTTGAAATTCAAGTTTCCCCAGGGAGGAAGTTTCCTACCCAACATTTATAAATGCATGGATAAAGAAAGAAAGATTAGAAAAGAAAAAAAAAAAAAATATTTAAATCCCGTTATTTTTTATGTGTCATTTAAAGAATTACATTTATACAGACATGACAAAATGCCATTGAAATAAATTTAAATTAACAACGCAAGATAATTTTCAAAATTTTTATTTTTATTAAAACAAAGGAACAGAATCAAGCTTTATATATACCATGTCTATTTTTCAACTTTCACCCAATGTTATGGGCAATTAACAATTGGATTGCTAAATGAATTCTTAATTTAGATTTTATTCCATTTTGCGTGCTTTAGCCTCTTTCATAAGTTGCAGTTTTGACAAACAGCACAGAGCAACTTTCATAACTTTACAAATTATTGTAAACACATGGTTAGGTTCTCTTAAACAATTTTAGAAAACTTTGCAAAATCTGATGTGCATTAATTTTTAACTTACTTGCATGAATAATGCATATCGGTGATTGTATATCACTTCTGAACAAACTTGTTTTATTGTATCCTTAATGGAATTATTGTCAAAACTGTAATCCCTGGTAGTTTCGTTAATTGAACTATGTTCTATGCATTGGAATTTTAAATCAATATCCAAAGTTTGAAAAGGGAATAATCAATTGATTTCTTCTATTACACGATAAAAGGTTGATTTAAAAAAGTATGTCCTAATTTCTGTGAATTGCAAGTAACAACTAGTTTGTTGTTTCTAAATAGTTTCCTTGAAAAATATTTTTTTCTTCTTCGTGTGCACCACAAGATCTAACCTCATTTTGTTTAATAGTGACTTCAGGTCAATTTGGTAAGGCTCAGTCTCTGGTAGGGGTGCATCGGATATTGATTTTGCCGGATACCGGATATCCGAAGCTCCTTTGCCTGCCGGATATCCGGCACTAGATATGTTTGAAGTTATATGGTGAATTATTTCTTTATATAATGCCATCTCAGAACAATAAATTACGAACATGTTTCATAAATCATTAACACTCGTATTCATGAATAACTTCGACCGAGGGTTAAACCGCGGGTTCAGTAACCCCAGGTTGGTATTTTCAACCAGGAGTTGAAAACTCGTATTCACCGTTTACTTCGGATGAAAAGTTACCCAACTCGGGGTTTCTCGACCTAGGTTGAACGAAATGTGTTTATTGGTTAAAAAAATCACATGCCTTGTTCGGTTTCGCGTCGAGACTTCGTTTGTTTATGTTTTGAAAGAAAAACGCCGATTAAAAAAAAAAAAGAAAGAAAGAAATGAACGACTCAATGTAGTTTTTTTTTTTATCCCCACAAAATGTATGGACAAAATAAAAACCTGTAATCACTAAATATGGATCAACTTAATTTAATTTCTTGAAAGTTTTAATATTTTTTAAACAATTATTTTTTTTAAATTTATTAATGAGTTGGGTTAATGATATGAAACGTGTCAACTGCTAAAATAATTGTTAAAAGGTTCTTTTTCAAAATAGATTTTCGCATAGTTGCTAAAAAATTAAACTTGATTTGGGCCAAAACTAATGAAACTTGATTTGAATAAAAACTAAAATTTTATTTCAACAGCAATTATGATGATTTCTATTATTAATAGCTCTAGTTAGCAATTAAACAATTTCTGATAATGAAAGTATTAAAATGGAGAAAAAGGGAAAAAAAAATTAAGAAAGTAGTCGGTTGTACTTTATATATACTATTTCTTTTATTAGTATAGATGGTATCTCAGATGTATTAATTTTATTGTTTGGATTTTCAGCGAGCTAATTAAAATGTTTAATTCTAATTAAATTAGATAGTAATTAATATTCCAGGTTGACAAGGAAAAGTAGTGAAATAATATTAACAGAACTGCAGAAAAAGCAGAACAGGTGATCCTAGCGGTGCCCTGACACCAGGTACCAAGCCGCAGAGGCGCTCCATAGGCGCATATATTTATCACTTCCGAGCGATTGATAAACATTTTTCATTTAACTAGTCGCTAAATAAAACTCTATACTTCCTTTAAGTTTAAACTGTGTGCAGTGGAGATGTTTTATAAGATATTATTTTAAGGAACACAAATATTTTAAACTTTTTAAGACTACTAGTGTATAGTGTATGAATTTCCATTCAACACATATAATCGAATAAGGCCTTTCCTAAATCATGATAAATGTATTCTGAATACTATCTGGGCAAATAAATGTGAAATATTACAGAAAGTTGAATTTTTATTGACCAGCTTTTAGGACCTATTCCCACCTCTTCCCCTCCACCCATTTGTATGAGAATTTTTCTATAATCACATTTACAAGATCAAAGCTATTCACTTGATTATCTTTGACTATTTTTTGATAAATTAGCCTAATAATTATGAAATATTATTACATGCATGAAGACACTTGTTTTTGGTTGCAGTGTTGCATTTGAAAAAATGTATTTATTTAGAAAATGTTATTTTATTTTCTATATTTTTTCCAGCTTCTTAATTTCATATTTTTAACTCATTTAGATATCAGTTCATTAGATGTAATAAGAATCTCATTTAGAATAAAAATTAAAAGTGGGATTCTTTTTTTTTTTTTTTTTTTTTGATGACTGATTAATGATAGATTTCTAGACTAGGCAGAATAATGATAGTTTGTAATCTAACAAAACAACTCAAATTAATTATTAATAATTTCATATAATTTTACATTATCTAATAAATAAAATAGCTGTCTGTTGTTTGTGAATCAGTGGAGAAAAACAAGTTCCCATTTGTACCACCCTACCCATTCCCTCTATTTTTTTCTCTTTTTTGGTGTCATTCTTTAATTTAAGTAAATTAAACGTTTCTCAAGATGCTGTGTAAGATATAGAAATAAAAAGAAAGTTTAAAGTGCATATTACCAAAAATAGAAGAATATATGTAATCTCATACATACACAGATATGTTATCTATACATTTTTTGACTGGTTTGTTTATATTTATACATTATATCTCCTTCATTACATCTTGAATTGTTTGCTTTCATAAATACTCATGATCACGAAGAATTTATTTACCTTAAAAATAGTCATCATAATAGTCATAATGCAAGGGCTGATAAAAATATTTTTGGTGTGGGGCTATTTTAAAAAAAGGAAAGTTTTTACCAGCATATTTCAACCCTTTAGTAATTTATTTTAATTTAGCTGTCAATTAAGAAGCAAAATTATAAGTGATCTCTAAAAAAAAGTCACAATTTCAGGAGGTAACATTGAAAAGTTATTCATTTTAGGATTTATTATTACTATTATTATTTTCGTATAAAATAGTACTAATGCAATATTTTATATTATGTATAATTTTGAAATTAAAATACAGTTGAAAAATAAATGCAATAAAAATAAATATTTCATATTCCACAAAAATTGGGAAACATACGTAGAAGCTTACAAACAATCGTAAAAAAAATCAATAAAGAAATAAAACTCAAATTGTTTAAATTTTAAGTTAAAATATCTAATTTATAGATCTGATTTATATTTATCTCAGTTTGTACATAAACAATAATATATCTTTTACACAATAGACCCAAAATTTAATTTTAAAACATTCTATAAGTACTGATCAAAAATCTACAGAGAATCTATGGATATTCTAAGATAATCTGTGTATTTCTTTACTTGAACAAAAATGCAAATTAGCCTGAGTCTCACATTTTAATTAGAACTTATGCAAGTATGGCGTTTATTTCGGTCATGTTAAAATACATTTGTGAATTTTTTAACATCAAAATTGCAAAAAATAAATGACCTTAAACGCGACAGTTGTTACTTTAGAAGCAATTATTTGGCTGTTTAAGTAATATTGGCTATTTTTAAGGCAAATAAATTTTCCGCGACCACGCGTATTTATGTAAACAAACAATTCAACATGTATTCAATATATAAGAGGCTATATACATAAATATAAACAAATCAGATAAAAATATTGAAGATAATTATATATATATATATATATATGAGATTACATACCTTTGCATAATGTTATTCCGTTTTATTTAATAGTAGAACTTCTATATTTTACACAGCACATTCTATCAGCCATTGTAAAATGGCGGTCCTCTCCCTCTCCTTCCTCACTCTCACCGCTTGTTTTTCGTTAAATACCCATGCTCGATTGAAAAATCCTGTGTTGAACCACCTGTAGACCAAGGTTGGGTTACTGAACCCGGCGTTAGATTTCAACCTCGAACCGGTTCAGTGGGGTTGACGGTGAATGCCATTTGAGTTTCAACCCCAGTTTTCTGCATAACTCCGGGTCGAAGTTATTCGTGAATACGAGCGTTAAACTTTTTAAATGTATTCAAATATAATTTACAAAAACCATATCTCTTTGAATATCAGGGCTTGAAATTCAAGTTTTCCCAGGAGAGGAGTTTCCTACCCAAAATTTAGAAATGCAAGGGAGTTGAACTGTTAGAAAGGGAAAAAAAATCTTTAAACCCCGTTACTTTTTATATGCCACTTAAAGAATTACATTTATAGAGACATGACAAAATACCATTGAAACAATTTAAATTAACAACTCAAGATAATTATCCAAAATTTTCATTTTATTAAAACAAAGGAACAGAATCAAGCTTTATATATGCCATACCTATTTTTCAACTTTCACCTAATGTTATGGGCAATTAACAATTGGGTTGCCAAATGAACTTCTTTAATTTAGATTTTATTCCATTTTGCGTTCTTTAGCCTCTTTCCCAAGTTACACTTTTGACAAGCAACACAGAGCAACTTTTATAACTTTAGAAATTATCGGAAACACATGGTTATGCTCTCTTAAAAAATTTTAGAAAACTTTGCAAAATATGATGTGCATTAATTTTTAACTTACATGAATAATGCATATCGGTGATTGTATGTCACTTCTGAACAAATTTGTTTTATTATATCCTTAATGGAATTATAGTCAAAACTGTAATCCCTTGTATTTTCATTAATTGAACTATGTTCTATACATTGGAATCTTAAATCCATATCCAAAGTTTGAAAAGGGAATAGTCAATTGATTTCTTCTATTACACGAGAAAAGGTTAATTTCAAAAAGTCGTGTCCTAATTTCTGTGAATTGCGAGAATCAACTTGTTTGTTGTTTCTAAATGGGTTTTTTTGGGGGTTTTTTTGTTTTGTTTTTTTAAGTTCACCAGTTTTTTTTTTTTTCGTGTGCACCGCAAGTGTAATCTCATTTTGTTTAGTGCTGACTATTGGCCAGTTTGGTAGAGCTCAGTCTCTGGTAGCCGTTGCTCACCTTTTTCCTATTTTGGGCACATGGAAAAAACATCGCAAAATAAGTAAATCGGTCGTAGAAAAAAATGTCGCTGATTTCGTCAATCATGGAGAAAATAAATAAAATAATTTGTCGATTAGTCGCGAGAAAAAAACTGAAGTTCATGGGAAATCGACAGTGGGAAAGTATCACGAAATTCGTCAATCGATCATGGAAAAGTATCGTGAAATTTGACAGTCCGTCACAATCAAATATCGTGAAATTCCACAGCTGGTCGCAGAGAAAAAACACAAAAATTTTCAATCGGATGCAGAAAAACAATCGTTACTTTCATCAGTATGTCGCAAGAACAAACAGGGAAATTTGCCAATCGGCCACAGAATAAAATTGCTAAATTTGCAAATTGATCGCGAGAAAAAAATTTATGAAATTCATCGATCGGTCTCCAGAAAAAATCGTGAATTCATCAGTCGGTAGTGGAGAAAAATCGTAAAATTTTTCAGTCAGATGCAGAAAAACAAACATGAATTTTGTCAATTTGTTGTAAGAAGAAACTGTGAAATATGCCAATCGATAGTGGAAAATATCACGAAATTTGTCAGTCGGTCCCGAGACTTGATCGTCGTTTTACAAAGAAACATTTTCGGAAAATGATTTTTTTGGAAACAGGAGCCTCCCACTCCCAATATTCTTTACGGTATGAATCCTGCCACCCCGTCTTGAAATTCAAGCCCTGTATCTGCAATTCAAGCCCTGCAATGTATATTAATAATGCTGTATAAAAAATGTAATTTAAACATTAAAATATTCTGTTTATTTGTACAATGAAATGCTGATAATTGCTACTGGATTTGGCTATGGGATTGACTATATTGATAATTGCTAATAATTAATTTATTTGTACAATGAAATGCTGATAACTTGTATAACAAATTTTAGCCAATTAATATGTCTATAATTGTAGAACATTTTGACAAAGAAATAGAGATTGACCGAATACCGAATAGTCGATTCGGTATTCGGTGGTTCGGCATGTAAACCGAATATTCGGCTTCGGCCGAATACTTTTAAGTATTCGGCCGAATAATTGTGGATAAGTATTTTCTTTAGAAGTAAAAATTCTATTTTACTTAGAAGTAGAATAGGCTAAACAATGAGTTTTAATATTGTGTGCATGAGTTCATAGTTCAGCTGCACAACAAAAAACAAGTCAAAAGCCATTTTTAATTAAAAAAAACTTTTTCCTTTCTAAAATAGTCTACATAGCAGTGAAATCAAAACAGCTGTCTACATTAGAGAAAAAAAAGTAAGGAAGATGGGCATCTTTCCCTTAACATTTAATTTTAATTATTTCTACATTAGTTTCCTTAATTTAAATTTATTTAATGCATATTTTCTTTAATATGCGCATCAAATAAGAATATCAGAAATCATTTCTGTATATCTAAGGTGTATATTAAAGAAAATACACACATCAAATAAGTATATGCCTAAGCTATAGCTTTTATAATCATTAAATTAAAATCTCTCAAATTTGTTATCTTCATCATCACAATGTTAAAATATTAATCAAAATATAAACTAGTATTAAAAAATGCTCTGACGAGCACAAAAAAAAAGCTAATATGTTTTTAAGTATGAAAAAGGGTTTGACAAGTGCTTCTAATTGGGCATGAAAAAGGACAAGGGGTCCCTTCTAGACTGCAGCTCACTGTCAATGCCAACTTTGAAAAAATCATATTTGCGCTTTTTTTTATGTAAAATAAATCTGCGGTACTTTAGTAAAACTTTCCGTCGTGCTTTACATGTTATCTGCACTGTTGTACTGCGCATGCGTCTGCAATGCAACTTTGTACAGTGCACTGTATACCATTATTTCTCTATAAATTATACTACACCGTACATTCCTATTATGCTTTTAATTTTTGAACCTCAGCGCACACTCACACTGTGCTTTTGTACTTCCGTATTAAAGGTGTCTGTGTCTAATGTTCGTTTATAATTTACATGCATTGCTGTACTGCATAGTACATTGTACAGCCACAGCCACTTGCATATAATTTCAACAATCAATGAATGCATTATACTGTTATGCGTGCACATGTGGAATTGTTCCTGTGCAGAGTGCTGCAATAGTCTGCACCGCACTACAAATCAGTTTTTTGTACAGTTCTACACTGCAGGCGTGCTTGGTGGCCCTGTATGAGTGTGATACGCTGCAAGAACTAAGGTTTTTGGTGCTATGTCGCCTTACATTCATGTTTAATCAGGCTGCGTCGTTATGCTACACATTTTTATCGTAACTGTGGCTGATTTTTTCCTACTATTAGCTCACACTCTCCCTATATTTATTTATATATTTATCTTGTACAAATTTTCAATCGTTAATAAAATACTCATTATTCATCCTATCAGGTTGAAATAAATTTTTTTAAACTTGTACTGGATGACAATTGATGTTAATAAAGTTTTTTCAAATATTAATTAATTAATTAAATTTTAATTAACTAAGTTTAGTTTTGCATGGGAAACAAAATGGCCGCCATTGGTTATTGAATTTCAATGAAAGTATTTTCAATAAGGGTTACCATAGGGGGGGGATGGGCCTGTTCTGTCGCCAAATACCGCCAAGTTTGTCGCCAACTTGGCGATATATCGCCAAATTTGGCGGCCAAAATGAGACGCCAAAAGTAACGCCAACTTGGCGATATCTGTAATATTTTGCCAAATTCCCATAGAGTTCCATTGTAAACCTACTTGCTTATAGAAAATCAACAAATTGAGATATATTAATGCAACAAAAACTCATATTAGCTTGATTATATTAAATTTTTCTTTGATGGCCTAAGTAGGAATTGGCTTTAAAAACAAAATTTTTATATTACTTGTTTATATGAAAAAAGCGCAAATATGATATTTTCAAAGTTGGCATTGACAGTGAGCTGCAGCCTAGAAGGGACCCCTTGTCCTTTTTCATGCCCAATTAGAAGCACTTGTCAAACCCTTTTTCATACTTAAAAACATATTAGCTTTTTTTTTGTGCTCGTCAGAGCATTTTTTAATACTAGTCATTTAAATTTTTTGATAATTATATATTTAATATAAATAAACCTGAGTTGCTTTTAAATATTCCCAATACTTTTTTCTTATTTCGTGCAATAATGCACTATTTAACTAAGTAATGCACACTGTTTTAAGAGGTTCAAGGTTTTTAAATCAAATTCACGTTATTTCTATTCATAATTTAATTTACTTGGGCTCCCTTAAATATAATTCCTTAAACTGATATTAGTTTTTGTTGCATTAAAATATCTCAATTTGTTGATTCTCTCTAAACAAGTAAACCCTATTGGTTTACAATGGAAGTCTATAGGAATTTGGTGATACATTTACAAGTTGATGACAAACTTGGCGGTATTTGGCGACAGAACAGGGTCCTGCCTATGGTAACCCCCCCTTAGAGGTATGAAGATGTATTAAATGCTGTTCTATAACCAATGAGATGCGTTTCATTCGAGCGTTGCCATTAAACAATTAACAACTAATCGCAATTTCTGTGACACATACGATAGCGTAATATATATATATATATATATAGATTATCGAGGAAATCGAAGGTTTAGGCCACATCGTATTGTTTAGCTAGACCGGTTATACTAATATCGTTCTCATGTTTTGCTACAATTCCTTTTATTGAACAGTAATTTGCTTAAGCTTCTTACTACTGCTATCACTAAGCACTTTTTCATTCTTAGAAGCCATAATGAGAGCTAAAATTAACGCAAACCTGACTAAAAGTAAAACAAAAAGTTAATTTTTTTACAGTAATAAAGGTACACAACGCACTCTGATATGCACACCCTACTCCAAACTTGACTAATAACACGAGTTATGTAAGGGTTGCCAACTGAACTATTCAGCAGCCTTGGTCGTGAACCGAGATATTGCTTGCCAACCGAGTCAAATTTTGATCACCGAAGTTGGACATAAACTGAACTGGTCATAAACAGAGGCGGTCGTGAATCGAGGTTCCACTTATATTTTGACCTATAAGTTTGCAAATATGGCATTACTTATATATTCAATGGCGATGATCATTTAAGCATCTTGGCGATTTTGGCGATGAAACTCAACGATTTCAAAGTAACGTTCAGAAGTGTACTTGAAACCCCTCAGATGTCATATACGCATCACGTTGACACGATTTTTTTCTGACGCCAATGTCATATACGAACCGGGGTACTTAACTGGCGCCAAAGTTTTTTTTATTTTACTTGATATGGTGTAGGATGTTGTTGTTGATTTATTAATAAATTGTTTATTTACTTTTATTTTCTTTTTTAAAATTATATAAATTGTTTTGTTCTATTCTTATTAATTAAACTTTTTAAAATTTATTGTTAAACCCTTTTTAAAAATACATATGTAACTGGTATTCGAAAACGAGGTTTTCGCCAAATTGGCGTCAGAAAAAATATCGCGCCAACGTGGTGCGTATATGACAACTGTACCATACTTGGTACAACTTGATTATCCTGTCGATCAAAAAATTACTGCCAAACTATAAGATTAAATGACAATAATGGATGATAGTAAATGTTACATTCACTTGACATTAAACACGATGCACGTGTTTGTTACGTCATCAAGTGATTTTTAATTAATGTTTTGGCACAGATGTCATATACACCCCATATTGGCGCAATTTTTTTGACGCCAATGTCATATACGCACCGGGTACTTAACTGGAGACAAAGTGTCGTTGGAGAATAGTTTGGCGTAATTGGTCGACGGGATAATCAAGTAGTACCGTATATTTTTGCTGTCAATTTTCGACAATATCTCAAGCAAAAGTACTTAAAGTTAAACGAAACCCTAATTATTTAAGGCACAGATGTCATATACACAAGGGGTTTAGCGCGGTTTTTTCTGACGCCAATTTGACGAAAACCGAATAGCAGTTACATAATTTTTCGAATAGCAGTTACATATATATTTTTAAATTACTTTCTATTATTTAAAAAAGGAAATAACAATAAATAATGAAAAGTTTAATTAATAACTATAGAACAAAACAATTTATATAATTTAAAAAAATAAAATAAAAGTAAATAAAAAAAATAATTAATAAATAAACAACAATAGCTCAGTTACCGTATCAGGCAAAAAACGCCATTATCGTGCCAGTTATGTACTCTGTCATTAATATTTTTTTTGTGTAATTAGATTTAAGAATAAAAATGTAACTGAATTAAATTATTAAGAATTTAATGTTAATTAAAGTTTATTAAAAAAGCTAATGTATGCAAAAATGTGTATTAAAAATTTTTAAGTATTCGGTTGCCGAATACCGAATATTCGGTGTGCACTTTGACCGAAGCTTCGGTATTCGGCAAAATTGTTGCTTCGGTCAATCCCTACAAAGAAATACATACTTTCTTTTTATAATTTAAACAAAATATCTACTAATATTCCCATGATTAAAAAGTTATTTTCTCCAAACATAGGTTTATTTGATGCCTTTTATCTGTTATAATTATTTAATACTGTTTTGCTTAGGGATGCACCGGATATTGATTTTGCCGGATATCGGATATCCGAAGCTCTTAATGTTTAAGAGCCGAAATGTTCTGATTAAGTACTATATAGCAGAGTGCAATTACTTTAAAAATTAATGAATTCTAACTGTCTTTAATTTCTTAACACAATACCTATTAACTCCCATCTTCTTAGTAGAAAATAAAATGTCTACTTACAAATTTGAAGAGACTTGTAGCAGAAATGAGATAGATGACTCACAATGATACATACTAGAAATGAAGACTTCATTAAATAAAAACTAACATCTTTTTATTTAGGCATATCAGGAAACATCTTCAATTTATACACTTGTAACACCAAAGCAAGAACTAGATGACATGAATGAGAAACTCTCTCATTTTATAATGGTTTGCAACCAATCACAACTAGCCAGCACATGCTGGAACTCTTTTGCATAAACAGCAGAAAGTTGAGTAACACTGTGCAACCTGAAAAACATGTCAACAAAGTTTAACTGATACCTTGTTGGTAACCAACCAACCATTCAATCAATTAACCATGAATTTAACTGAAAACCATAAAAACAAAATGTAAACAATATGGATGCCAGCATGCTGTTGAAGTTAAGTGTTAGGGTTAGTTTTGTTAGTAAGTTAGTAGTTTTTATCATTGAAATAAAGTAAAAGGTACCTTTTTAAATAAAACACTTAATACAAGAAATAAAGTTGAAAAATGATGGAAAAAAAAACTTTATAAAAAGTGTGGTTCTTCCACAAAATGCCCCCCTTTTCCAGCATTTTTCATTTACTAAACACTTTCAAGAATAAATGTAAATGTATTATGCAAAATACACATGTACAATACACAATTGAAAAATATTCACTTTAAAAAAAAAAAATCATCAGTTCATGATTTTAAGTTCAAAAAGTTTTTTTTTTTTTTTCTTTTCAGCATAAGTAAGCAGATCTAAGTTTCATAAATAAGTCCTTGCACAGAGACTTTGTAAGGAGATCAGCTAAATTGTCTTTAGACTTAACATGAATAATGTCAAACACATTCTGTAGATATAGGTCTCTTACGAACATGTATTTTAAATCTATGTATCTATTCCTGATATTCTCAGCTCTGTTCTTAATGAACTGTATAGCTGCAGCATTGTCACACTTCAATATTGGTTTTTGGTTACCAATAATATTTGAATCAAGGTCAAAAGTAGAATACAGTTGCTCTAAGGTCGAATTCAAGTACTTAAGTTCTTTAGCAGCTTCTGAGGCTGCAATAAATTCCGATTCCATCGGAGACATAGCTACACAGGTCTGTTTCACCACACGCCATGTTATCGGGAGGCCATTTAAGAAAATAGAGTAGCCAGTCCAGGATCGGCGGTCACTCGGGTCACTAGCCCAGCTAGCATCAACATAGGCAGAGAGCTGAGTGGGAGGGTCTTGAGGGTGCATTTGGATTCCTAATTCCTTCGTAGTTCCAAGGTAGCACAGGATTTGTTGAAGGCATTTCCAATGCATAGGTCCAGGATTTTCAACAAATTGCGAAAGAGCTGCTACTCCATAGCTGATATCGGGTCTGCAACGTCCGGAAATGTAGAGCAGGCATCCCAGTAAATTTCTGTATGGAACATCTTCCATCTGGTTGTCATCAGTCGGCATATCTTTCCTAGAAGGAACAACTCCAGGTTGGAGAGGAAGAGAGATTTTAGTAAAGTTTTTAAAATTAAATTTTTCAAGACATTTCTCAATGTACTCTTTACAATGAATTTTCATGGAGTCTCCTGTCATATCAAATTCAATACCCAAAAGTTTAGAAATGGGCCCCATATTCTCGACTTCATATAAACTTTTTATAAGAGAAACTACTTCTTTTAAAATTATTTCATTTTCAGCAAATATCGGCAGGTCGTCCACATATACTAGTACCACTGCTTTTCTTTTATAAGAATAAGCACAAGTAAGTCCTGGTATTTCATTAAAACCATTACTTGTGAGTTTGTTGTGCAATTCTTCATACCAACACCTTCCCGACTGATGAAGGCCATATAATGCTTTATGTAATTTTAAGACATGGTTTTCCTTTCCAAGTGTTATGTAATCTGCAGGTTGTCTTATGTATATATCTTTATCTATGGCTCCATATAAATATGCACATCGTACATCTAGAAGACAATGCTTCCACCCCAAAATACATATGAATAAAGCTATAAAAAGTCTGATTAATAGGAAGTTAACCACTGGACTGAATGTTTCTTCATAATCCAGTCCTTCTCTCTGGTTATTCCCCAAGGCTACTAATCTTGCTTTAAAGTTTCCAAACCCATTGCTGGCTTTTCTTTTAAGAGTATATACCCACTTAGTACCTAAAATTTTACAGTTTTCTGGTTGTGGAACTAATGTCCATACATTTCGGTCGATCATAGTTTTAATTTCTGCATCCATTGCCTCTTTCCAAAACTTAGCTTCAGGGAGTGTTTTTGCTTGATTCGGAGATCTTGGTATTATGATTTCTGCACAGCAGGTTTCCTCACTATCTGGTACATTAGTGTTATTTTCCATTTTTAAGATAATAGGACCCTCATATTCATCTTTATATGAAAAGCTTATTAGATCTTTGTCATAAATTATTTTATTTTTCTGACAATACTCTTGCATTTCTCTTTGGCTTCTTAAAGTCTTCCCGTCAGGTGTAAAAATATAAATGTCAAATTTTCCCTTTGAGGCCCCTTTACTTCTTATTGTTCTTATCCTATGTAATTTAACTGTATTCGATTCTGGTTCAGGACTTGGGGTGAGTGATCGAGGTTCTTCTTTTAATTCAATCGCTTTTTCCAACTCATCTTCGGTTGGTTGGGGTAAAGACACTGATTTTGGATCAACTTGTAATTCAGGACTTGAAACACTGTTTCTTATGTTGCCCCCCAAATCATCATCATCGTCAAATTCCGAGGAAATATTATGACCCTCTTTTGCTTTTCCTAGCCTTGCTTCGTCAAAAGTCACATGTTTACTTTCTACAATGGTATTTTCATCAGGGATCCATATTCTATAACCACTCGTCCCATACCCATATCCTACAAAAATGCCTTTCTTGGCACGAGGCTGAAATTTATTTCTTTTCTGTGGGGGTTGATGAACATAGGCTGTACAGCCATATCTCTTAACATGATTTATTGATGGCTTTTTATTATACCACCGCCTGAAGGGGATGTCATTTATGGTAGTGTGAAATATTCTATTTCTTATGTAATTAACTGTCATCATGGCTTCTAGCCAAAAATCATCTGTTAAATTAGCTGAATGTATTAATGTTCTCATTCCATCAAACAGTACACGATTGTATCGCTCTGCACAGCCGTTCATTTGCGGCGAGTAAATCGTGGTGTGTTCGTGTTTGATTCCAAGATTTTCTAAAAATTTTCCTAATGGTCGGTTGCAGTATTCTAACCCATTATCTGTTCTGACAGTTTTAACTTTCTTTCCAGTTTGCCTTTCTACCATAGCTATAAAATCTTTAAACTTACTATGAACTTCATCCTTATTTCGTAGTGGGTAACAGAAAGCCCTGCGGCTATAATCATCAATAAATGTTAAAACATATCTATAGCCTTGTTTTGTTGTAACTGGAGCCGGACCCCACACATCGCTGTGTATAAGTTCTAATAGCTCTCTAGATCTAATTTGTGGTAATTTTGGGTGGACAGCTCTCGCACTTTTCCCTATTACACATGATTCACATCGTGTTTCATCACCTTTAAGTTTTCCAGGATTTTGTACCAGATTTTTATTAAACATATCTTTCAAAGTGCTTAAGTTTACATGTGCCAGTCGCTCATGCCAGAGCATGATGTTATTCCTGTCTAAAGCATATGAACTATTATAATTGTTCTCTTTACTTAAGTTTACTTTATGTTGTGTCTTAAGTGTTTCATTTTTCCCTTTAAATTGAAAGTTTTCTTTAGCAGGCCAGCCTTTTATAGTGTAAAAATTACCCTTTAATTTAGCACTCCATAAATATTTCCATTTAGGTGAAAAAATTTGAAACCCTTTATTTAGTCGGGCATGCATTTTTGCCTTATCCATTTTAGACATACTAATTAAATTTCTATGAATAGAAGGAACGTATAAAACATCATGTAGATTTACAGTCATTATTTTATTTCGGTCTTTAATATTAAATTCAACTTCACCAATACCCTGTACTGTGTGGGGAGTGGTTCCCATACGTACTACTGCACCTGCTGGAGGCTTTCTTAATTTTGTAAAAAATTCTTTATTTTGGCATACATGTGCCGATGATGCACTATCTAAAGTCCATTCTCTATTTGCAGGAAAAAGTTCATTTGCATAACACTTATCTACCATAAATTCAGAGACGAAAGAACCGACTCTAGGTTTAGTTCTAGAAACTAAAGTTTTGTTTTTACAAAATTTAGCAAAATGATCACTTTTACCACATAAAAAACAAGTTAACTTTTTCCTTATGCCTGGCTTAATTGTAATTGGTTTTCTAGGATTTAATTTATCTTTACTTTCAACAGTTAATGAACATTCTTGTTTTTGAAGATCACGGAAATTTCGTCGATTATATTCCTTTAAAATTTCTGCCTTTAAATTGTCAAACTTAAATTTAGACTCGACACAATTTTCAAATTCCCTTGCAAGGTAATCATATTCCTCTGGCAGGCACTGTAACAATTGATAACACCTATGATCTTCAGTAATTGACTCCCCAGAATCACTTAACTTTCTATAACAATCCTCAAACCTAGCTATAAATGTAGGTAACTCTTCATCAGGAAGAATTCTTAAATTTCTAAACTCTGCTAGCCTATATGCTTTTAAGGACCTACACTCAATTTCTAAATTTGTTTTAAGTGTATCCCATATAACTGAAGGATCACTTAAATGATTTATTTGAAGCTCAACTTCTCTGCTACAATATGTTTTCAATAGACCAGCGGCCTTGCTTTTACTTTGATTCAATTTAAATTTATCAATTTCACCTAAGTCATCTACTTTTGGCCATTTACTCTTATCTATCCAAATTATTAAACCCTCTGACTCTAGTATCCTCTTTATATTTGTTACCCAAGAATGGTAATTATGTCTTGTCAATAGTAATTGAGGGTTAGGGCTAGCAGCCATGTTTGTTTACAAACAGTGAAATATTTCTAAGTTAAAACTCATCAAATTCTGACTTTAAAATGGTGCAATACTGGGCCCATAACCCTTTGTTCTGATTAAGTACTATATAGCAGAGTGCAATTACTTTAAAAATTAATGAATTCTAACTGTCTTTAATTTCTTAACACAATACCTATTAACTCCCATCTTCTTAGTAGAAAATAAAATGTCTACTTACAAATTTGAAGAGACTTGTAGCAGAAATGAGATAGATGACTCACAATGATACATACTAGAAATGAAGACTTCATTAAATAAAAACTAACATCTTTTTATTTAGGCATATCAGGAAACATCTTCAATTTATACACTTGTAACACCAAAGCAAGAACTAGATGACATGAATGAGAAACTCTCTCATTTTATAATGGTTTGCAACCAATCACAACTAGCCAGCACATGCTGGAACTCTTTTGCATAAACAGCAGAAAGTTGAGTAACACTGTGCAACCTGAAAAACATGTCAACAAAGTTTAACTGATACCTTGTTGGTAACCAACCAACCATTCAATCAATTAACCATGAATTTAACTGAAAACCATAAAAACAAAATGTAAACAATATGGATGCCAGCATGCTGTTGAAGTTAAGTGTTAGGGTTAGTTTTGTTAGTAAGTTAGTAGTTTTTATCATTGAAATAAAGTAAAAGGTACCTTTTTAAATAAAACACTTAATACAAGAAATAAAGTTGAAAAATGATGGAAAAAAAAACTTTATAAAAAGTGTGGTTCTTCCACACTTTGCCTGCCGGATTCGGATATCCGGCACTATATATGTTTTAGTTATACGGTGAATTATTTCTTTATGTAATGCCATCTCAGGGCAATAAATTACAAACATGCTTCACACATCATTAAAACATTTTAAATGTATTGAAATATAATTTACAAAAACTATGTCTCTTTGAATATCAGGGCTTGAAATTCAAGCTTTCCCAGGAGGGGAGTTTCCTACTCAACATTTATAAATGCAGGGGAGTTGAACAGGTAGAAAGGAAAAAAATCTTTAAACTCCGTTATATTTTATGTGCCACTTTAAAGAATTACATTTATACAGACATTACAAAATACCATTGAAATAATTTAAATTAACAACTCAAGATAATTCTCCATATTTTTTATTTTTATTAAAACAAAGGAACAGAATCAAGCTGTATATATACCATGTCAATTTTTCAACTTTCCCCTAACGTTATGGGCAATTAACAATTGGGTTGCTAAATGAATTTCTTAATTTAGATTTTATTCCATTTTGCGTGCTTTAGCCTCTTTCATAAGATACACTTTTGACAAACAGCACAGAGCAACTTTTATAATTTTAGAAATTATCAGAAATGCATGGTTATGCTCTCTTAAAATTTTTTAGAAAACTTCGCAAAATCTGATGTGCATTCATTTTTAACGTACTTGCATGAATAATGCATATCGGTGATTGTATTGTCAATATCCTACGGTGATTATATGTCATTTCTGAACAAACTCGTTTATTATATCCTTAATGGAATTATAGTCAAAACTGTAATCCCTGGTATTTTCATTAACTAAACTAGGTTCTATGCAATGGAATTTTAAATCCATATCCAAAGTTTGAAAAGGGAATAGTAAATTGATTTCTTCTATTACACGAAAAAAGGTTGATTTCAAAAAGTCATGTCTTAATTTCTGTGAATTGCAAGCATCAACTAGTTCGTTGTTTCTAAATACACTGGCCTCCAAAAGTTAAGGTACACGGGCTAAATGGGTTCGATTGCACACGTTTTGTCAAATATCTACAAAACTTATTGGTGAATTGTTCTTGAACTTCTGGGATGAAAAGAACATGTTTCATTTCATATTTCTCGGTGAAGATTTAGTCGGGGGTACAATTAGGGGGCTAATAATAAATTTAATAATAAAATAATATTTGCGATCACCTATGTAACAGGAAAGGCTTGAAATGGTTTGTCACTGTGGTAAATGAGTATTTGGGTCCTGTTCAACGTTTTTATGCATTTGTGTAAGCAAAGCACTCATATTCGTGAAGATGTTAACGTTTTTGTAAAAAACTCAAACTTTTTTTTTTTATAGCATACAGAGTTTAACCAAATTTAACACAACTTTCCAAAAACCTGACAAAGAACAGTAGAAACAGTATACACTGTAATTAAAACATGAATATATTGAAAATTTGATAAGATATGGGCATTTTTATGAGATAATTTTTAACTGCGCATGCGCGGAAGATTTCAAAATTTTTATTTCATAATTTGGTACTCAGTATTTTGGGGCAACTTCTATAAAAAGTCCAGTCAAATGTTGTGAAAACTTAGGAAGATGTAGTGAGCTGATTGAAAAGTTGTGTAAAATCCTTTATAATAAAGCTATTTTTAGGAAGCAACTCACTATATCGACCCCATCTTTGTGAATTTTCGCGATATTTGACTAGACTTTTTATATAAGTTGCCCTAAATAGCTGACTACCAAATTCTGAAATAAAAATTTTGAAATCTGCCGCGCATGCACAGTTAAAAATTATCTCATAAAAATGCCCATATCTCATCAAATATTCAATATATTCATGTTTTAATTGCAGTATACTGTTTCTACTGTTCTTTGTCAGGTTTTTGGAAAGTTGTGTTAAATTTGGTTGAAAACTCTGTATGCTATAAAAAAAAAAGTTTGAGTTTTTCACAAAAACGTTAACATCTTCACGAATATGAGTGCTATGCTTACACAAATGCATACAAATGTTGAACAGGACCCAAATACTCATTTACCACAGTGACAAACCATTTCAAGCCTTTCCTGTTACATAGGTGATCACAAATATTATTTTATTATTAAATTTATTATTAACCCCTAATTGTACCCCCGTCTAAATCTTCACTGAGAAATATGAAATGAAACATGTTCTTTTAATCCCAGAAGTTCAAGAACAATTCGCCAATAAGTTTTGTAGATATTCGACAAAACGTGTGCAATCGAACGCATTTAGTCCGTGTACCTTAACTTTTGGAGGCCAGTGTAGTTTCCTTGAAATTTTTTTTTCTTCATGTGCACCACAAGATCTAATCTCATTTTGTTTAATGGTGACTCCAGGCCTGCTTGGTAGGGCTCAATCTTCGGTGACTGTTACTGTACATTTAGTTATTTCCTTTTTTGGGCAAAGGAAATAAAAATCGCAAAATATGTAAAAAATATCGCAGATTTCGTCAATCATGGCAAAAAAAAAAAAAAAAATCAAAAAATTTGTTGTTCTGTGAATTGCGAGAATCAATTAGTTTGTTGTTTCTATATATGTTTTTTTTTTTTAAGTTCAACCAAATTTTTTTTTCTTCATGTGCACCACAAGTGTAATCTCATTTTGTTTAGTGCTAACTATTGGCCAATTTGGTAGATCTCAGTCTCTGGTGGCCGTTACTGCCCTTTTAGTTATTTTCTATTTTGGGCAGATGGAAAAAACATCACAAAATATGTAAATCAGTCGTAGAAAAAAATATCGCTGATTTCGTCAATCATGGTGAAAATAAATAAAAAAATTTGTCGAACGGTCGCGAGAAAAAAACTGAAGTTCGTGGGAAATTGGCAGCGTGAAAATCACGAAATTCATCAATCGATCACAGAAAAATATTGTGAAATTTGCCAGCCCTTCACGAGCAAATATCGTGAAATTCCTCAGCCAGTCGCAGACAAAACACACAAAATTTTTCAATCGGATGCAGAAAAACAATCTGTACTTTCATCAGTATGTCGCAAGAACAAACAGGGAAATTTGCCAATCGGTTACAAAATAAAATTGCTAATTTGTCAATTGATCGCAAGAAAAAATTTATGAAATTTCGCCGATCGGTCTCCAGAAAAAAATCGTGAAATTCGGCTGTCGATCGTGGATAAAAATTGGAAAAATTTTCGGTCATATGCCTGTGAAACCTACCGATCGATTGCAGAAAATATCACGAAATTTGTCAGTCGGTCCCGAGACTTGATCGTCGTTTTACAAAGAAACATTTTCTGAAAATGTTTTTTTGGAAACATGAGCCTCCCGCACACAATATTTTTTAGGGCACGAATACTGCCATTCCATCTCGAAATTCAAGCCCTGTATCTACTATTCAATCCCTGTAATGTATATTAATAATGTTGCATAACAAATGTAATTTAAACATTAAAATATTCTGTTTATTTGTACAATGAAACGCTGATAATTGTTATTGGATTTGGATATGGGATTGACTATATTAATTGCTAATAATTAATTAATTTGTACAATTAAATGCTGATAATTTGTACAACTAATTTTAACTAATTAATATGCCTATAATTGTAGAGTATTTTCACAAAGAAATACATACTTTTTATAACTTCAGGGGTCGATGCAGGTTTTTATTGTTGGGGCCCATTTTGTGAAAAGTAAAAGTTATTTTTGTGAATTTTATAATACTTTTGTGAAAAATAACATTTTGTAACGAAAGTTGAAATCCAGTTACTCAAATTCGAACAAAGAATTTACTAACAAAAACTTCTTTAAATCCCTTTGCTAAAGTTTTTGTTTTTCGTGACCTGGTTTTATTTACAAATTACACATTTTAAAACAGTTTTTATGAAAAAGAATGTTACGAAAGGGGCTTATTTTATTAAAAGGAATTTTGTGAAGGGGTCCATTTTATTAAATTCATTTTTGTGAAGGGGCCTATTTTATTAAATATATTTTTGTGAAAGGGGCCTAAATAGGCCCCATATTTTGCCTGGATCGACCCCTGAACTTAAACATAAAATTTCTACTAATATACACATGATTAAAGTTATTTTCTCCAAACATAGGTTTAGTTGATGCCTTTTTTTCTATTTTAATTATTTAATACCGTTTTGAAGTCACATTTAGTTTTATTTTAAGTTAAATTACTTTGATATTTATAAGTAAAAAGAAAGTTACTTTTAATTTTAAATATTTATAATGAAGTTACAAAAATAACTAGTTGGATGCGCCAATCCCAAAATTTTCTTCTATTTCATACATCTTAATATTTCAAAAAGTAATTCCAAATGTTAATACTTCAATATTATTAGTTCAATTCTATACCAACTTTGATTTTGATCTAAAATTTCTGCTCCATTCAATTAATCAGAATAAGAAGTTAACCTCGATCCTGATATTTATTAAAATCAATAATTTTTTCGTTATTCTGTTATACATCAGCTGTTTGTGAATAGCCAGCACAGCAGGATGCGAAGTTTCCGTCACTTCATGAGCCGCCAATATACAATACAAAAAAAAAAAAAAAAATTGCGAAAAATCAAGAATTTTACAAAAATTGCTGTTACATTGCTACTTTCTGGTGGAATATTTCCAAATTCAAGGAGAAACTGCTGGCCATAGCAAAAATATACACAAAAAATTGGTTCAATTCTATGCTTAGCTTCATACACTTTTCAATGGCAAAATAATGAAAATAACACAAATCACTATTATATGCCCCCTTCCAGCGGAATATTTTCAAACTGAAGGAGGACCTGTTGGCCATAGCCAAAAACACACCTCCAAAATTTGGTTTGACTCTATGCATAACTTCACATACTTTTTTATGGTCAATAATGAAAATGGCACAAAAATCGCAATTACAACACCACCTTCAGGCAGAATGCTTCCATACTAAAGAAAAACCTACTGGCCACAGCCAAAAACATATACAAAAATAACTTCATACACTTTTCGATGATACAATAATGAAAATGGCACGAAAATCCAGATTACAGCACCCCATTCAAGTGGAATTTTTCTATATTGAAGGAGGGACAGCTGGCTATAGCCAAAAACATTCACAAAAAATTTGGTTCAATTCTACTCATAACTTCATATACTTTTAGATGGGACAATGCCGACACACGGACAAACAGGCATTTTGTATAAACATGTTTTGGAATATCTGACCCCTAAAACGTCTCAATCCGTCGAAAACCAGAAATCGGAGAAATTTGAATTTAGAATTCCTTCTTCTATTGAAGATAGAAGAAAGTAAAAATAGGCCTGTTTAATTGTTACACTTAAAATTAATAAAGCCATACTTTAATAAACAACTTCAATTTTTGTTTTATATTCTGAAAGTAAAGGTACAATTTTCTAAAAGATGTAAACATAAATTCTTAAATTTAATAGAGTTCAAATATCAATGTTAGGAAAGCTGGTGATTCCTTAAACTTTTGAGAATTACCTTTTACTCATGAATAGTGAACTTACTTTCATATTTTGCATTATAAACAAAAGTTGCTCGGCATTATTTGTGTCATATGATTTTTCTTATCCTTATATATTCGCTTTGCTGTGCTCTGCCGGATATCCAGCAAAGAAGTCGGATATCCGGTGATTGTGATTCGGATATCCGATGGTATTTCGGATATTGAAAAATCTGCCGGATATCGGGTATTTGCCGGATATCCGTTGCATCCCTAATTTTGCTTTAAGTCACATTTAGTTTTATTTTAAGTTAAATTACTGTGATATTTATAAGTAAGAAGAAAATTACTTTTTAATTTAAATATTTATAATGAAGTTACAAAAATAACTAACTGAATGTGCCAATCCCAAAACTTTCTTCTATCTCATACATCTTAATATTTCAAAAAGTAGTTCCAAATTTTAATACTTCCACATTACTAGTTCAATATTATACCAATTTTGATTCTGATCTAAAATTTCTGCTTCAGTCAATTAATCAAAATAAGAATAAGTTAATCTCGATCATGTTTTTTAAAATCAATAATTTTTTCGCTATTCTGTTGTACATCAGCTGTTTGTGAATAGACAGCTTAGCAGAATGTGAAGATCCCATCGCTTCACGAGCCACCAATATATTGTGCTGTCCTCTAAAAACAACCCACTTTTTTAATTTTTCTCTATATAAAATTTAATAAAAAATACAAAACAATTTGAAGTAGCTACATTTTCACAGCTTGTTCTGACTAAGATTTTAATGCATAGTATTTTTGATTTTGTCAATATATTACAAAATGGCAGTCAATTAAAGAAGAATTTGAAAAAAACCCACTTTTTCCTAAAAATAACCCATGTTACCTAAAAAAAAACCCACATGTAAAAACACTTCTAGAAACCAAAATATTAGACAGCAAAATATTTTTTTCATTATTAATTATTTTTAAAACACAATTCTGCAAAAAAAAAAAAGTTTTTTGTTTTTTTGCAATCAAATCCAAAGGGGCAACTTAATCACACAAGTTTAAATTAATCTTTTTTCAGAAAGTAGAAATGCCTGAAATTGGCACTGTGTTGTTCAGAAACTACAGAAATGTTCAATTTTTTGGTAAACATAAAAGATCTTTCAGAAAATAATGTCAAAGTTGCCGTTTTGAACCAAATTTCCTGACAAAAGGAGAAAAAACACCCAAAGAGAGGCGAAAAACTAGTCGTCATGGGACCCAAAATCGCTTGTAACTCTATAAGTAATTTATCAAAAACGGTAAAACTCATTTCGATTCCAAATCGCTTAGTCAGCCCTGTCAATTTTGTACCTTTATGTTTAAAAATGAGTAAATGTGTCAGAAAGTTTCGTCCTTGTTGAATAGTGAACTTGAGAATCGCCTAATAAAATTTGCATAAAAAAGCAAAATAATGATTAAAATAAAATAAGCTTGTAAGCATTAAAACAATGTATGATATAAAAGTAAAAGGATATCTTTGTGCATATAAAAAAAGTGGACGGGTTTTATTTTTGCAAAAACAAAGAGGCGGGGGGAGGTATGACATAACTTGTACAAATTCTTAGAAATGCAAAATTTGCATAATTTATTGTGTTTTTCCCTTAATTAATATTTTAAAGAAAAAATATATGCTCCACCATTTATATATATATATATATATAAGTGGGGGGGTTTTTTTTAGTTCCCGCATGGGTTTTTTTTACATCTGTTTTCAAAAGGTCACAAACTGAGCCAAACATAATATAATCAGCTGAAAATGGTGCATTTTATTCACATATTAATAGTTTAACATAAAAATGTCTAAAAACTGATGTACATCATTGTAACATGTCGTATTATAACAAGAAAAACTGAAAATGAAGCTCTTTTTTTTTTTTTTTTTTTTTTTTTTTTTTTTTGCTAGAATTCTGTATTATTAGCTTATTTTAAAAAAAATTAAATAAACACTTTTAAAGTAATTTTAAATAATTTTATTATTGTAAAGGGCATATAGAAACAGGACAAAAAGAAAATTTTACTTCAGTGATTTTTTTGATGAAGTTCTAGGGTGGGTTTTTTTTAGGATACATTTTCCTGTGGGTTTTTTTTAGAGGACAGCACTATACAGTACCAAAAAAAAAAAAAAAAGCGAAAAATCGAGAAAATTTTACAAAAAAACACTGTTACAGAGCAACCTTCTGGCATAATATTTCCAAATTCAAAGGGAAACTGCTGGCCATAGCCAAAAATATACACAAAAAATTGATTCAATTCTATGCTTAGCTTCATACACTTTTCTATGGTAAAATAAGGGAAATAACACAAAAATCACTATTATATCACCCCCTTACAGTGGAATATTTTCAAATTGAAGGAGGACCTGTTGGACGTAGCCAAAAACATACCACCAAAAATTGGTTCAATTGTATGCATAACTTCATGCACTTTTCGATGATACAATAATGAAAGTGGCACAAAAATTGCGATTACAGCGCCCCCTTCCAGTGGAATGTTTCAGTATTGAAGGAGGGCAACTATTGAAGGAGGGTTTGGCTGGCTACAGCCAAAAACATTTCACAAAAAATTCGGTTCAATTCTATGCATAACTTCATAAACTTTTTGATGGTATAATGATGACACATGGACAGACAGACATTTTGTATAAACATGTTTTGGGATCTCTGATCCCTGAAACGTCTAAATCCGTCGAAAACCAGAAATCTAAAAAATCTCAATTACAATACTTTCTTCTATTGAAGATAGAAGAACGTAAAAATAGGCCTGTTTAATTGTTAAACTTAAAAGAGTGAAAGAAAATTAATAAATTCATACTTTAATAAACAACTTAAAATTTTGTTTAAGTAAAGGTACAATTTTCTAAAAGATGTAAATGTAAATTCTTAAATTTGTTATAAAGAGTTCAAATATCAATGTTATGAAAGCTGGCAATTCTTTAAACTTTTGAGAATTACGTTTTACTCATGAATAGTGGACTTACTTTCATATTTTGCATTATAAGCAAAAGTTGTTCCGCATTGTTTGGGTCAAACGACTTCTCTTATCCTTATATATTCGCTTTACTGCGCTCTGCCGGATATCCGGTGGTTGTGATTCGGATATCCGACGGTATTTCGGATATTGAAAAATCAGCCGGATATCCGTTGCATCCCTAGTCTCTGGTGGCCGTTACTGTCCATTTAGTTATTTCCTTTTTTGGGCAAAGGAAATAAAAATAGCAAAATATCTAAAAAAATATCAGAGATTTCATCAATCATGGCAGAAAAAAAAAAATGTCGTTCTGTGAGTTGCGAGAATCAACTAGTTTGTTGTTCCTAAATATGTTTTTTTGAAGCTCATGGCTATTTCCATGCGAACTTGTTAGTCTGTTACACAGCTGAAAATCGCTATGCTTGTTGGCCACCGTTATTTTCGAAAAGTTTGCTTCGCCTTATTCAATTGATGAGATATCTCCGACAAAATAAGTCACATTTTTCCATTCTAAAATACTGGTAGACAAAAATCGTAGTATGTAACAGACATAACAAGTTCGCATGGAAATAGCCTCATACATAGTTCATACCAAACATAGGTTTAGTTTATGCCTTTTTTCTGTTTTAATTATTTAATACTGTTTTGCTTTGTCACATTTAGTTAAAGAAAATTACTTTTAATTTTAAATATTTATCAGGGCGGGATGGCGGGATTCGCGCCCAAAATTTTGAAATCCCGCCCAAAAGAATATCGTGGACGGGAGGTTCCCGCCCAAAAAATTTCACCATTTTCGGGAGAATTTTGCATTTTGAAATTGCGATCAACTCCCACCAATGCCTTGCGGATTTCCTTATATTTTCACGCGACCAATTGACACATTTTGCGGGTTTTTTTACCGCAAAAGATCGTTGAAATTCACGAATTTTTCATTCGACTCATAGACAAATTTCATTATTTCTTTTTTCGAGATCGGTTGACAAGTGTCCGCTACCGATTGGCGAGTTCAGAGGTGATTCTATTCCAAATTTTCTGAAAATTTAAGGCATTAGGTTTCGAAAATTATGAGAAATCGGTCATCAGTTCAACAGAAAAATATCGCGAATTTCGACAAATGGTCGCCGATCACAGAAAAAAATCAATTTCGTAAATTGTTCGAGGAAAAAATCGCCAATTTCGTCGCAAAGGATTGCGAATAAAACGTAAATTTTGTCAAAGGATCGCGGAAAAACTTGAATTTCGTCAGATCGCGAAAAAGAACAAACTCGAAACTCATCAAAGGATCGCGAAAAAACGCAAATTACATTAAATGATAACAAAAAGAAAAAAACGTAAATTTCGACAAAGGAACAAGAAAAAAATGCGAGTTTCGGCAAAGGATCGCGAAAAAAAGCGAATTTCATCAAAAGATCGGGAATAAACGCGAATTTAGTCAAAAGGCCGCTGAAAAAACGCGAATTTCATCAAAGGATCATGAAGAAACTTGCATTTTGTCAAAGGATCGCGGGAAAATGCGCATTTTGTCAAGGAAAAAATGCGAATTTCGACAACGGATCGTGAAAAGACGCGCATTTCGTCAAAGGATCTCGAAAAACGCGAATTTCATCAAAAGATTACGGAAAAAAAGCAAATTTTGTCAAAGAATCGCGAAAAACACACGAACTTCGTCAAATAATCGCGAAAAAGACGCGAATTTCATCAAAATATCACGAAAAAACGCGATTTTTTTCAAAACGGCACGAAAAAAGTCTAATTTCGTCAAAAGATTGCGGATAAAACGCGAAATTCGTCAAAGGGCTGCAGAAAAAAGTGGGAATTTCATCAAAGGGTCGCGATAAAAAATGCTACGGCTTCTTTAGAAAACAGCACACAAATATCTATATTTATTATTATAGGTATAGCAGGGGTGATTCTGTTCCGAATTTTCCTAAAAATTACGGTAGTCATTTCCGAAAATTAAAAAAAAAAAATCTGTCATAAATCCGAAAATTCGGACATAAATTATATCGTAAATTTCGACAAATGTTCGCCGAAAAAACCCGATTTCGTCAAAGGATCGCGGGGAAAACGCGAATTTCGTCAGAGAATCGTGAAAAAATGCCAAATTTCGTCAAAGGATCGCGAATAAAAGGGCAAAATTCCCCAAATGATCGAGAAAAAACTGCTAATTTCGTCAAAAGATTGCGAAAAACGACAAATTTTGTCAAAAGATTGCAAAAAATCAGCAAATTTCATGAAAAGATTGCGAAAAAACCGGCAAATTTCCCCAAAAGATTGCGAAAAAACAACAAATTTCGTCAAAATATCGCAAAAACTGCTCATTTCGTCAAAAGATTGCGAATAAACCGCAAATTTCGTCAAAGGGACGCAAAAAAAAAAAATCATAGTTGGTGCCAGGAGTGGATTCCCCCATCTTTCTCCCCCCTGTTGTAACCTTTCAGAAAATTTGCTGTGAATTTCTGATATTTTTTTTCACTCAGAATCATCCCTGAGGTATAGTTTTTAATCTAAAATAATATACTGAACTAACTTTTGAAAAATTGGGTTTAACCCAAATCCAATTTACAGGAATCTACACTCAGCCTGAAATCAAACTGAACCAAAAAAAGAGTTCTCGACCTGCAAAAAAATAATTAGCGTCTGGAGAGGATTTCCCAGCCCCTTCCCAGTCTCACCCTTTCAGAAAATTTGCTGTGAATTTCAGATTTTGTTTTTATTATTCAGAAACACCCGTGAATTTTGCGGTTACTTTTTGCGACAGACTGACGAAATTCACAGTTTTATCCTTTGTCTGATCGATGAATTTGCATCACGTCAGTTTGTCATGTCAGTATTAATACAGACATGACAAAATAATTAATGTAAATCTTATTTAAATAGCACGTAAAATATCAGTGAGTTTTAGATTTTTTTTCTCCCTCGCAAATAGCTCAACTCCCCTCCATTTATAAATGTTGGTAGGGAGACTCCCCTCCTAGGAAAAATTGAATTTCAAGCCCTGTTTATAATGAAGTTACAAAAATAACTAGTTAGATGTACCAATCTCAAAACTTTCTTCTATCTCGTACATCTTAATATTTCAAAAAGTAGCTTCGAATGTTAATACTTCAATATTATTAGTTCAATATTATACCAACTTTGATTTTGATCTAAAATTTCTGCTCCAGTCAATCAATCAGAATAAGTTAATCTTGATCATGATATTTATTAAAATCAATAATTTTTTTCGTTATTCTGCTTTACATCAGCTGTTTGTGGATAGCCGGCTTAACAGGATGCGAAGTTCCCGTCGGTTCACGAGCCGCCAAATATACAGTACAAAAAAACTGAAAAATCAAGAAAATTTTACAAAAATCGCTGTTACAGTGCTACTTTCTGGTGGAATATTTCCAAATTCAAGGAGAAACTGCTGGACATAGCCGAAAATATACACAAAAAAATGGTTCAATTCTATGCTTAGCTTCATACACTTTTCGATGATAAAATAATGAAAATAACACAAAAGTCACTATTATAGCGCCCTCTTCCAGGAGAATATTTTCAAATTGAAGGAGGACCTGTTGGCCATAGCCAAAAACATACCTCCAAAAATTGGTTCAATTCTATGCATAACTTCATACACTTTTGGATGGTACAAGAATGAAAGTGGCGCAAAAATCGCTATTACAGCGTTCTTTTTTGGCAGAATATTTCCAATTTAAAGGGGAACCTGCTGGACATAGCCAAAAACATACACAAAAATTTTTGTTCAATTATGTGGATAACTTTATACACTTTTTGATGGTACAATAATGAAAATGGCTCAAAAATCACAATTACAGCACCCCCTTCCAGCAGAATACTTCCATATTGAAGAAGGACCTTCTGGCCACAGCCAAAAACATACACAAAAATGTGGTTAAATTCCATGCATAACTTCATATACTTTTTGATAGTACAATGGCGACACACGGACAGACAGACATTTTGTATAAACATGTTTTGGGATATCGGACCCCTAAAATATCTAAATCCATCAAAAACCATAAATTGAAAAAAAAATTCAATTACAATACTTTCTTCTATCTTCAGATAGAAAATAAAAATAGGCGTGTTTAATTGTTAAACTTAAAAGAAAGAAATAAAATTAATAAAGCCATACAATAAACAACTTCAAATTTTATTTTACATTCTGAAATTAAAGGTACAATTTTCTAAAAGATGTAAACGTAAATTCTTAAATTTGTTATAAAGAGTTCAAATATCCATGTTGGGAAAGCTGGCAATTTCTTAAACTTTTGGAGAATTACCTTTTACTCATGTTTAGTGAACTTGCTTTCATATTTTGCATTATAAACAAAAGTTGTTTGGCATTTTTTGGGTCAAATGATTTCGCTTATCCTTTTATATTCGCTTTACTGCGCTCTGCCAGATATCCGGCAGAAAAGTCGGACACGGACATCCGGTGATTGCGATTCGGATATCCGATGGTATTTCGGATATTGAAAAACAGAATAAGAAAAGCTTACATTTATGCTAAAATTTTTCAATGAAAAAAAAAATTGTATTTAAAATTTTGTTTTATAAATTTCTGATTTTTTTATACTTGAAACTGAATCCTGTAGTTATTTTATTTATTTTATGTGTATAAAGCAAATTTTTTTTTGTTTTCAATTAGTTGATCTTCAATTTTGTTTTCAGTGAGGGGGGGAAAAAAAAAAGAAAAGTTAAAGAAAAATGCATTTTTAGAATAATGTTTAAGTTTTCATGTTAAGTGCAATGTATTTTAGTTTCTAATTTATATTATGCTTGAAAACATTTATTAATAGCAAGTTGGCTATTTTGAAAATATCAGATATTTTTGATATTTACAAACCCTGTATAGGAGTTTTCAACACAAAAATGGTTCAGATTATGGCAAAAAAAGTGAAAAAAATAAGTTTCCTCTTGGATTTTGTAAGTTTTTCTTTGCTTTACATTCAGTACCTGCTACCTCTGCTTCAATCGAACAATACTATACTTTTCTACATTGGGTCTGGTTTGGAGCAAGTTACGTAATCATTTTGGAGTTGTTAAAGCAGCAGAGCTAGTAAAAGTGTATATCGCTATTTGCAATCTAAATTTACTAATATCACTGACACTGACTTCCATGACAATCTAATTTAACATTTAAATGCTATTGCAATATACAGTGAAACTTCTTTTAAAGGCCACCCCTATTCAAGGGCCACCTCTATTAAGAGCCAATATTTTTAGGAACGAAAATTTTCCCCATAGATATAATGTTAAATTTACTCCCATTAGGGGCCACACCTACCCCTCATAAAAGCCATTTTTTTCACATGTGCCTTAAATCCTAAACCGGTGTATTGAATTCCTGAACCAAAAGATAAGAGTTCAGCAAACAACTGCACTTGCAACAAAGAAGGCAGGGAGAGATGGGGAGGATTTAGTAACACAATGAAAGACCACAAACTTTTCCACAAGTGAGACAAACAGGTGTTCTCACACTTTGTTTGACCTTTCGACCTGTAGGGGTTGGATTTGAAAGGAAACTTGGCCCTTTGTTGTGGGCTGCAAAGCATAACAAGTTATCTAGAAAAACTGATTCCACATTTACTAAAACTGTGAATGCATATTGAAGCACAATTTTTACACTAAAAACTTCATGCCCAAGCTTGTGTAAAATTTAAAATTATAGCCAAATCAAGCCAAAGAGTACATTTGGATTTGAATGACAAAATCAAAGTTTTTAATTGTCATGATCAAGGAACATCTGCAAGAAAATTGACTTCACAGTTTAAATGCAGCAAGAATCAAATAAACAATATTGTTAAAATCAAAGAGAACTTACTGAAAGAATATGCAGATTTTAAAAATTGCGGGATAAATAGAAAGAGAAATGAAAAATTTGGTCACCCCTATTCAAGGGCTGCCCCTCATAAGGGCCAATTTTCAATGGAATGACAGGTGACCCTTAAAGAGAGGTTTCACTGTATATGTAGCAAATTTTGCTAAAATTTTCAAAGATATTATTACGAATCCCATTTCTTAAAAAAAAAAAGAAAAAATGTTCAACTGATTTCTGATTTGAAGTGACAGGGTTCGTTGATATATATCAATGGATATATATCATGATATATATCCGATATTTATTTTTAAAATATCAAGATTTTTGATATTTTCAAATTCTTGATATTTATTTTCAAAATATCAAGATGTTTGATATTTTGTATATTTGATATTTATTTTCAAAATATCACCATTGTAGGTAATTTTGATATTTTCTACAGTCAAAGCAAGTGTAAATGAAATTTCCACCTGTTATTGACTGTGTCATTCTGTAGATAATGAACTTTTGCCTCTGTCAGTGACTTTTTTAGGAAAAGAAGAAAACAAATCTTTTCCAAGCTTTATGTTTGAAACTCTTATTTTTAAATGTAGAACTAATAATTATGCGAGACAGTTAATTCAGAATAGCCATTGAAAGATAAAATGTAATTTAGATAATCATTTATATACAACCTGGGTTCGGTGATATGTATCAATGGATATCTATCCAGTATTTATTTTCAAATTATCAAGATTTTTGATGTTTTCATATAGTTGATATTTATTTTCAATATATCAATATGTTTCGTATTTTCTGCGCAAGATATTTTTGATATTTTCAGTCGTACTTCGTAATATTTCAGTGTAAATGAAATAAATTTTCAACTGTTTTTGAGTGTATGAATCTGTAGATAAAGGACTTTTGTCTCTTCTAGATGTGACTTATTTAGTCAAAAAAGAAAACAAGTATATTTTTCAAGCTTTATATTTGAAACTTTTATTTTAAATGTTAAACAAATAATTATGTGGGACATAATTCAGAACAACTATTGAAAGATAAACTGACAAATTTAAATAACCAATTATATGCAGCTTCATTAGAAAAGAATCTTTTCTCAAGCTTTGGTTCAGTTGAGTTTAAACTATATAACATGTTATAAGACATTTTATACTTACATTTATGTTAAAATTTTTCAATTAAACTTTTTTGTATTTACAATTTTGTTTTAAAAAATCTGGTGTTTTTTTTTTTTTTTTTTTTTAAATACTTGATCTTGATACTGAATGCTATCGTTAGTTTTTCTTTATAAGTGTATAAAGCAAATTGTTATTGTTTTTGATTTTTTCATCTTCAATTTTGTTCTAAGTGGGGAAAAAAAAATAAAAATAAAAATGCATTTTTAGAATATTGTTTGATTAAGTTTTCATGTTAAGTGCAATATATTTTAGTTTCTAATCTATATTATGCTCAAAAACATTTATTATTATCAGTAAGTTGGCTGCTTTGAAAATATCGGATATTTTCGATATTTTCGAAAATATCATGATATTTACGAACTCTGGAAGTGAATGAAAGAAACTACAGTGAAATAAGTTTAACATGAAAAATCGGTTAACACGAAATGATATAGTGGTCCGTACAGTATACTATGCAATTTAATACATTTTTGTTCTTTTAACATTGTGAAATGGTAAAAAAAATAAATGTTTCGTGTGAAATGTGTTCTACATTTCACATGAAAAATTTTGTGTGAAATGCAGATCCAGACGGCGAATCTGACAACGCAATCAATGACGCAGTTTCTATCCCCTCTACTTCAGAAATGCAGAAAATAATTAAAAGTGTGCGCAGTTCAGATGCACTTTTGAATGGAGAGAAGAATAAAACAATAGATGATCTCAAACAATTTGTGGACAATATGGTGCTGAAAAAGGCACTTCAAAATAGATATATAATTTTTTCCTCAAAAAACAATAATTTTTTACTTGCTTTTTATCCTAATGGATGCAACCTACTAGTAGTTTAACAGAAAATCGAAAACATTGGTGAGTTTTGTTCTTTTTTTACGAATCTTTTAACACGAAATTCTTTTAACACACACAAAAAAAATTTGGTCCCCTCAGTTTCATGTTAAACGTATTTCACTGTAATATAAATTTACCATGAATATGAGGTAAATTAAGGTAAAAATTGTATAAAGAAATCTGGTTGTGGTTCAGTTAATATATCCTTAGTGCAGCAAACTAGTCCTATGAGATACAAATGTACCTTTTAAATTAATTTGATTTTTTTTCTTTTTATATATTTTTTGTTAATTCATAATTAATGCAATATTATGCCCAAGTTTCGCTGATAAATGGAGAATTTAGGTATTATTTATATGAAAATTAGAAGTTTAAAGTGTTCTCCAAAAAAACTCAATGATGCCCGAAAAAACAAAACCCAAGTTTTAGACCAGTGGACTGGGTTTTTAAAAACCCTGCCTTATTGTTGTGTGAATTTTAACTTTGACTGCAGTTGATAGTCCTTTTAATTACTGCAAGAGCAAAGGTGGTTTTGAAATAACCTCCAATAATTGAAGAGCTAAGTGGATGAACATGTTAAGTGATATGGAACAGATGTGCTTTGACAATGCACGTGTGTTTGGCAACTGTTTGATTGGCACTCTTTTCTAGTCCACGCCAAACTGCTGTTTTCTAATACGTCAACAACTTTGAATCATGCAAAAAACATTACTTACAAATAACGACGTATTAAAAAGCACAAAAAGATTTATTTTTACAAAACAATCAAAATAAAGCAAAAACACATTTTACAACATAAATTTTATGGGAAATGTGCTACTTGCATCATTTCGGGCTTCTAAAATGCCCTTGTACAGCCATGGGAAAAAAAAAAATGTAAACACCTCTTACTAATTCTGCAAAAAGTTATCATAGAAGAAAGTTAGGGAAGACGGGGTACAATGAAACATTACTTGTAAAATCAATCAAATTTTTCATAGAGAGTTGCAGTTTATATATATGTTTGTTATACAACTATATGTTCCAATTACTGATGTGATTTGGATACATTCACACTTCTACAACAGTAGCAATAGAAGATTATTGCTTTTACACCATTGAAAGTAACTTTCTTTACTAAAAGTAATTTTGTTTCTTTTTCCTTGTTTTTATATGTAATAATTATTTTTTCTGTGCATTGTTATCTTTGGGTTGTTGTCTTCATACCTCCAAAACCAAACTAAAAAAAATAAATATTAGAAGTTTGAAAATAAATTTTTACTTAGTAACCTCAGTGCGGGGTACAATGAAACACTTGCAGACGGGGTACAATGAAACATGTTTTATTATAGTAATAAAAGTAGTAAATATAATATATTAGAAGTAAGAGTAGGAAAACAGAAAAAAAAAATGATGTTAAGCAATTAAAAAATAGAAAGAGAAAAAAAAAGCTAAGAAGGGATTGTTTTGAAAACAAACTCTGCCTGCTACAGACTCTAATGATGATCCAGATTTTTTTTCTAGGCCCAGCTGGTCATCGAGGTACTAAGAATGAGATATCCACACACAACATGTATGGCACAAGCAGTATCCATATAAATGGAAACATAAGGAAATATATACCGTTGGAGAAATCATACATTTAAATGAAGTCAAATGTGAAATACTTGATATAAAGACTCCAACCCAATTTTATTTATTTTATTTTTTTAGAAACTTACATTTAAAAAAAAAACTCATTGTGTTGAAACTACCACCCCATATTCCTTCAGGAGCAACTGAAATATAAGCAGAAACGCTAATTTTTGAAACTGACTTGAGCCAATTTAATATAAAATGAAAGGTATTTCTTAAACTAATAGAATTATCAATTATCTTATTTTTCATCTTAGACTATAATATTTTTATCAAGTTCCATATTAATAAAGTTTTGTTTTTGTATTTATCTCATTTTTAATAAAATAAACTATACCAGGTGAAAATTGCTTCCATCATTTGGAGTGTTTCATTGTACCCCAGTATGGGTTTCATTGTACCCCGGCATACGGGGTACAATGAAACACTGTAAGACATTTATTTTTTGTTATTTTTCAAGCATAAAGATATTGTTTAGAACCTAATAAAAATTTATTTAGATGGGGAAAATACAAGATTAAAAATATGCATTAATTATATTTTTGTGCATGCAAAATGTTGGATAGGGAAAAAAAATTAGTAAATTTTGTTTCATTGTACCCCGTCTTCCCCTACTGGTACCATACGATTGGTAATAAAGTCTACTTTTAAATGATGTATGTAAAATTTGCTTAGGGGGCCATCTACGTATTAAAACAAACCATAACTTTTTTTTTTCACTAGCAGTACACAATTTTGACTTACACCCTTCAATTAGCCTAAAAACAAATTTTTATGCAATTCGTACAATAAGTTTCAAAGAAATTAATTATTTTAAAACAAGCATATATTAGGGGCTGTATTCAAATTGAAAAACTACTTGGAAGAAATGTGAAATTTTGGATTTCCATAAAGCAGGAATTAATAAATCTTAATCCATCAAAAAAATTATAGGTTGCAATTCATAATTTTTTCGAATATTAATTTCATAATTCATATCATAAAATTATAAAAATTGCAAATTCAACGTATTTATGTTTGGGTATTTTAGTATTATTGCTACACAAAAAAATTAGCTCATTAGGAGTATAATTTCAAGAGATATTAATCAAAATATGAAAATGTAATTTAACATTCGAAGCACTAAATTTTGAGTGTTTATAATTCAAAAGCTTATCATTCAAATGACCTGAAATTGGGTGTCTAGGCATAGTTTGAACCGAAGATTTGAAATATCTTGTTAAAATTGGGTATTGCCATTGAAAAAAATGAAGTTAGGGTTTGTTTTAATAAGTAGATGGCCCCTTAAGAAAATTTTATATGCATCATTTAAAAGTAGACGTTATTTAAAATTGTTCGGCACCAGTAACTTTCTTCTACGATAATTTGTTGAAGAGTTAGTAGGGGAGTTTACTTTTTTTTTCACGACTGTACATCAGAGTAGACATGAGATAGTCAAATCTCTAATTTCTCGTAACCTTTCAAATGAAATCATCATGTCATTTTATTGATTTAAAGTGGCCTTTACATTAAAGTCAACATTGTTAAATCCACAAAGAAGTTCAGAGTATTCCACTATTTTGTTTATCCAAGTTACAGCGTCTGGAATACATAGAGTGGAAATTTGCTATCCAAAAAGTGCTAAAAATTTGAATCCCTTTAATATGCAACAATGCTGAAATCCAAAGGGTCGATCGCAACGACATCTGCAGCCTATATTTTCAAATTTCAATGTAAACACCGTATTATGACAGCGTACACTGTTAAAAATCTGTAGCTGTATAAGTCACTCCATCGCTTTTATAGAATATCTCTATTTTGATCAATGAAAATGCTCCATAATATAGTAAAGTAACCGGTTTCTCTAAAAGTGGTGGAGTGACTGCAGCAAAAGCTAAAAGATTTTTAACAGTGTATTACATCGAATAGATGTGTTGACTGTTGAAGTTAGCTTACTTCAAGATAAGCTTTGAAATTCTGTAATTTTCGATATTTCATCATCAATGACGTAATAAATGCATTCGCAATAATTTTACTTATCCTCTTTCCAGAACCATGCAGACGAGGGTTGCAAAATCAAATTTCAACACCAGTATCTTAAAATCATAATAGCCAGGTTACCATTGAAGGAAATATTTCCAAAGTTTGGCGATTTTTTTTTTCCTCTTTTTTAACCGATAAAACGGTGCTGTGTGGGTAAAGCATCTTAGCCTTATCACTTAACATGTTCATTCACTCAGCTCTTCAATTATGTAACTAGATGCTAGTTTAAGATAGTTTGTTTTTCTAGTCATCTAATCATAGAGATAAACATTAAAAAAAAAACATAATAGGTGCAGGATTTTTTTTTTAATATATGCGGTGGAATGGGACTGTGTTTTTCTCTTTATGTATCATTCTAAACAGAGTTGAATTTCTTATTTTTGCACAAAGTGCCCCCCCCCCCCCCACCCACTCTCCCCTATTTATTTTTGTTTCCCTCCCAAGTCTAATGCCTGAAGTAACTTATTTTCTTTTTTCAGAATTTACATTTATACATCCACTCTCAGGTGGGAGACAATCAGACAAACACTTAATATTTATTTTTATTTATTGCCCCCCCCCCCCGCCCCCAAAGTCTAATGCCTGAAGTAATTTATTTTCTTTTTCTAGAATTTACATTTATATAGGGGAGAGTGGTAATGAATGGGCCATTAACAAAATATGAAAAAGTATTTGCATAAAATTATTTTAGATGCCACTAATAGATGAAGCTATTTGTTCTACCAAACTCATAAAATTTTCCATTGTTTGGGAGAAGCCATTTTCCCACTAGAGTAGGATGGTCAAGAATCTGATTGAAAAGTAATTTTTTCCCTTTTCAGTAAAATAAATAAGCTAAAAAGTATCTATTATTTCATTGCAGATGTGTGTATTAGTAAGTCTTTGCATACTGTAAACAGTGTGTAAACTAATTTTAGGATGTATTTAGATGTTTGAATTTAATGTATTAAAAAAACCTGAATATATTCCAGAAATATAGGTGGGGCTGAATGGGCCACCTTTGCCCTGATCATGAAAATATGGTTTTTCTTTCTTTTTTTCTGATTTTCTCTTTAATATGGAACATAATTGACTGTAATGGATTTAAATTAAATTACTGTCTAGTTAGAATAGGTTTATAGTGATGTCTAAAAATTAATTTGCACATTCTCACCCTAAAAATATCAGTTATTTATTAGAAACATAAGTTAAATTGTATAAATGATTAAGGTGAACTGTCCAGTTGTTGACTACACCTACCAGTATTTTTCCATTTGATATAAACTAGAATAATTGTTTATATTCTGAATCTGATGGGTAGAATAAATATCAGAAATTTACACTAAATAGTCAATTAATAGGCAGTTCCAACCTTGTTACAACCATGTCGTTTAATATTAATTTTGAAATACACTGGCGGAAAAAAAAATCCCAACACCAGGAAAGACTTGTGTTAGATAAACGAAATTTGGTAGGCATATTTATACATCTGAAAGATGACATCGATTGAAATTTCGCGCTTCGCGTATAAGTGTGGCGCTAGTGGCGCCACTCAGAACTTGCAGATCAAGTTTACTTTAAATGCGTGCTGTAAAGTTTGTGGGCGTTATTTAGCTACGAAACGTGATGTATTGAGTTGATGTTAGCCAAGAATGCCTTTAACAAGACGAAGAAGCCACTGTCAACAGCTCCCCGAGTTGGAACGAGGTCGCATATTCGGGCTACGAGAAGGTGGATTTTCTTTCTGCGATATTGCAGATACACTTAGCTGGAATGTATCCACTGTGCATGATTGTTAGAAACAGTGGTCAAGGGATGGTGCTGCCTCAAGAAGACCAGGTTCCAGGCGGCCACATGCACTCCTGAGAGGGAAGATCACCATATTTGGCGTACGACTGTGGCGCATTGTACTGCATCTGCGGCAGAAATTCGAGCTGTAGTTGGTATTACAGTGGCACAACGAACTGTTAGAAATCTGTTACTTCAAGGACAGCTCCGAACCAGGTGCCCTGTAGCGTGCATCCTACTGACTCCAAACCATTGACGTTTGCGACGTCATTGGTGTCAATCCAGAGCTCATTGGAGGACGGAGTGGAGATCTGTTGTGTTTTCTGATGAAAAAGAAACACAACAGATCTCCACTCCGTCCACCAATGAGCTCTGGCTTGACACGAATGGAGTCGCAAACGGCAATGGCTTGGAGTCAGTAGAATGCACGCTACAGGGCACCTGGTACGGAGCTGTCCTTGAAGTAACTGATTTCTAATGCTGCGTTTACACTATGTGGCCTGTCAGGTCTGTTGGGTCTTTCAGGTCCAAGAATCGAAAAAATTGCATTCACACTACGGCATAAGAACTTGGCTTGCGCATGCGTACATTTGCAGGTTGGGGGAAGGGAGGGACAGTCGTGTTTGTTTGTTTACGTTCGTATTCGTATCTAAATGAACGTGTCAGAATTGTTTGCGCCGTAATTTCTTTTGCACAGACATTAATTACGCGTAAATTAATAAAAATTACGCGTTTTTCTAAGCTCATTGCCCACAAGGGAAGCAAGAAAATGCAATTGCCCCCTAATTTTCTTTTTCTCCGACTGAAAAAACAAAATTTATTCTTTTCAAACAGTTTAAAATAATGAAACACAGAGAGAAAATGAATCTAATTTTTTTTTGTTGTTGTTGTTGTTGTCTGGGGAAGGGGTACGATCCCTCCTTTCCACAAAATAAAATTTTCATTTATATTTCCTTTTGATTTAAGGGGGCAGTTTACCTTAAAATTGGTCAAAAAATTGATTTTTCTTTTTTAATATTAAATGAAAGCATGTTTAATTGTGAATATTTTTACACCTCATTTTTATCCATACCGTAAATATATCGCGAGGTATTGTAAATTTTGTTAAAACACTCAGCGCAATTACCCACACAAATTAAAACTTTAAATGACTTTTTCTCCATTTTCATATTTTCTTCACTTTTATGTTTTAAGGCTTTTTCTGTATTTGAGATAGAGATTTAAGCTTTTTTGTGCATGTTCTTTATTATATATGTGATAAATCTGCGCATGGAATTAGCCTTTAGGTTTTTCGTTATTTAAAAAAAAAGTATATGAAGATGTGTTAGATTTCATCGTTTTGCACTATATATATATATCAGTAAAAAAATTATAATAAATGTAATATTAGATATGTCTAAAAATCCATGTGCAAGTTTGTGTAGTAAACATTTAAAAATCTAAAATTGGGCAAAAATATCAATTTTTTTTAAAAAGTAGTAAAGATTTAAAAAAATTCAAATTTTTATAAACTTTTTAAAAATTTTTAATTAAATACACAGTTAATTTTTTTTTCAAAATGTACTTTTAGTTGAACATTGAAATTCAGTGAGTTCACCATTTGAATCATATTTAAAATTTAAAATAAAGAAAATTGTTGAAAAGGGAAACTGTCCCTTAAGTGTTAAGAAATTACCTTAAACAAGGGTCCAGGAGGGTAAGGACGATTTTTCTTTTTGATTTAAGTGTTCAAAAATTACTTTAAACAGGGTCCAGGAGGGCAGGGTCGACCACTGACAAAAGAGATAACTGCTTCAATTCTTCATTTTAAAAATGACAGTAGGAGCTTACTTTTGTTTTCTTAATTGTTATATGTATGGTTTGGCTTTAATGTTGCTACAATGTGAAATGAATACCAACACTGATGGAAAACCTAATGGAAGACATCACCAGTAATCAGGTTACCACTCATTTCACATTGCAGCAGAGCATATGATGTTGCTATGGCAACACCACTCTCTGGTGCAACAGTTAACTGCCTGTCTCATTACTTATATTATTATCATCTGTGACACTACCTTCTGAGCAATAAATCTTTAAAACGACAATGAGGAAAAAATTAGTTACTTTGACACAATAATAGTAAATTCCCGCTGTTTTATAAGGGAGAATACAGATTTTCTTTGGCACATGTAACAGAAAATATTTCATTTCCCTGACAATACTGGAAAAAAGGGAACTAAATGTAACATTTCGTGAAATTTTACTTTTGGACAGTTTGAAAATAAAGCTTTTACTTTATAGATAATGGACATTAATTTCAGAAGAGCAAGTGTTCTCACCTGATGATAAAACAATATTTTTAAATGGAAACTTACATTATCGCTTGTGAAAATTAAATCTACAATGATTACATGAAAATGACACCATTTTCTATATACTTTTAGTCGTGATGTTACATTTAAATAAAGGTACTATGGTAACACTTATAGTAAAGGCTTAAAAATTTATATGTGAAAAATGTTCATTATCTGTTCAAAATGATGCCATTTTTGCATGTGAAAATACAGTGAGTCTGATTTTTAATTGATTTATAAAAATAATGCTCATACCCATTTTCTTTTTGTGGCAATATGAAAGAAAAAGTTGCATTAGAAAATTAAATAACATTTTTTTTTAATTATAAACTATAGCAGATGGTTGGAAATAGGGCTGAGAAATCTGATAATTGTTTTAAATTTGCAATAATTACACTCCCATTCTAAAACTATTGTATGGTGTTGTACATATATAATGTTATCAACATTTAGGTAATTTTAATCCCCACCCCATCACTTACAATATCATACATTATCCTTCCCCCCCCCCCCCCCCACACACACACACACCTTAATGAAATCGTCATCAATGTTTAAAAACCCTTTTTATTTTTATATGTTTGCATTTGCATAAAGATATGATTTTACATTTAAACAACTGTATATCAATTAACATCTAAAAGGGGCACTTACTATTTAAAAAGGTATAAGACTGTTTTGATGTAAGGAAAAAATTAAAACACTAAAACAAAAAATATCGTTTGGATTAAAAAAAAAAAAAAACTTTCTCCCAAAATATCTTATGACAATCAAACATCAGGTTCCCCCCCCCCCCCCCCCACACACACACACATTAAAATGATAATTTTATATATGCACAGCCCTTATATTAAGTTTCATGCCAATCGGTCAAAAAATGCAGATTTGTATAAACACTGCAGCAGCAAAAGAAGGCGACATTTCAAAATTCCTCCCACAGTATTTAAAAAACTAATAAGTTGTATTGAAAATACTTTATATTAAGATAAAAATGTGTAAAAATCAAAGAAAAGCATAAGCAGCATAAAATGTTTATCGTTTGTTTCAAGGTTTTATAAAAGGAACCTGTATTTCAATACAAATTTAATGAAAGCAAAAGTTAAGAGCAATATGGCTAATATGAGGAGTAATTATCAGTGTGTTATTAATGTGTAAGGGTAATGTGCTAAGTTTTACATATATATTACAGCTATTTTTCTTTCCCACTCTCTTCTTTTTTTTTCCTTTGAAGATTAAAGAAGCTTTTCTATGAAACCTTTAAACATATAAATGCTCAACTTATTATGTTTGTTTTTGCTTTTCATTACATTGGTTTTTATTTGTCACATATTGTATCACACAAGGAGTAATAATTCTCCAAAACCCCTTACAAATAAGGATACTGGCTGCACCACTGGTATAAGGAATATACACAAATAATGAAAAATTAGGCATAGATTATGAAACATTCTCCAAGTAGCTATTAAGAAATTTAATATTTTCATACAATGAAATGAAATATCTAAATGTGCCATTTAAAAAACAGGTAACTCAGTAAAAATGCATTTTCAGCACTTGTTGTCCCCATAACACTTTTTGATGCATTATATTTATTGAACTTCACATTTAAATAGCACCCTCTATAGCGAACATCATTAGCATTTAATAATTACAATGCAATCCCAGTATATTTACAAGTGTGGACAAACTGAATTCATAAACACTTTTCAACCATGTTGAAAGTATTTTTCTCATTTTATATCTTAGCCATTTTTTTTATAAAAAATAAATAGTTAATTAAAAACAATTCTTAAATCAAGGTTTACATGATATGATAGACAAAACAAGTAAATATCTGACATACCATTTATAATAAAAATATATAGTCAAATAAAAGATAACAAATTTTTAATAAATTTCTTTTATTTGAAAGTACAAGTTACAGAAACAAAATAAAATTTCTTTATATTATAAATATTATTACATAACAAAATTTATTATTGAGTGTAATGATTACTACGTATAATAAATGAAACAATATTAATATGTATCATAATGGTCTATGATGATGACAATGTTTTGCAGAAAACTTTATTGATCTGAAGAAACAGGTATTTATATTTCAATCTGAAACGAAGATAAAGCATTAGTAAAAACTGAGTAAAAATAAACTGTGTAACTAGCTAAATTGTGAACTATTAAGACAGTTTTTTGAAAAGAAGCGAGATAATCATTTAATAACTTTCAGTTGGTATAATAATTAAGAAGTAATCCAAAAAGCATGTTCTTGACATACCTAAAAAAAAAGGAAAGAAAGAAAATTTCAGTCCATTAATTGAAATAAAGAATACATAAATTAGTAAATAATATTTAGTGAGACAAAAAGAAATAAGTCTAATTCAAACTTCTAAGAATATCAGTAGATTGAAGACATACAAAATGCAAGTGATCCTATTAAAAGGGAAACCTTTATTGTTTAAGCATAAAAAATTCTAAAAATATTACAAGAATGTATATAGAGTATTGTATATTTACTTCTCATAAATAAGAGAAACTTATTGTGTGGCTGACAGAACTGCTTTCAGGGAAGTCAAAACTCATACTAAATTTAAACAAGTTAGAAATTATATGGCAAATGAGACGTGCGTTCATACTATAACTAGTTTTATAAATATTCAGATGTTGGTGCAATAGCTGTTGCAGTTTTATGCAAAAATGCATGAATACAAAATTTATTATGATTCTATATATTAAATTCAGTAATACGGAAATAATAGGATTCCATCTTAAATATGACGTAATCAACATGGCAACCTAGAATCATTACATGTCATGGGATATCATTGAATTAATTATGTATGATAGGATTTAATAGAATGAAGAAAACTTTTATTAATATCTTTTAAGTTTTGATTTGATTTTCTTAAAATTTGAAATGACTTGACAAAATTCTGCAACGATTATATATATATTAAATTTGAAACCATTTGGTTGGGTATTTTTTGCACTGTTATATGCGGACAGATGGACGAACCAGATGAAGACTATAGGTGCTACGTACTTATATAGTTACAAACACATCTAAAAAGAGCTTAAAAAACACTATTTCTGTTTCCTTTTCATTCTGATAAAAATAACATTAAAATGACTTGAAATGGAATAAGTAATTTTTAAGGGGAAGAAAGTTGTTTTATTTTTTCTGTATGAGAATAAATAAAATTGTTAATTTCAGAATGCATGAGTTCGGGCCCACCCGAGCTCGAAGAATGGTACAAATATCGAGCCCAAGGCCATATCTCTCATCTCTAGTAGTAACACGAGAACACTGAAACTAAATGTTAAACCAACGGCAATGTTCTTTTCAAAATTCTTATTTGCATTTCAATACTTTTTTTGGCCTGGGTAACCTGAACTTGATGTCTAACCAAATATGTTTACTTTTTATTTCTCTTCTGAGCACACTTTTAATTTTGAAACAAGTTCTGAAACTGAAATTTTCCTCTGAAAAACTGCACCTGAAATCAAGGGCAAAAAGATACCCAATTAGACATGTCCTACGCAAAACAGAAAAAATTATTTAAAACTATTCAAAAGCAAACGAGAAATTTGTAAAGTTGCCATTGGTTTAATATTAGTTTGCAAGCATCTTTCCATGAGAGTTAACAATAGTATAATTAATAAATAAACTTAAAATTTCGAACCCAAAATCAAAATAACATTAATTATTAATAACATTAAAACTCTTCATTTCACGATTTGCATAGTAATATAAAAAATAATTTTAAAATATGGTACTTTTCTGTTAGTCGGCACAGGCGATAAATCAACAAATATTTTCCATTGTCATCATTCGCATTGCATTCACTTAATTTTAAATATAAACCATTCACTCATTTCATTCTAATACATATGTCACATTTAAATACATGCCTTTCACTCATTTCGATTCAATTGCAGAAAAAAATATATCATCAAAATATTGTTTCTAATTTTCATGTGTGTAAAAAAAAAAGCTGTTATTGGAAAGATTTGTACATGAGTAACATAAAAGTACCAAAAATACACAGAAGTTAAATATAAGTATTAAATAGCTTAACCAGCATGAGTAATAGTCAGTGTAGAATAATTTAAATAGAAACAAGTTGGAAATTGCTCGTCAAACGTGGCAAATGAGGTGCATTCGTACTATAACTAGTTTTATTAATATTTTTTTTGCTGCATATTGTACAGAATGTATATTTTAGTGTACTTCGAAAGGCTATAACATCATTAATTTGCACTTGAAATAATTTTTTCCCATTGGCCGTAATGTAACGGAAAACTTATGACTGTCCCTGTAATTAAACTATACATCCGATTTTCATAAAATATGAAATGACTCAACAAAATCTTGCAACAATTATATAGTTTAAATTTTATACGATTCGGTTGGGTAGTTTTTGCTCTGTTATATGCGGACGGACGGACAGACAGACGGACTGAACGACAACTATAGGTGCTACGTATTTATATAATTACGAACGTACCTAAAAATAAGAGAATATGCTTTCCACACGTGGAAGAATTCAATAAAACACTTATTTATATTACGCACTATACATAAAGGTTTATTTTTCCAAAAAAGCAGGGGGGGGGGGGGGGGACAACCAAACGCAGCTAACACGCAATATGTTTTACTAATAAACATCACTACTTTCCATATGTTATATTTATAAACTGCATTAATTACAACTAAATAAAATAACCAAACCATACAAGTGATAAATTTTATACCTATGGTCATTTAAATTTCTCAAAATGCTTTTGAACTAAATTCTGATTCAGCAGCTATGAATATTACCATTAACATTTCAAAACTAATCTTTTGAGCTAAAAAAACATTTAAAAAACTTGCTATGCTCACAATTTCTTAGTTAATTCATATTTAAAATAAAGTATGAAGCTGCAGCTTACTTACAAAACATATTATAGGAAAAATGTAAATTCTGTGAGCGAAATCTAAAAGCGTAAAAATCATAAAAGCATGGCTTCTGATTTTTTTTTGTTGTTGTTTAATGAACTTTGACCCAAAAATTTAGAAGTCTTATTTCAAATTATAGCATTTTATGGCACCAGATACGTATTAATTCCAATTTTGATTGTCGTTGAATACTAAGGTCATTCCATGGTACACTGTTAAAAATGAAGTTCCATGTTTCACCAAGAAAATGGTGAAAAGTAGCTGAAATTTAGCTGCAACCAAGATACTGGTGATATGTTTCACTAGTTTATTGGTGCTTTCACAAATACCATTATATTGGTGAAATGTTGAACCATGATTCAGGTTTTTTATAAATCCAATTTTCTGGTGAAAGGTTGAACCATAATTGAGGATTTTTTTTAAATCCAATTTTCTGGTGAAAGGTTGAACCATGAATCATGATTTTTTTAAATCCAATTTTCTGGTGAAAGGTTGAACCATGAATCAGGGTTTTTTTAAATCAAATTTTCTGGTGAAAGGTTGAACCATGAATCAGGATTTTTTTAAATCCAATTTTCTGGTGAAAGGTTTAACCACGATTCGGTGGGTTTTTTAATCGAACTTTCTGGTAAAAGGTTTAACCATGATTCAAGGTTTTCTCTATTCCAAATTTTTGGTAAAAGGTTGAACCACGATCCAAGTTTTTCTCTCAACTTTATGGGGAAAGTTTACACCAGATTGTAGTTTTCTTTTTTTCCCCCTCACTTTGGAGTGAATTAACTAGGACTTTGGTTTTCAATTTATCATTTTATGGTATAATAATGAACAAAATTTCAGATTATGCAAGATTATGTTGCAGTACGAAAGCATAATTTTTTTAGTTTTCATTAAACTGAAAATTATTAGTTTTAATTATTGATTCTATTGTCTTTGAAATATATTTAAAAAACAAATGTAAACCAGTTTGATCCAATTTCACAAAATAATCGCATTTTTTTTTCTTTCACAAATATTACTATTCTGTCCTTGTACATTTTGGAATATTTCTCTGCACTCAGTTACACTTATAATCCATTTAGTGTTTGCTTACTCACAAATCATTCATAATGAAAATATCTTTTAAAAATATTTTTCTTAGATTTAAATACATACCCTGTTTTCATTATGTTTTTAATTTAAAATCCAGAAAATAAAAAAATGTTTACTAAACATTACTTTAAACAAAGCTGAAAGAATTTCTTTAAACAATATTAATTTTTGCACAGGTTTGAAAAAAGTGTTTCCATAATGCACTTAGCTGCTACTTTTATGATTTGTAGATTTTTTTTGTTTGTTTTATTGTTGTGAATCTATAGATGCTGAAATTGATATTATAGTGTTTTCAAATTTTTACTTTCTTTTTACAAAACAAGAAATATTTAGACATTTCCTCGTATAGTTAATATAAAAGGTTCAATTGTTTTACATATTTTAAGTTATATACATTCTAACAGTACTATTTTTGAACTTCTGGACAGTAAAATTGACATGTCCTGTCCAAAATCCCAATTATGAAAAATTGTTATTACTAAAACATTCATTTTTAAATTAGCATTAAATAAAAATTTGATTTTTCTACACTATTGCTGACACATATTGACAGTAACAATAATCTAAGCAATCCATTTCCCCTTTTCTCAAATTGAACTATCGTCGCATAATTTTCATTTTTATGTCGTTAAAAGGGGAAAATTTTTAATTTCAAATGCAATTAAATTGAATCTACATTTCAATTTACTGATTTTTCAAGCACGGTTCTTTTAAAAATTTATATTGCACACAGCTCGATTATGCAATATAAACTCATTTGAATATAAAAAAACAACAAAAAGTTCAGCATTTGTTTCTGCTTAACATTCAATAATGAATATAACATTTTTCAATAAATAAATCACAAACATAATGGATACATAATCTAAGTACAGTAAACTCTGTCTATAGCAGAATCGATCGGAACCAAAGACATTTTCCATAGTCGACAATATTCTGCCTTAGACAAATTTTATTCAATGTCTATGGATTCACAGGGACTTGAAAATCTTTCCGAGCTAGACAGATTTCCATTTTACACAGAGTTTACTGTATATGCGTAAACACTGAAATAATCAGCATAAAAAAGGCAGCTATAAGTAGCAGAATCCTTCATTTAATCTCTAATATCAGCTAATAGAAAAGTATTGCTTTAAATAAATTTTAAAGCTCTTTTTTTTCTAATACACAATATGTTTCCATAGTATATTAAATACTTACTTTACAGGGTTAATTTAATAACAGCAGTGTCGCCAAAAGTGATTATTATTACTTATATATGTACATTTTCAGTATTCCTAAACAATAATCTATGACAAAGTTATTTTTTTAAATAATAGTAGTAGAAAAGGAAAATATTCACCAACAGCAGCCTTGCAATAGCTGAAAAAAGAAATGGTCACAGACACAATAAAATAACAACACAATTAAGTTGGTTTGCGGTATGCCGCTCCATTTATTGAAAATACAAATTATATAATCATTAAATTATATATATATAGTACGTCAGACTAATATTTACTGCAAATATAATGCCATTTTACATACAGAGTTCCTCTCAGACAGTTTTAGGAGGGTGCTGCACCCAGTCTGACCATTCATTTAAAAAATAGCCTCTTTCTTGCCCAAATGAGGATCACAAATACGACGAGGTCATAAAATATAAAGAATTCTTGAAGCTTAGTATAGCTTTTTATTAGTTCTGAAACAGGATTTCAAGTCAGGCAAAGTGGAATAGCTCCAAGCATAGGTTAATTTCTCCACCTGTTTAAAATGAAAGAGTAAATATTTTAAGACATAAAATTGTTTTTTGTGCAGACATAATAATAATTTCACACAGGAAAAATATTTCAAAAATTAAACAGCATTTCAAATTCTCATTTACAAGGAAAAGCTTCAGCATTTGAAAAATCAATCTGCTTTCGAAATCCTTTGTGGTCCGCTGGTCCAAGTCAATTGGATCACCAATTTGAAAAATTTAGTGGTTCGCAGGACCAGTAACTTTTTTCATTTTCTCACAGGGTCACAGGTAAACTTAAATTTTCCCATCCTTGAGAAAACTGCAACCAAACACAAATCACACAATTTTATTTTATTTAAAAAAATAAAATTGCATTAAACCATAGTAAGTTGAAATAATCAGAAATAAAATATCTAATTAATAATTTAATAGTTTTTCTTTATGTACTGTTTATTTAATTTTTAGTAAATTATAATTTTACATTTTATTATGCTGAAAATTTTGGTTAACTGCAAAGGAAGTTTGGTTTATATTCTAGAAGGGAAGGGTCACTCAAAGGGTTGACTTAATGGATTTTATGTAGTGGGCCAGTGATGATGACTGCGGACCATTAAATTCTCATGCTTACTGGTCCTTGGGACCAGTGACTTTTTTTAAAATCAATTCTACCACTGAATCAATGTATTGCAAAATGATTAAATTCACTGGGTAAGGATTTTTGATTCAAAATAAAATCTGGGAGGATGTGCTGTAGAAAAACAAAGTAATTTGAACTACTGAAGAATTCAGGCAGAAGGTACAGTCCCAACGGATGATCTCCAAGATTATCTCCTCAGACGTTACCGAACTTGTGGCACACTTTCGACAAGACAGTGCAGTGGGGATTTCTGGACCACTACATATGCACACTGACCACGACATTGCTCATAAAACAGGGGCTGGAAACTGAATCATTCTGTATGACATCAAGCATCCAGAATATGAACTCTACCTGAAGTGGGTAATCAGGATTGAGTAGGAGTTCGATATTCTACACATTTAAGGAAGGCATGTTTTCTGTCCACAAAACCTTCCACACTATTTCATGCTGAATACCCAGTTCAGCAGCAAACAATTGTGTATCAGTCGACAGGCAAACGGCAAAAGTGAGGAAAAAAAACTAAATTCTTTAGTCGATCGGATGAAATAAACGGAAAAAAAAAGAGCGAAATTTGTCGATTGCTTGTAGACACCCCCCCCCCCCCCCCCCACACACACACACACAATTTTTGCCAATCCGTTGAAAATTCTCCAACTGTTAGGTAGATGGAAAATATTGTGAAATTCTTAAGTCAAATGTGTGGAAAAATATTTCAAAAGCATCAGTTGGTTGAGAGAAAAAATTTGACGATAGTGATAAAAACTGATTTTTGCCATTTGGCTGCAAGAAAAGACTGCAAAATTCGCTGAATGTCAAAAGGAAACTATCACAAATTTCATTAATAGGTCACAGAAAATAATCTTGAATTCATCAATCAATCATGTGTGTGTGGGGGGGGGGGGGGGGGGTATCAAGAAAGTCAATTGGTCACAAAAAATTTACAAAATTCTATTGATAGTTTTAATTAATTTTCATCAGTGAAATTATGCTCAAAATTATTAAATATATAATACGTGATTTATCACATTACTAATTATTAATTAATCTATGTAATTACTTATTAATGAGATGTTTTATCATTGATTGTTTTTTTTCTGTTTTACTGTTATTTTGATCATACTGAGTTAGAAACTATTTGAGCCTCCCCCTAAGATTTTTAAATTGCTCAGCTACAGACAGTACATAGTAAAGGCATATGATAAGAATGTCTTTATATAAAAAAATTCAAATCAACTATATTCATGAAAATAAAATTTCTAACTAGATCAAAATTTTACCTTTTATTTACTTTCATGCAAATTAACAATTACATTTTATGTTAAAAACTAATTTGTGAGAAACATTATCATTTAATTAATTTAAGTTCATATAATTTGATCATGTAAATTAAATTATGAATAAAAGTAACATGATACAATGCTTAGCAAGAATTTAAGGGAGACGAAACTGGTCACCAAGGATGACTAGTTTCTAATAACATAGTACTTTGCTGATGTTTACTATTTTTTGAGAGTACTGGCACATTAGCACTTTCAATGTAATTTTTTTGCAGATTAAAATATATTCTTGGCAAACTAAGAATAAAAAAGTTCATTTTATAACTATTTTATACCCACCTGACTCTACTGTTAATTAAAAAAACAATAAAATGTACTTACATTAATTACACAATTCAGCAGTCCTGATAAACCTGCAGCTTCTTAATTAAGGTGGCTGGTGTCCCACAGTTGGATAAATCCTATGGAAATTTAAAAGAAGAAATTATAAATTCTGTTAAATTTAAATTTATTATATTTAAATATATAATTTCAAAACTGTTTTAAACTTCTATTCGTATAATAAAATTTTCAAAAATTTAAAGCAACAAAATATTTTTTCACAATTTTTACAAGTGCCTAGAATTGCGTTTTCACAATTTCCAATTTTTATCATATTTCCTGTTTCAAAAACATTAAAATATTTTTTGCAATTCAGTTAAAAGGCTCTTATTAATTCACATCAGAGTTGTATAATATAGACGCATGCATACACAGAAAATTTTCTGCAAAATTCGGAACTTTGCGGGAAAATATTTAGAAAAAAAAGAAATTTTTTTTTAAAAATATACCAAAAAATTAAAAATATTCCCCAATTTTATGTACACGATGTATTTATTGTTTGCCAGAGGTGATTCTGTTCTGAATTTTCCGAAAATTTAAAATCGGCCATCAGTCAGAAAATTCAACCATAAAAATATCACTTAACACTAGAACCATGGAGCGGGTCAATTTGACCCGAATCGATGTTTAATTTGTCATCGCGCCAAAAATAGTAATTGGAAAAACATTTCCTGTTCTAACTTAATATTTTAAGGTAAGCAACGACTTATCAAATGTAAAAACGCATAATATAAATAAATTCCCAATTATAAACATTTATACCTAGAACCGCGAAGCGGGTCAATTTGACCCGTTATAGGTTTTTTCGCATAAATGAGGAAAAAGAGATGCATTTTCTCAGAAGTAACGACATATGAGGGGCTCACAAACATAGTAAACAAAGTCCATTTTGAAAAAACAATCTACGTGCATTTAGAAGGTGAATAAAATCAGTTTTATCCACTCCCACAGTGAACCAAGTCTATTTTCACATACTTTCTCATATATGTCATCTAGTTACAGAATTGGTTTACTGTGGGAGTAGATAAAACAGATTTTATTCACCTTCTAAATGGGCTATCTTACTTTTTTTCAAAGTGGGAACTTGTCTTACAATGGTTGTGAGTCCCACATATATCCTCAGTGTAAAGGAGTATTCGAATGCAATGGAAATTTACAACAGATAAGAATTCTTGAAGTTAGTTTTATCCTGCATTTATTGTAAGTATAGATACGATGTCACGAAATCGTAAGCTTACAATACCAAAAGACAAATTTCTTGAAATAATGGGAACCTTATAAGTTCGATATAAAATCAAACCGATCAAGTCATCTAAAGACAGACAAATTTGACACGATTTCTGATATCTGTAATCATGCCACTGAAAACTAATTATACACCATGACTTATAAAACTTGCAAAGGCATTGAAATCCAAAAACAGCAACTTTGTAGGAACTGTAAAACCTTCGTGAAAAGAAATACGAGTTCTCTGTAAAAATGTCAAAATCAAAATATCAGGCGACTATTGTACTAACCCATACTGATTACCAGAAAAAAGCATATAAATATGTTTTGTTGATGAACAGTACACTGCATTCAAAGATTGGTTTTAGATAATTCTAAAAAATGCAGTTGATTACTGCAAAGCAACTATATTCGGTGTAGATGTGATTTATCAGATTGACCAGGATGTATACTGTCAAGATATAGGTGTAAATTAGCGGTCGCCACTCGCCACGTGGCGATTAAAGTTGTAAAAGTGGCGATTAAAAAATCGGCCATCGATCGCCACTATAGTCGCCACTCGCCAAATGGCGATTAAAAAATCTGTTATCGATCGCCAACTGAAATACAACTTTTTTCATAAAAATATGCATCTCTACTTTGATTACATCTAATTAGCAAACTGGTTAATTTTTTTTCCTACCGGATGCAAGTAGATTTCAATGATTTAGCTGCATTTTCAATATTTCATTTTTTCGCCAAGTGCTTGCTCTTCAGTTGGATTATTTTTTTTTTACAGTTTTATTCTTCAAAATATATTCATCAGCTTTGATTCCACATGCGTTTCAAATAATTTATTCCTTTTCTTTCACATTTAAAATTGCAAGTGCATTTTAACCCTTTCGGGTTTGGAGTACTGTTAATAGTACATGTCTTTTCATCGAGTATTGTTTTGTCTTAACAATTACTTTTGCTACTATCTACATATGGTAATGATAGTATAGGGCTATGCCTTTCTTATTATGATTTCATTTATGTTTGGACATTTAGTAATAACAATAAAAGTTTGCTTAATTCTCTTTGCACGATTGGCGATTCCTTTATTTTATAAATATATATCACTCTTTAAATTTAAAATAGTATAGGTTACTTTTCTGAACAAATCATGTGTGATAAAACACAAAAAACATTAGAAAGTTGTAATATCTGTTAAACTCTGTTGTAATGATATTTTCCAAACGTCTACAAAAACTTCCCTCCTATTATCATATGAATTGAATAGTACACAAAATAAGTTCATTCGTTAGAATTCAGAGAATGAGATAATCTTTAAACTTCAGTAAATCTATTCGGATAACTACGATTAGCATTATTAAAATAAAAGTAATTTTATTATCAAACCTGAAGGAAAAAAATCCGACATAAAAGGGTTAAGGACATTGCAATTTTAAAGCAATTTTCTTGAATTTCGACTGCTTCCCTATTCTTATTGTGAATAGTTGTCTGGTATAAAACTCTGATTTATAGAAAAATATGTATATATACAACGATTATAGTTTATGTAGATGTCAAGAAAGTTTGAAACATTATAGTGGCCACTAACTTTAAAAAGTGGCCACTAATGAAACTGAGTCTACCGGCCACTGGCTACTAACTCAATTTCCCAGTTTTCACCTATATGTCAAGACTGTTTCACATAGGTGGGCGGTGCATGTATTTTATAATATTTTGATTCTTGCAGCTATCAAAGCTTGGGTTCTATACAAAGTCGTAACTAGACATTCTATTTGTAGACGGTAATTTATTCAGGACTTTGTTGAATAATTAGGAGAAAAGTGTGTTCTCTGTAGGTGAAAAAAAGGTGTCATTTGGGTGAGAAGCAACCACTGAAAACGACGGAAAACCTCAAACTTAGTGTAAACGAGCCCGGTGTCACACTTCAAAATGTGAAATTAAAACTGATGATATTTTTATATAATATAATGCACCCATTTGTGGTAAACATATAAAATTTATTGCTAAGTTTTGCATGCGATGCACACAAATTGGATTAAACAAATCTGTTAAACTAGTAATTAACTCGTATATCTATTTTTTATGTATCTTTATTATTAGAAATTATGTCTAAACTTATTTTAATGAGATAATCTATTTTCTGTTAAAGTTATGAAGTCTACGTTTATTTTTGGGTAAAGTATATGTTATACTTAAGAAACTACAATGTGGAAGAAATCACTTTCTAAAATAACTGGTAATCTGAGCTGATTTTTTATATCAAATGTAATGTAAATGCATGGAAAAATCTATTAAATATAATGTAAACGTATTGAAAAATCGATTATTATATGAAAATATACTATTTTAGTTAATTAAGATACATTTATGCATATTTATATATTTTTTCTATCTTGCGTCAAACTGACCCGCTCCGCGGTTCTAGGTATACCGAAAGTACCGCGGTTCTAGTGTTAAAAATATTACGAATTTTTACAAATCATCTCCCGGGGAAAAAAAAAAAATCGTCAATTGTTCACAGAAAAAATATCTATTTCATCAAAGCATCGTGCAAAAAACACAAATTTCATCAAAGGACTGCAGAAAAAACACTAATTTCCGCAAAGGATCGTAAAAATAAAAAAAAGAATTTCATCAAGGAATCATAGAAAAAATGCAATTTCGTCAATGTGCATGGGGAAACAACACATTTTATACAAGCATAGTGAAAACAACTCTAATTTCGTCAAAAGATGGGGGGGGGAAAAACTTTTGTAGAAGAATTGTGTGAAAAAACTAATTTTGTCAAAGGATTGCAAAAAAGAATACGGATTTCGTCAAAGTGCTGCGGGAAATGCAAGAATTTCATCAAAGACTTGCAGAAAAATACAAATTCCTCAAAGGAGTGCAAGAAAAAAAAATAATTTTTCAAAAACATAGCGGAAAAAAAAGCCTGAATTTTGTCAAAAGATTGTGAAAAAAAAATCCAATTTTCATAAAAGAATAGAGGAAAAAACTAATTTTGTCAAAGCTCTGCAAAAAAATATGAATTTCATCAAAGGATCGCAAGAAAAAATTGAAATTTTGTCAAATGAATGGGGGAAAAAACGAGAATTTCGTCAAAGGACCGCGGTAAAAACTCACTGGCTTCAACACATTGAGTGCCACGATGACCGACACTGAAGCGCTGAAAACTTACAATGTTTAAAGTAATTTTTAAGAAAGTATAATCCTATAATAAATAAAAGGTAGGTAAATTTTAAATATTTGTTCAGTAATTATTTAAAACAATGTATAGTTTTTCAGTTTTGTATCATATTTTAGACGTCAGCCATCAGTGAATGATTAGTTTTAAGCGGAAAGTTTGCTGTCAGTCACCAGTGGCTGACGTGGTGCTTAACGTGTTAATGATGATACCCATGAATGGAACTCTTTACAAAATGCAATTCAGTTGTTTCAGAAGCAATGCCACATTATTTCTGTGAACAGAGTGATTGGCATTTTGAGCGAAGAGGTCACAATATAAAAGATTGGGCTGTTTGTAAATTCATTGACAAAATAATTGATAAGAATTCCCCTTCGGACCATGGATTTTTAGCTTTATTTTTTTTAACCAAAATAATTATTCTTTAATATTACAGTAGAAGATCTTTATAACGCAAACCTAAAAACGCAGAGTTGTGCGTTATATAGAATTTTGCGTTATATGGATCACATCACTGAATTCACCATGTAAACAAGGCCAAATATGTCTGAAAGACATCAAAATACATTAGAATATCTTTATACTGCATTCCTTGTTACCAAGAGTTATCCAAATTATAAATTTTTGCATAATATAGGTCAGACATTGTTAAATTTACTTTATAAACATGATCCAAATATAACTGACACAACCATCTCTTAAATTAGACAGTTTTTTTTAAATGTTTATTTTAATAATAACAATTTTTTTCAGTAAAAAGGTCTTAAATTAGAAGATAAAGTTTTACTAATGTATCAAATTTATTCATCTAGAGAGTAGCAATATTTTACAATGTGAAAATGCAGGTGCTTTTTAACTGCAAAAATCATTGTTTACATCTGAGAAGTTGTGCGTTATATGGAGAATTGCATTATATAGAATTGCGTTATAAAGATCTTCTACTGTAATATTTAATTTAAATGGTAATTATTTTAATGCACCCTGCCCATTTTGGATGTGCGAAATTTTGTCGTCGGCATATTCCAATTAACAAATTTTAACAATAGGTCGCAAAAAAATTCGAAATTCTCAAACTGGTCTTTGGATCTGAAATTCTAGAATTGATTGCGGGAAAATATCGTAAAATTAGTCTATCGATCGTAAAAAAAAAAAAAAATGTTGCAAAATTCACCAGTCAGTCGGAAAAAACAAACTGTTTCAGCCAGACACGAGAAAAAATCGTGAATTTCTTTAATCTAATGCATGAAAAACTAAAAAAAAAGAATCTCCAATCGCTTGCAGGGGAAAAATTGCGAAATCTGTCGATCGTTCACAGAAAAAAAAAAAATTGTGTAAATCGTTTACGTTAGCATGAAAAAAAAAAAAAAAAAACGCGAGTTCTGCCAGTAAGCCCTGGAAATTACCCAATCAGTCTCAAGAATAAAACCCTCAAAATGTAGCAGGAAAATATTGCCAATTATGTTAATCGATCATAGGAAAACAATTACGAAATTCTCCAGTAGGTCACTGGGGAGAAACCTCGAAAATAGTCGGCTGGTGGCGGGAAAACTCCACAAAATTCGACAAACATTTGCTAGAAAATAACACGAAAATCATCAATCAGTCGCAAGAAAAGAAATTAAAAATTCACGAAATTTGTTAATCAATCGCAAGGAAAAAAATTGCGAAATTTGTACACAGAGTGGAAAAAAACTTCGGAAATTAGTCAATCAGTCCAAAAAATAAAACCTACAAAAAATCGCTGATAGGTAGCTGGAAACTATCGGCATTTATGTTAATCAACTGCGGGGAAATAGCCTCAAACGCGGGGAGCCCCTTCGAAATTCTTCAATGAATCTAAAAAAAAAAATCCCTCAAAATGTCCCAATAAGTTGCTGGAAAATATCACAAAAATCGTCAATCGATTGCAAGAAAAAAAATAAAAAAAATTTCCTCCATCGGTCAGTGGGAAAAACGCAAATTTCGTCAAAAGATTGCATAAAAAGTATCATGAACTTCGTCAAGATTGCACAAACAAACATAGCTAATTTTGTTGATCGGCCGCAAAAGAATATCGCCAATTTGATAAATCAGTTGAAAAAAGAATCAACAATCAAGCGAAGCAAAAAACATTAATTTCAGGGGGGGGGGGGGAAGAAATCATGAAAAAACCACGAATTTTATAAAACGATCATGGAAAAAAATTGAAGATAGATATATTTTGGATAACTGATTGGTCATTAAAGCAGAATCGATTGGATTTGTAGAATATATGTGGTTGTAGTATTGTTTCTGATATCAAATCAATTATTACATTACACAGATTAAAAATCTGATCGAAAAAAATTAAATTGAATTTTTGAGAAAGTAGTCTATGAGAATACCTTGCAAACAAAAATTCAACTGTTCCTTTTACATAAAAATCTAAATTCCAATATATAACTAAATCTGGAATGATTCAGAGTTTAAAAAAAAAAGAAAAAAAAAAAAAAAAGCCGAGAAAAAATAATTTATGTTTGAAAATACCAGAAAAAAAAAAAAAAAAAATCCCTGTGTATTCCAGATTTTTTTGGAATTTTTCAAAATTCCCTGCATTTTCCCTGTTTTTGGAGGGTAATTTAAAATTCCCTGTGTTTTCCCAGTTTTCCAGGTGGCATGGCAACCCTGTAAATTTTCTGAAACGTTACAGCAGAGGGGAAGGTCAGGGGAGATCTCCTCCCGGCACTAATTATGGGTTTTTTCTGTGCCCTTAGAAAAAATTTGCGGTTTTGCATCGGTCTTTCGACAAAATTTGTGGGTTTTATTCGCAATCCTTTGGCGAAATTAGATTTTTTCTGCAATCCTTTAACGAAGTTTGTGTTTTTTTCCGCGGTCCTTTGACAAAAGTTCACGTTTTTTCCCGCGATCCTTTGACAAAAGTTCACGTTTCTTCCGCGATCCTTTGACAAAAGTTCACGTTTCTTCCGCAATCCTTTGACAAAAGTTCACGTTTCTTCCGCGATCCTTTGACAAAAGTTCACGTTTCTTCCGCGATCCTTTGACAAAAGTTCACGTTTCTTCCGCGATCCTTTGACAAAAGTTCACGTTTCTTCCGCGATCCTTTGACAAAAGTTCACGTTTCTTCCGCGATCCTTTGACAAAAGTTCACGTTTTTTCCGCGATCCTTTGACAAAAGTTCACGTTTTTTCCGCGATCCTTTGACAAAAGTTCACGTTTTTTCCGCGATCCTTTGACAAAAGTTCACGTTTTTTCCGCGATCCTTTGACAAAAGTTCACGTTTTTTCCGCGATCCTTTGACAAAAGTTCACGTTTTTTCCGCGATCCTTTGACAAAAGTTCACGTTTTTTCCGCGATCCTTTGACAAAAGTTCACGTTTTTTCCGCGATCCTTTGACAAAAGTTCACGTTTTTTCCGCGATCCTTTGACAAAAGTTCACGTTTTTTCCGCGATCCTTTGACAAAAATTCACGTCTTTACTGCAATCTTTTGATGAAATTAGTGTTCCCCCCCACATCATTTGATGAAATTAGAGTTTTTCACCCGTGATCATTTGATGAAAGTAGTGTTTTTTCTGCAATCTTTCGATAAAATTTGTGCTTTTTCCGTGATCTTTCGGTGAAATTTGCACTTTTTCCGTGATCTTTCGGTGAAGTTTGTGCTTTTTCCGTGATCTTTCGGTGAAGTTTGTGCTTTTTCCGTGATCTTTCGGTGAAGTTTGTGCTTTTTCCGTGATCTTTCGGTGAAGTTTGTGCTTTTTCCGTGATCTTTCGGTGAAGTTTGTGCTTTTTCCGTGATCTTTCGGTGAAGTTTGTGCTTTTTCCGTGATCTTTCGGTGAAGTTTGTGCTTTTTCCGTGATCTTTCGGTGAAGTTTGTGCTTTTTCCGTGATCTTTCGGTGAAGTTTGTGTTTTTTCCGTGATCTTTCGGTGAAGTTTGTGTTTTTTCCGTGATCTTTCGGTGAAGTTTGTGTTTTTCCGTGATCTTTCGGTGAAGTTTGTGTTTTTCCGTGATCTTTCGGTGAAGTTCGTGCTTTTTCCGTGATCTTTCGATGAAGTTCGTGCTGTTTGTGTGATCTTTCGATGAAGTTCGTGCTTTTTGCGTGATCTTTCGGTGAAGTTCGTGCTTTTTCCGTGATCTTTCGATGAAGTTCGTGCTGTTTGCGTGATCTTTCGATGAAGTTCGTGCTTTTTGCGTGATCTTTCGATGAAGCTCGTGCTTTTTGCGTGATCTTTCGATGAAGCTCGTGCTTTTTGCGTGATCTTTCGATGAAGCTCGTGCTTTTTGCGTGATCTTTCGATGAAGTTCGTGCTTTTTGCGTGATCTTTCGACGAAGTTCGTGCTTTTTGCGTGATCTTTCGACGAAGTTCGTGCTTTTTGCGTGATCTTTAGACGAAGTTCGTGCTTTTTGCGTGATCTTTAGACGAAGTTCGTGCTTTTTGCGTGATCTTTAGACGAAGTTCGTGCTTTTTGCGTGATCTTTAGACGAAGTTCGTGCTTTTTGCGTGATCTTTAGACGAAGTTCGTGCTTTTTGCGTGATCTTTAGACGAAGTTCGTGCTTTTTGCGTGATCTTTCGATGAAGTTCGTGCTTTTTGCGTGATCTTTCGATGAAGTTCGTGCTTTTTGCGTGATCTTTCGATGAAGTTCGTGCTTTTTGCGTGATCTTTCGATGAAGTTCGTGCTTTTTGCGTGATCTTTCGATGAAGTTCGTGCTTTTGCGTGATCTTTCGATGAAATTCGTGCTTTTTGCGTGATCTTTCGATGAAATTCGTGCTTTTCCGTGATCTTTCGATGAAATTCGTGCTTTTTGCATGATCTTTCGATGAAATTCGTGCTTTTCCATGATCTTTCGATGAAATTCGTGAAATAGTAACCCAACACCAGTTCGATTTAGCATTAGCCAAAGCCACAGTAAGGGTTATGCAGACGGTGTCAAATGACCATGTGCCAATCTAATAGGTGATTCTCTATATTGTCAACTAATCAGTAAGTCTGGAAAAAGAAATTCTAGAATACGGAAAATACACAAATTTCGTCAAAGGATCGCGAAAAGAATGCAGATTTTATCGAAGGATGGTTAAAAAAAGGAGATTTTCATCAAAAGATCGTGGAAAATAGGCGAATTTCGTCAAAAGATGGCGAAAACGAGAATTTCGTAAAATGATCGGGGAAAAAACGTTAATTTGGACAAATGATCGAGGAAAAACGCGAATTCTGTTAGAGGATTGCGGAAAAAACGCGAATTTTGTCAAAAGATCGCGGAAGAAATGCAAATTTCATCGAAAAATCATGTTAAAAAGCTAATTTCGCGCAAAGATCGCTAAAAAAACATGCATTTCGCTAAAAGATTGCGAAAAAACACTTATCGTCAAAAGATCGTGGAGAAAAAGCGTATTTTTTTCAAAGAATCGGCAAAAAACGAGAATTTCGTCAAAAGATCCTGAAAAAAAAAAAACCACCCGCGAACATCGTCTGAAGATCGCAAAAAAAAAACAAAAACACTAATGTCATCGAAAGATCGCGAACATCATTGAAAGATTGCGAAAAAATGCGAACATCATTGAAAGATCACAATAAAAAAAAGGCAGACATCGTCGAAAGGTAGCGAAAAAAAAAACGCTAACATCGTCGAAAGATTGCGAAAAAACGCACAAAATTTCGTACAAAAGCATCGAGGGAAAAAAAGTGAATTCCGTCAAAAAATCACGGAAAAATTTGCTGCAACATTGATGTTTTCACGAGATTTTTTTACAGCTGAGTGGCAGGTTAAATATTCGTTAGCCATGTTTTGAGTGAAAGAATGTTAAATTTTGAATTGCACAACTAGCTAAGATTGCTAAATAAAACATTGTATTAGAGTTACTTATAGTATTTGCATGAATTACTCAAATTTGATTTTCTAAGAATTTCAATCTGCTCCAATAACAGCTTTTATTGCTAAAAAATTAGATTTTTGCTGCTACAAAATTAGATTTTTGCTGATTCAAAGTGGCTTTAGTGCACTTTCATCCCTGTATTATCACATCTATATATAATTTTTGATATTATCACATTGTATCAATCTTTTCAAAAATTTTAGAAAATGGTGTTCATATGTTATTTTTACTGTTATTCTGTTTTCTAACTTCACAGAAATTTTGACAAATTTTACGAAAGATTTTTCAGATAGTGATGTTAAAAATTTTTAGGACAAAGGTAAATTATTTAAAAAAGTACTTTCCTTTTATGTTAATTGCAAATACTGGAGGGGGGGAGAGTGCATCAGCGATTGGAAAGAAGGCGTTTGTCCTTAAGTTCTGCAGACTGTTTTTAAAGTTTCTACTTGTGTTGCAGACTGCAGAAAAAAATTCTGTTGCTGGGTAAGGCGTAAGAGGACATACACTTGCATTTTTTTTTTCTTTTCTAGGGGTCAAACTGCATTTCATGGTTACAATTTTATGTTACACCATATTTTCTCATCTCTTTTTGTAACCATGTTCAGGGATATGTTTAGGAAAATTTTAGGTCCTTTAAAGTAGGGTTGGCAGGTTTTTGACACATGTCAGTTTTTGACAGTTTAAACTGCGGTTTAAACCGTCATGTCAAAAACCCCTTGTCAAAAACCTCGTCAAAAACCTCAAATACTTACAGTGATCTGTAAAATTTCGTATTAAATGTCACACATTAGATGTAATATTTAAAATTCACTATTACTGTAATTGCATAATTAGTATATAGTATTAGTAATAATTACAGGTTTTTGACATGTGTCAGTTTATGCCGGTTTAAACCATAGTTTAAACCGTCATGTCAAAAACCTCAAATACTAAATTGATCAGTAAAAATTCAAATTAAATGTCACACATGACAACATTACATGTAATATTTTAAATTCACTCTTACTGTGTATCAGTAATTAGTACATAGTAAAGTATTATTGTTAAGTACAACTTTTTAACAGGGTAAAATTTTTATTTATTTATTTTTTTTTTTTTTTTGTAAAATTGTGTTTTTTTAAAAAGTAGACATTAAGCTCACCTGAGCTGTACATTTTTTCTCTGACTTAAAATCGTTTTAATTTCGCTTACTTTTGAGAGCTTAAAGCATTAGCTAGCTTTTTTTATGGGGAAAAAAAAAACTTAGAAAAGTGTAGATTTTTTTGTATATATAACAAGATAATGTGCATCAATGTTATTCTAGTCTAGGCAATAACCATTCCATTCAAAATTGAAATTGGATTATTAATTTTAAACATTTACAAAATAAGAGAAGTAATTAAAAAAAAAAAAGCTTAAAGTCAAAATCTTTTTAAAACATGCTTTCTTTCAATATATAAAAATGTTTTCGATTTTAAAACTGAACAAAATTGGCTCGGTCATCTAAAAGAAAATTCCTATAAACCCATATTGAAAAAGTGCATAATTCATCCCAACCATCAGGGGCAAGGGTTGACTGCTGTATCAGTTGATTCAGCTCGCGCTTGAGCTACGGAGAGAGTTTATGGATGCTTACCCATACTGATTGTGTATGAAGGAAGCTAAAGAATCCCCTTTCCAGTCTTCTTATTTCAGTGCTATAGGGAGGACTACATTATTTGGTGGAAAGGTATCACTAAATGCAACAGCTTTTTGAGCCTGCTTCAAAACTTGCTCATCTAGCAATGCTTTTGCTATCAAGTCCTACTAGCTCAGCATCAATTAAGAGACAGACTATTTTCTTACGCTTCATGCACTGTAAACTCCAAAAATCTTTTGGGTGTAAATAAATGTGATAAACGCGTGGTGTACCGCAGCATGCTGCGGGGTAAAATTGATCCGGATTATTTAATTGTACAAAATTATTTTCTTCTGGTTGAAAAAAAAAAAATATTGCAAATAATATATTTTTTAAATTATTAAATTTCAATAAAAGATCCCATAAATCATTGACTTATTTAATGTTTACGTATTGTTAAAATGTTTTAGCGTGTTACATGTATTTGGCAGTTTTCGACGGTTTAAACCAGTTTTCGACAGTTTAAACCAGTTTATGACAGTTTAAACCAGTTTTTGACGCTTGTCATGTCAAAAACCAGTTTTTGACGTCAAAAACCCAACCCTGCTAAAGGACCCTTCACAAAATAATTTATCTTAAAACAGGACCCTTCACAAAATTTTTTATCCCCAAAAAGGACCCTTCACAAAAGATTTTATCTGAAAACAGGACCCTTCACAAAATTATTTGTCTCTTAAATAGACCTTTCACAGAATTTTTTCACCTTCAAATTGAACTTTTCTCAAATTTAGTCATTTAGAAATAAAATCTGGCCTGCAAGTAAGCAGTTGAACTCACCAAAGAGCATATTACTTAGCTTTTTATATATGAAGGATGGAACATGAAGACATCGATAATTTAAAATTCACAAAATTATGACTAGAATTTTCACAAAAATAAGAAAAACTTCACAATTTTACAAAAACAGGACCCTGTGAGAAAGTCTGGACAGAACCCTGATGTTAACAATATCCTTTCCATCTTTATATGTTAAGCAGCGGTAGAATTCGCAAAAAAAAGTCACTGGTCCCAAGGACCAGTAAACATCAGAGTTTACTGGTCCGCACACATCGTCACTGGCCCGCTGCATAAAATTCTACTAAGTACCTTTAACCCTTTGAGTGACACCCTTCCCCTCCTCCTCCTAGAACATAAACCAAACTTTAGTTATCCAAAATTTTCGGCAGCATAATAAAATATAAAATTATGATTTGCTAAAAATTAAATAAACAGTACATAAACAAAAACTATAAAATTATTAATTATGTATTTTATTTTTGACTATTTATTTCAACTGACTAAGTTTTACTGCATTTTTTTAAATAAAATAAAATTCAGTGGTTGGTGTTTGGTTTCGGTTTTCTCAGGGACGGGAAAATTTACATTACCCTGTCAGAGAGGGAAAAAAGTTACTGGCCCTGCGGCAGAGTTGGCAGGTTTTTGACACCTGTCAGTTTTTGATGGTTTAAACTGTCATGTCAAAAACCTCAAATACTACAGTGATCTGTAAAATTTCACATTAAATGTCACACATTAGATGTAACTGTTTACTGTAATTAGTATTAGTAATAATTACAGGGTTGGCAGGTTTTTGACATGTGTCAGTTTATGTCATGTTTATACCATAGTTTAAACCTTCATGTCAAAAACCTCAAATACTAAATTGATCTGTAAAAATTCAAATTAAATGTCACACATGACAACATTACATGTAATATTTTAAATTCACTCTTACTGTACATTAGTAATTAGTACATAGTAAAGTATTATTGTTAAGTACAACTTTTTAACAGGGTAAAATTTTTAAATTTTTTTTGTAAAATTGTGTTTTTCTAAAAAGTAGACAAAGCTCACCTGAGCTGTACATTTTTTCTCTTACTTAAAATCATTTTAATTTCTCTTTTGAGAGCTTAAAGCATTAGCTAGCTTTTTTTTTATGGGAAATAAAAAACTTAGAAAAGTGCAGATTTTTTTGTATATATAACAAGGTAATATGCATCGATGTTATTCCAGTCTAGGCAATAACCATTCCATTCAAAATTGAAATTGGATTATTAATTTTAAACATTTACAAAATAAGAGAAGAAATTAAAAAAAAAAAAAAGCTTAAAGTCAAAATCTTTTTAAAACATGCTTTCTTTCAATATATAAAAATGTTTTCGATTTTAAAACTGAACAAAATTGGCCAATCATCTAAAAGGAAATTCCTTTAAGCCCATATTGAAAAAGTGCATAATAGAAGGGATCAAATCATGAAACCATACCATTGTTTGGCTTATACTTTGCATCCCAACTAGTGATGCAACGAATAGCGGTTTGGCCGAATAACCGAATACCGAATATTCGGCCAAGTTACAGCCGAATATTCGGCCTATTCGGCCGGCCGAATACTGAACTTATTTTTGCCTAAAAACAACATATAGTATGCACTATATGCACAATTCTTGTATATTTCACAATTAAAATGTATTGTTTTCTTTTAAAAAAATTATTTATATACAAATTTTTAATTTTTAAAGCATTATTTTACTCTGAAAAAATATTCGGCTATGTTCGGCCTAAAAATTGCCTCAATAATATAATTCGGACCCCCCCCCCCAAAAAAATTCTTAGCAAAAGTTGCTCATCAGGTACTGTCTAGTTACATTTTAATAGATATTATGTGTGTTGTTGTTACATTTTAAAATAATGACAAAATTTTAAAAGTACTAGGAAACACAAGTTTCAGCTTTCAGATGAAATAAAATAAAAAATAAGAAATCTTAATATCTTAAGAAAAACCACACATAGAAAGGGTGAAAGGAATATCCTCTAAAATGGCAGAAAGAAATCATTGTAGACTTTATAAAGCTCACAATTAACAAAATTTTTATTTATCTTTATTATTTTTTTTCTTTGCTCTCAGCAGTGAAGCCTCTATAGAAAGTGCCCCTCAATGTGAAAAAGTAAAAGAAATTAGTAATTTTCTTTCCCAGCCACTACTAGAAAGACAACAGTGTCCTTTGGAGTGGTGGGCGAAAAATTCGGAAGACTTTCCAAACCTTTCACAATTAGCCAAAAAGTACCTTTCTGCACATGGAAATACCATATATAGTGAGAGATTATTTTCAGAAGCAGGTAACATTTACGGAAAAAAAAAAAAAGAAAGAAATAGACTATTACCTGAGAATGCTGAATTATTATTTCTGCATCACAATCTACGTTTATTGAAAACATTTTAACTGTTTTTTAAGGCATTACAATGCTATTCTTGAAAAAAAAAAAACATCTAAAAGGTAAATGCATACTAATTAAAAGAATTTAGTATTTACATTTCTTTCATTATTTAATAAGAAATAGTAACAGACTTAAAAAAATAACTTAAAATATATTTAACTTTTAAGCGTATTTTACTAAAAGAAAAAACCCTTAAGTATTGCAACATATACGACTTAAATATCTTATACATATAATACATCTATATCTAATCAATCATATATTTATGTTCTTTATAGGTATCATTCTATTGAAAAAAATATTTTTTATGTAACAAGGGTTAAATGTTAAACTTCCCATTATGATAAAAAAAAAAAAAAATGAATTAGCTTGTACAGCTGTATTAAAACAATTTTGAATAGATTAATTTTAAATTTAACAGATTATTTTAGCTTATTACAGATACTTTTTGTACTTACTGATACAGCATAAAATTTTTTTAACATGATTCCTAAATTAGCCTCTTATATAAAAATGGGTAGATAAAACTTATTCGGAGTATGAAAGTTAATGGAAAAAAAAGTGTTAGTTAATTTCAAATAAAATTTTCATTATATATGATGAATATAAATTGTCAAATTAAAAAGTTATACTGTGTAAATATAAAAACATTTATTACAGTATTATTCGGCCAAGGCCGAATAATGGACTTGATATTCGGCCGAAGCCGAATATTCGGCAGACAGGCCGAATGGGCCGAATATTCGGCTTCGGCCGAATATTCGTTGCATCTCTAATCCCAACCATCAGGAGCAAGGGTTGACTGCTGTATCAGTTGATTCAGCTCGCACTTGAGCTTCAGAGAAAATTTATGGATCCTTACCCATACTGATTGTGTATGAAGCTAAACAATCCCCTTTCCCGTCTTCTTATTTCAGTGCTATAGAGAGGACTCCATTGCTTGGTGGAAAGGTATCATTAAATGCAACAGCTTTTTGAGTCTGCTTCAAAACTTGCTCATCTAGCAATGCTTTTGCTATCAAGTCCTACTAGCTCAGCATCAATTAAGAGACAAACTATTTTCTAACACTTCATACGCTCTAAACTCAAAAATCTTTTGGGTGTAAATAGATGTGTGAAACACATGGTGTGCTGTAGCATGCTGCAGGGTAAAATTGCTTCGGATTATTTAATTGTACAAAATTATTTTCTTCTGTTTGAAAAGTCCAAAAAAAAATATTTTATTGCAAATAATATTTTTTAAATTATTAAATTTCAATAAAAGATCACATAAATCATTGACTTATTTAATGTTTACCTATTGTTAAAATGTTTTAGTGTGTTACATGTATTTGGCAGTTTTCGACGGTTTAAACCAGTTTATGACAGTTTAAACCAGTTTTTGACGCTTGTCATGTCAAAAACCACTTTTTGACGTCAAAAACCCAACCCTGCCCTGCGGACCACTAAATTTTTTTTAATTAGTGGTCCGATTGAATTTTTAGTGGTCTCGGACCAGCTGACCACCAAGGATTTCGAACGCTGTTAAGGGCGAGGGGGAGGCTTACATATTAAACACATTATCTCTGTGTTAATCATTTAAACAAAATAAAAACTTATGAAAGTGTAAAACATGATTGAACAACATTTGGATTCTAGAAAAATGTTTAACTTATTTTTTCTTTTTATATAAAGCTAATATACATACAAAACAGATTGTTAAACAATTATGTCCATAGAAAGAAAATTTAAACTTTTACATACAATCAGAGATAAGCCTAGTTTAGAAAATATCTTGTGACTGAAAGTGCATTAGAAAATAAAAAAATAGCAAACAAATTAACCTTTGGTAGAGGTGGGGAAATGCATCACTTTACTTGTCACTGGCGAGTGAATTTTCTGACAGGGTGAGTGAATTTTTAATAGTCTTTGAAAACTGCAAACTATAGAGATACGCAAAAACTTTTTCTTAGTATTAGCTACATTTTTCAAATTTCCTAATTACTGTTATGCAAACATGGTACTAAGTTCTATTTTATATTAAACTTTCCTCTCTTGTTTATATTTGTTAATTTTACAGGAAAAAAATATATGAAAATGCAGGTACCATATTGTATGGAAGAAACGCCGCGGCATTTAAGAGTTTAAAAGTTTATTTTTTTCTAAGTGCGGTGTTTACGATTTTTTTTAAATACCAACAGTTTCCTTAATTTAAAAATTCATAAAAATATTTAAAATTTGATTTAAATATTTTAAATAAAGCTTCAGACATCTTAAGATATTAAAAACGAGGCATCCTACACTACTCAGAAAACTTTTATTAAAGTTAGGTCAATGTGACGCTGTCGACAAAAGTGCCGTTCCGATGGATGCGGCGTTTACAACAGGTGCGGGGATTACGACATTTTTAAGGTTATTCAGGCCAATTTGAGGAGTGCGGCATTTCTTCCACAAAATACGGCATCAACTATTTTTGAGTTGCATAAATTTTATCATAAAAATTTTCAACTGTATGTTGCATTTTACTGGCTGGGGAAATAAATCCTTGGCTGATAAGATTTTCTAGAAATTAACCACCACTGACCTTTGGATATAGTGTGGCATTATACTTTTTTCGGAAGAGGGGTATAGCAATAAAATTTAAGATTCTTGATACTAGTGATGCAACGAATAGTGGTTTGGCCAAATAACCGAATACCAATTATTCAGCCTAGGTATGCAATTTTAATTTTTTAAAACATTTCATTCTGAAAAAATATTCGGCTATGTTCGGCCTAAAAATTACTTCATTAATATAATTCGGCCAAAAAGTATATATATATATATATATATATGTATATATATATATAAACAGGTGCCTTGGGAGGGTTTAAAAGAGCTGCCGGGTGCAAAAAAGAAATAAAGGCTGCAGGGTATTGTGCCCTGCTAAAGCGGCTTAGAGTTAACACTACCCATGTAACTAAATCATGGTTAAGTCTTGCCAACAAAGTTTGATTATTTAGAAGAGGAAAACTTATTTAGTAATAATAATAGTGAACAAATTATTAGAATATTCTGTTTTTGCACTATATTAATTTATGATACATAACAAATTTAATCATTAAACTATTGTTTTGTTTCTACAAATTATTTTTTAATCAAATATTAGTCTTACATCAGTTTTAAAGATGACATTTTTATTTGTTAAAAATTAAATTTTGATCTACTTTAATTTGACATCTATATTGTCAGAGTACATAGTCAAAATTTAACTAACAGCAGAATACTCTATTGGCCTCTACATAAAAATAGCTGTATTTAATATTCAGAGGCAGTTTATCCATTAGTATATACAAACAAGGAACTTATCTAAAGCACATAATCAGAAGCAATTTTAAATCATTTAATATGTGTACTGAAAAGCATAAATATATACCTAAATAAGCCATAAAATTGTTATACGACAAAAATAATTGTTTTTTTCCCTACCCCAATTGGTTTCTGTTTATAACATTTGGTAAAATATCAGTTTAAGATTTAGTTATTTATGTCAAGGACCGTATAAAAAAATTACCGTTCAGTTTAATTTTCATTAACATTTGGCAAACCTCACTTCAAGCCAGAATTGCATCAAGATTTCTTGAAAAATACCAGGGTCTCCCCTCTCCTCATAAAAAAACAAACAGAAAAGTAGTGTTAAGCCTAATGGTTACTTTTAATTTAAGTTGTGTAGGATCAAATTTGCAGCCAATATTTCATTTTAGCAAATGTGGCTTAATGAAAATTTAATTGCAATAAATATTTGAAAGACTAAACAATGTTTTTTTTTTTTTTTTTTTAAGTTCTGGTATTTAGACTAATTCACTATTAAATTATATTCTCCAACAATGTACAATGTTCATACTCTAAATAAAATTCTGTGGCTTTTACAGGTTTTCCCAGATCATATTTTCTACAATTCCCGGACCACAATTCACGACATTTTTAGAAATATATATGAATTACAATTCTAGATTTTAATGATTAAAATTTATACAGCAAAAGATAATACACGTTCATGCATTAATAAGAATAAAATGTAAACTTGCCTCTTAAATGAAAATAAATCATAAAATTGAACATCTATATCATTTCATACTTAAAAAATGATAAATTAGAAACAAACATGTCATTTACTGATATTGTTTTAGAAGCAGTGTTTTGAGTGTTTCAATTTTTTGTGTTTAAAAACATTTTAATTTCAGCTACAGCTTCCCCCCCCCCCTTTTTTTTTTTTGCATGCTTCATAATTTCTTTTGCAGAGGTATCGGCTATCTGGCAAGAAATTTATATTAGCTAAAACATCTTTATTTTAAAAATATTTAGCGAAAATTCAACTTGCAGGTGACAAATCAACTTTCTTTTGTAGACTGAGCTCGGAACTCATGAGAATCCTTACACATTAACAGAGAATTTAAAAAAATAATAATAATAATCCAGGATTTTTCCAGCTTTGAGAAAATTTTTTTAATTTTCTCTGACGTTTTGAGCACATGTCATTTTTTCTTGACAATCCCCAGTTTTCCAGTCACATAAGAATACTGAATCTAGTGTTTTTATTAATAAATGCACAAAGCTTTAAAAACAAAATTTAGATTTGGTTGTACTTTTTGTGGAGGGGGAGGGTGACTAAAGTATAATTATGTTAAATACAAAATTAAAAAATCTTAAAATAGTCAATTTAGAAAAATTTTGAAATTACTAAATATCCCATTTATTTTTAAGAACTTAAATAACTGGAAATTGTACAGTTTACATCCAAAACTGATGCATTTACAGGATGAATTATACAGCGGCATATTTTGAGATTAGAATATTTATCAAATTTACCTATTTTATAAGTATTGTGAAATAACAGCATATCAAAATGAAATACTTGCACCATTAATTACAACGTTTCGGCAGATTGTAGGAAAACTTTTAGATCCTCATTATTTACAATCCTTTCTCACTTGGCGCTAAAAATCTTTGTGTTTATAAAGAAAATTAAATGTTTACAGCAAAGCAAAGAGGCATTTATAATTTAATTCCTGCAGTTTTAACTGGATTTTACATTGTAATTTTATTGTATAATATAATTAATAGTAGTTCGTGAAAGTAATTTTTTAATCTTATGCCGTTTGGTGCATATTAATTTAATCTTATTCTTTTCAAGCATTCAGACTGCTACATTTTTAATTGTAAAAATATATTACTTGAAATTAAGCTGTACAAGTTTTTTTTTTGGTATTTTTGATTTTTTAAAGTTATTAAAATTGTTTTTTAAATCCAATAAACCTTATAAACGGATTTGTAACTCTAATGACGTACTTGAACAGAACATGTGTTACACTTCAGGCAAATCGCTATAAAAATCATCACATAAATTTATATACTGCATCTTTTGTTTTTACCTGTAATATTATTAATAAAGTAAGCATATCAACAGATTCTAGTTATATTAATAATAAAGATGGAGAAGGTTTACATACAGCAAGTCACATTGCAGTTTTCGACAGCAGATGGAGTTTCTAAGCATTTTCTTTCGAGATTAACATAAGCGTTATAATAAGATAAACACACTATACAAATGCAAGCAGAATTTAGAGCGAAAGTGAAGGCTCCTTCAAATGCGACTGAGCTTAAAGCTCAGTTTTTGAAATTTTTATTCACTCGTGCTTAATGCAGTCAGGATCAAGGAAAGAGCCCCAGGATCAATATTATGCGCGAAAAATGAATATTAAAAATACATATATTAGCGCGAGAAAAAAATAGCAAAAGATTTTATCAATTGTATGTACAAAATAAGCAAAAACAGTGAGAATCTGAGCTGAATACAGGTTGTTTAACAATAATTACATATAATGAAATGTTTTTCTAATACCTTAAAAAAAAAAGCACTAATTTTATAATACATAGAAAAACAAAATTCCATAGAAAAAATAACTCCTGAAATCATACTGATCAAATTGGCCACATAAAAAAAAAAAATTCCATAAAAGTAAGAAATCGCGAAATCATACTAATCAAATTGCCCATATAAAAAAATAAATAGAAAATTTACTCACCTTTTACGACGTTAGAAGGAATCTCATAAGCAGTTGATACCATTTTTTCAGAAATAAACAACATGCTTCAGTGTTGTTGAATTCATGAGCACGAGCACGATGCACGGACGGATTTCCCCATCTCTCGCTCTCGCGTCGCCATTGTAGTTACAGTAACAGTTAGGTTTAGAAGTTGAACCACGATACAGGTTTTTTTGGGAATTCGCTAATCGCCTTCGTTCTAAAATAACCGACGCAATGGTGCTTTCTCTTGAAGGTCCATGGTTTAACTATCTTTCTGGTTCTAAGTTCAACCTTTATTTTTAACAGTGTAACTTACGTTATAATTTAAAACAATTTACAGCTCTGTAATTTCAGTAATATAACACCAAAAAATTTTCAAATGTAAAGTTGACATGATTTGTTAATTAAACCTACCCAAAGGCCAATTTGGATAAAAATTACCTAGAAAATGAAAATTATATTTTTTATGGCAACTTACGTTACTTTTTCAGTAATGTCAGTTACCATAATTAATAAACTGGCAGAGTTCATGAAAAAACACTAAAATTAGGCCATTATCATCTAAATTTATCTTTGAATAGGTTTAATTAACAAATCATGTCAACTTTGCATTGTGAATATTTTTTTTTTGGTCTTTTATTACTAAAATTACTGAAGTAAACTGTTCTAAATGTAACCTAAGTTACCATCGAATGACCCAGTGAATTATAAACATTGATTGAGCGAAACAAACAATATCACTTATTTTATTTTCCAGCTCAGAGCTTTATAAAAATTAATTACAATGTTGATACATTTTAATTAAATTCTAAAATACACCATATGCTCCTGATAATTTCAACAACTTATACTAATGAAATAAATAATTCATATCACTTCAAAGAATTGTAAATAAACAACCCAAATCACAAAAAACATTGATAATAATAGTAATACATTTTAGATTAGTTCAACATTAACAAATGTTAAATCAAATACATTAGATTACATATGCAGCTTAATAATTATTAAACAAATAAAAACCATGATAATATCATAGATAATAGATTTTATATTATTTCAATATTAATAATATTAAATAAAATATATGCAGTTTAATAATTATTAAGCCAATATTAAATTAAAATTATCCAGGTGTACCATTTAAAATTTTTTTTTAGAAATGGAAGAGGTATCATTTGATCATAGTTCACAGTTACAAAGCAATATTCATAACCATATTCTCAAATATATACATTATTACTAATTAATTACTGTGCTTAAATTGCTTATTTAACACATTTATTATCTTATTTTAGACAAATCTGATAAGTTATTCTACCTTTCGTGTAATTTCTGAATTTTTTTAAGTCTGAGCGACACATTTTTTGCAATATCAAATCCTTGAAAAGTGTGTATAGGGAGGGAGGGAGGGAGACGTTAACTGCTTCCCGCTAACAGAATACTCATATACTCTATGTTTATATAAAACATAGTTTACATATTTACATAAACTACATTTTTTAATTGATCATTTAACGCCATTTTATAAATTAAAAAACTAATGCGAAGAAAAGATTGATTAAAGAATAAAAGGAATTGAATAATAAATATTGTATTGAGAATAAAATTTTCTTAGATACAGATTGATTTTGTGAGAAAAATGACGTTATATATAAAAGATAAAACAATGATAAATAAAATACAGAACATATACTTTTGAGAAAAATGACTTACTTACAATCATCATACACGAATATTATTTAAGATTCATATCTTCAAAAAAAGCATGCAAATCTCATGTAAAAGTCAGGTCAACAGGCAATCGACAAACATTCACATAGCTGTTGAAAATGTCCCATTGAAAACATCCTGCAATGTAAATAAATAGAAAAAAAAGACTATAATAAACTAATAAAAACAACAAAAACAATGTAGAATGCATTTCAAAATCTCTCGTTCTAAGCAACAGAAAATAAATATATAAAAAAACTACATACTTACAGTCAGCCATACAAGTTAGTAATACTTTATTTATACGACAGTTACAGATTGATGAATTTTAAGGGAAAACAACAAAACAGCACATAGTCCAAGAGCATCAGACAATCCACTTTCTTGCAGAAGATCACAAATGGTAGTCACTTATTATAGAAGACTACACACCTGCGATATCCTGAGAGCAAACTTGGTAAAATATGTATTTATCTTGGCACCAGCAGATTCTAATCTCTACTTCTAGTATAACTTTTATAGGTTTGAAAGTTTTTCAAACTCTTTCTGAAAAAAAAAATAATTTACGAACTTTTCATTCGTAAATCATCTCTTGTAGGGAAGTGGAGAGAAAAAATTCATGTTCTAGATTTTACAGTTTTAATATACTACTACTGATTAATTATTAAAGAAAACTTCAGAAAGATAAACATATAAGATAAAATTTTAAAAAGAATAAGGGATGGTTTATAAATTATTAATAATAATTACAAGTAAAAACTTTATTTAAAAACAAGTCTGTTCAATTTTTAAAAAAAGTTAATTTTTATATGTCATTAGAATTTTTTTAGGGGGAGGATAAGAAGCTAAATACAATTCAAAGTCTTCATATTACTTTAGATAGTACCGTATCATTGTAAAAATTAACACATTTAAAACTGATTAATAATAATGTAAATCATGCATGCAGAGTTTGCTATGATCAGTCAATTATATAAAAATAATAGAGAAAACTTTGGAGTTAATTCAAAATTAATTCTATGGTTAAAAATTTGTTGCTAGTTTTAGGATAAATTTAAAAATTGTCAGTAACTAAAAATGCATTGAAATAGAATATCAAATAAATACCTGAAGGAAATGAAACTATTTATTCACAAAAAAAGGCATTACCATACATTATAATAGAATGACGACCGTATTATATTAATTTGTATTCATATACTATCAAATTTGTTTTTAAATTCATGCATATGAAACCAGGTTAATTTTAAAGAATTTGGAAATGAGGAACATATTTATCTATTAACAAATGCATAGGCAGCGTTGTATGCAAATTAAAGAATTTACGAATACATCGTTTTATAAAGTTTGGTAATATTAAAAAGTAACATAGTTAACAAGTTAATTTTAGTAGCGTAGTATGTAAATACATGAAAATAGTAACTTACGATTGTGTAGCTTTATAAAAGAAACTTCTACAGTTATGAAACAATGTAAAGAAATGTTAAAAACATCTGAAAAACCATTACGTACCTTTAATTTGTAAATCCCTTATTAATTTCAAATAATCTTTAAAATCATAAGTTGTCGTCTGCTTCTTCAATCTTTTAAAATGGCGGAATACAAAAAAAGGAAGCACGCTGATTGGTTGGGTCTAGTATTTTAAAGTCAAGGCCTAGACCACAGAGACCAAGCCTCGCAGACCACGCAGACCCTCCTAAACCCGGCTAAACCCACGCCTGGCAGACCTCGCAGACCTTGTAGACCTGATAAGCCATAGTGTAAACGCAGCATAACAGTTCGTTGTGTAACTGTGGTACCAACTACAGCTCGAATTTCTGCAACAGACGCAGTACGATGCGCCATAGTCGTACGGCGATCTTCCCTCTCAGGAGTGCACGTGGCCACCTGGAACCTGGTCTTCTTGATGCAGCACCATCCCTTGACCACTGTTTCCAACAATCATGCACAGTGGATACATTCCAGCCAAGTGTTTCTGCAATATTGCGGAAAGAAAATCCACCTTCTCGTAGCCCGGATATGCGACCTCGTTCCAACTCGGGGAGCTGTTGACAGTGGCTTCTTCATCTTGTTAAAGGCATTCTTGGCTAACATCAACTCAATATACGTCACGTTTCGTAGCTAAATAACGCCCACGAACTTTACAGCACACATTTAAAGTAAACCTGATCTGCAAGTTCTGAGTGGCGCCACACTTATGCGCAAAATTTCAATCCATGTCATCTTTCAGATGTATAAACATGCCTACCAAATTTCGTTTATCTAACACAAGTCTTTCTTGGTGTTGGGATTTTTTTTTCCGTCAGTGTATATAAATTTCGTTAAATCATAATGTGTATATCTATTATTTTTATGTATATTTTATATTCTTTCTTTCTTATTATCTCATTATTTTGTCATTTTTCTGCTACAATTATGTGATTTAATAATATCACTTTTGATGTTCATAAATTTTGATAAGCATTGTATTGTGTATTACTTACTATTTCAGTATGTTTTGATCATATGTCAAGTACCATTCATTTTGTCATGTTTGGTGAATAAAAGATTACTTCCACATTTTTTCATTGAATTCATTTAGTGGCCCATTCATTACCTTCAATGGCCCATTCAGCCCCATGGGTGGGGATGAATGGGCCAAATTTCTATATTTTTATTTTCTATTATCATTCATTATAGACATTTTCTAATCCAATTTTTATGACTTTTTTATATAACCAAATAAGTAAAGTAACTAAAGAGCCAATTCTGAGCCAAAAAAAAAAAAAAAAAAAATTATTTGAAAAAGTTAAAAACCAAAAATTGGCCCATTCATTACCACTCTCCCCTATCCACTCTCAGGTTGGAGACAAACATTTAATATTTATTTTATAAATATTAATATTTGTGGGAGACGGTAAACTGAGCAAAAATTGTAAGGTTTCATTATTAAAACTTGCTTCTACTAATTTAAAGCTCAGAAATGCGCTTCTCAAAATTTTACTTTTAGGTAACATTTTTATTGATTTTTTTACCTAACATTTCAGCTGATTTTAAATTGAGGATTACTAATTGCAAAAGTAGGGTAGACTGGGGATACTTGATCCCTGATCTTAAAGTATACTAAAATCAATATGTAGATGTAGAGTTTTGAAATCTGGCAACACATTTTAAGATGCATTACAGGGATATGTTTAGGAAAATTTTAGGTCCTTTAAAGGACCCTTCACAATTTTTTTTTTAATCTTAAAACAGGACCCTTCATAAATTTTTTTTAACCCAAAACAGGACCCTTCACAAAACATTTTATCCCAAAACAGCACCTTTCACAAAATTATTTGTCTCTTAGACTTTTCACAGAATTTTTCCACCTTCATATTGAACTTTTCACAAATTTAATCCTTTAAAAATAAAATCTGACCTGTAACAAAACAGATGAACACATCAAAGAACATATTACTTAGATTTTTTATATATGAAGGATACAACCTGAATGTATTGATAATTTCAAATTCACAAAATTTTGACTAGAATTTTCACAAATATAAGAAAAACGTCATAATTTCACAAAACAGGACCCTGTACCTGTAAGAAAAGTCTGGACAGACCCTGTATTATTTCAGATAATCTAGCAACATAAAATCATTTATAGCCGTTTTGTTTCAGCATGAAAAGGAAATATTTAATTGTTGCAAGTTCACCTTTTTTAAAGTTTTGTTTTTATTTTCTGTTGTTGGAAATTTGATAAAATGAATCAGGGATGAGATTATTCTGACTTTTATCAGAATTTCCGACTTTTCGTAAATTTTTGAGAAAGTTTTTGATTTTTATCTGTAAAAAAAAAAAAACTTTCTGGCAGCGAAAATATGCGCCAAACGTGACATATCGCGCCAGAATTGCATCGCATTTTCTTCGCGATTCTTTCGCAGAATTCTTTTTCGAAATTCGCGTTTTTTTCGCGATCTTTTGACAGAATTCACGTATTTTCCTCGATCTTTTGACGGAAATCGCGTTTTTCTGCTTTCCTTTGACGAAATTCGCGTTTTTTTCGCGATCCTTTGACGAAATTCGCGTTTTCTTTCGCGATCCTTTGACGAAATTCGCTTTTTGCAGCCTTTTGACGATTCACCTTTTGATGAAACCACGAAATTTGCCCCTCAGTCACGGGGAAAAAATCGTAAATTTCGTCATTCGATCGTAGGAAAATTATTACGAAATCATCGATCGTTCAAGGGCAAGAATCGCAAAATCTTTCTGCCGACATTGAAAAGAAAATGTGAATTTGGTCAATCTGTGGCAAAATATAAACGCAAAATTCCCCAATTGGCCAGGAAAATATCACGAAATTTGATAATCATTCACTGGGGAAAAATAATAAATTTCGCCATTCAGTTGCGGGAAAAATATCACGATTTCGTCCTTTTCGCTGGGAGAATAACCCGTAATTCGTCAATCGGTGACAGAAACATCGCGAAATTTCTCGATCGATCTTGTAAAAAAAAAAAAAAAAACAAAGGGAAAAATAGCAAAATTCTTCTGTTGGTCGTTATATATCGCGAAATTAGTTACTCGATTTCATGGGAAAAAATCGCAAAACTCATCAGTCGATCGCGAAATTCGTTCCTCCGTTTCATGAAGAGAATCGCGGAAATCTTTCCTCGGTTACATGAAAATAAATCACTAAATTCGTCAATCGGTCAAAAAGAAAAATCGCGAAATTGTCAATAGGTTGCGAGAAAGTATCTCGAAATTCCGTCCTCGGCTTCATCAAAATCGTCAATCGGTCGCGTGAAAATATCGTGACATCGTCGCAAAAAATCTCGAAATTCGTCAGTAGGTCGCGGCTAAAAATGGCAAAATTTTTCAATCAGACACTGAAAAGAATGTGAATTTGGTCGATCTGCTGCGGTGTGAAAACGGGAAAATTGATTCGTAAAATATTGCAAAATTTAGTGATTAGTCGCGAGGAAAACAGCGTAAATTTCGGTATTTTGTCGCTGGGAAAATAATGCGAAATTCAGTAATCAGCCACAGGTACATATCGCGAAATTTGTCAATCGATGGGATGAAAAAAATTACCGTAATTTCCCGCGTATACGCCGCAGCTCAGATAATTCTATTTCCTACCAGAATTTGTTTTAAATAAAATGTGACTTGCTTTTGCGTAGTATTTATTTGACATCATTTTTTAAATAAAATTTCCGGTATGAAAAAGACTTAACTAAGCCGCGGCGTATACACGGGAAATTACGGTAGTCATTTCAAAATTAGTTAGTGGGCTATGGAAAAATCGCGACATTCTTCTGTCCGTCTCGGGGGGAAAAAATGCGTAATTTGTCCATTGGTTTCATGAAAAAACAATTTCGTGAATTTTACCTCGAGATCATTTGCAGAAATTCGTTATATTTTTCCCGCGACGGAATGTCAAGATTCACGATATTTTATCGCGGCCGATTGACGAAGTTCGCTATTTGAATCCGCAATCCTTTGACAAAATTAGCTATTTTTTCACGATCGCTCGACCAATTTCCTCCGAGATCATTTGACGAATTTCGCGATTTTTTTCCGGAGGTCATTTCACAAGCTTCATAAATTTTTCCGAAGCTATTTGACGAATTTCACAATTATTTTCCGCGAGAACATTTGACGAATTTCGTGATTTAAAAAAAAAAATCATTTGGTGAAATTTGCGATTTTCTTTCGCTACCTGTTGACGAAGTTCGCTATTTATTCCGCGACTCATTGGCAAAATTTGCGATTTTTCCTGCGCTCGTTTGGCGAATTTCTCGAATCCCCGCCTCGATCTCGCACAAGATCATTTAACGAATTTAGCGATTTTTTCTATGAGATCACTTAAGAAAAATCATCATTTTTTTCGTGCGACCAATTGTCAAGATTCGCGAATTTTTTTCACGACCGATTGACGAAGTTCGCTGTTTATTTCCACTTTCCGCAGACAAAATTGGTAATTTTTTTTTCACGATCTCTTGGTGAATTTCAAGATTTTTCCTGCGATCACTTGAATTTCGGAGGGGGTCGTACTTGAAATTCCTAAAATTCCTGAAAAATTAAAAACGTCCTGGAATGTCCTAAAATATAATAATCTTTCCAGAAATTTCGCGAGTTTTGTACTTTAACAGTAAAAGTTATGATTTTTCTGCTAATTCGCGATATATTAGCGGAATCCCGCAAGTAATTTATTTTTGTAAAATTCCACAAAATCAGTATTTTTGAATTACTAGGTATATAGAAGAGGAAGAATGAGCCAGAAAATAGGGAAACATCGATCGTGGAATAAAATCGCGAATTTCGGCAAACGATCGCGGAAAAAATCACGAATTTCACTAAACGATCGCAGAAAAAATCGCAAATTTCGCAGTCGATCGCGAATTTCGGCAAACGATCGGGGAAAAGATCGCGAATTTCGGCAAACGATCGGGGGAAAAGATCGCGAATTTCGGCAAACGATCGGGGGAAAAGATCGCGGATTTCGGCAAGCGGTCGCGGGAAAAAAATCCGCCGATTTCGGCAAACGATCGCGAAAAAAAATCCGCCGATTTCGGCAAACGATCGCGGAAAATATCGACGATTTCGGCAAATTATCGATTTTTAGATGAATTTCGCGATTCCTCCCTTCCCCCGAGACCCATTTGACGAATTTTGCGATTTTTGTCGAGACAATTTTCCGAATTTTACAATATTATCCCAAGACCATTTGATGAATTTTGCAATTTTTCCTGAGAGACCCATTTGACTAAAATCGCGAATTTTCGAGGCCATTTGACGAACTTCATGCTTTTTATCCCAAGAACATTTGACTAATTTAGAGATTTTTTTCCCGAGATCATGCGACAAATTTCGTGATTTGTTTTCTGAGACAATTTGATGAACTTCACTATTTTTTCCGCGAGAACATTTAACGAATTTTGTAGTCACCCCCCCCCCCCCATTGGCTACGGCCTTGTACATGTGTATACATTAATCAAATTATTTTTCACTTTGAATTCCTGAGTTTTTTCCCATATAAACGTTATTGCTTTTATGCAATTTTTTCACAATGTGGCAACTGGATTTTTTGGATTTAAGAGCCATTGACTTCTTAAAAAGTTTGTTGATCTGCACCTATAGTGAAAAAATGGCAGTAAAACACTAAAAATCGTTAAAAATTCAAAAATCGCATAGGGCAAAATTTACTATTGTGGACTAAAACATCGTAACAGGAATTCTTTCACGAATGTCAAGAAATCGCCGCGGAATGCGGAGAAACGCTGAAAATTCAAAAATCTCTGTACGAATTTCCAATAAACTTTATTGCAAGCACGGCGCAATTTTCTATGTTAGGCTAGAAGATTAAAACCTTATTCATTTTTTTTACTAATGGAACTCCTAGGAAACACTGAAAAAAAAAAAAAAAAAAAAAAAAAAAAGCTGAAAATAGATTTAAAAAAAATCGCTAAAATTCCAAAAATTATAGAGGACAAAATTTAATATATTCCGTGAAAATATTAAAACAAGGTTCTTTCTATACGAATGTCGAAAAATTGCCACGAAATGCAAAAAATATTCGTGAAAAATTAAACAATCTTTAATAATTCGAATTTCGAAAAAACTTCATTGAAAATATCGCAAAACTTACTATAGAGAACTTACTAAAAGATTGAAACTAGATTCGTTTTTGTAGTGTAGAAAAATCGCAGCGAAGTGCTGAAAATTGTTAAAGATTCAAAAATCGCAGAGGACAAAATTTACTATTTTGTCCTTTGTCTTTATAAAACATCGTAATTGGAATTCTTTCCCTAATGTCAAAAAATCGCCACGGAATGCGGAAGAATGCTGAAAATTGCATTAAATATCGCTTAAAATTCAAAAATCTCTGTAAGAATTCCGAATAAACTTTATTGAACAGTGGACAATATTAACTATATTGGACTCAATTAAAACCAGATTCCCTTTACTTTTATAGAAAAATCGCCGTGAATCTCTCTCTCAAAAAAAAAAGACCGAAATTCGCAAAGGACAAAATTTACTGTAATGGGCTAAACATTACAACCAGAATTCTTTAACAAATGTCAAAAAATCTTCACGAAACGCAGTAAAATGCTGAAAATGACATTAAAATAAAAGATCACGCAATATTCAGCAATCGCGTAGGACAAAATTTACTATACTAAGGTAAAAGTTTGAAATCGGTTTCCTTTATGAATGTCAGAAAATCACCGCCAAACTCTACAAAATTTTCTAAAAATTGCATAAATCGCTAAAGAAAAATTTACTATATTAGGCTAAAAGTTTGAAACCTAATTCCCCTTTACAAAAAAACTTGTCAAAGAATCGTCGCAGAACGCGAAAAAACTCAAATCGCGAAACATTAAATTTAAAAAATGCCGTATCTATTCCGAATAAACTCTATTGAAATGGACAGCATTTACTGTATTGGGCAAAAAGGTTAAATCGGAATCCTTTTACTAATGTAGAAAAATCGCTGCGAATGCAAAAGATTCCTCTATATATTGCATAAAAAATCGCTAAAAATTCAAAAATCGCAAAGGACAAAATTTACTATAGTGGGCTAAAACTTTATAGCAGGATTTTTTTCACGAATGTCTGGAAATCACCGCGGAATGCGAAAAAAGGTTGAAAATCTCTAAAAATTAAAAATTTGCGGAGAGGACAAAATTTACTGTATTAGACTAAAAGTTTGAAACAGAGTTCCTTTTTCGAATGTCAATAAATCGTCGCAGAACGTGAAAAACTCCAAAAAATGCATTAAAAGTTCAAGAAAAATTTAAAAAATCGATGTGACATTCTGAATAAACTCAGTGGTCGGAAAAACTACTTACTCTTACTGTAGTTACTACATCATCAAAAATGTAGTTAACTAGTAACTTACAACTACTTGTTTTAAAAAGTAGCGACTAGAACTACAAACTATTTTTCAAAAGTAGTCACTCTTTCACTACTTTCAGATTTTTTCAAATGATTCAATTTATACTGGAAATTGAAAACACTGATTAAATAATTGAATGACCCCTCGTTATATCGCGTCTGTCGGGATACAATTAAATAAATGCGGTATAACCAAGTTTATTAAAAATTTAAGAAATCAAATCTATACTAATAAAAAAGAGTTTCGCTCTGTCTTTGAGCGATGGCTAGAGAAATCTACCGCACGTAGAATTCTGAAAATTTAGATGAGGATAGTCCAAGGTAGGACCTGATGCACCTGAGGCTCAAATTTTTAATTTTTTTAAGAGCTGGTCCCCTGTAAGTTGTTATGGCCTAAATTGTTAATAACTTGCCCTCTTTTTATCCTATCGTCTTCGTTTTTGGGGACCTTTCTCCATTTAGTTATTCTCGCATTTCTACTTTCTAGTTAACACCCTGAGCCCGTGGGCCCCGATACAGGGCCCCTTGAAGTTTCTGTGCAAATAAATTGTTAATAAATTTCCTTTTAATCCTATCTTCGTTTTTGAGGCCATTTTTCCATTTAGTTATTTCCTCGTTTCTACAATCCAGTTAAGACCCTGGCCCCCTAGGGCCCGGTCCGAGGCCCCTTGAATTTTTTATGTGGCATGCATTTTTCACCCTCTAATTGTATCACTCTCTCAGTGCGTAACTTTAAAGTTGAGTCTTGAACTCCTCTCCTCGGGCCAAAACCCTCATACTTTTATTGGGGCCCTAGGGCTCTTTTTAAGCATTCCCCTCCATTTTTTGCTCATTTTATTTAAAATTTTATTCTAATGATGCTTAATTTTGACTAAATAAAAATTTAAAGTGCTAAGTATTAGGACGTTTTAAAATTTAAATGTTTTCATCTTAGGGCCTTCCCTCAACTATCAGTTGGCCCTCTTTGGGCCTCCTATTATAGCTCCCTTAAAAATGGTCAGATACACTAGCCTTTTTTTTTTAACAACTTCTTAGGACCTCCAGCTTACTACATAAACAAAAAAAATTATCAGACTTCAGCTACCACCAATTTCGCATATTAATCGCCTACTTGGGGCATTTGGTGCAGCTTCTTTAAAAAGCATCCGATTCTCTTGCACTTTTCTTTAAGTTAGTTCTAGCGTTCTCCGGCTACTTTATAAACTACTAGCAAACCCCGCGGCTTTGCTCGCGTAATATTTGAAATATGCCAAGTGATATTTATATGTCTAATTTTTATTAAAAGGTACTAACTAAATTTTTATTTTATTATAAAGGTAATATTTTTCTTTATTAAGTTTTTTCTATTAAAAGGTACTTGTTACTTTTACGAATAATTCAAAAATTACTATTTAAAACACAGTTGATTAAACATCATTACACTGCATTAGGCAGAAATGAGACTTAAATTAATAAAATGAAATAAAACTAAATAAATGATAATTTAGAAAATATTTTGAAACTTTTATGCTCAATTAATACTCTCATTTCAGTATTCATTTGAAGTTTTGAATTTTTTAGAAACCATCTTCTTACATCTTAAAATTAACCATCATGCCAAATTCCAAGTCCTACCACCTCTCTCAACATAAAGGGCTATGTTGAAACAGGAACTGTCACCATTAATTTGCCAAAATTAATTTTGAAATCGGTTTGTTATTTCCTAATATTCCACAGAAACGTAATTTAGAAAGCTTTTAAAGGCCTTTTTTAGAACGTTTGTTGTTCCTGTGAACCCCAGGTGGTAGAATCACCGGCATAAAATATAGCCTGTGTAGGATCAGAGACTGTTACCACTAATTCGTAACTATTACTTTTATAATTGGTTTATATTCCCTGAAATTGCATAGAATCGTAATTTAGAACTTTTTTAGAATGCTTTTCGCACCTCCCCTTCGCTTCACCCCTTTTTAATTCGAATTTATATTCGACGTTCCTTCGAGGGCATTTATATTTTATAAGTAACTACCATGTCATATTTAAAGTTTCTAGCCTTTTCAGTATCACAGAATTCGCAATTTAGAAAGTTTTTAGATCCTGCAACCCTCTGGTGGTAGTGGAACAGACATAAAATATAGCTTATGATTGAGCAGGTTCTATCAACAAAATTTGTCATCATTATTTTTTTAATCGGTTTGGAATTTATAAGTTTGCTTAAAAATTGTAATTTATAACGCTTTTCACTCACTTCATTTTTTTAAATTTGGAATTTTCTTTTGACTGTTCTTAGAAAGCAGTTGCATCTTGTAAGTAAATACCATGCCATACTTCAAAGTGTTAGACCCCTCAGTTGTGCAAAAAACGCAAATTAAAAGATGTTTTGCTTTTGCAACCCTCAGATGGTAGTGACAGCAACATAAAATATAATGTATGTTATAGCAGGCACTGTCACCATTGATTTGCAGCCTTTACTTTTGAAATAGCTTTGGTATTTCCTTAGATTGAGTAGAAATCGCAATTTAGAACGTTTTTAGGTCGCTTTTCGCGCATTTTCACCCATTTTTAAATTTCCAAGTTTTTCAAAACTGTTCTTAAAAATCCTTTATATCTAATAAATATGCACCTTGCCTAATTTTAAGTTGCTAGCCCCTACCGATCACAAAAATCGAAATTTAGAACGCTTTTTAGCTCCTGCAACGTCTTGGTGATAGTGATACCGACACAAAATAGCGTCTATGTTAGAGCAGAGGCTGTCAGCATCAATTTCCTACCATTACGTTTGAAATAAGATTCCTTCTTCCTGAGATATTGCCAACAAATCGGCATTTAAAACGTTTTTAGAACGCTTTTCGCGCATTTTGCTCCTGCATCTCCTCTGGGGTAGTGGAAACAGATATAAAATATAGCCTATCTTGGAGCAAGATCTGTCCCCATCACTTTTACACCATTATATTTGAAATCGGTTCAGTACTTCCTGAGATTGCATAGAAATCGCAATTTAGAATTTTTTACAACGCTTTTTGCGCATTTTGACCCCCTTTTAAATTTCGATTTTTTTAGGAAATGTCCATAGAGATCATTGATATCTTATAACTAACTACCATTCCAAATTTCACGATTCTAGGCCCTTCCGTAACACAATTTAGAACGTTTTTCTCCTGCACCCCCTTTGGGGTAGTGACACCGACATAAAACATCGCCTATGTTGGAGCAAGCGTTGTCACCATCATTATGACACCAATATTTTTTAGATCGGTTTGGTATTTCCTGAGATTGTGTAGAAACTACCATTTAGAAGTTTTTTAGAACGCTTTTTGCGCATTTTCACCCCTTTCCAATTTCGAATTGTTTAAGAACTGTTCTTAGACATGATTTATATCTCGTATGTAACTAATATTCAAAATTTCATATTTCTAGGCCCTTCAGTAACGCTAAAATCGCATTTTTAGAAAGTTTTTTGCTCCTACACCCCCTTTGGGGTAGTGACACCGACATAAAACATAGCCTATCTTGGAGCAAGCGTTGTCACCATCATTTTGACACCAGTATTTTTTAGATCAGTTTGGTATTTCCTGAGATTGTGTAGAAACTACCATTTAGAACGTTTTTAGAACGCTTTTTGCGCATTTTCACCCCTTTTAAATTTCGAATTGTTTAAGAACTGTTCTTAGACATCATTTATATCTTATAAGTAACTAATATTCAAAATTTCATATTTCTAGGCCCTTGAGTAACGCTAAAATCGCATTTTTAGAACGTTTTTTGCTCCTACACCCCCTTTGGGGTAGTGGCACCGACATAAGATATAGCCTATATTCTAAGTTGGACTAACACCATCATTTTGATACCATTACTTTTGGAATCGGTTCGGTAGTTCCAGAGCTTACCTCTGACAAATAAACAATTTTTTCCTCTTTATAATAGGAGTATAGACTAAAAAAATTCCTTATACCCAATTATATTCCAGTTAAGACCCTGTCCCCCTGGGTCTCGGTACAGGTCGCCTTGAAGATTTTGTGCCTTAAATTGTTAATAAATTTTCCCCTTTTAATCAAATATTCTGTTTTTTATTTTTATGGGGGGGGGGGGGGGGGCTTTTCCATTCAGTTATTCCCCCGTTTCTACATCCCAGTTACGACCCTTTCCCCTTAGAACCCGGTCGGGGACTACTTTGAATTAGGGTGTCAACGATTTAAATCAGTTGATTTAAATCATTGATTAAAATCAAAAATTTTTTAAATGTTTAAAATGACATAAAGTATTCAAACAGGGCTGGCTATTTGCCGGCAAAAAGGGGTTCCTGCCTTGCCAGTGGCAGAAACTGGTTATAACCGGTTTTAACCGGCAGAAACTGGCATAAACACATTTCATGACATAATATGAGACTTTTTTACTAGTATTAAATTCCTTAAGTACATTTTATTCCGTATAAATAACAAATGAAATATTGTGGGTAGTTTTAATTAAAAAATAAATAGATTTGTATTAGAAAAAATGAGTAATGTAACAAAATTTTTGTTATAGTATGGTTATATAATTTTATATGTAAACAATTATTAGAGTATTTTAAAATTTCAGTTTAAAAATCAAATACAAAACTATATCCAATACTTATTTTAAATTAAACAATGAAAAGAAAAGAAAAATATTCAATACTTGCTCAAAATAATTTTCTGTAATTTAAATAACGCTATAAATTATCTCTCATAGAAATGTTATAGTTATATGCGGATCTTGTAATTCCATGAATTTAAAAAACATTTCATTTAAATACAGTATTCAAAGGAACAAATCTGACTTTTTTTTTTTTTTTTAATTTAAGACTGTTATAAGCATACATCAAACTTCGTGCGAATTTTAGTAAAAAAGCTAAAATCTTTAACAATGATTTTATGCACAAATAACGTACAGACACGACAAAAAACGATTATATGGGATATTTTTGTCGTGTCTGTATGTTATTTGTGCATAAAATCGTTGTTAAAGAGTTTAGCTTTTTTATTAAGACTGTTAGTTGAAAATGTTCCAACCACATTTTGCACTTACAAAACAAACAACTACAAAGGTTCAAAGCAGATTTGATACAGTAATAACCGACTACCATATGCTAACTTATTTACTTCATCCTAAGTATATGGGATCAAAATTGACATATAAGCATAAAGAAAAGGCAAGGAAATTGCTTTCTGATATTAATCCCAATTTTGTGCCACATATAATATCCTTTGAAGCAAAATCGACTCCTGCCTCAGAAACATATTTCTCCAAGGAAGCCCTAGAAAATGTCTTGCCCTTACCTTCTATGTGGTGGTCATCTTTAAAAACGAATACTGGTGAAAATGAGGATTTTTCAAATTTGCATCCTCAATAATGACATTGCCAGCAAGTAATGATAGTCTTGAAAGTATATTTTCAAACTTTTCTTTCATTCAAAACAAAGAAACAGTGTGTTCAGAAAGATTAGCAAAATTTTGTCCTATGCTATGGAATGTTCTGTGGAAAAAGTAATAATAGTATATTTGAGTGGTAATTTTGTTCTTTCAATATTGTAAAATAATTGTGGAAGATATTTCATTAAAATTTTTTTCTGTTATTTATTGTACTTCAATTATTTACTTACTATATATTTTCACAAGAATCATAATCTTTAAGTTATTGCATTGCATTATTTATTTAAAAATACTCTGAAAAATACATTTGTTAAAATATCACAGATTTTTTTGTAAATTTCTTTTTTTACTTTTAAATAAAAATTCAACTCTAAACAATAATATAAAATAGTTAAACTTGTACAGCATCAGACTACCATTGAAAATTTCTGTTTTTCAAGTGAAAAAAAATTAGTACCTATTATATAAACAAAGTATATTTATATGATAATTTTGAAACTTTTTTACAACTTTGAATAACATTCATAATCTTTAATTTTAATTTTTAACTTAATTGTTTACACATCAAATACATGTATGAATTAAGAATCATTGCACATTAAAGTTCTTATTATTTCTGAGTTTCTGCCAGTTTTTGCCACTTACTGGCAGAAACTAGTTTCTGCCATGCCGGTTTTAACCGGTTATAACCGCTGGTTTTAACCACTCTGGCAGAAACTTGCCAACCCTGTATTCAAATCTAAGATGAACATAATTTGGAAAGTTTATACGGGTATTGTGACTTATGAATACACAAAACAAAGCTTTAAATAATTGTTTCGAAGCGTAATTCCTGAGTATTGTGAAAAATTTAAGTACAGTAAGTTTGTAAAAAGCATGGTTTTTTATCTAACAAACATAAAAAGCATTTAATTTTAAAATGATATTTAAATCTAATATAACTTACAATGTCATCATTTCCTTTTAATAATAAAGTTATTCATTCTTTTATATACAATAAACTTAGCAATAGTGTGTCAATGATTTTAATCAGTTGATTTAAATCAGATGATAAAATCACATATTTTCTGATTTTTTAAAATAGTGTGAAAAAGCATTATAATCAGTAATGGAAATTATCACTAAATCACTTGTAAAAAATGTAATATTTGTTATTGTTAATTATAACAATATTAAATTGTGTAAAAAGAAGTATTACACATTTAAAAAACATCTAACTAAATGTTAAATAACTTCAAAACATTATAATATTTAGTAGCTATTCAACTATTTTAATGTTGTGGGAAAAAAATCTGATTTAAATTACCGTCAGTATTAAATGCAATTTATCAATAACTTTAAAATATAAGCAGTATTTAATATTGGTTTACATAATTATTACAAGATATTAATGCACATAATTTTGTATGTTACTAAAGAAATTTTTAATTTGCAGTTTTTTGTAATTTCTATAATTACATAATTAAAATTTTATTAATTAAAGCAAAAAAACATAGATTATGTTAGTAATTGGAGGGTTATTCATTTTTGAGATGCTTAATTCTTGATAGATGTTTGATATTTTAACACAGGGAAAAAAATATAAAAAAAATCCGATTTAAATCAAAAAAATCTGATTTAAATAAAAAAAAATCCGATTTTTTTTTTTTAATCATGATTTTTTTTTACACCCTACTTTAAATATTAACCGCTTACTTGGGGCCCTTGGTACAGCTTCTTTAAAAATGATCCGATTCTCTTGCAGTTTTCTTTAACATAGTTCTAAGGTTCTCCGGCTACTTTATAAACTACTAAAAAATTTCTTTATATAGCCCACCTACCACCTTTTTGGAATATTAATCTTCTATTTCGGCCTCAACTTACGTTTACTCACTTCATCCGTAAATTAAAAATCGCGTAGCTGTTCAAGGTAAGTAGTTAACTTTAACACGTTAAGCGTCACGTCAGTCACCGGTGACTGACACTGGACTTTCCTTTTAGAGCGCATCATTCACCGTCTAAAATATGATAGAAAACTAAAAAGATATATGTTGTTTTTAGTAATTACTGAAAATTTATTTAAAATTTACTTACCTTTTATTTATTACAGGATTATACTTTCTTAAAACATTGTAAATTTTTCAGCTTCAGTGTCGGGCGGGCACCGTGGCAATCAACATGTTAAAAGAGAAGGGGGGGGGGGGGGTTCATACATAAATTAAATATCGCGTTAATTTTAAAGGTAATTCGTTAAATTTACAAGGGAGGGCACCTTCCACCGCATGGGAACGCATTCTTTCCTCGGGTTCTATGGGCCCGATTACTATGGGGTTTGGATCATTCAAGTTTATTTTCGATTGTCTAAGGCGCGTGTGAAGCACTCCCGATATACGCTTTAAGCATCGCGGACTCAAGTCACACGTTGGGAAAGAAGTTTGGAACACACTAGACGCTGCCGAAGGCATTGAGACCCCAAAGAGTAAGTTCATTTGAAACATTCTATGCTGCTGAAGGCAGTACGACCCCCCGAAACTAAGTTCATTTAAAAGATTTCCTGAAGATATCATGTTAATTTGAGATTTGTTTAAGGTTATTACAACGAGCCCGGGCAACGCCGGCGGATCAGCTAGTAATGTATAAGAAAATTCTTTGTTTGATTCCAAAATGTTTATTTTTACATACATTACAAAATTCTTAGGAAAGTTAAGCGATATATAATACAATCAATATTTAAATACAGTTACTTAAGAATCTGGCGTGACTCCACTGGACTTTTCGAACACTTTACAGAATACTGTGGATTCAGATAAATAATTTTTCAATAAATAAAAACGTAGATCCTAATTTTACAAAGGTAGATTCTTGACAGGGTTTGAACACCCCCCCCCCCTTAAAAAAAAAAAAAAAAAAAAAAAACCAGCCCACTTGTCAAAAACCCGTTTTTTTTTTTTTTTTTTTTTTTTTTTTTTTTTTTTTTTTTTTCGGGTTTGATTGATTTTTTTTAGAAACCTCTTTAAACTTCTAATTTCCATATGCATAATACCTAAATTCTTCATTTATTAGTGGAACTGGGTATAATTTTGCATTAATTAAGTATAAATTAACAACAAATATATAAAGAGAAAAAAATCAAGTTTATTTAACCCTTTATCTACTGACGGTACTTATAAGTACCACTCACTTTAAACTTTTATACCATAGTGAATATTACTAATATTTTAATGGTACTTTGCAAAAAACGCTTTTTTAACTCCACTTTATCCGAATAATGGCAGCAGTAGTTCTAGGTTTGTTATTTTAGAGAGGAATGAGGCTATCTTTGAAGCAGTCGATGTATTTTCTGCCGACATTTTCTACAGATTGCCACGCTCGTCTTTTCATTGCTGCAAACACAGTAAAAGATATAAGATAAGTGTTGGAATTTTTTTATGTGTTCATTATGATCTTAGAATACAATTTGATAAGCTATTTTAGATGAACGGCGTATGTATTTGATTTAACAGTTGAATTACTCGGTGGTACTTATAAGTACCGTCAGTACACTGCGTGTTGGAGAAAAACTTCTTGTTTACTTTTCGTCTGCGTAGTTATCCATCGTTTTCATCTGCTTTAAAATGTAATTACTAAAATGTAGTGTAGTAATGATTTCCCTGGTATTTCTTTTCTGTTTCATTGTTATTTTTTATTGGAAATCGTAAAAGTTGTGGCACCGGCTCGTTTTTGCTATGCTAGAAATGACATATGTAAATTCATATATTGCATATGCGGAGATGCGAGAGAACGTGTTGTCCCTGGAATATAGACGTCGCATAACTAAAGGACTGCTAACAAGATAGAAACTTAAAGTAAAATAGTTTTTTTTAACCCTTTCAGGAGCAAAACATTTCCAATTGTAAAGTGTTGAAATAAATGCTTGGCACCGGAATTTACCAAACAATTTATTTGTAAATAAGAAAAAGCCGATATTTCATATACTTGTTAAATCGAAAATATTTTCTGGTGCCAGTTGAAATACCTTGTGGGTTTTCTGTTATGATATTTTAGTCATAGTGTACTGACGGTACTTTAAAGTACCACTTTAATTAATTACCTCTAAATAATTAAATTTCTCACGGGTGAGTATTTTTTTTATATTTATCCTTTAATTTTCATTGTAGTAACTGAAAAAAAAAATATTACACGAAAAAAATTGCAGTAGATCATAATGCCGTAGATAAAGGGATAAAAGGTAACTTTGTTAATTAAATTAACTTTGTTACAATACTTTTCTATACTACTTTTGTTTCCTTACTACTATTTTATTTACTCTCTCTCTCTCCTTTTTTTTTTTTTTACAATAATTAATATAAGCGTGTTGCGACCCGCATAACGTCGCACACGTAAGTTTGCGGCCCGCGAGCAAAAAAAGTTAAGTATAGCCAATCTATGGGGGGAAATCATCTGCAGTGTATTTTATAGAATCGGATGAACTCGAAAGAGTCAAAATTCAACCCGAAACATTTAAAGTCAACATGGTCCGAAATCCGAAGCCGACTCGCAACGAAGAAATAAATTAGCGTCGATGCTATTCGATGCAGGACTTTAATCTATTGATCATATACAGGACTGTTTGATAGAATTCAAATATTTGATAGACTATGGGTTCCAATTGTTAAAATTGGGTATTCAACTATGTTATGCGTTTTCTAAATTGTTTCCTTAGTGGTCCCACTTATGTATTCACATAAAAGAGGGAGGGGTATAGAAGGTATTAATAATATTGAATTAATTATTAATAATATTTATTAAATTAATTTTTAATTTATATTCATAACTTACTTTTTAATTAGTAGGTAATTTCAATGAATTTTTGTGATTGTTATTTTAAAATCAAATAAACATTTAATTAATAATTGCGTACCATTTGATTTGTGATTTCTGTGCAAAACATTATTTAAATAATAATATATGCAAATTGAACATGTGATTGTTAAGTCTATTTTATGATCCTATAAGTAAATTGGATGTAAATTATACCACACCAACTTAGACAAGAAAATTTATTAGCATTGCATTATTTTTATTTGGAATGTTTCCTTGAAAGGCCTGTATCAACCATATAAATCTTAAACACAGACTGTTTTAAATCAGATAAACATTTAAAGTTAAGTAGTTGTAGTTTTAAGGCAATGTATTTTTACATTCCTATTCTATACAAAAGTAGATTTCAAACTTTACAAGTATACCGAAAAAATTTATTTCCCATAAAATTATATAAGCTAGGGCTCCATTTCTCTCGGGGAGGGGGCGTGGAGTTCCTCGCCTGTCTGCGTCATAGACTTTTCGTGCCTCTGGAAATTAAGTAAACTTGTTCTAGAAAATTTCAACGGAGTAACCCAATTTTGTCTTTTACCACAGCATTATTCTTTCACGCTAATTTACGGCCTTACCGATTAGATAACTTTTACTTTCTGTACTGGATGTTTACTTGCTCCCTTTATTTTGAAAACTGCTGAATAAGGCATATAACATCCCCAACTCCCTCCCAATTCGTCATCTAAAGTTCAACTTCTATCACTGAGGTCGTAAATAAGCAGTAGAATTCTATTATACAGCATTTCCAGTAATGAAGTTAATGAGAAACTTATCGAAATTAAAAAAGTTATAGATATTTTTAAGGTGCCGCCTACGTACGGAGCATTTTTTTTTCCAAAAATGCTATTTAATTATTTTTTAACTTATTTTTACTAAGATTAGGACTAGAAAATGTGAAAAAAAGTAAAAAATATTTCATATATTGATAAAATTTTTGTAAATGGAGGAATTTATAGTAAAATTTAGTGAAATTTGGCCCGAAACGCAAAACGCTCTAAAGTAAAATCTACTGTATGTATCTTAATTTCCTTTCTACATTTCATATTTGACATTGGTGAAGGCAATGAACTAAAATCTAAGAGATTATTTAAGTATTTCAAAACTTATAGCATATCGCACCTGTTTACATGTTAATTTTCATAAAATTCATCGATGTCATTCTGCAAAAACATCCATAAAAGAAAAAATATTAATTCTAACTTTAAATCTTTAGTTCATTGCCTTCACAATAGTGTAAATAACATATATTTTAAATTTCATAGTGATATTCCAATAACTTTTTGAGAAATCATGTTTTGCGTATGGAATTTTCACCGAAAATTACAGTTTCCAAAAAATGCATTTAAAATTTAGATTTATGTTTTACTACAAGAATTTACAGTAATATACATCTAAATTTCATGGAGCATATTATTTACCTTTCTTATTATTAAACAAATGCATCCAAAATCGCGAAATTTCTCCAAACATACGACCCTTTAAAAGCAATTTAAAAATTTTAAATTTTAAAGCCCTTTAAACAGCACTTTAGGTTTGAGTGACAGCTGTTGAGTAATTTTAAAACAGCTATAACTCCGGATCTATTTATCGTACAATAAAAGCAAATACAGTTTTGGAAAGGTAAAGAGTTGGTCTTTAATAAAATAAAATAAAATAAATTTGACAATTTTGGTCGAAAATTGCATTTTCAACGTAGTCAGATACTTTAAACATAATATAAAGTTATTAAATTTTTTACGAGTGGAAAGGTATATAAGTAATTTTTAAAAGAACAAAACAGACTTCAAGGCATTGTTTCTCACATATGAGGTTTCTGTGGTAACTCTTTATTCACATTAGCCTTGCACAGCCCGAAAATTTTATTTGAAGTCAAGCCAAAACCAGAGCCGCCAAGGGAAAAAAAAAAAAAAAAAAAGCCACGACCCGATGAAAGACAATTGTATATTAAAGATCACTCCACATTAATTTTAAATTCAATTGTTGCCAATATCGCTCATTTTGACGCGCAGTAGACGATGATACATAAAAATGTTTGTGGTGTCCATGTAAAAAAACTAACCGAAGATTCGGGCATTTTTTTTTACGAAACTATTTATATAATTTATGTAAAAGATTTTTACTATGTAAAATGGGGTATTAAGTTAAGTGTACTCTTATGTGACATCTCTCAAATAAACATTATACAATCCTGGAGCACATTGGGTATAGGTGCAGAATCACGTGACGACTAAATTTTTTGATGTGACTACTAACATTCAGTATAGTATCTAAGATCTAAGTCGCCATTTCTTTTTCTTTTTTCATATAGAAAAATAAATGTATGTTTGAGGTGTATTTTGATCTTTATAGTGTAAAACTATATTGTAATATATAGTGTAAAAATAGTAATATACAAACGAATTTTTTTTACTTCTTCGTTGCAGTCTGATTTAAAAAAGAAAAATCGCGTGCTGTAAGTGTGTTTCTGTTGTTGTTAGTTTCATTTAAAGAATGCAGCCTAGAATCGGAATGCATGAAGGTTTGTTAATAAAAATGAGATTTAAAAAAAGGTGTATTCATGAGTTACGTTACATGTTGTAGTTTCATCAGGGTTAAAAATAAATTACTATTGTAGGTAAGAAATTTTTTTATCATTGGTTGCTCTTACTATCGATCTTCAAGATCTTGTTAAACATTCGAAGGCCACCTATTTTCCATGAACGATCAATGGTATCGGATTCCATTTTGCTGATCAAAACGGATTCTTGTAACTATGCTCGAGAACCAGTGACATTTTTTATTCTTCTGTGAAATTTTATTGTGTGAATTTATGACATTACTTTTTAGTTCTGTCATTTATGCATGTCATATTTTTAGAATGACTTATATTGTTTAAAGAAGAATTGGACTATTTTCAAATAAAACTAGCTTTTACTCTGCCACAATCACCATACATCCCAAGTCTACTGATTTTCCCATGTTTTTCTGCACTCCTGATTTTTGATGTATTTCTCCTGATTTTCTTGCATATATCTCAATGTTATGTTATTTTATCCTCAAATGTACTGTGATTGAGGAATGAAAACTGCAAATCGCATACTTTTAGGGTTCCGTACTTAAAAAGTAAAAACGGAACCATTATAAGATCACTCCTGTGTCTGTCTGTCCGTCAGTCACAGCCATTTTACTCGTAAACTATGAAACGTGGAAAATTCAAATTGGGGGAAGTAATAAAGACTATTGACCCACATATTTACAGATTATTAAACTTTCACAATTATATTTAGGAAAGATGTAGAGGGGCTAATTAAATTACTTGAAAAAAAGTCTTTTCTTTGTATGTCGTGTGGTGTATCGTGTCAAAGCTTTCGTAACGCTGAACTAAAAAATACATTTCTTTTGATTTTAGGTATTATAATTTCAGAAATATCGCCGAAAATGTAGTGCAAAAATATGCCCCCGCCCCCCTCTATTTCCGAATCTACTGAAACTAAAATTGTGAAAAAAAAAAAAATAGAGGTAGTAGACGTTAATTTAAACCTTGCAGGAAAATTATAGTGATTACCCTAAGGTCACACAGTTTTTGAGAAAAGCGCATGAGGTGTCGAGGAGCGCTGGAAGGTACCTATCTTAGAAAAAGTATAAAAGCATTATTGATAATGATTTTCGAAAAAAATTGTCGGTAATTAACCGAGATATTAAGTTGTAAAGACAAGGACGGTTTGGACATACATAATAACAGGGGCGGCGTACTCTATGTACCTTCGACTTTTAAAACTTAGATAACATTTAATGACATATTTGTGTGATGCAATGCCCAGTAGCAGTGCCGGCCGTGTCTTTAAAAGTTAAATACCTATCTGGAAAAACGCGGCGTTGCAACTTTGAGACCTCCTTTCGAAGCGCGCTTAACACAATGTCAAGTTTAACTTTGAACAAGGTCTACACTGTAAAAAGAAAAAATTATTACTACGCTGCACTTAGTTTTATGAAATTTCAGATTAAGTATAAATAACTTTTACTGTAGCGAATGAAGTTCATCATATAAAGAGTTATAGAGAATAGCAATATTTGATATTTAAGTATTGCGCGGCAGCGCAATACTTATTTATTTCCAGTGTCACTTCTCAATGTTAATTTAACATGGAAAAGCCTATGGAGATCATAACTTTTTCATTTTTTCTTCCCACCTTTTTGTCCCTGATGCCACTCATTTTTTATTCTTTACTAATTCTAATGATATTATAAATTTAAAGTGTAAAAACGATTGCCTGACGTCAGGGTCAAAACGAATGGTAAAATGACTTTGCATATGGATGAATTATAACCCAGAGAGAAACATGGGCCAATTTATTTTTACATTATTCAAATATTTTTCTCAATTTCAATTTTCCCCTTTTTTCATTGAAAATCAACGGACATTTTTCATAGAAAATGTAACATTTTACTTCATTGTTGCAAAAATTTCAAAAGCCGTAATAATAATTTATTTCTTTTTAGTTGAAAGATTTTCACGTGAAATATTAAATTGAGATAGTTTATTTTATTTTTATTTTTTTTCAAAAATTAAAAAGGTGAATATGGCGTCATAGTGGAAATAAAAAGGATATTTTCAGAATAAGTTTTTGCTTTGGTCAAGTTTATATTTTTGTAAAAAGTTTATAATGGATAGCTATTTTTACGCAAGGTAGCGAACTTAGTGGGGAATTACATAACTTAAATTTTAAAATGTATTTTTGAACATATGATTTTTTATATGTATGAGAACTATTTATACCCCAAGTTAAACTTATGTAATAATTTTCTGATGTATTTACATCACCCTTTGGGAGAGAATAGGGTTTAAAAATTTAAGTAAAACTTTTATTTTTTATTTTACTGTATCACAGCTATAATATTGTTAAATATTAGCAGTAAGGATTCAACACAATTTACATTTACATTCATAGCGTTCCTGAGTGGGAAATAGGGTATCTAAATTTAAATTAAGTTAATTTTTTTATGTTTTGATTATAGATTTTTTACGTTCAGATTGGAAGTTTTTGTCCAAACTACCGCAACCTGCATTACTACAGTAATGAAACATTTTGAATTACACATTGATAAACTGCATCCCACATTGTGATGCAATACCGCATACATCAACGCCTGATGATGATACTCTCCATTAATTTTGAAATGCATTCGTCTGAGTGCAGTAGTTATTAAAAAACTTGACATATTAAACAAAAACATAATTTGAAGAACAAATTAAAAAACAAGATTTATTTCCTACATTGTTTAAGCTCGAGAAGGGACAGATATTAAGATATTTCATTAAATTAGTTTTACATTTAATGTTACATTTTTGTAACAAATTAGTTAAGCCAATTGAAGAGTAAAAAATAAAAATAAAATTCATACAATATGATACTTAAAACACCCTAAAAAATTAGATTCCGTTCAAATGAAATCGAAATAAATCTTTGATTTTTAAGTTTTGTATTTTGCATGCATCTTATCATTTAACGTACAATTGTCATAAACATAATGCAAAATCTGCAATACAAATATTTTCAATTAAAAATGGAAGAAGTCTAAGATTTATTTCGATTTCATTTGAGTGGAATCTAATTTTTTAGGGTGTTTTAAGTATCATATATTGTATGAATTTTATTTTTATTTTTTACTCTTCAATTGACTTAACTAATTTGTTACAAAAATGTAACATTAAATGTAAAACTAATTGAATGAAATATCTTAATATCTGCCCCTTCTCGGGCTTAAACAATGTAGGAAATAAATTTTGTTTTTTTAATTTGTTCTTCAAATTATGTTTTTGTTTAATTATTTAGGCTTCATATCTCTTCGAACTTTTATGGTATACCTATCCATACTTTTCTAATATATACAATTATACCCAACCCTACGTTGTATAGTTTTTTACAAAGTCTTATTATTGTTTTAGCAACGATTTTTTTAATAATACCGTTAATAATTCATATACTGTGAAGCCTCCCTGAAAGACTACCTCTATAAGGAGACCACCTCTTATAAAGACCGTTTACTTATGGTCTATACAGGGATGCCGCGGACGCTCTATAGCGCGTAAAATAAGCGAAAAATCGGAGACGGAACGCAAAAAAATAGCTCTTACGCGTCCCGTGGGACGCGTAATTTCGTCAAAAAAGCGCTGAAAAAAGCCGATTTTCGTCAAAAAAATCGCGGAAAAAGGCCGATTTTTGTCAAAGAATTGCGAAAAAGGCACAAATCTCATCAAAATATCGCGCAAAAACAGCGATTTTCGTAAAAGGTCCTCGAAAAAATAGCGTATTTCGTCAAAGAATGGCAAAAAAAGCGAATTTCGTCAAAATATCGCGGAAATAAGCGCAAATTTCATCAAAATATCGCGGAAATAAGCGCAAATTTCATCAAAATATCGCGGAAATAAGCATAAATTTCATCAAAATATTGCGAAGAAACGCGATTTTCGTAAATGGGCCGCGACAAATTAGCGTATTTCGTTAAAAAAAAATAGCGAATTTCGTCAAAAAATCGCGGAAAAAAAACCGAATTTCGTCAAAGGATTGCGAAAAAATAGCGAATTTCGTCAAAGGATTGCGAAAAAATAGCGTATTTCGTCAAAGGATTGCGAAAAAATAGCGTATTTCGTCAAAGGATCGCGAAAAAAAGCGAATTTCGTCAAAATATTGCAAAAAACGCGATTTTTGTAAAAGGGCCACGAAAAATTAACGTATTTCGTTAAAAGATCGCGAAAAAATAGCGTATTTCGTCAAAGGATCCCCAAAAAATAGCGTAAACAAGCCGATTTTCGTCAAAGGATCGCGAAAAAAGCACAAGTTTCATCAAAATATCGCGAAAAAAAAAACGCTATTTCTGTAAAAGGGCTGAGACAAAACAGTGTATTTCGTCAAAAGATCTCGAAAAAATAGCTTGCTCCTTTTTAAAAGAAATGCGAACATTATACTTGTTAGTGGAACTTGGTATCTTCTACTCTCAAATAAACATTATTTTACAATTAAAATTGTATCTTGCATTTTTACTTTTAAAAAAGTAAAGAAATTTCTCTAAATATTTTTAAAAAATATCTTATATGAGTGCAAATAATACTTGTTTTAATTCATTATTTAATTATTATTAAAACAATAATTAATGCATTTCATTTATATTTTCCAAATAAACAAGTTTCATTTATTCCTTTAAAATATAAATTATTATTGATGGGGACCCGCTTTTGTAAAAAAGGGACCCAGGTTTTTTCAAGTACAACGGCATCACTGTCTATAATTTTTAGCTATAGGCTCAATGTTAATTTTGCTCTATTAAAGGACCACTATTTCCTGTCTCCCTCCCTGAAAGACCACTTTTCAACTTTTCTATCGAAAATTTTAATAAAATTACTAAGGATTAATAAGATAATAAGATTTACTAAGGATTACATTATGCCTCAATGATGACATAATCATAAGTAATTCTCTCCATTGGTTACTCTTTGTTCTGTATGCTAATGAATGATTGGCTGTAAGTTTTCTTTATTGTATCATGGCTATTGGATTTAGAAAATGATCTTGCCCATCTCCTGTACAGTGATGAGATGAGTATGGGCAATAAATTGCTGTTATATAAGACAGTTCTTCGTCCCATACTTCTGTACTGCGCTCAGATCTGGGGATCTGCGGCTAAGACCAATCTGCAAAAGATCCAAGTCGTCCAAAACAAAACCCTCCGTGGTATTGTTCACAGCCCTTGGTACCGTAGAAATACGGTTATCCATAAGGACCTCAAAATTCCTCCTATCAGAAGTGCCATTAAACACCAAGCTACAAAATTCTTCAACAATTTACCTTCCATTCCAAATCCTACTCTTCAAAATATCACTACTTATGATGAGCGCCATCGCTGGAGAAGACCTCGTGCCACTCTTCATCTTCCGGAAAACATTGACCCGGGTTAACTTTTAGTTCCCTTTATTACTTGATAGGGCTTTCCTTCCTGGACGTTATTATCATTTTTTAATTGTAAATTTTTCTTGTATATAGCTTTCTTTTTCTTTTTCCTTTTATATTTTGTATCATTATTCTTAATTATTTTATCTTTATATCTTTTTAATGTATGGTGCCTCTTAAGGGCCTTTTGTTTATATTTGGGGAGTTTTCCTCCTTTTTCGCGTTCCTGACGTTATGTTTGTCAGGCTTCGGCTATGACATAAATTGACTCTACTTTCAGATCTCTACCAGAGTTGCGGAGCTTCGCTCCTGGTACTCTTCAAATCATCTCTTCAAAGTCAAAGTATTGGGTTTAGTAAGCCTTTGTTTTTCTTGCATTCCTACATTTGGATTGGGGTTTTGCATTATGATTTTATTCTGTTACCAGCAGGGTTAGCACGGTTTAAATCATTTGGTTTTTTAGAAAAAATCTAATATAATATTTTCTCATTTTTGTAATTTGTTTCAAATTATTAGATATAAATATTTTCTACTTTTAACCAGGGATGTAGTGGAGGGTATATGCAGGTATACAATGCATACTTTCTGAAGTTTTTTAAGAAGCTCCGTTTACCATCTGTTTCTCAAATAAAGCTATAGCGTATAAACTAACCATGAACGTTTAGGACTCTAGCATATACCTTCTGCCTATAGCATATACTCTCAGCATTTTTTATGACTACAACACTGCTTTTAACAGTCTTATCCCAGCAGTCAACGTGAGACATACTGAGTCTAGGTCATGTTTGTACTATATACCGTATTCCCCCGCATTAGCTGGCATGCCGGAAAAAAACGAGGTACACCAGCATGACGGAAAAACTCGTATTTACCGGCATGCCAGAAAATATGAGGTTCCCATACTGGAGGACGAACGGCTGATTTATTTTGGTTTTTCTAACATTTTTCATTTTAAGGAAAAAACATCACTACGTATTTTTCTATCTGTCTTTCTCTCTATATATATTTCTTTATATATAAGTGATTATTAGATTCTATTTATCTTACTAGCTGAGCCGCCCGGCGTTGCCCGGTCCCGTAATAATATTCTAAAGTGAACCTGAAATTTGTATTGCAAAATCTCATTCTCGAATCTTTTAGTTTCACATTCCACCACCAGGGGGCGAACTATATTCTTAACAAAACTGTTTTTGGACGAAACTCCGTTAAACAACCTACCTGTAGATATACTATTCAAGGGGGTGGCGGACTTAAGCAAGAATTTAAAATATTTGTTGAAATTACTATTCGAAAATAGTGGTAAGTACACGTTTGAAATTCTATATTAAATAAGTAATACTTATCCCAGGGCCTGTCAAAAATCCGCATCTAAAACGGTACAGTTTTAAATATTTGATCGCGCCCCCTAAAAAAATTTTGTTAGCAAGTATTTAAGAAATTTGTTGAAATTACTATCCTCTCTTTTTCCGGCATGCCGGGAAAGACCAGGGACTAATATTCGAAAATCTGGTCTCCCTCGAATTTTGCGGCATGCCGGCTAATGCGGGGGAATACGGTATGTAGAATGCAAATTGCATGTGTTGATGAACATATCTGAAACTCTAAAGAGAAAATTTAAAACATGTGAATTTAGCGAAGATAAAATAGACTAAAAATATCCAATATTTTGAATAAAATATTTTCCTTTGAGAAAACGCAGATTATTTACAATTAATAACATAAAATGACCTTTAAGATTTCAGTCAAGCTGTAAAAGAAAATTTTCTTGATTGGGAAGATTATCTTTTAAGACTGTTCTCAACTATACTCAACAAGCACAAAACGCTTTGACACATTTACAAATTATTTTTTTAACTGAAAGATATAAAATTGGAAGGCCTGACTATAGAAGCGATTTAGAATCGAATTGTGTTTTCCATTTTTTTATAAGTAAATTACCTATTGAGTATAGGCAATTTTGATAACGTGTCAGAGATGTTTTTAACCTTCCTTGAGTGGTTATTCTTCTTTCATGCGGAAATTCGGTTCAAAAGGCCCACTTTGACACTATTTTCGGAAAGATCTATTGTGTTTGCAAAAATACGGAAAACACAGTTCCATTACATAGTATCTGAACAACAGCATCTGCTAGTTTCATGCATTTCCGAACAAAAATAAATTAAAATTTATGCCATAAAGTTGCTCTTTCGGATTTGAGAACAAACAGCCTTAAGAATAAAAAAGTAACTCAAAATATGAAGTCGAATAAGAGGACATTGAAAAATTGGGCGCTAGCGAAGTATCTGTCTACTTTTAACTAAAATATGCAATAAGATATAGTTAAATTGTCTATTGCATAACCGAATCCACTATTTAGATCTGACAAAAAAAAATGGGAGAAAATCGAGATAAGGTTCACTTCAGACATAATAGAAAAAAGTCTCATAAAAATGCTTAAAAAGGAAAAGGCCCAATAGCAGAAAATTCTCCAAGTGTCTGCGGCAGATCTTTCAGGAACTGAAAATAATCTGCAGGTAAAATGTTACAAATGAACCTTTAATTAATTAATCATTTACTTTTAATGTTTTTAAGCATTTTACTCATTTTTATTAATAATAATCTTAAGTTTTAGTAATAAATAATAAAGAACAAAACATAATATAAAGTTGAAAAAAGATCAAATGGAAAAAAAAAATTCTGCAAAAGGGAAAAGAAAATCTGCGACGCACGTCACCCGTCAGGAACTTTCTGCTACCGGGGGAAAAGGTATATTATTAATTTTTAGTTTAGACATTTAAAAGTAATATGTATTATAACATAGCTTAGAAAAAAAAGCCTGTGTATTAAATCTGATGGCTATTTAGATGTTTTAGTGGATGACCACTTTTATAAATCTACTTTCCATTTTAAGATCAATGTTTTCAGTAGCCTAATAAAAAGTTGGTAAATAGGTATTTCTGTTTATTTTACTGTTGCCTTTTTTTACCTGGCAGTTTCTGAGAAGTGTCAAACGACAATATACAATACTTCTTGGAACGTGTAAAGACTCTACTGCTAAATTCAAATCATTCCAGGAATTCTGTATAAAAAGCTTTACTTTCAATAAAAGATAATTGTTCATGTAGTGTTCTAACAGAAAAATCGGATATCTCAGATTGCAAATATTTCAAAGAAATTATTTTGAATAGCCATAGGAAAGTATATTGTATTTATGGAACTACACCATATATTTATTTATAGTACTATAGTAATCAAAAGATTGTTTATTAAAATTTTCAAGGTATCAGTGTTTCACTATGTAGGGCATTTTATTCATGGAACATAAAACATAGCTTTTACTAAAAATGTTTACATTATTTCAGTTCTCTACATAATTACTGTAATTGTTTAATTTAAATTATTTTTAAAAGAAGTTATATTACTTATGTATCCAACAATGGTTATTTTTATCAATAAATATGCATGTATATGTAATAGGAAAATATATTTAAAAAAAAACCCGGTTTAAACAAAAAAAACTGGGTTTTTTACCAACCCTGAAAAGTAGGATTACTTTCCTTTGCATGGTGAAATCTCGAAATTCCCTTTCTCTCCGGAAAACACGCTCAGCTGTCTTTTTCCTTAGACCTGGCGAATCAAGGTCATCTCTTAAGAAATAAATTAAACAATCATTTATAAAAAAAAAAAAAAAAAAAAGAATGATACTACAATCGAAAAATTTTTTAATCTATTTTAGGAGCTTATTCTGATTCAAAAGACGAGGTTCCGCGTTCCGCCAGTTAAAGTTACTATTTCCTGTCAAGAAACAGTTTTTGAAATCAATAGATTGATAAAGAGTTCGATACCTGTTAGAGATGATACCAAAATAATTTGTTTAAAGAGATTAAAGAATGCTTAGAAACAAAAATTGTTAATTAGAAATTGTTAAAATTAAAGCAAACTACAATTAATCCCTTCTTTAAAGCTGTATAGATATGAAACATAATAAACTAATTCAATAATTTTTTTTTTTTTTTTTTTTGTAGTATGTATTTCATGAAACTTTGCTTTTACCCATCAGCTCTATTCAGAGACCACCTCTTTGAAAGACCGATTTTTTATGGCCTAATGGCGGGTTTCCTTACGCTCGTATTCACGAATAACTTCGACCCGGAGTTATGCAGAAAACCCGGGTTGAAAACTCAAATGGCATTCACCGTCAACCCCACTGAACCGGTTCGAGGTTGAAATCTAACGCCGGGTTCAGTAACCCAACCTTGGTCTACAGGTGGTTCAACCCAGGATTTTTCAACCGAGCATGCGTATTAACGAAAAACAAGCGGTGAGAGTGAGGAGAAGGAGAGGACCGCCATTTTACAATGGCGTGCTGAAGCTTATAGAATGTGCTGTGTAAAATATAGAAGTTCTAGTATTAAATATAACGGAATAACATTATGCAAAGGTATGTAATCTCATATATATGTAATTATCTTCAATATTTTTATCTGATTTGTTTATATTTATGTATATAGCCTCTATATATTGAATACATGTTGAATTGTTTGTTTACATAAATACGCGTGGTCGCGAAAAATTTATTTGCCTTAAAAATAGCCAATATTACTTAAACAGCCGAATAATTGCTTCTAAAGTAACAACTGTCGCGTTTAAGGTCATTTATTTTTTGCAATTTTGATGTTAAAAAATTCACAAATGTATTTTAACAGGACCGAAATAAACGCCATACTTGCATAAGTTCTAATTAAAATGTGAGACTCGGGCTAATTTGCATTTTTGTTTAAGTAAAGAAATACACAGATTATCTTAGAATATCCATAGATTCTCTGTAGATTTTTGATCAGTACTTATAGAATGTTTTGTGTAAAAGATATATTATTGTTTATGTACAAACTGAGATAAATATAAATCAGATCTATAAATTAGATATTTTAACTTAAAATTTAAACAATTTGAGTTTTATTTCTTTATTGATTTTTTTTTTTTTTTTTTACGATTGTTTGTAAGCTTCTACGTATGTTTCCCAATTTTTGTGGAATTTGAAATATTTATTTTTATTGCATTTATTTTTCAACTGTATTTTAATTTCAAAATTATACATAATATAAAATATTGCATTAGTAATATTTTATACGAAAATAATAATAGTAATAATAAATCCTAAAATGAATAATTTTTCAATGTTACCTCCTGAAATTGTGACTTTTTTTTAGAGATCACTTATAATTTTTGCTTCTTAATTGACAGCTAAATTAAAATAAATTACTAAAGGGTTGAAATACGCTGGTAAAAAAAAAAAAAAACTTTCCTTTTTTTAAAATAACCCCACACCAAAAATATTTTTATCAGCCCTTGCATTATGACTATTATGATGACTATTTTTAACGTAAATAAATTCTTCGTGATCATGAGTATTTATGAAAGCAAAGAATTCAAGATGTAATGAAGGAGATATAATGTATAAATATAAACAAACCAGTCAAAAAATGTATAGATAACATATCTGTGTATGTATGAGATTACATATATTCTTCTATTTTTGGTAATATGTACTTTAAACTTTCTTTTTATTTCTATATTTTACACAGCATCTTGAGAAACGTTTAATTAAAGAATGACACCAAAAAAGAGAAAAAAAATAGAGGGAATGGGTAGGGTGGTACAAATGGGAACTTGTTTTTCTCCACTGATTCACAAACAACAGACAGTTATTTTATTTATTAGATAATGTAAAATTATATGAAATTATTAATAATTAATTTGAGTTGTTTTGTTAGATTACAAACTATCATTATTCTGCCTATTTAGTCTAGAAATCTATCATTAATCAGTCATCAAAAAAAAAAAAAAAAAAATCCCACTTTTAATTTCTATTCTGAATGAGATTCTTATTACATCTAATGAAGTGATATCTAAATGAGTTAAAAATATGAAATTAAGAAGCTGGAAAAAATATAGAAAATAAAATAACATTTTCTAAATAAATACATTTTTTTCAAATGCAACACTGCTACCACAAACAAGTGTCTTCGTGCATGTAATAATATTTCGTAATTATTAGGCTAATTTATCAAAAAATAGTCAAAGATAATCAAGTGAATAGCTTTGATCTTGTAAATGTGATAATAGAAAAATTCTCATACAAATGGCTGGGGGGGGGGGGGGGGGGAGAGGTGGGGATAGGTCCTAAAAGCTGGTCGATAAAAATTCAACTTTCTGTAATATTTCACATTTATTTGTCCAGATAGTATTCAGAATACATTTATCATGATTTAGGAAAGGCCTTATTCGATTATATGTGTTGAATAAAAATTCATACACTAGTAGTCTTAAAAAGTTTAAAATATTTGTGTTCCTTAAAATAATACCTTATAAAATATCTCCACTGCACACAGTTTAAACTTAAAGGAAGTATAGAGTTTTATTTAGCGACTAGTTAAATGAAAAATGTTTATCAATCGCTCGGAAGTGATAACTATATACGCCTATGGAGCGCCTCTGCGGCTTGGTACCTGGTGCCAGGGCACCGCTAGGATCACCTGTTCCGCTTTTTCTGCAGTTCTGTTAATATTATTTCACTACTTTTTCCTGTCAACCTGGAATATTAATTACTATCTAATTTAATTAGAATTAAACATTTTAATTAGCTCGCTGAAAATCCAAACAATAAAATTAATACATCTGGGATATCATCTATACTAATAAAAGAAATAGTATATATAAAGTACAACAGACTACTTTCTTAATTTTTTTCCCCTTTTTCTCCATTTTAATATTTTCATTATCAGAAATTGTTTAATTGCTAACTAGAGCTATTAATAATAGAAATCATCCTAATTGCTGTTGAAATAAAATTTTAGTTTTTATTCAAATCAAGTTTCAATAGTTTTGTCCCAAATCAAGTTCCATTTTTTAGCAACTATGCGAAAATTTATTTTGAAAAAGAACCTTTTAACATTTATTTTAGCAGTTGACACGTTTCATATCATTAACCTAACTCATTAATAAATTAAAAAAATAATTGTTTAAAAAATATTAAAACTTTCAAGAAATTAAATTAAGTTGATCCATATTTAGTGATTACAGGTTTTTATTTTGTCCATACATTTTGTGGGATAAAAAAAAACAAAAAAAAACACTACATTGAATCGTTCATTTCTTTCTTTTTTTTTTCTTTTAATCGGCGTTTTTCTTTCAAAACATAAACAAACGAAGTCTCGACGCGAAACCGAACAAGGCATGTGATTTTTTTAACCAATAAACACATTTCGTTCAACCTAGGTCGAGAAACCCCGAGTTGGGTAACTTTTCATCCAAAGTAAACGGTGAATACGAGTTTTCAACTCCCGGTTCAAAATACCAACCTGGGGTTACTGAACCCGCGGTTTAACCCTCGGTCGAAGTTATTCATGAATACGAGCGTTAGAGAGGTTTCACTGTATTTATTGTACGGAACCCTCTGAGCGCCAGTAATACTCGCACTTGATCGTTTAGTTTTTAGTATGATTGATCAGTAGCATATTATGTGATAAGCTACACCCAGATTATATAAAGGCATGAATCTTTTAAAAATTGACTGTTACTATTGGCATGTTCTTGATTATCAGTAATTTCTTTCAATAAAAATTTACTTAAGACGTTCGCAATTGTTTTGTGTGTGATTATGGGAAAAGAAAAATTTTTCTCTATTTGTAGTTCATTTAAAATCATATTCAGAGTTTCCCCCAGGTTTAAAAAAGGGCAAGGTGCTTCTTGTAGGAAACGGGCACTTTTGAATTTCAAAGGGCATGTTTTGGATTCTTAAGGACACTTTTTAAAAATTATTAAAGGCATTTTGATTTTTAAAACTACTTTTAATATTTAATAAACAGGATGCTATTTTAAAGACAGCAATGTGTCAATCTTTTCTATGCAAGTAAATTTTTTAATAAACAAAGGAGTAAAGGCACTTTTTTCAGCTGGGGGCAACAAGGGTGCTATTATTTTTCACCAGGGGCAAGAGGGGTGCTATTTTGTAAACGTAAGGGCAGGCAGGATGCAGCACCCTCCTGAAACTGTCTAGGGGAGTCTCTGCATGTTAAAACATCCTGTATTTATCATTGTTGAAGTTTTTTCCCTCATAAAAGAAATATATTTTTTTCCTGTTCCTGTTTGAGTTAGAATGGTGTACTACTTTTTAATTTTCAACAATAATAAATAACGAAGCACTATTTAAAATTAAACTTGTGCTACACATACTTACATTTTAAAAATAAGTTTTCATTTGGGGGGGGGGGGGAAACCCTCTGATTTCTGAAATACGATCTCGTTGTTTTTTGGCTTTCAGAACTTACGTCTGAATCACGAAGTTATTTTTATTCTTAAATCCACAAAATTGCCAGGTATTCTTATTCAGCAACTAAGAAATCGAATGACGTTTTTCCTTTCTTCGTAAAGGCAATGGGATCATTCAGAAACTGTTGTCAAAGTTGGCGTTTTGAACTGAATTTCCGCACAGTGCACCCCGAAGAAGGTCGCCATGAAACAACAATCGCTTACAACTCAAGATGGACCCACTTATAACATTTATACAAGGTGCGTAGCGGTGCTTATAGGTGCTTACATTCGAAAAGAAATTGTAAGGTCCCTACAAGGTGCTTACTTTCGGTGCCTGTCAAAATTCGCAGAAAAAATCGCGAATTTAAAAAAAAATCTCGATGTCAAAACATCGCGGAAATAGATAATTTCGTCAATCAACGGCTGAAAACAAAACAAGAATTTTGGCAATCGGTTGCGCAAGAAAATCGCGAATTTCCTCAAAAGATCTCTGAAAAAAAATCACGATTTTTGTCAAAAGATCAGAATTTCGTCCGTAAGTCACTGAAAATAATAATCGCGAATTTGGTTAAACGATCGTGAAAATGATCGCTATTTTTATCAATCGGTTACGGAAAAAGATTGCGAATTTCGTCAACTGATTATTTTACAAAATCGGGAATTTCTTTAAACGATCGCAAGAAAAAAATCGCGAAATAGTAAATTTTTATAGTCAGTCCCTGAAAATAATCATGGATTTCGTCAAAGAGTTGCAGAAAAACACAAACTTCTAAGGATCGCGAAAACAACGCCAATTTAGTCAAAGGATCTCGAAGAAACGCGAATTTTGTCAAAGAATTGTGGGAAAAATGCCAATTTCTTCAAAGAATTGCGAAAAAATGCAAATTTCTTCGAAGGATGGCGTAGGAAACCTCAAATTTTGTCAGAAGATTGAAAAAAAAATCGAATTTCGTCAAAAGATCGCGAAAAAACGCCACTTTAGTCAAAAGATCTCGAAAAAAAACGCGAATTTTGTCAACGAATTGCGGAAAAAGCGCAAATTTCTTCAAAGAGTCGCGAAAAAACGCAAATTTCTTCAAAGGATGGCGAAAAAACCCTCAAATTTTGTCAAAAGATCGCGAAAAAAATGGCAAATTTCGTCAAAAGATCACGAAAAAACGCCAATTTCGTCAAAGGATCTCGAAAAACCGCGAATTTTGTCCAAGATGTGGCGGAAAAAACGCAAATTTCTTCAAAAGATGGCGAAGAAACCCTCAAATTTTTTCAAAAGATCGCGAAAAAAACGGCAAATTTCGTCAAAAGATCGCGAAAAACCCCGAAATTTTCGTCAGAAGATCGCGAAAAAACGCGAATTTTGTCAAATTATTGCGGGAAAAAACGCGAATTTCTTCAAAGAATCGCGAAAAACCGCAAATTTCTTCCCAGAATGATGAAAAAATCCGCAAATTTCTTCAAAGGATCGCGAAAAAACTCAAATTTCATCAAACATTGCGAAAAAACTCTCATTTCATCAAAAGGTCGCGAAAAAGCACATATTTCACAAAGGCCCGCGGGAAACATGTATTTATTGCCAGGAGTGGATTCCACACACCCTCCCCCTTCTGCTGTAACCTTTCAGAAAATTTGTTGTGAATTTCAGAATTTTTTTTTTTTTACTCAGTATCACCCCTGGGCCGATCAAAACAATTAGCGAAATTTGTCAAACGATCATGAATTTTGCCAAATGATCGTGAAAATGTCGAGAATTTCGTCAAATGATTGTGAAAAACGTCACGAATTTAGTTAAACAATCATGGAAAAAATTCCTAATTTCGCTAAATGATCGTGAAAACATCGCGAATTTCGTCTATTGGCTGCAGGAAAAAAATCGAGAATTTAGTCAAATGACGCGGAATTACATTTCATTAATTAAAAGCAACCCACCAATTTCAGCAATCTGTAGCGGCAAAAAGATATTGCGAAATTCATCAAACAATCGAGCAAAATAAAACTATTTTCATCAAATAGTCATTGGAAAAATCACAAATTTCTTAAAAAAATCATAAAATTACATCAAATGGGCATGGAAATTTAGTAGATCACTGATCTCTTCAATCGGTCAGAAAATTACTTACTTTAAAATATGGCTCTTATACCATTTAAATAAAGGAAATAATTTGACAAGGCTCCAATAATAAATCTCCATCTTACAGAATTGGCATGCTACTGTTTATCATACTGAAAGATGGGCAGATCTGAATAACCTCTAATAAAAAAAAAATGATCATGCTAAATTTTTTCTTCAATATTGAATAGATAATAATGCGTATGTGCACATAAATGGTTGCTTATTTTTCCCTAAAAATGTGCTTATAAAGTGCTTACAGGTGCTTATTTTTAGAACTAAAATGTTGCTAATGTTACTAAAATGCCCTGTTTATAGAAAAATGAAAACACTATTCGATTCCAAATCACTTCATTAGTCCTGTTTATACACTTCCTGCTTTTATGCTATTCGTATAAGAAATTTCGAGGCTGTACGCCGCAAGGTTGGCACGTTTTTGGCATGGGACGGTTTAAACCGATTTTAACCATGATTTAAACCGATGTCAAAAAGTGTCTAAAACCTAGATTTAATAAAATAATATCAAAAGAATTATTTAGCAGAGTTCGATAGACTTTAATCAATAAATTTTAAATAAAACTGCATAAATACATTAAAACTGTGGGGTATAAACTGCACAAATACTCTTGAAACCTGTTTGCGTAGGATATGGTAAACTGCAAATAGATTGTTGCATGATTTAAAAAAAAATTATTTGAATAATGCATGCTTTTATGATGAACAGTTAATAAATCCTTAATTATTTGAAATCATTAAAATTATGTTGGTTTAATCTAAATTTTGCAGAGGTAAACAAATTGTTTAGATTTCTTCATTTTTTTATGGCTAGATTAGATGCAGAAACTAATCTATCACGAATGGTATCTAATGAGCATATTTACTTTCCTTAACGATAAAAGAAAATCCAAAAGGTATTTCCCTTCCAGTACAAAACAGTATTACTATTGCTAAGGTACAAAACCAGTTTTCTTGCTTTCCCCCTACTATATTCTTATGGATGGGGTTGCTTAAGGGACTACTTCACTAATTAAAAAAATCTTTAGGATTAACATTAGCAAGTGGGTGTATTTTCGCATATCTTGTTTGAAATTTCATATTTAAATGATTTTTTTTTTAAATAAAAAATTAAAACACCCGTTCAATAGTGTTAATCCTATGGGAGAATTAAAAAAAAAATTTGTTTAAATTTCCATATTTTTAAATTATCTTTTTTTTTTGGGGGGGGGGGGGGGACGTAATTTTAGTTGTTGTAATTTTTTTTTTTTTTTTTTTTTTTTTTTTTTTTTTTTTTTTTTTTTTTTTTTAAATACCGAAATGTTAAATATTTCCCGATTTTATGTACGATTTATTTATTGTTTAGCAGGAATGATTCTTTTCCGAATTTTCCGAAAATTTAAAAAAATCGGCCATCAGCCCGAAAATTCAGGCATAAAAAATATCACTTAAAAAATTTGCTAATTTCAACAAATGGTCGCCGAAAAAAACAATTTCGTCAATCATTCGCAGAAAAAAATCTCCCCTTTCGTCAAAGCATCGCGGAAAAAACGCGAATTTCGTCAAAGGACCTCGGAAAACGCAAATTTCTTGAAAGGATCCTTATTAAAAAAAAAAAAAAAGATAATTTCGTCAAAGTAGCGCTGGAAAAAAACAAATTTCGTAAAAGCATAGCGGAAAAAGCCCGAATTTTGTCAAAGGATCGCGAAAAAAATTTCGTCAAAGGATCGTGAAAGAAACATGAATTTCGACAAAGAGTCGCGCGAATTCCGTCAAAGGATCACGAAAGAAAAACATTAATTTCGTGAAAAAACGCGAATTTCGTCAAAAAATTGCGAAAAAACACGAATTTCGTCGAAAAAATAACAGCAAATTTCGTCAAAATACCAGAAAAAACAAGCAAATTTTGTCGAAAGATCGCGAAAAATACACGAATTCCGTCAAATGATCGCGAAAAGAAAGTGTATTTTCTCAAAGGATCTTTAGTTTCGTGAAAAAACGAACAAAACGCGCTCAAAAGATAGAAAAAAAACTGTACATTTCTTCAGAAGATCGCGAATTTCGTCCAAAGATCGCGAAAAACAAGCGAATTTCGTCCAAAGATCGCGATTATTTTTTTAACTGAAAGATATAAAATTGGAAGGCCTGACTATAGAAGCGATTTAGAATCGAACTGTGTTTTCCATTTTTTTATAAGTAAATTACCTATTGAGTATAGGCAATTTTGATAACGTGTCAGAGATGTTTTTAACCTTCCTTGAGTGGTTATTCTTCTTTCATGCGGAAATTCGGTTCAAAAGGCCCACTTTGACACTATTTTCGGAAAGATCTATTGTGTTTGCAAAAATACGGAAAACACAGTTCCATTACATAGTATCTGAACAACAGCATCTGCTAGTTTCATGCATTTCCGAACAAAAATAAATTAAAATTTATGCCATAAAGTTGCTCTTTCGGATTTGAGAACAAACAGCCTTAAGAATAAAAAAGTAACTCAAAATATGAAGTCGAATAAGAGGACATTGAAAAATTGGGCGCTAGCGAAGTATCTGTCTACTTTTAACTAAAATATGCAATAAGATATAGTTAAATTGTCTATTGCATAACCGAATCCACTATTTAGATCTGACAAAAAAAAATGGGAGAAAATCGAGATAAGGTTCACTTCAGACATAATAGAAAAAAGTCTCATAAAAATGCTTAAAAAGGAAAAGGCCCAATAGCAGAAAATTCTCCAAGTGTCTGCGGCAGATCTTTCAGGAACTGAAAATAATCTGCAGGTAAAATGTTACAAATGAACCTTTAATTAATTAATCATTTACTTTTAATGTTTTTAAGCATTTTACTCATTTTTATTAATAATAATCTTAAGTTTTAGTAATAAATAATAAAGAACAAAACATAATATAAAGTTGAAAAAAGATCCAATGGAAAAAAAAATTCTGCAAAAGGGAAAAGAAAATCTGCGACGCACGTCACCCGTCAGGAACTTTCTGCTACCGGGGGAAAAGGTATATTATTAATTTTTAGTTTAGACATTTAAAAGTAATATGTATTATAACATAGCTTAGAAAAAAAAGCCTGTGTATTAAATCTGATGGCTATTTAGATGTTTTAGTGGATGACCACTTTTATAAATCTACTTTCTATTTTAAGATCAATGTTTTCAGTAGCCTAATAAAAAGTTGGTAAATAGGTATTTCTGTTTATTTTACTGTTGCCTTTTTTTACCTGGCAGTTTCTGAGAAGTGTCAAACGACAATATACAATACTTCTTGGAACGTGTAAAGACTCTACTGCTAAATTCAAATCATTCCAGGAATTCTGTATAAAAAGCTTTACTTTCAATAAAAGATAATAATTGTTCATGTAGTGTTCTAACAGAAAAATCGGATATCTCAGATTGCAAATATTTCAAAGAAATTATTTTGAATAGCCATAGGAAAGTATATTGTATTTATGGAACTACACCATATATTTATTTATAGTACTATAGTAATCAAAAGATTGTTTATTAAAATTTTCAAGGTATCAGTGTTTCACTATGTAGGGCATTTTATTCATGGAACATAAAACATAGCTTTTACTAAAAATGTTTACATTATTTCAGTTCTCTACATAATTACTGTAATTGTTTAATTTAAATTATTTTTAAAAGAAGTTATATTACTTATGTATCCAACAATGGTTATTTTTATCAATAAATATGCATGTATATGTAATAGGAAAATATATTTAAAAAAAAACCCGGTTTAAACAAAAAAAACTGGGTTTTTTACCAACCCTGAAAAGTAGGATTACTTTCCTTTGCATGGTGAAATCTCGAAATTCCCTTTCTCTCCGGAAAACACGCTCAGCTGTCTTTTTCCTTAGACCTGGCGAATCAAGGTCATCTCTTAAGAAATAAATTAAACAATCATTTATAAAAAAAAAAAAAAAAGAATGATACTACAATCGAAAAATTTTTTAATCTATTTTAGGAGCTTATTCTGATTCAAAAGACGAGGTTCCGCGTTCCGCCAGTTAAAGTTACTATTTCCTGTCAAGAAACAGTTTTTGAAATCAATAGATTGATAAAGAGTTCGATACCTGTTAGAGATGATACCAAAAAAGTCCTTCCGGCCAGTGCCGGGAGGAAGGGGTAGCTTTCATAATCCTTATTTTAAAAAAGCCAACTTATATCATGCAAACACACGAAGCTCAATTTAGTGGAAACCGAATATAGGAGATTCAATTACTAATTTTTATCAATATAATGAATGAGAATTTCGCGAAATTAGTCAGCTTTATCCAAGCTGCTTTTCTTTAAAGTAACTCATATTTGGCTGCCAAATTCGGCAATTTCTTAAAGTGCCTGTCATTTTAAGACAACATGGTGGATGAGGCTAAGCAGTTAACTTGGTTGAGACCTTAGTAATTCCTGTGCACATGCTCACTCACATCGGAACCAGTTAATATATAGGAGTGCTGTCGCATGCAAAAAATCAGATTTTTCAAAATGTCACCCACAATAGAAATTGAAACTGCTATATCTGAGCCATTTTTTAAGGTAAAGACAAACAAAAAATGCTCCTGAATCCTTATATCAAGATCAAATACTTAAGAAAGAAACTTTTTTCAATTTCTAATTTTTTTTGCACCTCACTTTAAATATATATATATATATATTTTTTAATTTAATGGCCGCCATTTTGAAACAAGATGGCTGATGAATCTGGCCAGCGAACTGGGTCGAGGTGTTGATGTATACTATCCACATGCCTTCTTACATCGAAATAGGCGAATACGTGTGTTATCGCGTGACAAATACAAGATCGTTTCAAAATGTTAGCCATGCTAGAAATTCAAAGTTCTATAAATCAACCATTTTTTAAGATATCAACAAAAGAACAAATTTTCAGAAACAAAAACTGCTCCGGAATCTTTGTATCAAGGCCAAACACATAAAAAAAATCTTTTTCATTTTCCAATTTTTTAATACCTCATTTTGAATTTTAAATTTAATTTTTTTTAAAATGGCAACCCTTTTGAAACAAGATGGCGAATGAAGCTGGCCAACGAACTCGGTCGAGACATTGGTATGTACTATGTACAGACCAAGTTACATCCAAATAGGTTCATAAATACGCCTGTTATCGCGTGACAAAAATCAGGTCGTTTTAAAATGTCAGCCACAAGAGAAATTCAAAATGCTATTACTCAGCCATTTTTATTTTAGATATAGACGAAAGAAAAACTGTTCCGGAATCTTTGTATTAAGGTCAAACACATACAAAAAAAATCTTTTTCATTTTCCAATTTTTTGGTATCTCATTTAAATTTTTTTATTTTTTTATTTCTTTAAATGGCCGCCATTTAGAAACAAGATGGCGGATGAAGCTGGCCAACGAACTCGGTCGAGATATTTGTATGTACTATGTACACACCAAGGTACATCCAAGTCGGTTCATAAATACGCCTGTTATTACGTGAGAAAAATCAGGACGTTTCAAAATGTCAGCCACGCTAGAAATTCAAAATGCTATAACTCAGCCATTTCTTAAGATATAGACGAAACAAAAACTGCTCCCGAATCTTTTTATCAAGGTCAAATACATAAGAAGAAAATATTTTTTCAATTTTCAATTTTTGGTACCACATTTCAAATTTAAATTTTTCTTAAAAATTTAAATGACCGCCATTTTTAAACAAGATGGCTGATGAAGCTGGCCAACGAACCCGGTCGAGACATTGGTATGTACTATGTATAAACGAAGTTACATCCAAATCGGTTCATAAATACGCCTTTTATCGCGTGACAAAATTCAGGACGTTTCAAAATGACAGCCACGCTAGAAATTCAAAATGCTATAACTCAGCCATTTTTTAAGATATAGACGAAACAAAAACTGCTCCGAAATCTTTGTATAAAGGTCAAATACAAAAGAAAAGAATATTTTTCCATTTTCAATTTTTTGGTACCACATTTCAAATTAAAAAATTTTAAAAACATTTTAAATGGCCACCATTTTGAAACAAAATGGCGGATGAAGCTGGCCAACGAACTCGGTCGAGAGATTGGTATGTACTATATACACACCGAATTACATCCAAATCGGTTCATAAATACTCCTTTTATCGAGTGACAAAATTCAGGACGTTTCAAAATGTCAGCCACGCTAGAAATTCAAAATGCTATAACTCAGCCATTTTTTAAGATATAGACGAAACAAAAACTGCTCCGGAATCTTTGTATAAAGGTCAAATACATAAGAAAAAAATATTTTTCCATTTTTAATTTTTTGGTACCACATTTCAAGTTTAAAATTTTTTTAAAAATTTTAAATGGCCGCCATTTTGAAACAAAACGGCGGATGAAGCTGGCCAACGAACTCGGTCGAGACATTGGTATGTACTATGTACACACCGAATTACATCGAAATCGGATATATATATATATATATATCAATTTTGAACGGAGGGTGGTTTCGGGGTCTGGGGGTCATGATCGATGAAAATATACCAAAATTTTTTGAAATCGCTTTCCTCCGAACGGCTGCAATAGGTAGCTTTTTTGTAAAGAAAGCTACCTAATAATTTGTTTAAAGAGATTAAAGAATGCTTAGAAACAAAAATTGTTAATTAGAAATTGTTAAAATTAAAGCAAACTACAATTAATCCCTTCTTTAAAGCTGTATAGATATGAAACATAATAAACTAATTCAATAATTTTTTTTTTTTTTTTTGTAGTATGTATTTCATGAAACTTTGCTTTTACCCATCAGCTCTATTCAGAGACCACCTCTTTGAAAGACCGATTTTTTATGGCCTAATGGCGGGTTTCCTTAGAGAGGTTTCACTGTATTTATTGTACGGAACCCTCTGAGCGCCAGTAATACTCGCACTTGATCGTTTAGTTTTTAGTATGATTGATCAGTAGCATATTATGTGATAAGCTACACCCAGATTATATAAAGGCATGAATCTTTTAAAAATTGACTGTTACTATTGGCATGTTCTTGATTATCAGTAATTTCTTTCAATAAAAATTTACTTAAGACGTTCGCAATTGTTTTGTGTGTGATTATGGGAAAAGAAAAATTTTTCTCTATTTGTAGTTCATTTAAAATCATATTCAGAGTTTCCCCCAGGTTTAAAAAAGGGCAAGGTGCTTCTTGTAGGAAACGGGCACTTTTGAATTCCAAAGGGCATGTTTTGGATTCTTAAGGACACTTTTTAAAAATTATTAAAGGCATTTTGATTTTTAAAACTACTTTTAATATTTAATAAACAGGATGCTATTTTAAAGACAGCAATGTGTCAATCTTTTCTATGCAAGTAAATTTTTTAATAAACAAAGGAGTAAAGGCACTTTTTTCAGCTGGGGGCAACAAGGGTGCTATTATTTTTCACCAGGGGCAAGAGGGGTGCTATTTTGTAAACGTAAGGGCAGGCAGGATGCAGCACCCTCCTGAAACTGTCTAGGGGAGTCTCTGCATGTTAAAACATCCTGTATTTATCATTGTTGAAGTTTTTTCCCTCATAAAAGAAATATATTTTTTTCCTGTTCCTGTTTGAGTTAGAATGGTGTACTACTTTTTAATTTTCAACAATAATAAATAACGAAGCACTATTTAAAATTAAACTTGTGCTACACATACTTACATTTTAAAAATAAGTTTTCATTTGGGGGAAAAAAAAAAAAAAAACCCTCTGATTTCTGAAATACGATCTCGTTGTTTTTTGGCTTTCAGAACTTACGTCTGAATCACGAAGTTATTTTTATTCTTAAATCCACAAAATTGCCAGGTATTCTTATTCAGCAACTAAGAAATCGAATGACGTTTTTCCTTTCTTCGTAAAGGCAATGGGATCATTCAGAAACTGTTGTCAAAGTTGGCGTTTTGAACTGAATTTCCGCACAGTGCACCCCGAAGAAGGTCGCCATGAAACAACAATCGCTTACAACTCAAGATGGACCCACTTATAACATTTATACAAGGTGCGTAGCGGTGCTTATAGGTGCTTACATTCGAAAAGAAATTGTAAGGTCCCTACAAGGTGCTTACTTTCGGTGCCTGTCAAAATTCGCAGAAAAAATCGCGAATTTAAAAAAAAATCTCGATGTCAAAACATCGCGGAAATAGATAATTTCGTCAATCAACGGCTGAAAACAAAACAAGAATTTTGGCAATCGGTTGCGCAAGAAAATCGCGAATTTCCTCAAAAGATCTCTGAAAAAAAATCACGATTTTTGTCAAAAGATCAGAATTTCGTCCGTAAGTCACTGAAAATAATAATCGCGAATTTGGTTAAACGATCGTGAAAATGATCGCTATTTTTATCAATCGGTTACGGAAAAAGATTGCGAATTTCGTCAACTGATTATTTTACAAAATCGGGAATTTCTTTAAACGATCGCAAGAAAAAAATCGCGAAATAGTAAATTTTTATAGTCAGTCCCTGAAAATAATCATGGATTTCGTCAAAGAGTTGCAGAAAAACACAAACTTCTAAGGATCGCGAAAACAACGCCAATTTAGTCAAAGGATCTCGAAGAAACGCGAATTTTGTCAAAGAATTGTGGGAAAAATGCCAATTTCTTCAAAGAATTGCGAAAAAATGCAAATTTCTTCGAAGGATGGCGTAGGAAACCTCAAATTTTGTCAGAAGATTGAAAAAAAAATCGAATTTCGTCAAAAGATCGCGAAAAAACGCCACTTTAGTCAAAAGATCTCGAAAAAAAACGCGAATTTTGTCAACGAATTGCGGAAAAAGCGCAAATTTCTTCAAAGAGTCGCGAAAAAACGCAAATTTCTTCAAAGGATGGCGAAAAAACCCTCAAATTTTGTCAAAAGATCGCGAAAAAAATGGCAAATTTCGTCAAAAGATCACGAAAAAACGCCAATTTCGTCAAAGGATCTCGAAAAACCGCGAATTTTGTCCAAGATGTGGCGGAAAAAACGCAAATTTCTTCAAAAGATGGCGAAGAAACCCTCAAATTTTTTCAAAAGATCGCGAAAAAAACGGCAAATTTCGTCAAAAGATCGCGAAAAACCCCGAAATTTTCGTCAGAAGATCGCGAAAAAACGCGAATTTTGTCAAATTATTGCGGGAAAAAACGCGAATTTCTTCAAAGAATCGCGAAAAACCGCAAATTTCTTCCCAGAATGATGAAAAAATCCGCAAATTTCTTCAAAAGATCGCGAAAAAACTCAAATTTCATCAAACATTGCGAAAAAACTCTCATTTCATCAAAAGGTCGCGAAAAAGCACATATTTCACAAAGGCCCGCGGGAAACATGTATTTATTGCCAGGAGTGGATTCCACACACCCTCCCCCTTCTGCTGTAACCTTTCAGAAAATTTGTTGTGAATTTCAGAATTTTTTTTTTTACTCAGTATCACCCCTGGGTCGATCAAAACAATTAGCGAAATTTGTCAAACGATCATGAATTTTGCCAAATGATCGTGAAAATGTCGAGAATTTCGTCAAATAATTGTGAAAAACGTCACGAATTTAGTTAAACAATCATGGAAAAAATTCCTAATTTCGCTAAATGATCGTGAAAACATCGCGAATTTCGTCTATTGGCTGCAGGAAAAAAATCGAGAATTTAGTCAAATGACGCGGAATTACATTTCATTAATTAAAAGCAACCCACCAATTTCAGCAATCTGTAGCGGCAAAAAGATATTGCGAAATTCATCAAACAATCGAGCAAAATAAAACTATTTTTATCAAATAGTCATTGGAAAAATCACAAATTTCTTAAAAAAATCATAAAATTACATCAAATGGGCATGGAAATTTAGTAGATCACTGATCTCTTCAATCGGTCAGAAAATTACTTACTTTAAAATATGGCTCTTATACCATTTAAATAAAGGAAATAATTTGACAAGGCTCCAATAATAAATCTCCATCTTACAGAATTGGCATGCTACTGTTTATCATACTGAAAGATGGGCAGATCTGAATAACCTCTAATAAAAAAAAAATGATCATGCTAAATTTTTTCTTCAATATTGAATAGATAATAATGCGTATGTGCACATAAATGGTTGCTTATTTTTCCCTAAAAATGTGCTTATAAAGTGCTTACAGGTGCTTATTTTTAGAACTAAAATGTTGCTAATGTTACTAAAATGCCCTGTTTATAGAAAAATGAAAACACTATTCGATTCCAAATCACTTCATTAGTCCTGTTTATACACTTCCTGCTTTTATGCTATTCGTATAAGAAATTTCGAGGCTGTACGCCGCAAGGTTGGCACGTTTTTGGCATGGGACGGTTTAAACCGATTTTAACCATGATTTAAACCGATGTCAAAAAGTGTCTAAAACCTAGATTTAATAAAATAATATCAAAAGAATTATTTAGCAGAGTTCGATAGACTTTAATCAATAAATTTTAAATAAAACTGCATAAATACATTAAAACTGTGGGGTATAAACTGCACAAATACTCTTGAAACCTGTTTGCGTAGGATATGGTAAACTGCAAATAGATTGTTGCATGATTTAAAAAAAAATTATTTGAATAATGCATGCTTTTATGATGAACAGTTAATAAATCCTTAATTATTTGAAATCATTAAAATTATGTTGGTTTAATCTAAATTTTGCAGAGGTAAACAAATTGTTTAGATTTCTTCATTTTTTTATGGCTAGATTAGATGCAGAAACTAATCTATCACGAATGGTATCTAATGAGCATATTTACTTTCCTTAACGATAAAAGAAAATCCAAAAGGTATTTCCCTTCCAGTACAAAACAGTATTACTATTGCTAAGGTACAAAACCAGTTTTCTTGCTTTCCCCCTACTATATTCTTATGGATGGGGTTGCTTAAGGGACTACTTCACTAATTAAAAAAATCTTTAGGATTAACATTAGCAAGTGGGTGTATTTTCGCATATCTTGTTTGAAATTTCATATTTAAATGATTTTTTTTTAAATAAAAAATTAAAACACCCGTTCAATAGTGTTAATCCTATGGGAGAATTTAAAAAAAAATTTGTTTACATTTCCATATTTTTAAATTATCTTTTTTTTTTGGGGGGGGGGGGGGGGGACGTAATTTTAGTTGTTGTAATTTTTTTTTTTTTTTTTTTTTTTTTTTTTAAATACCGAAATGTTAAATATTTCCCGATTTTATGTACGATTTATTTATTGTTTAGCAGGAATGATTCTTTTCCGAATTTTCCGAAAATTTAAAAAAATCGGCCATCAGCCCGAAAATTCAGGCATAAAAAATATCACTTAAAAAATTTGCTAATTTCAACAAATGGTCGCCGAAAAAAACAATTTCGTCAATCATTCGCAGAAAAAAATCTCCCCTTTCGTCAAAGCATCGCGGAAAAAACGCGAATTTCGTCAAAGGACCTCGGAAAACGCAAATTTCTTGAAAGGATCCTTATTAAAAAAAAAAAAAAGATAATTTCGTCAAAGTAGCGCTGGAAAAAAACAAATTTCGTAAAAGCATAGCGGAAAAAGCCCGAATTTTGTCAAAGGATCGCGAAAAAAATTTCGTCAAAGGATCGTGAAAGAAACATGAATTTCGACAAAGAGTCGCGCGAATTCCGTCAAAGGATCACGAAAGAAAAACATTAATTTCGTGAAAAAACGCGAATTTCGTCAAAAAATTGCGAAAAAACACGAATTTCGTCGAAAAAATAACAGCAAATTTCGTCAAAATACCGGAAAAAACAAGCAAATTTTGTCGAAAGATCGCGAAAAATACACGAATTCCGTCAAATGATCGCGAAAAGAAAGTGTATTTTCTCAAAGGATCGCTAGTTTCGTGAAAAAACGAACAAAACGCGCTCAAAAGATAGAAAAAAAACTGTACATTTCTTCAGAAGATCGCGAATTTCGTCCAAAGATCGCGAAAAACAAGCGAATTTCGTCCAAAGATCGCGAAAAACAAGCGAATTTCGTCCAAAGATCGCGAAAAACAAGGGAATTTCGTCCAAAGATCGCGAAAAACAAGGGAATTTCGTCCAAAGATCGCGAAAAACAAGGGAATTTCGTCCAAAGATCGCGAAAAACAAGGGAATTTCGTCCAAAGATCGCGAAAAACAAGGGAATTTCGTCCAAAGATCGCGAAAAACAAGGGAATTTCGTCCAAAGATCGCGAAAAACAAGGGAATTTCGTCCAAAGATCGCGAAAAACAAGGGAATTTCGTCCAAAGATCGCGAAAAACAAGGGAATTTCGTCCAAAGATCGCGAAAAACAAGGGAATTTCGTCCAAAGATCGCGAAAAACAAGGGAATTTCGTCCAAAGATCGCGAAAAACAAGGGAATTTCGTCCAAAGATCGCGAAAAACAAGGGAATTTCGTCCAAAGATCGCGAAAAACAAGGGAATTTCGTCCAAAGATCGCGAAAAACAAGGGAATTTCGTCCAAAGATCGCGAAAAACAAGCGAATTTCGTCCAAAGATCGCGAAAAACAAGCGAATTTCGTCCAAAGATCGCGAAAAACAAGCGAATTTCGTCCAAAGATCGCGAAAAACAAGCGAATTTCGTCCAAAGATCGCGAAAAACAAGCGAATTTAGTCAAATGATTGCGAAAAACAAGCGAATTTAGTCAAATGATTGCGAAAAACAAGCGAATTTAGTCAAATGATTGCGAAAAACAAGCGAATTTAGTCCAAAGATTGCGAAAAACACGCAAATGTTCTCAAAAGATACGCAAATTTTGTCAAAAGATTGCGAAAGGAACTCGAATTTCGGTAAAAGGTCGCAAAAAACACTCAAATTTTGGTAAGGGATCGTGAAATCACGTGAATTTTGTCAAAGGATCGCGAAAAACACGCTAATTTTGTAAAATGGTTGCGGAGATTTTGTTTATTTTTATTTGTGATTTGCTGAATTTAGATTCCTAAAAATTCATTTTTATGTGAAATATATGGTCTTTTTTAAGAAAAATGGTCCCCTTTTACCATTTTTTACTACAAAAGTTGAGTGGGAGTCCTGTATGTTGTATTCATAGGCTTTTCTTTGATTAGTTAAAATTGCTGCTCTAAAATATTTTTTAAAGCCAAATAAACTGATTTTTAGCAGCCGTTCGGAGGAAAGCGATTAAAAAAAATTTTGGTATATTTTCATCGATCATGACCCCGAAACCACCCTCTTTTCAAAATTGACATATATATATAACCATTAATTAAACATTACCCACCATCATCAAAAACCGCATTATTGTGAATGAATTGACAATAAAAATGGATGTCACAAACCTATAATATAGAACTGTATGTATAAAATACAGTCCCTTATACTTAATTACAAGAATTAATAAGGAAGAATAAAATAAAGAAGAACATGGATTCCGAAAAAAGAAGAATATGGATTCCGAAAAAATTGAAAAACTTATATATTGAATTACATTTTCAAGAGTACAGAATTCAATGGTATAAGCAAATCGGTTGTTTTCTGTGAGAAAAAAGCTAAAAGCTGAAAAAAAAAATTTCTCCTGTACTCGAACAACCAATAGAACCAAAAGAATAGTCTCAAGATGAAAACAGAACATTATCAAATGGCATGAAATGGAAAAAAAAAACACTGCAACCCATTAAATATCCAGTTTATAGCAATAGAAATCTTACACAACTTACCGAATAAATTCCTAGTAGATTTTCAAAATATATTCCCGCACATGGAATCCACAAGCAGGACAAAATTAAGGTGAATAAAACAGTTAAGTTAACACAGAAATTAAAACCCATGGATTCAGTTAATACATTTTGAAATACCGTGATAAATACAATTAATATAATATAAATATAAAATAATTACATTATTTAAAATACCTAAAAACAATTTTAAATTGTTTAATATCAATTTTACAATATTGCCAATATTCAGCATTAAATACCACCTGGTGTAAAAAAAATAAAATTATTACTTTAATAGAAGCTTTAGAAAGACAAAATTTTTGGTGCTGCCATCTATTTTATTTTAAAACTATTATTATTATTCAAATGTCACAAAAAGAAGAACCTAATAAAAGCTAAAGAAATAAAAACATATCAACTGCATTACTACACAAATCCTAATATAAAAATACCATACTATATATCGTTATTCAAAAAAAATTTTTAATAAATTAAATGTTAATAAAATGCTTTCAATATATTCTATTACCAAACCCATTTAATCTACAATGAGAAATAAAAAAAAAAAAAAAATTAACATTGATAATATATAGAATATAGCTATATGCTATAAAATAAAATAAATTATATATAATAATAATATAAAAAACTTTAATAATTACCATTACATATAAAAAATGAACAAGAAAGAAAATAAATAAATAAAAAATGGATGTTTATAGAAGATTGTCAGATTCTAAAATTCGCAATATCCTAAAGATCACAAATATAGTGTGTGAATTATCTTCATATTAGCCATAAAAAAGCTAAAAAATATGATTGTGACAATCAAACAAATTAAACCGATAATTAATCATGGAATACAATGTTGAAAATAAAACAATATTAAAAAGTATAGAGGAATAATAATAAAAACTAATTACCCAATTTTAATACATACAGTATAACATAAGTTATATCAAATAAACTTATATGCATAATAATCACTAAAAAGATGGTATATTATTATTAATTAATCTGATATTGTCCTGAGTAGACTAAATTTTAAAAAACAAGTTAATATTGAATTTGATTAAATAAGTTAAATTTAATATGAATTAAAATAAAAAGAAAAGTCACCAATTACATATAAAGCATCAAATCAACATCCATATAAAATACGTAATATATATATATCCATATCCATATATATATATATCTGACCTTTGTCACACTGTAACTCTCGTATTTATGAACCGATTTGGATGTAATTCGGTGTGTACATAGTACATACCAATGTCTCGACCGAGTTCGTTGGCCAGCTTCATCCGCCATTTTGTTTCACAATGGTGGCCATTTAAAATTTTTTTTAATTAAAATTTGAAATGTGGTACCAAAAAATTGAAAATTGAAAAATATTTTTTTCTTATGTATTTGACCTTTATACAAAGATTCCGGAGCAGTTTTTATTTAGTCTATATCTTAAAAAATGGCTGAGTTATAGCATTTTGAATTTCTAGCGTGGCTGACATTTTGAAACGTCCTGAATTTTGTCAAGCGATAAAAGGCGTATTTATGAACCGATTTGGATGTAACTTCGTTTATACATAGTACATACCAATGTCTCGACCGAGTTCGTTGGCCAGTCTCATCCGCCATCTTGTTTAAAAATGGCGGCCATTTAAATTTTTAAGAAAAATTTTAATTTGAAATGTGGTACCAAAAAATTGAAAATTGAAAAAATATTTTTTTCTTATGTGTTTGACCTTGATAAAAAGATTCGGGAGCAGTTTTTGTTTCGTCTATATCTTAAAAAATGGCTGAGTTATAAAATTTTGAATTTCTATCGTGGCTGACATTTTGAAACGTCCTGATTTTTGTCACGTGATAGCGGGCGTATTTATGAACCGATTTGGATGTACCTTGGTGTGTACATAGTACATACAAATATCTCGACCGAGTTCGTTGTCCAGCTTCATTCGCCATCTTGTTTCAAAATGACGGCCATTTAAAAAAATTTTTAATTTAAAATGAGATACCAAAAAATTGGAAAATGAAAAAGATTTTTTTTTATGTGTTTGGCCTTGATACAAAGATTCCGGAGCAGTTTTTGTTTCTGAAAATTTGTTCTTTTGTTTATATCTTAAAAAATGGTTGAATTATAGCACTTTGAATTTCTAGCATGGTTAACATTTTGAAACGATCCTGTATTTGTCACGCGATAACACACGTATTCGCCTATTTCGATGTAAGAAGGCATGTGGATAGTATACATCGATATCTCGACCAAGTTCGCTGGCCAGCTTCATCAGCCATCTTGTTTCAAAATGGCGGCCATTAAATTAAAAAAAATTATATTTATAGTGAGGTGTAAAAAAATTAGAAATTGAAAAAGGTTTCTTTCTTAAGTATTTGACCTTGATATAAGGATTTAGGAGCATTTTTTGTTTGTCTTTATCTTAAAAAATGGCTCAGATATAGCAATTTCAGTATCTAATGTGGGTGACATTTTGAAAAATCTGATTTTTTGCCTGTGAAAGCACTCTTATATATCAATCGATTCCGATGTGAGTGAGCATGTGCACAACAATTACTAAGGTCTTACCAAGTTCATTGGTTAGCCTCATCCACCATGTTGTCTTAAAATGGCAGGCACTTTAAGAAATCGCCGAATTTAGCAGCCAAATATAAGTTTAAATAAAAGCAGCTTGGATAAAGCTGACTAATTTCGCGAAATTCTCATTCATAATGATTTAGTATTGATAAAAATTAGTATTGAATCTCCTATATTCGGTTTCCACTAAATTGAGCTTCGTGTGTTTGAATAATATAAGTTGGCTTTTTTAAAATAAGGAATATGAAAGCTACCTCTTCCTCCCGGCACTGGCCGGAAGGACTTTTTTCTTTCTTCCTGCTGCTAATTTTTCATTATTGCAATCTGTACCCAATTGTCGTTTAGAATGCCCAGAGTTAGCAAATTGTGTGGAGAAATTTTATCTGAGTAATTATTCTTTCAAATGTGAAAATATTTTCAAGATAGCAATCATTTTAATTTTTAAGAGTTAGCATTAGAATTTGTCTGCTCCAAAAACAGAATTTTAATTTTATTGCTACAAAATTCGATTTTTGCTGCTACAAAAATGGATTTTACTACTCCAAAATCAGATTTTTGCTGCTCCAAAATGGCTTTAATTAATTTTTTATTTAAATGGTAATTACTTTAAAACTACTGTTTTTAATTAATATCGTCAAAATAATATAACATTATTTTATTAAACATTAAATTAATTTGCAGAAAGTTTTTGACCCAATATTTGTGCGCGTAGAAAGTTTTTAGTTTTATACAAGTTTGGCATTGGCTAGCTAATATCGATCTCCACAAAAGCCGTTTTTTATTTTTCGATTTCGCTTAGTTATTTTTATTATTATTATTGGGATTCTTTCACTTTTGAAACAGGTTTCGAACTAAGCGAAGAAACTATTTTTTTTTCCTACTGGTATGATGAATTATCAATTTGTCCCTAATTTCAGGAGTTCATCAGTAAGAAACAAAAATTTTGTGATAAAATGTTTAAAATATCATATTTTTATCATATCCCTACATTTAATTAATTTCTTTTTAATAAAATAAATGTTTTTATTTTATTTTTCTGTGTTTGTATTAAATTCAAAAATAAATAAAACAATGCTGCAGAGAAAATATTTATTAAAAGCTGAATATATATATATATATTTTTTAATAAGGTATTCAACCAAGTATGCAAAAAAAAAAAGCCACACTAGAAATCCACATAACTTGGAAATTTAGTAAAAAACAAAGAAAAAATTATAATTTCACATTTGATTACAATTTAGTGTATACTAAAACTACATTGCACTATCATTAAACAAAAACAATGCTGTTCTGTTTTTTTTTTCCGCGTTTATTTGCATATTTGTGTCTTTTGACGGTTTAAACCGGTTAAAACACGGTTTAAATCTATGTCACGTCAAAAACTAGTTTTTGATGGCTAAAACTCAACTCAACTCTGGTACACCGCCGAAGTGAGCAGGAACAACAACGGGATCGTTCAGAAAGTTTTTACGAATCATTGTAAAAGAGATTGCAATGTAGGTAGCTTTTAAAGAATAATTCAAAAACTACTTGGTTGAATGAGCTGTAATTTTGTATTCTCTCATGTCAAGCTTATAGATGCCTAAACTACTTAACCGAATGACTTCCGTTTGGTATCTGACGGTAAAATTTATCGAAGAATCTAAATATGATATCAAAAGTAGGCGTTAGTATTGTGAAAATTTTAAAGTTTGTTAGAATTTCTGTATCTAGGCGACCCTTAAGGAAAATGTAAGTATAGCATTAATTTGTAGACATTACTAGTATTTTTATACGATGATTTGCGGTAGAGTTAGTACGGCTAGGGAATTTCCCTTTTAAATCCAGGGCTGTACATATCATACAAGTTGAAATTTTTCTAACCGAGTGAAAGTATGCAAGCCAGGAATCGAACCCAGATCCTTTTTGGCTTAAGGCTCCTGTCCCTGCCGGCGAAGGCACTCACGAGTTAATGCTAATCCTATGGGGAGGGATTTATATAATATCTCGTTTGCATTTCAACTTTTTTTGCATTGGATAGCCGAGGTCCGTCTCTATATCACATCTTTTTTACTTTTTCGATTTTGCTCGCATATATTTTTTATAAAGTTACTTCACTTTCAAAACCGGTTCTGAAAATGAAAGTGTCATTCTAAAAAATATCTGTAACCAAAATCGAAAAAGTAAAAGGGGCGATGTACAGACGGATCTCGGCTATCCAATGCAAAAAAAAAAAATTAATGTCGAAATGCAAACGAGATATTAGATAAATCCCTCTCCATAGGATTAGCATTAGCTCGTGAGTGCTTTCGCCGGCAGGGACAGGAACCTTAAATTGCTAATGCTCTTCCAGTTGAATTACCTGGTGTGCTAAACAATAAAGTGTACTGACGTCAAGTGTTTAGTGGAGTTTCTTTACTTATTTCCGGCTTATTTTAGCTATTGCCAAGAAGTTGCCTTAGTGAATTGTCGGCCTGTTGTCGTTTCTAGTAGCTCAATTGGTAGACGATAGGTAATTTAAGTGAAAAGGGATCTTGGTTGGGTTCGATTCCCGCCCTGGACACTTTTCACTCAGTTGGAAATTTTTCTACTTATGTGATCTCTTTTCCAATCAGTATGACTGTAAAAAATAATAATGTGTACATACGCATACACCGTTATCATAAAATGTAAATTTTTGAAGACAAGTCGTTTGACACGATGTGGTAGAGATATCGGGCATTTGATCCGGCCCACCTTAAAAAGTCAGCTTTGTTGATACGTTGACACGTTTTGTTGATAGTTTGTTTTCAGTGAAGTTAGAGATTCATTTTTGACCTGGATTCCGCCGAAATAGATCATATTCGCTTTCTTTCAACAAGAAGACTGACGTAAAATTGACGAAAGTGGGTCACGGGTATTTGCCCTGAAACTCCGATTGTTTGGACTAAGGTGTCACCGGATGCTTCAGTGTTTTGAGGATGCAAAATAATCGGTGGAGATGAGATGTTTTGATGAACCGTTAGGTAAAGAAGTTTATTTTTATTTTCGGTTCTTCGCGAACTAGTTGTTGAAATTGTAGATTTTTTGTTGTTGTTGAAAGTAGTTCGCGTTATCAATGCTTTAAAAATATTTAAGTATAACTTCAAAAATCCGGCATCATGGGGACCGAGACTATGCCGGATTTTTGTAGGAATATCAAAAGAGTAACTAAGAATATCAAAAGTAGTACTATATTCTTAATGGTGCCTTTAGCCATAATTTAATTCATTATTAAGTGATAATTATGTAAGAAAACGAGAAAATTAAATATAAAAAAAAAAACTTACTTTAATTGATATTTTCTATGTTACAGAAAAAAATCTAATAAATAGTAAAATTATTTCTTCTTTTGTAATTTCGGAAACATCGATGTCAACTTTAATTGTTTCAACTTTTTTGGCCTTTCTTTAACAAGTTTTTATTTTTTATTTTATACAAATGAAGAATGTCTATTTCGGAAATACAGACTTTTTTCTCTACAGCAGATATTAATCCTCCAGTGAAATTTATGCGTTTTTCTAGTAACGACATTTCCTCGTCTTTTGAGCTGTTACTAGCATTATCGGCGATTCTATTTAGCACAGCATCAGCCATCTCGTTGTCCGTTAAATTGTTCGTTTTTTACTCCTTTTCGTCAATGCCTAACCAATCATCTATATCTCTTTTTTCGACACTTAATGCATTTTCAGATTTTGCGCTTTCAATCAGCTCATAAATTGGTCTTTTCACGGGAAATGTGAAAGCCTGAAAATTCTTCCTCATCATTGATATCGCCGTTGCCGAAAATTCGTTACGGCCATATATGGTGCTATGCATTCGCCAAAGTTGTCCCCAAAATTGTTCAACTTGCTAAGCAACTGTGCAGCTCCCAAAAAATTTGTTCAGAAAATAATAGCCTCTGACAAATAAAGGAAGTCAAATAGTCTTTTTTTTTTTTTTTTTTTTTTTTTTTTTTTTTTTCATTTTTCCTTTCAACCTTTAAGTTTTTAATTCATAAAGAATTGCTATTTTTCTTCTCCCATAACTTGAAAGTGTAAAAGAAAAGGGAAGGGAAAAGATGGTTTTGATGCCGGATTTTTGAAGTCATACTGTATATTTCATGTAACAAGAATAAATATGCATACGTATACTACCTACAAAATCTGCTGTGTTGCTAGTGTTGATTTTGTCTCCTAAGATCGATCCGTCAATAATATAGACCTACACGTGGAATAGACCTACACGTGGTTCCCTCGGTGGAAGTGTTTTCAAGGAGAACTGGCCGGTATTTATAATTACATCTGAAGAAAACCACCAACGCTTGTGACAGCCAACTCAACTTATTTCGGCGGATTCGAACCTAAATCATCACCGGCACAGCGATCTCTCAGTTTAATCAGCGTAGTAAACAACTTTAATTAGCCTTACGTATTTTTTTTCACCCCTCAGTGCAATTCTTACAATAGAATTTTTTGTCTTTTGAGTGGGTAAAAGGAAGAATCGCCTGACAATTTTACAATTGCTAGTTTGCGGCTGTCGCAATTAAATCAGACTGACATTAAAAAATTTAAAGATTAAAAAAAAAATTCACAGTACAATTGCATCGAAAAGTTGGGAAAACTCAAAGGGAAAACTTGCTTCGTTCGTACTATGAGTATATACTTCTGTTTGTGAAACGTGCAACACTATGAAGGAACCCTCCAATATGAACGAAATGTTCCGCGCCACTAGCTTTCCGCAATATGCTCCGGCCCCCTCTGTTTGTACAAAGTTCCTACGCCACTGCAGATAAAATTGTTAAAGTGGATTTATCTCTAATCATGATTTAGTTTTTGTTTGTGAAATTAGTATATTTGACTTCGAAATCTACCTCTGCCTGTAGGCCGGGCCGGCAGGGATTTTACTTCAGATTTTGTTCGAAAGACGCTATTTTAATCTCTGATATACAACTTCCGTTGTACGATTTTGTAATCTGAAACCGTCAAAATGGATGTTTTCTCACAATAACTCATTTTTTGAATTACTTTAAATGTGATTAAAAAAAACAAAACAAAACAAAAAGAAAACTTGCGCTCTTACCTATCTAGAAGTAAATTGTAACTTTTCTCGAAACAACACTGAATCACGTCATAATGTTTAGTAAGCTTATTTAAAGTTTTTTGGAATATCAAATTAAATATATTCAATCCTTTATTATTCTTTTCTTGAATGCTGTTCGGTCATATATTCCAAAAAGTCACAGCATCATAATAACTTATGAATATCATCATCAGCCTTGATAGTAACAACTGCTAACAGAGTGTAGCAACACAAGGGAATAAGCAGCAAACATACCACAGCATGAGGACTTCATTCCTCAATATTTTACATAAATTCGACGCTGATGCACGATCAGAGGGTGCTGTCTGATTTGATTCCCCCCCCCCCCCCATATTCTCAGTCATCCAGAGCCGAAACCAGGGGGGCATGTGCTAGGGCGCCAGAATGGATGGCGAAGTGGGCGCCAAATGAAGATCTTGTTTGCCGATTTTCATACTTCTGTATTTAGCACGGTAATGTTAAAATCGTGCTTTCTCGTATCTCAAAGCAACAGAAGAATCTAAGGATGATATGGGATAAGGATCCTGTATAAAATGGAATTTTTTTCGTATACTTTTGATTCCATTTTCAAGATTTTAATAAACGAATATTTGACAAAGCTCATTACATATTACGTATTTTATGATTACATATTTTAAATTTAAAAAATAAGTCGGCTATTAGAAACTTAGTAATATTCTCTCTGTAAATTTACTTTGTGTAGAAGGGGGAGGGGGAATCCATGTTTGCCCCGGGTGCAAAAAACGCTCATTTTGAGCCCTGCAGTCATTTCAGCATTTAGCATTTTGAGCTGATAAAGTTTAATAATAATCTACAATCATTTTTTGATCAGATTTTTTTCTTATGCGATTTTAAACTTTTTTTTTTCGAATTTCGCAGTGTTTTTTCCCTTTTAGTAAAAGGAATACGGTTTCAATCTTTAAACCCAATAGCCAATACAGTAAATTTCTCTTTTCAATAAAGTTTATACAGAATTCGTGCAGCGTTTTTTAAATTTCTCGCGGACATTTTTATACACTTTTAAGTTTTTTCACGTTTCGCGGTGATTTTTTGACATTCGTGAAAGAATTTCAGGTTTCAAACTTTTGTTAACCTAATATAACACATTTTGTCCCCTGCGATTTTATTATTATTTTTTTCCCCCGTTTCGCGGCTATTTTTCCATATTAGGTTGGTTGTGTTTATGACGGCCAATTATCAGTTATAGGCCCTAAAGGGGGGGGGGGGAGGTGCCCTTCGTGGAGGTCTTTCTAAGGGAACCTGACCCATATTTACGCAAGGAAATCCAAGGTTCGAGGAAAATTACAGGAAACTCCGAACGATTAGGCCGACGGACGCGATTGGGTTCGAACTCAGAACCTCTCGGCCACTGGTGGGGTTTTCCATATTAGGAATTAGTTTTCAATCGTTTAGCCCAATATAGGAAAAGTTGTTTCTTCTCTTCAATAAATTTTATTCGGAATTCATACAGTGATTTTTTAATTTTTCGTGATTTTTTTTTTATTCGATTTTTAGAGTTTTGTGTTTCGCGGCCTTTTTTAATACTGTTTTAAACTTTCTGTGTAGTATCACAAATTTTCCACCTTGCGATTTTTGAATTTTTTGCATTTTTACTTTCTTCTATCTGCAATAGAAGAAAGTATTGTAGTCGAAATTTTTTTCGACTTCCGTTTTTCGACGGATTTACACGTTTTAGGGGTCAGATAGCCCCAAAATAATTTTTTACAAAATGTCTGTCTGTCCGTGTGTCGCCATTGTACCATCGAAAAGTGTATGAAGTTATGCATAGAATTGAACCAAAATTTTTGTGTATGTATTTGACTGTGGCAAGCAGGTCCTCCTCCAATTTAGAAATATTCTGCCGGAAGTGGTCGCATTAATACCAATTTTTGTGCCATTTTCATTATTGTACCATCGAAAAGTGTATGAAGTTGTACATATAATTGAAATAAATTTTTTGTGTATGTTTTTGGCTGTGGCCAGTAGGTCCTCCTTGAATTTGAAAAAATTCTGTATGAAGGGGGCGCTGTAATTGCGAAGTCTGTGTCATTTTTATTATTATACCTTCGAAAAGTGTATGAAGTTGTGCATAGAATTGAACCAAATTTTTTGTGCATGTTTTTGGCTATGGTCAGCAGGTAAACCTTTAATTTGGAAATATTCCGTCAGAAGAGGGCGCTTTAATAGCGATGTCTGTGCCATTTTCATTATTGTACCATCAATTAGTGCATGAAGTTATGCATACATTTGAACCAAATTTTTACTTTCTTCTATCTTCAATAGAAGAAAGTATTGTAATCGAAATTTTTTTCGACTTCCGGTTTTCGACGGATTTACATGTTTTAGGGGTCAGAGATCCCAAAAACATGTTTATAGAAAATGTCCGTCTGTCCGTGTGTTCGTCTGTCTGTCGCCATTGTGCCATCAAAAAGTGTATGAAGTTATGCATAGAATTGAAACAATTTTTTAAGTTTTTGGCAATGGCAAGCAAGTCCTCCCTGAATTTGGAAAAAATTCGCCGGTAGGGGGCGCTGTAGTAGCTATTTTTGTGCGACTTTGAATATTGTACCATCCAAAAGTGTACGAAGTTACGCATAGAATTTAACCAAATTTTTATTTTAAGTTGTTGGCTTTGGCAAGCAGGTCCTTCCTTAATTTAGAAAAAATTCGCCGGTAGGGCGCGCTTTAATAGTGATTTTTGTGCCATTTTGAATATTGTACCATCGAAAAGTGTATGAAGTTATGCATAGAATTGAGCCAAATTTTTTGTGTTTCTTTTTGGTCATGGCATGAAGGTCCTCTCTGAATTTGGAAAAATCTGGAAGGGGGCACTATAATTACGATGTCTGTACCATTTTCTTTATTGTACAATCGAAAAGTGTATAAAATTATGCATACAATTGAACCAAATTTTTTGTGCATGTTTTTGGCTTTGGCCAACAGGTCCTCCTTGAATTTGGAAATATCACGCGGTAAAGGGGCTCTGTGATAGCGATTTTTGGATACTTTTCTTGATTTTTCGGAGTTTTATTGTCTAACGGCGGCTCGTGCAAAGGCGGGAACTCACTTCCTGCTAAACCGGCTATTCGCAAACATCTGATAACAAAGGATGCAAACATCTGAAACATAAGGAAAAACTATTAATTTTAACAAATATCATGATATAGATTAACTCGTTTTTAGTTCATTTAATTGACTGAAGCACATGGGCGTAATCTGGCGGGGGCAAGGGGGGCATATGCCCCCCCAGTTTTTTAAGAGCAGGGGCAAGACATGTATTTTGCCCCTCCAGTTTTTTGTCTTCTTTTCAAATTTCTGTATTTCCTTTTTCGCTTTTTTTTACCCCTTTAGTTTAATAATTTATATTACTATCTTGGGTTTGAACTAGAATTGGATACAGCAAAATCAAAACAGCCAGAATTAATGTTTTCACGTTGACATAAGTAATTTTTCTTATGTCTTGACAAAACCTTCTGCTATAATAACAGTTCAAGAGAATTTTTTTCCGTCTCCCTTTTTTTCCTTTTTGTACAAAGTACAAAACTTATTTTCCTCTTCATTTCCAGGGATTTTTTTTTTTTTTTTTTTTGGGGGGGGGGGGGGGTGCACGTGTGGGAAGAGGTGGGAATAGATATCACGATTACTGTGTCTTGACTCTGACCATTGTCCTTTTTCGTAAGATAATATAAGCACAAAACAAGAACTTCCTGGCCCTCGACTATAGTGACGCTCCTTGAATATACTTGTAGCGTCAGTCCAGTACTGGTGAGCTGAGGAAATTCTCATGGCGTCTAGATATACAGATGCACACACATTCCGTTCTCTCGCGTACATCAGGAACTAGAGTCTTGCACATGTCGCGTTGTACCCGGTTGTACCGTTGGGCGTAATCTGGTGAGGGCAAGTGGGGATCACATACCGCCAAGTTTTTCAGGAACAGGGCAAATACCTTTTGCCCCTACAGTTTTTCTATCGCTTTGTAGTTAAAGCCCAGCTTTGTATTTCTATTTTTTTTTAATTTAACCATTTATATGCTATTTTGCGCACGAACTGGCATAAGCATTGTATAATTCAAAATAACCAGAATTAACGTCTTCACGTTCATAGAAGTAATTTCTGATGCAGTAGTCAAAGCTCAAGTAAGAATATTTCCTCTGCTCTATTTTTCAGAAAAGCGGAACCATTTTTCCTTTTTTATTTTCATAGAACTATTTAAATGCACATGTGGGACAGATTTCTTGATTACTATCTTTTGATTCTGACTATTGTCATTAGAGTTTCCTTCATCTGACGAAACCCTATTCGTCTCACTCGTCTGTCTGTCACAGTGCTCGTAACTATATATGTTGGAGACTTGAAATTTTGCATACTTATAGCTGAAGACCTCACATCAAACGACAAATCGTAAAAATTTGAAAAACTAGTAATTAATGGGCGTTGTTAATTAAAAAAAAACCAATTACAAGATCTGAAAGGCATTCATGATTCAACAAAAGCATAGATTTTTTTTATCAAATTATAAAAACCATCTCTTCCATCGATTAAAACCAGGTGTCATTTTAACGGCAGATAAGGACTACACTGTAAAAAAAATACTGCCAGTTTTCCGGTAGGAATCGGAAAAATAATTGCCCTTATCGTACCGGAATAATTTCCAACCCAGCTCGGAATAAAATCCGTAAAATACCGTTTTACTGACTATTTCCTTATTTTTACGGATTTTATTCCGAGCTGGGTCGGAAATTATTCCGGTACGATAAGGGCAGCTATTTTTCCGATTCCTACCAGAAAACTGGCAGTATTTTTTTTACAGTGTAGCGATTGCTTTAAGGCGCTTTTATTTCTTTTCTGCTCAACCCAGAAATTCGAAATTAGTACCACAAGACGGGGAAAAAAACCAGTTTTCAGAAATTCTAAAAATTATCTTGATCGTACCATAAAAACTTTGAAATTCTTTAAAAATCGAGAAAAAAATCTTTTATTTTCCTTCATTTGTGAAGGCGACAGATGTCTGATGAATTGAATTTTCGGCGATAACCAGAGAATATAAAACGGGTCTTGCGGTCAGAAACAGACTCGGAATTTTTATATAAGACCAAATTTAAATATCGACTTTCGAGCTTTGATTTTTATGCCATCCGACGTAAAATTTCATTCTCTTTCAGAATATGTCTTTATTTTTTAATTTCGATAATCTGAAGCGAAGATAATTAATTTTTTGGTAATTAAAAGCAGAATTGAATTTTTTGCACGGCAGGCCAAGTGACACGGAATGAAAAAGAGTTACATTTTTACCCGGTAGCAGAAAGTGCGTGACGTGCGTCGCAGATTTATTTTGGACCTTGCAGATAAATTTGCCAACTTGAAAAAAAAAAGGATTTCCTTAAAGAGAAAAAAAAAAAAATAAGTACGAAAATTATGACAAAAAATATCGTGAATTCGACAAATGGTCGCATAAAAATCGGTAATTTATAGCCAAAGGGTCGCTGCAAAAACGCAGATTTCGCCAAAAGATCCTGGACATAAACATGAATTCTGTCCTAGGGTTGTGGAAAAAATACAAATTTCTGTTACAGTACAGGATCGCGGAAAAACGCGAATTTAGTCAAAGGATCGCGGAAAGAACCTGAATTTAGTCAAACGATTTTGGGGAAAATGCACATTTAGTCAAACGATTTTGGGGAAAATGCACATTTAGTCAAACGATCGCAAAAAAAATGCAAATTTATGTCAAATGATCGTGAAAAAACGCAAATTTATGTCAAAGGATTGCGGAAAAAAACGCGGAATTTCGTTAAAAGATCCCCAAAACCGTAAATTTCTGCCAAAAGATCGCTGTTTAAACTTGAATTTTATCCAAAAATGCCAGAAAAACATGAATTTCGTTCCATGGGCGCGGGGAAAAAAGCAAATTTCTATCACAAAATCGTAGAAAAGGCTTGAATTTCGTCAAAGGATCGAGGAAAAAACACGAATATAGTCAAACGATCGCGATAAAGAAAAGCAAATTTAGTCAAACAATCGCGAAAAAACGCAAATTTCTCTAAAAGGATTGCGGGGAAAAGCGGAATTTCGTCATACGATCGCGAAAAACGCAAATTTCTGCCAAAGAATCTCTGTAAAAGCGCGAATTTCGTCGAAAGATCTCGGGAAAAACGTGAATTTCGTCCAGGGGTGCCGCAAAAAACGCAAATTTCTGTCACAGGTTCGAGGAAAAAACACGAATTCCGTCAAAGGATCGTGGAAAACGCGAAATTTCATCATAAGATCGCGAAAAATGCAATTTTCTGCCAAAGGATCGCGGTAAAAACTCAAATTTCGTCAAAAGGACGCCTGATGGATGTACAGAATTCCTAAATTTTAACTTAGTTTATTCCTGACTCCTGCTCTTGTAATGATAAATTCTTATCATTAAATTAAATATCTTTTTTTTTTTTTTTCCTTTCAGTTAAAGAAAAAAATAAAGCTCTGTTCTCTTAATATATCTCTTATTATATATGAAAGATCTGATAAGATTTCTGTGAAATAGATAATCAATGTGGTCGCTATTTTCCTTATGTGTTTATTCTATGCCATTTTTATGCACGTATCTAAAAGTGTGCTGGAATAGTCAGGGCTTAATTTCTAACAGAAAAAGTACCGGAGCCCTAATGTTCTGCGGTACTGGTACAACAACCGTACCCAACAACTCCCCCCCCCCCCCCCCCCCAGTCACTCTAATCTGCATATTTATATTTCGCACATTATTTTCAAAGTTTAAACCATTATTTTTCTTTAGCAAAATAAAAGTTTTAAATATCTATACTTAGTTATCAGCTATATATACTTAGCTGTCAACTATTTTCACTTTTTAGTTATCACTCCTTCTGAATAGTAATCTTTGCCTAATTTTAAAGTTAATTAATTGCAGAATTCTGCTATTAAATATGGTAAGGATTATGATTAGGAAATAGTGTTAACACAAAAAAGGGATAGTTCGCAGCTATGCATTTTTAAGAAGAAAAAATGAAATTTACAGAAATTAATATTTTTATGCTGAAGAATGGAACAATGTTTTACAATTTCCTATAAAAGGTGCATATCTTAAACTGTAATAGATTCCTTCCGCATAACAATCTTTTGTGGTGAGTCTCTGAAAATCAGATTAAATTAAAAATTTGACACCGTTATCGGAAAGAATCCATGCTTTTATAGTAAAAGGGTAAACACTGCTCGATTGCTTTCTATCACGAAAATAATACATGGCAATTATATCCACTTACAAATGAAAGTGACTTCGTAAATGTGCAGAGCAGAGCCTTAGCATAGGTACCGTTCATGATAATAAATAAATTAAAAAATCACTAACGTGATTTTATTACTCGTCCGCAATAGAAGACAAAACACCTCAAGCTGATGCTCGTTGGCTAAAACAGAAAATATTCTTTTCAAGTTAGATATCTAAAAAAAGAAAAAAAACAGCCAATAAAAAATTATCCTACTCCTACTATCACAAAAGAAAATCGAACTGAAAGCAAATTCATTGTTTAGTCTCTTGAGTGGTGCCGTATCAACACGTCGTTGCCGACATAAATTTGAAAATGAAAAAAACGATTTTCTTTTTCCCTTCATTCTGATCAAAATAGCATTAAAATATTTTGAAATAGAATATAATACCCAATTTTAAAGGAGGAAAAGTTTTTTTTTCTATACATGAATAAATAAAATTTTAATTGTAATACAGATTGAGCTCGAGTCAGTCCAAGCCCAAAAACGGATATAAAAATTGAGTCCGTTTTATCTCCATCTCCTTCGAGTGCGACACATTAAGTCACATACAGTAGACTCCCTTAAATCCGCGAACGCCTAAAATCCGCGTATTTTTTTCCAGGGTTGTAATTTTAACCGGTCAAAATTGATTTTGACCAGGACACTGGATAAAAGTGGTTTTAACCGTCCAAAATTGGTCAAAAGTGGTCAGAAATGGTCAAAACTGTTAAAAATGGTCTTAATTTTAATAATTATTTTTTCTTTGCAATTAAAAGTAACTTAATAAGTAATAAAAGTAACAGGCAGTTAAAAAAATAATACACTGATAAGTTAAGGAGGCTCATTAGTAAAATATGCTTATGCAATACAATAAGAAAGCTAGATCCATAACTGCCCTATCATTGTTAATTGTGTATCAACAGGGAAAAAAATCATTCTTCCTTTCAGCTGTTGATACAGGGGCATTTAAAAAAACTGCCCAGTATTGATTAAAACTAGCAGCTGATGTTAAAGAAGAGGTAGAAAACAAGTTTGCTTGTAAAGTAAGAAGTTTTGTAAGTGACAATGAAAACAAGATGAAATGCATGAGAGAAGATTTTCGAAATGAATATAGAGACGAACAGTTTATTTCTTATGGATGTACTATGCATTACTTGAATCTAGTAGGACAAGATATTACAAACAAAAACAAAGTTAATTCAATAAGAAAGCATGTTATTGAAATGAAAAATTGCAGATGAGCATGAAGATAATATTGATGATAACATTGTTAAAATCATTAACGATGTATACAAAAAAGTAAAACATTTATAAAATCAACTTAAGCCTATTTCCCTTGCTTTAGATAAACTTAAAAAGAAAGATGCTACTATATCTGATGCATGTGACAAATGGTTAAGATTGCTAAAAGAAAAAGATCTTGAAATTTATTCTAAAATGATACAGTCTCGATTTAATGAAAATGTTACCCCAGTTCATTTTCCGGCTCATATGCTGAATCCTGTTTACATGAGTAAAAGTATTGATGAAGAGAAGCAAAAAATAGCAAGGCAGTGGTTACATGATAATATTGATCCTACCTTTTTGCCTCTTGTGATTGTATTTCAAGCATAATCCTCACCATATCCAAAATCCTATTTTTCTGAAAGTGTAAAAGATACAATTGGGCCTGATGCCTGGTGGACAGCAATGAAGAAGGTTAAAAGGCATTGATACAAAATTTATTGAATTCACATTACATCTAATGAACTGTTGTGCCAGCGCATCATCAACTGAAAGATTGTTTTCTAAAGTTGGAATAATCCAAAATAAATTATGAAACCATCTAAGTTTAGAGACAACTGCAAAACTTGTTACTTGTAATCATTTTTTAAATTCAACACAACTTACATAAAAAAATAAAAGATCTTGTGTATAAAAAATAATTAAAACATTTGTGTTGTATCTTGGTGTTATGACTTTTTTAATTTGGTATTTGCTGGTGTTATGTTACTTATATTATGACATTTTTAACAAATGTTAACTTAGTTTTTAACATATCCTAGTAAAACATATTTGATTTGTAGCAAATAAATTGAATAGCCAATTTCAGTGGTCAAAATGGTCAAAATTGATTTTGACCAGGACGGTTAAAACCGGTTTAAACCACTGGTTTACCACCATGGTTAAAACCGAGACAACCCTGTTTTTTTCAGATGTAAACAATGAAATTTACAGTTAAGTTGCAGGAACAAAATTCAAGATGGCATTGAAATCAGCGGCTACCGCAATGTTTTTTTTACTAAATTTTTTGTTAATCATTCTCTTTTGGTTATTACAGTTGATTTATTACTAAATAAATTTACATTACTTTTGATTTTGATATAAATTTGCATATCTATATGAAGACATATCGATCTTACGATCGCTTTACCGATAGATGGCAGCATAGGACTTTAGAAATCGAATTGAATCGATTTCGTCTGTAGTCATTTAATATTTTTCTAATTATTTTAATAATTACTTACGTTTAAACTAATAAATTATTTTAATATTTTACTTATTTTAATGTTTCACTTTATTGTAAGCATTCATTATAATTTCTCTTGCTTAACTACCAATCAAATTAATGTTTCAAAAATGTAAACAAATAAATGACCAGAAATCCGCAAAATTCTAAAATCCGCACAATCTCTGGTCCCAAGCTGTGCGGATTTGAGGGAGTCTACTGTATAAGTATTTTGGTTAAAAAAAATGCAAAAGCTTAAGATGGGAAGGAAAGAAAAAGGTAATTTAGACTTCGGTTTTTCGGAAGCGCTATTGCGCTGGGCTCCGGAGCCCTGTATTTATAAGCTCCGGCGAATTCCGATCAATATTTAAATATTTACTAAAAACAGAGAAGTACCGGAGCCGGGCTCCGGCGCAAATTAAGGGATACTTTTATACCTGGGAATATTATTTGTTCTCGAGTATATGAACCATGTTACATATTCATTATTATTTAATTCTTCATAAAATATTAATTTTTGCTATTTACTTATTTAGATTAATATTATAGTTGGAATATAGTTCTATTTATTTTTTAGTATTAATCAGTAAGAACCCTATTTATTTTAACACTTATAATATTTGTACATAATCGCAGTACAGATTTTTTTAACTATTGATTTTACAAATTTGGTTCTTTCGCATCCGGATGTTATTTCGTACGCTGATTCGTAAAATCTAAATTTAAAAAAAATCGGACCACAACTTTCCGGTTTATGAAAAAATCGATTTTTAAACATAAAAGGAATGCTTTTTCGTACAGACAATTGACGGGAATTTGTTAAAATTAGGAAAACTAAAGAACCGATCGATTTTAAACTTTGACATAGTTCATAACACATAAGAATTTTATGAATTTAAGGTGAGCTGAATTTGTGTGTGTGTGTGGGGGGGGGGGGGAAACAAGGGCTCCGTGAAAAAAATGGCTAATCTGATTTGTAAAAAAACTTTACGCATTTGGTTACGTCTATTTATTAATTACATGCATTATCATTTAGCTTTTATTACCGTTTATTTGTTAGCTCCCAGACTATCAAAGCTTGATAGCTAATGTGCCCGCATGTTCTGTATATACGTAATGCGATAATTTTTTATGGAAAAATCCGTTTTGTTTTAAACTTTGTATAATATATAAAAAACTGAAAAATGGGAGTGGATAATTTTCAGGGGGACGCATTCCTAAATATAATAGTGCTGCCATTTATGCAAGGAATTATTAATTTTCTATTAACAATTTTGGTTTGTTAATTTAAGGATAAAGTGTTTTGAAAGAGATATTAAACGAAATCCTCTGCATATCACACTTGCCCACTTGTTTTCTTTAGGATAAAATAATACATAATTGATTTTTTTTTATGGTTTTCTGGCTGGTTTTCTCCTTACGTCCAGAAATTCGGTTCAAAATTCCAATTGATGGTATTCTCTGAAAGATCATTTACGTTTACCAAAGAATGGAAAACGTATTTCGATTACATAGTTTCTGAATAACACCTGCCTATTCCATGCTTTTCCGAACAAAAATAAATGAAAACTTGTGTCATAAAGTTAACTCTTTGGATTTGAGACCAGCCTTAAGTACAATTGAAGAATATGGTAAAAAAAGAAATATGCTTTAGATAAATCGAAGCAGAAAACTTGACATTTTTTTCTTCATTCTTCCATCAAAATACTATAAATTACATAAAATTTTGTATTTAATATTTTGAAAGTAAAAACATTATATAAAATTACTGAATATTTTTATTTCGGTCTTTAAGGGGAGCCCACTTAGAAAATGGGAAAAATTGAAAACATTCGAATTAAAATAAACATTAAAATCAGTGTTTAATTTAAATTTTTGTATTGCTAAATTATCTGGATTCATCTTAAACCAGAATGAATGGGATCGTATCAAAAGTATTTTTCGCTAAGAATGGCGGTTGACTTTCAGAATGTTTCTCTGATAACGGGTTCTGAACTCCCCAATTAATTACTTTTTTCACACTACATTTGAGGTTGTTTCAGAGCTTTGATAGTCAAGAACGAAAAGAGTGGGAAAAACGAGTTATCTGGAATTTCCCTGGAAATTAGTGGACTATAACAGTTTACCACAAGTTGAAAAAAAAAATGAACTATTAATGTTACTAGATTTAAACAGCTCTAAAATCTAACCGATGATTAAGATGTCGCATACGAATTATTTTTTCAATCGATCCCTTTCAAATTTCTCCTGTATGCTAATTTTGTTTTTTTCCCCTTAATAAATGTGTATCGGTATGAAAAAGAAGAAATAATTATCAAATGAATTATTAAGGGGAAATGTCAAAAAAGCTCGCCCAATTTGAGGACAATCTATACTAATAAAAAAAAAGTTTCGCTTTGTGTGTGTGTGTGTGTCTGTGTATGCGATGGCTAGCAAAATCTAGCGTAAGTACGAAGCTGACAATTTTTATGAAAGTAGCCCAAAGTCTCTTCTGAGACTTCAGAATTTTAAAATTCTAATAATTAGTTGAGTTATTAATATTCGCAAATCACTCTCATTAATAACTCATCTCGGCCCTTGCGAAAGGGAAAAAGTGGTGGCGCACGCGCAGAAGCCTTATTTATGCATCGGGAGAAAATGAAGTTCAAAAAGAAGGAATTTCGGGAGTATTTTGTCATTATTTATTAACTTACATCAGTCAAACTGCTTAGTTAAGTTAAAAACGGATGACATGTTCTATAAGATCGTACTCTTATGTCTCAAATGCCGCAATCAATTGAAAAAAATATCACAGTTAATCCTTCGAATTTTTTTTTCCAAAAAGGCTCGTTTTTTCCGTGAAGCGTTTTTCTGTCCTGTTGCAGCGCCCCTCGAGGACGCAATTTTAGAGGTACCGACAATTTAAAAATGTGCTCTCAAAGCTAAAACCTTCTAATCGGTGGTTTTAAAAAATATTAATTTTAACCTTTTCAAATACACTGGCAAACTCAGGTCACTTCGTGTTTTATGGAGACGATATTTTTTTAACCCTAAAAGTAAAAAAAGTCCATATTTTAACACACTTTACTTTTTACTTTACACACCATACTTTTTTTTCTGTTTAGAGCATCTCTATAGGACAGATTTACATAACCTACAAAATTTTTGAAACGTTCGGACGGGTATAAAATATTTTTTACAAGATAAAATATGTGAAAAATTCGATGGAAATAAAAAATCTGAGTGTTTCGTCGCGGTTTCGCCCCTTCAGGGCACAATTTTAGAGGTACCGACAAAACCAAAAATATGTTCTTAAAGGTGAAACATTCTTCTAATCGATGTTATAATCGGCTTTTAAAAATAAGGATTTTAACCCTTTCAAATATACCGGCACGGAGGTTACTTCGCGCCTCACGGTGACGATATTTTTTCTATGCTAAAAGTAACTATACGTGCGTATTTTAACAGAAACTTTTTAGAGCATTTCGATAGACCAGATTTACGTCACCTGCAAAAATTTCGAAATGTTCAGACGAGTATAAATATTTTTATAAACTAAAATATATGAAAATATCTACGAAATCAGTAAAAACCTGGGTGTTTTTGCGCGGTAAGAAAAAGACGTCTTAATTTAAGTATATGTGTGTGGTGATAGGGAGGGAGGGTATAAATATTTTTTTTTAAATGGCCTTAAAATTTTTGCCCCCCCCCCAGTCTTAGAGCCCAAGTTACGCCTATGTGCAAGATATATATATTTTTTAAATAAAATTCTTGCATTATTTTATGCGTCTGTGTATTTTGTCTTTTGAGACACTGACATTGATTTTATTTTAAAGTTATTTTATGGATATATTTTGCTTTGACACCAATCTTCAAAATTTTCAATCAGTCTGAATACTTGTTACAAGTAGCCTCCTGCATCTTAGTTTTTAGTCAAAATTGTTATTTCTAGCAAGTACCTCTATATATCCATTACTTTGAACTTTTTTCAATTTTCCTCTTTTTTGAATTCCATAACTTTTCAGCATCTTCAATAACCAATGAAAATTGGATATTTGTTGTTATATTGCTAAAGAAAATGGTTAAAGGAAAAAAAATGCATATTTAATCAAGTATACATAAGTAACCAAAATTAGAAAAAGTGGTATTTCTGTAAAAAAGAGAAGAAAAGTCAGCTACAAACAGGGTGTAGGAAAGGAAGGGACATTCCCCTTAAAACAAAGACAATTTTTTCAAATTGCATGAAATGTTCTAATTATAGTCTATATAATTATACTATAAACACTGATAATATTTCTAGCTAGTAAATATGCAAGTAAGAAATCTCAATATCCGCTGTGCAAGTTGCATTTTTACTTTTAATTTTATTTAATATTTCAATTTATCAAACCACAATTTTATTTTAGTATTAATCAGAAGATTTAATTCTTGTGAATTATAACAGAAATACGTTTCTGTTATTATTACTCGACAGCTATTTGATACAATCGTCTGCCAGTGCAGAAAGTTTTGGGTCTCCAGAACACGAGAATAAAATTCTGAGTCACACTCATTAAAATAAGTCAGTGGTACAATTTATCACACCATCATGAACCCTATGGTTAAAATTCAGAAAAAAGCAATAGTAAATTTTTAGATTATTTTAACAAAAGTGTTTAAATATGCATTTTTATAGACATGGTAAAAAAACTAAAAATTGTGGTAAATTCCTGCCAATATTGTATTATTATTGTTTCAGTTTGACATAGAAATATTTTAGTTACTAATCCACTTCTTTCATAAATTTTGAATGCTCATGATTTGTATATTATAGATTTACATCTAATAAGTATGTTTTTTTATTCTATTTTCAGATTTCGCATCTTATCTTTAATCCCTTGATGGAGTTATTGCCAGTTTATAAAACAGAATATTGCCAGGCACAGCACAAATAAATTTCTGTTTGTGTGTACTTGAGTTGTACAGTTTTCTGCACAAAATAAAAGTAACAAGTGAAATTGAAGCTCAAAGCTTTTTAATCTAATTCAGTTCCTTTATATCTTAAGTTAAAGCACATATAACCATGAAGCAAAAACTAATGCGACCTGGTCCTTCTGAAATTGTTTACAAGAACATGAGGTTCTTAATAATGGACAGGCCAACGGATGCAACGATTGCAACGTTTGTCGAGGTAATTTCTTATATGCATTTTTTTTTTCTCTAATCAAACACTGATTGATATATATACAGAACTGTCATGTAGATTTTCTGTAGTTTGTACAAAAAAAAACTGTCACCTACTAACTATTGAAGAAAAAAGAAAAAAAAATCATATTACCCATAGATTGTGGAAAACCTTCCATTGTTATTCAAATGCATTATACAGTAGACTCCCTCAAATCCGCACAGCTTGGGACCAAAGGTTGTGCAGATTTTAGAATTTTGCAGATTTCTGGTCATTGATTTGTTTACATTTTTGAAACATTAATTTGATTGGTAGTTAAGCAAGGGAAATTATAATGAATGCTTACAATAAAGTGAAACATTAAAATAAGTAAAATATTAAAATAATTTATTAGTTTAAAAGTAAGTAATTATTAAAATAATTATGTAAAATAAAAATATTATGAATGAAATCGATTCAATTCGATTCCAAAAGTCCTATGCTGCCATCTAGTGATAGCAAGGAGAACAGTGTTAATGCTATTATCTATATAGCTTATTGCACTCACTGTAACCTTTTTCATTGTTATTTAGAGTCCTGAATGCTTTTCTCATACTGCTTTGTATGTTTAGAAATAAATTTGTCTATAATTTAAAAAAAAAAGTTCCGTGAACAATAATTTTAAAATAGCGTTCCGGTTTGTGGATTTTTCCATTTCGTACCCTGGGATTTTTGATATAGATATGCTAATTTATATCAAAATCAAAAGTAATGTAAATTTATTTAGTAATAAATCAGCTGTAATAGCCAAAAGAGAATGATTAACAAAAAATTTAGTAAAAAAAACATTGCGGTAGTTGCCGATTTCGGCGCCATCTTAAATTTTGTTCCTGCAACTTAACTGTAAATTTCATTGTTTACATCTGAAAAAATACACGGATTTTAGGCGTTCGCGGATTTAAGGGAGTCTACTGTACTAAGTTTCAGTCTGTCTCAAGTCTCAATAATACTAATACATCAAAATTTTGTTAAAATTTATTTTATCAAATTTTTGTTAGAGAAGTTATCGTTCATTTTTTAAAAACAATTTTGAATCTTTCAGTATTAGCTTGAACTATTGACTAGTTTATGGAGATTTTTAGTTAATAAAATTTAGTTTTAAAAAAATGTAGAATAATATTTTAAAATTTTATAATTATTTAAACTATTGAAAAGTTATTACAGTTGATGCTCGTTATAACGACTGCACAGTATATCGACCCTTCCATTATAACAACCGATGCAGAATTTCCCGAAATATATCCCCTTTATGCTATGTTATTTTTACATCCAGTGTAACGGCCGGCCAGCAGCTTATATCCCAATACAGCGACCAAATTGTCCTTTCCTACTGAGTTTTTTCCAAGAAAAAAATTACCATTTTCTTTTTCTAAGGACCGATTGATGAGTTCACAAATATGATCTGAAGAAAGCAAAAAAGAATAGATGTCTTCGTAGGGTAAAATTTAGTAAGGACTTGTTTGAACTTGATTCTCCTTGCCGTATGCATATGCGCATGCGTCTACTCATCAAGTTTGTGCATGTATGCATTATTCCAAGATGGCTGTGTCAAACAAATGAAATGCAATTCTCTTTGATACAAAATGAAAAGTTTTGACAGTGGTTGATGAAAATTTGATTCCTAAATCTGAAATTGCTAAAACATTTAACATTCCAAAAAGTACTTTATTTACGATCAATAAAAACTGCGATTGCTTCTCGTCTTTGCTTCTCGTAGTCAATCGCGAGAAGGGAAATTTTGCAATGAGGGTAAACTTTGCATAAATGGATAAAACACATGAGATTGAAAAAAAAAAAAACTCCTATAGATGGGAATTTGTTACAGAAAAAATAGCCCAATATTTTGCAGAAAAAATTAACATTGATGAAGAAACATTTAAAGCATCAGATGGATGGCTCCATAAGTTCAAAATGAGATATATTTGTTTGTGTAAGCTTTGTGAGGAAAATCGCTCTGTAAAGCAAGAAAATGTTGACACCTAGAAAAAGAATAAACAGAAAACAATAATTGAAAGGTATGCCCTAGAAAATTTAATACGAACGAGACTGGACTGATTTTATGATGACACCTGACATCCTTAATTTTTAAAGGCGAATCTAACAGTGAACAGAACAAAGCTCAGCAACGAATTACAGTTTTCTCCTATGTGTCAATATGTCAGGAACTGAGAAAGTTACAACTTTAGTTATTGTTAAATCCTAGATGAGTTAGAGTGATTAAAACTTTACCATTATCCTATCGAAATAATGCAAAATCATGGATGACAGCAATTATTTTTGAGGAATGACTGTGTTGTTTGGAAAGCAAATGGCAAGTAAATGCAAGAAAGTCGCCCTTGTAGTTAACAACTGTCCTGCCTGTGCTCATCTTTAGATTAACGGTTTGAAGTCTATAACAGTCGAATATTTCCACCCAGCATCACGTCTGTTCTTCAGCCTTTCGATCAAGGCAGCGTCTTAAGTTTCAAATGCAGTTACAGGAAATTGCATTTGAAGAATATATTTATTAGAGAAGAATTATTTTTGCACTGGACGAAAACAAAATTTATCTAGCAGATATTCTTTCAGCTTTACACATTTCCAAAGCGACATAGAACCTGTAAGGCATGGTGACGCCACGTCGACATCGTTGTGAAGTCACACTGTGACTTTGTGACGTTGTGTGACGTCGATGTGAAGTCATAGTGACCAGAATGTGAAGTCGTTATGGCCGTTTTAGAGCTCGTTTGTTACGTCACATTGTGACCACTTTGTGAAGTCATGGTGTGACAAATTTGTGAAAAGTGTCATTTGTGACTATTTTGGCATTAATTTTGTGACGAAAGCGACGATGCTTTGAAGTTGCATTGTGACCCATTTGTGATATATTTGTGACGAAATTGTCATTAAGAGGCTACTTCACTCAAGCGGAAAGACCCATTCGGTAATGCTAATCCTATGGAAAACATTTATAAAGATATCTCAGTTGCATTTCAATATTTTTAAATGATTTTTTTGCATAGGATAACTGAGGTTGATCTGTACAAAGTCCCTTTTTTCCTTTTTCGATTTTGTTTGCAGATATTTTTCAAGAGGATGCTTTGACTATCGAAACCGGTTCCGAAAGTGAAAGTGTCCTCATTAAAAATGTCTGTAAACAAGATCGAAAAAGTAAAAAAGGGCCTTTGTACAGATCAACTTCAGCTATCCTATGTAAAAAAAAATCAATTAAAATATTGAAATGCAACCAAGATACCTTTATAAATTTTTTCCATAGGATTAGCACTAGTGAACGGGCCTTTTCGCTTAACTGGAGTAGCCTCTTAACACTGTGATGATTCTGTGGCTATTTAACTTCTCTTGGCGAAAATCTAACAATTAAAAAAAAAAAAAAAAAAAAACAGGGTCATCTGAAATTATACTTACTGCATGTCATCTTTCTGTTAGAATTGGTTTGGAGGCCTAAAATCGCATACTCACAATTTATGAACAGATACTGTTTAATATGTAAAAATAGTCGCATACGGTATAGAGACTTTCTTCTAAATTAAAGTTAAAAATTAAATTTTCATCACATATCTTACAACTGTAACAAATTGTGTTGTTTTCAATATTTGAAGAATATTCCCTTTCAAAAATATTACACATTTCCCCCCTCCACATGCTGAAAATTCCACAGCTTTAATTGTACTCATAACTGACACACAATGACTATTTTCTGTTGCTGTGGTGGGCCAGGTGAAAAGAAAAAAAAATCTTTTTTTATTTCTTTCATTTTATAGTAGGTTATTGCAAACTTTTTTGTCTAAGTATTTTTGCACTCTTTAAAAACTTAAAAGCTTTTGCTTACTTTAACATCCAAAGGTATCAGCACCTATCTAAAACTGTACATATTGCCAATATTTCTGACCAATAACGCTGATGTTGAAACAGAATTATCTTTTGTTGTAATATTTCCAACTGAATGAAAACGTGTCCAGGTCAGAATTCGAAATAGGGACGTTTGGCATAAGCTGCCAATGTTACTGGGATGTTAGCATCATATTAAGCATATAAAAAACAAAAAATAAGCATACAAAATTATTGGCTAAAAGGTATATTTTTTATATTTGCAATAAACATAAAATTACCATACTTCTCATAATACTGTCAATTTTCTAACAGAAAATTGTAAAGAATACGAATTTACCTTTTTAAAAAATATATTTTTGGCATCACCAACCTTTTTAATTTTATAAAATTTAATAAGTTGCTTTTAGCAATAACGATGTGAAACTGCTAAAAGGATAAATAAAACTTTGATGTGAAAGATTAATCACCGTATCACTGTAGGTTGAAAATTCTATGAGCAATTTATATTAACTGTTGTGTTGAAAGTTGGAAGCAGTAAGAAATAAAATCATTTTTTTAAACACTCTGAATAAGTAACTTTGACTTCTGGGTTTGTTGCAGATATACAACACGGTTGTGCTCCATTCTGTCTACAAATTCTTATTTATTATAAATTCATATTTTGAGCAGATGTCCATTTTTAAAATAAAAGTATGCAATACAAATTGTTTCGAAACATTACTTAACACAAAATTAAAAGTTTAAGCGTGCAAAAATTTTTATTCTATAAAAAGATTTTTTATTCAGTAATTTAATTAGTTTCGAATGTTTACTAATTATATGAATTATTGATTATACATTTTTTTAACTTACGAAAATGTGATTTTAACCAGATAGTTTAAAAAAGGGAAAATAAATGTGATTAAAATGCAATTTAAGTAAATGATTTTAACCATCTAATTAAAATTGTTGACATACTATTTTTTATTTCAACAAAATAAACATTAAATTTATTAAATTTTATTGAATTGATAAAAGTTAATGATGTTTATTGCTTTTATATCATGTTTTTATATGAAATTAACTGAAATCGTAATAAAATAAAGCAGGAAAAATAATTTTTTCTTACTTATTTCTTCTTGACATCGTCCTGTGTTATTCCATTTTGGTAATCCAAATTAGAGATGGGAATGCTCGGAAAAAAACCAGAAAAGTTTTTTTCCGAAGGGCTATTTTTAAATTTTTCCAAATTGGAAAAATTGAAATTTTATTTATAAAGTAATGTAGTCAAAATTTTATAATTGCTACATTCTGTTACTTTTATCTATATTTTTTTCATGTTTAGTGTCCCTTATGAAAACCTTAATATGGAAAATCTTATCTGTAAGCAGGGATCTCTTTAGAAAGAATTTGAGTTTTTTCTCTTTAAAACATATGACCTTTAACAAACTTCTTTCTCTTAAAAATAGACATTTCAGAATTTTTTCACAATCTCCAAATTAAATCCTTCACAAATGTAATGATTTTAGAATTTAAAAAAAAAAAAAAAAAAAAACCTGTTGTATAATAGCTGCAGATGAATCTATTATCTAGCTGTTTATATGTACAAAGAACCATCTCAATAATGTCTAAATAAGAACTTAAATATGATAATTTCTAATTTACAAGATTCTGGTTACATTTCATTCACAGTTTTTACAAGTTCACAATTTCACAAAAAATATGATTGTGTGAAAAAAAAATCCAAGCAAATCCCTGATAAGATAATTAAATGCAACTTCTCTCGTTAAAAATGAAAATTCATGTGCAAAAGTATTTCAATAATTATACCAATAAATGAAAATGGTAAGATGGAAAACTTAATGTAAAATTTGAAACATGCATTTATTTTTATTCGCATGGCTGTAATTTTTCACTATTGTTAGAAAAATTGGTACTTTTCGGTTAGCTGGGCGCCAGTGTTATGTATACATGTATATATATGCAAGGCTCGATCCAGGCAAAATTTGGGGCCTATTTAGGGCCCTTTCACAAAAATCTATTTAATAAAATGGGTCCCTTCACAAAAATAAATTTAATAAAATGGGCCCCATCACAAAATTCCTTTTAATAAAATAGGCCCCTTTCGTAACTTTCTTTTTCATAAAAACTGTTTTAAAATGTGTAATTTGTAAATAAAACCAGGTCACTGAAAACAAAAACTCTAGCAAGGGGATTTAAAGAAGTTTTTTTTTTTTTAATTCTTGGTTCGAATTTGAGTAACTGGATTTCAACTTTCGTTACAAAATGTTATATTTCACAAAAATATAATAAAATTCACAAAAATAACTAGGGATGCAACGGATATCCGGCTGATTTTTCAATATCCGAAATACCGTCGGATATCCGAATCACAACCACCGGATATCCGACTTCTCTGCCGGATATCCGGCAGAGCGCAGCAAAGCGAATATATAAGGATAAGAGAAGTCATTTGACCCAAACAATGCGGAACAGCTTTTGCTTATAATGCAAAATATGAAAGTAAGTCCACTATTCATGAGTAAAACGTAATTCTCAAAAGTTTAAAGAATTGCCAGCTTTCATAACATTGATATTTGAACTCTTTATAACAAATTTAAGAATTTACATTTACATCTTTTAGAAAATTGTACCTTTACTTTCAGAATGGGAAACAAAATTTTAAGTTGTTTTTTAAAGTACTAGCAAATCCCGCGGCATTGCTCGCGTAATATTTGAAATATGTCAAGTTATATTTATATGTATAATTTTTATTAAAAGGTACTAACTAAATTTTTATTTTATTAAAAGGTACTTGTTACTTTTACGAATAATTCAAAAATTACTATTTAAAACACAGTTGATTAAACATCATTATTACACTGCATTAGGCAGAAATGAGACTTAAATTAATAAAACGAAATAAAACCAAATAAATGATAATTTAGAAAATATTTTGAAACATTTATGCTCAATTAAAACTCTCATTTCAGTATTCATTTCAAGTTTTGAATTTTTTGGAAACCATCTTCTTACATCTTAAAATTAACTATCTTGTCAAATTCCAAGTCCTACCACCTCTCTCAACATAATGGGCTATGTTGAAATAGGAACTGCCACCATTAATTTGCCAACATTAATTTTGAAATCGATTTGTTATTTCCTAATATTCCACAGAAACGTAATTTAGAAAACTTTCAAAGGCCTTTTTTAGAACGTTTGTTGTTCCTGTAAACCCCAGGTGGTAGAATCATCGGCATAAAATATAGCCTGTGTAGTATCAGAGACTGTTACCATTGATTCGCAACTATTACTTTTATAATCGGTTTATATTCCCTGAAATTGCATAGAAATCGTAATTTGGGACTTTTTTAGAATGCTTTTCGCACCTCCCCTTCGCTTCACCCCTTTTTAATTCGAATTTATTTTCGACAGTCCTTCGAGGGCATTTATACTTTATAAGTAACTATATACCATGCCATACTTAATGTTTCTAGCCTTTTCAGTATCACAGAAATCGCAATTTAGAAAGTTTTTAGCTCCTACAACCCTCTGGTGGTAGTGGCACAGACATAAAATACAGCTTATGTTTGAGCAAGTTCTTTCCCCAACAACATGTCATCATTATTTTTTTAGTCGGTTTGATATTTTATAAGTTTGCTTAAAAATTGTAATTTATAACGCTTTTCGCATACTTCATCTTTTTAAATTTGGAATTTTCTTTCGACTGTTTTTAATAAGCAGTTTCATCTTGTAAGTAAATACCATGCCATACTTCAAAGTGTTAGACCCCTCAGTTGTGCAAAAAATGCAAATTAGAACATGTTTTACTTTTGCAACCCTCAGATGGTAGTGACAGCAACATAAAATATAACCAATGTTATAGCAGGGACTGTCACCATTGATTTGCAACCATTACTTTTGAAATAGCTTTGGTATTTCCTGAGATTGAGTAGAAATCGCAATTTAGAACGAATTTAGAACAGTCTTTGCCAGGGTTCGTTGATATATATCAATGGATATATATCTTGATATATATCATGATATATATCCGATATTTATTTTCAAAATATCAAGATTTTTGATATTTTCGATATTTTCATTTTCATACATTTGATATTTATTTTTTAAATGTCGTATTTCTTGATATTTTCATGTATCTGATATTTATTTTCAAAATATTTTCAGTCAAAAGAAGTGCAAATGAATTCTTCAACTGTTATTAAAAATTAGTCCATCTGTAAATAAATAACTAAAAAGAATAGCTCCCAAAATATTCCCTACACTCCAAAAACTAGTTTTGGACTGTACCTACAGCTTTCCCATTACCATCATAAGAAATCTGTCTTTGAACAATACCTTCCTACCCTGTCTCAATTCTTTATGTAGACTGCACCTTCTAGAATGAGATAAAGGGGTTAATTGGTGATTGGATTTTAGCAAAAAAATTTCATATAAGCTTTATGTTTGAAACTGAATATTTAAATGTTGAACCAAAAATTTGGTGGGATAATATTAAATTACAACAGCCCATGAAAGATAATTTAACTTATCAGTTGTTTACAGATTCTCCTTCAATAGAGGCATTAGAATCTTTTCTAATTTTGATTTACTTCAGTCTAAATTGTGCAGTAGGTTAGGGAATGAAAAAGCAGACAAACTTACATTCATGTTCAAGTTCTTCAACAGAAAAAATAAACTTTATTTTGTATTTCAGAATTTGTTGTGTAATTTTATTTATTTTTTTAATTGAATAATCCTGCATTCTGTGTTTTGATGGGTGAAAAAGCAACTTTTGCAGAAGATTGTTTGTTTTTTCAATTATTTGATCATAAATTTTGTAAGAAAAATATAAAAAAAGACATTTAGAATATTGTTTTATTATGTTTTCATGTTAAATGTAATATGTTTTAGATTCTAATTTATATTAAGTCTAAAAATCTTTATAATTAGCAGTAAGCTGACAATTTTGAAAATATCGGATATATATCGAAAATATCGGATATATATCAAAATATCGGATATTTTTGATATTTTCGAAAATATCACGATATTTACGAACCCTGGTCTTTGCACATTTTCACCCCCTTTTAAATTTCCAATTTTTTCGAAACTGCTCTTAAAGATCATTTATATCTAATAAATATGTACCTTGCCTAATTTTAAGTTGCAAGCCCCTACCGATCACAAAAATCGAAATTTAGAACGCTTTTTTGCTCCTGCAACGTCTAGGTGATAGTGACACCGACATAAAATCTTAGAAATACTTTATATCTAATAAGTAGCTAATATTTCAAATTTCATATTTCTAGGCCCTTCTGTAACGCAAAAACCGCAATTTAGAACATTTTTCTCCTGTACCCCCTTTAGGGTAGTGACACCGACATAAAACATAGCCTATGTTGGAGCAAGGCTTGTCACCGTCATTTTGATACCATTATTTTTCAAATCAGTTTGGTATTTCCTGAGATAATGTAGAAACCACTATGTAGAACGTTTTTTAGAACGCCATTCGCGCATTTTCACCCCTTTTAAATTTTTAATTCTTTAAGAACTGTTCTTAGAAATCCTTTATATCTAATAAGTAGCTAATATTTCAAATTTCATATTTTTAGGCCCTTCAGTAACGCAAAAATCGCATTTTTTGAACGTTTTTTGCTCCTGCACCCTCTTTCGGGTAGTGGCACCGACATAAAACATAGCCTATGTTGGAGCAAGGCTTGTCACTGTCATTTTGACACCATTATTTTTCAAATCGGTTTGGTATTTCCTGAGATTGTTTAGAAACCACCATTTAGAACGCCTTTTAGAACGCTTTTCGCGCATTTTCACCCCTTCTAAATTTCAAACTGTTCATAGACACCATTGATGTCTTATAAATAACTAATATTCCAAATTTCATATTTCTAGCCCCTTCAGTAACGCAAAAATCGCATTTTTAGAACGTTTTTTGCTCTTCCACCCCCTTTGGGGTTGTGGCACCGACATAAAACATAGCATATATTGGAGCAAGGGTTGTCACCGTCATTTTGACACCAATATTTTTTAAATCTGTTTGGTATTTCTTGAGATTGTGTAGAAACCACCATTTAGAACGTTTTTTAGAACGCTTTTCGCGCATTTTCATCCCTTTCAAATTTCGAATTGTTTAAGAACTGTTCTTAGAAATCCTTTATATCTAATAAGTAGCTAATATTTCAAATTTCATATTTCTAGGCCCTTCAGTAACGCAAAATCGCATTTTTAGAACATTTTTTGCTCTTGCAACCCCTTTGGGGTAGTGGCACCGACATACAATATAGCCTATGCTCTAAGTTGAACTAACACCATCATTTTGATACCATTACTTTTGAAATCGGTTCGGTAGCTCCAGAGCTTACCTCCTACAAATAAACAGTTTTTACCTCTTTATAATAGGAGTATAGATGAATTTATTAATTTTCTTTCACTCTTTTAAGTTTAACAATTAAACAGGCCTATTTTTACGTTCTTCTATCTTCAATAGAAGAAAGTATTGTAATTGAGATTTTTTAGATTTCTGGTTTTCAACGGATTTAGACGTTTCAGGGATCAGAGGTCCCAAAACATGTTTATACAAAATGTCTGTCTGTCCGTGTGTCATCATTATACCATCAAAAAGTTTATGAAGTTATGCATAGAATTGAACCGAATTTTTTGTGAAATGTTTTTGGCTGTAGCCAGCTGGCCCTCCTTCAATATTGAAACATTCCACTGGAAGGGGGTGCTGTAATCGCGATTTTTGTGCCACTTTCATTATTTTATCATCGAAAAGTGCATGAAGTTAAGCATACAATTGAACCAATTTTTGGTGGTATGTTTTTGGCTACGTCCAACAGGTCCTCCTTCAATTTGAAAATATTCCGCTGTAAGGGGGTGATATAATAGTGATTTTTGTGTTATTTCCCTTATTTTACCATAGAAAAGTGTATGAAGCTAAGCATAGAATTGAATCAATTTTTTGTGTATATTTTTGGCTATGGCCAGCAGTTCCTCTTTGAATTTGGAAATATTATGCCAGAAGGTTGCTCTGTAACAGTGTTTTTTTGTAAAATTTTCTCGATTTTTCGCTTTTTGTACTGTATATTGGTGGCTTGTGAAGCGATGGGAACTTCGCATTCTGCTAAGCTGTCTATTCACAAACAGCTGATGTACAACAGAATAGTGAAAAAATTATTGATTTTAAAAAACATGATCGAGATTAACTTATTCTTATTTTGATTAATTGACTGAAGCAGAAATTTTAGATCAGAATCAAAGTTTGTATAATATTGAACTAGTAATGTGGAAGTATTAAAATTTGGAACTACTTTTTGAAATATTAAGATGTATGAGATAGAAGAAAGTTTTGGGATTGGCACATTCAGTTAGTTAGTTATTTTTGTAACTTCATTATAAATATTTAAATTAAAAGTAATTTTCTTCTTACTTATAAATATCACAGTAATTTAACTTAAAATAAAACTAAATGTGACTTAAAGCAAAACAGTATTAAATAATTAAAACAGATAAAAGGCAACAACTAAACCTATGTTTGGAGAAAATAACTTTTAAATCATGGGAATATTAGTAGATATTTTGTTTAAATTATAAAAAGAAAGTATGTATTTCTTTGTCAAAATGTTCTACAATTATAGACATATTAATTGGCTAAAATTTGTTATACAAGTTATCAGCATTTCATTGTACAAATAAATTAATTATTAGCAATTATCAATATAGTCAATCCCATAGCCAAATCCAGTAGCAATTATCAGCATTTCATTGTACAAATAAACAGAATATTTTAATGTTTAAATTACATTTTTTTATACAGCATTATTAATATACATTGCAGGGCTTGAATTTCAAGACGGGATGGCAGGATTCATACCGTAAAGAATATTGGGAGTGGGAGGCTCCTGTTTCCAAAAAAATCATTTTTCGAAAATGTTTCTTTGTAAAACGACGTCAAGTCTCTGGACCGACTGACAAATTTCGTGATATTTTCCACTATCTAATGGCATATTTCACAGTTTCTTCTTACAACACTAGGGGGCTCGGCCCCCTACGAGCTACGCTCGCCAACCCCCGTCCAGACACCGCAGACTCTAAATGCACGCTAATTTGATCGGCTTTAAAAAGATTTCGAAAGATTGAATTATAATTTAAAAAACAGTAGCGATCTCCCTATAAACGAATTTCTATTCATTTCTCTTTGATAGGGGAATTTTAACGCCAAATCCGCTGCGGTACTACTTGATTATCCTGTCGACCAATTTCGCCAAATTATATAAATCGCCAAACCACTCGCCAAATTATACAAATTGATATAATTTTTATTTTAAATAGCGAAAGAACAAATAAATTCGTACAACATTAATAAAAACACAAATAAAACGTCGAAATAAAAATAACTTGATGACGTATACACGTGTAACAACATTTCAAAATAAGCTAATATAAAAGGAATTAAGTAAAGAGAGTCTTTGTCTCCTGGTATTTTTTAACAAAGCGAAAAGAAAGTTCTTTTAAATGAGACATTTTAAATTAATTCTCAAAATATCAAATGTCTAGCGCAATTTCTAAATTTAAACTTTTTTGCAATATTATTTTGTGTTCATTTTATGTAATAACTATAATGTGATGTAAATATGACGTAATTTCTCCTAAGACTTCTAACGCATGTTAATGAATTTATTATTTTTCAATATCCTTTCTCTTTTAAAATGCACGTGTATACTTTTTATGACGTAATTTTTAATAAGTTCCTGCTTTTTATACGTAATTATTTAATTCTAATTTGAAAGTTTTTTTCCTGTTTATAATAGTCACGTGCAGGGCTCCCAAATGGTCCCCTTTTTCCCCCCAAAGCCCCCTTTTTAAAAAAAGGTCCCCTTTAGTCCCCTTTTATGCATTTTGGTCCCCCTAGTCCCCTTTTCAGTGACTGAAAAAAATCACCGCAAAATCAAAAGAATTTTAAAAATCGCTAAAAGCTCAAAAATCGTAGAGGACAAAATTTGTTACAGTGGGCTAAAGTGTTGTAACTGGAATTCTTCCACGAATGTTAAAAAATGACCTTTGAATACGGACACATTTTAAGAAACTCTTAAGAAATCTCATTAAAATCCTAAAAATTAAAAAATCGCAGAACACAAAAGTTACTATGTTAAGCTACTGCCTTGACCAGTCTTCAAAGACAGAGCATTTGTGTGCTCCCTCCCAAAAAAATGTCAAATGGAGAGAAGCATTGAATTAGGAGGAGACAAAAGATTCAAATTAAAAAAAAAAAAAATGAATTTAAAGTTCACAACTCTGAATCATTTAAAAGGAAATGGATAGAGTAAAGTGCCTTTTTGCATATTTTTAATTATTGGAATGCAATTTCTTTCAAACAAGACGATATACCTCTACAGAAAACTTTCGGTTGAATCAAGAATTGAAAAATTTCTTCCTTTCTCATTATTTATTTTTCATACCATTTAAAATTGTTTAACAGTGTAATTTATAACTGAAAACAATGCTACAATACATATTTAAACATCCAAATTATCATAACATGCTTTCTTTGGCTTAAAGACTTCTTAACTTCTTTCCTTGAATTCCTGAAAAATAAAAAAACGTCCTGAAATGTCCTGAAATATGGTAACATGTCCTGAAATTTTGCGAGTTTTGTACTATAGCACAAACAGTCATGATTTTTCTGTAAATATATATATTATATATTTGTTTTTTTGCGGAATTGCACAAAATCAGTACTTTGGAATTAATAGGTGCTTTAGAGTCAGAAAATAGTGAAACGTTTTGTAATCTGATGATGAAAAACTTACAAATTTCGTCAAGTGATCGCACACACACACACAAAAAAAAAAAAAAAAAATCGGGAATTTGTCAGTCGGACAGGAAGAAAAATTGCAAATTTTGTTAATTGGTCGGTGAAAAAAATTGCAATAGTCTTCAACCAATTTCTTAAAAAATCGGGAATGTCGTCTGTCATTAGCTGAAATTCGTGAATTTCGGCAAACAATTGTGGGGAAAAAAATACGAATTTCGACAAATGATCGTGGGAAACAAAATCTCGAATTTCGGCAAGCATTCCCGAGAAAAAAAAATCTCGAGTTTCGGCAATCGATCACGGGAAAAAAATGTCGAACTTTGGCTAGTGATTGCAGAAAAAAATCTCAAACTTCGACAACTGATCGTGGGAAAAAAAAGTAGCATGCGGGTAAATGTGTCCTGAAATTGTCCTCAAATATTGGAAAAAGTATGTCCTGAAATATCATCTAGGACCAGTACTACCCACCTGTATTTATTACCCAGGGCCGGTGCAACCATCGGTCAAACGGAGCGAGTGCCCAGGAATGCCCCTATAGAATTCGAAATAACGTTTCCTTGGTATATTTTTTATCTGCATTTGTTTTTAAATGTTTTTTCATGATAAAGAAAAAAGTGAGTATTAACTTTATTTCTTACAGGCAAAGTTGATATAATTTTCGGGGAATGTATACATTTGGTGAAAGTAACTGTGAACGTAAAAATTAAATATTTAAAGTATTGTAAATTATAGAAGATTTTTCAAAATCAAAAATAATTATGCCTATCACATGTGAAATTAGTGGTATTTTGGTACATTTATTATCTATATTATATGAGGGTGTGAGTTTCAAAACTCGCCTTATCAAAAATTGAGTTGTCTCAATAAATTTATTCTTGCATTGAAAAAACACAACAGTCTGCAAAAAAAACTAGTTTTATCTTGTATTTCAGCCCTTATAAAATCTTGATCTACAGTGAAAACCAATGGACGCAGTTAGAGGCTTTTTGCGATTTCCCCAGATTTGATTTTCTGGATAAGGTGCGTTTTGAAACTCATGTCGTCTTATATTATTCTATGATGTATACAATTTAAAAGTAAATTTTATTAGATCAGTATGGCAGTATACGTTAGATTCCATTAACTCCTTTGCCAGGGCCCTGTGCAATATTGCACCGGCCCTGCTAACTGCTTATTACCTTATAAAAAGCAAAATCCTTTTTTATGTTCTTGAAAACAATACGAAATTGTCAGAATTCTCATTATTATATATTATTATTTGTTCTCATTATATTCAGAATTTGTTCATTTTATATAGACTGATTTTCAAGTGCTGTTTACCGATCTTATTTAATCAATCACGAAAACAGCAGCTGATTATACCTTAAAATCCCTCAGTAAAGTGGAAATGAATGGAAATTTGTTTACAGTGAGATCATCACTGGTTGGTTAATTATTATTCAAATCTTCTATAATCTTTTTAAAGTGGATCAAATTAGCATGTTTTTTGAGTCTGCAGTGTCTGAACGGTATTTGTCGAGTGTAGCTCGTAGGGGGGAAAGCCACCTAGTTTATCAGAAGAAAGTATTGGAATCATGAAAATAATTTCCATTTTTTGATAGATTTATATGTTTTAGGTTGACCTGAATACGATTTGACTATTTTTAAAAATCTCTCTCTATTTGTGATACAAAATTTGTAGTTACTCTATCTCACAGGCATGAAAGAGTTCCTCCTATAGGGAGGAAATCGACCTTTTTAAAAGCAAATTTGGACATTCTCTGGATTGATTCAAAAGTGCAAAGAAAATATTACAAGTGTATGTGGGAGGGGGGGGGGTCTAGAAAACTTAGACATTTTATCTGCTGAAATCCTTGGAGTTAGTTCCCGAATTTATGTACTATCAAATCAAAGGCGAGCTTTTATTATAAGCATCTGAGTCATGTAAATTAAGTTCTTTAACTAGGGAAATGAAGTTTCCAAAAGGTGCTTTTTGGAATAGAATATTTTATTCTATTTATAAAACACATCTGGGTAATTTCAGTGATGCATTTTTGGAAATGTATTTCTGAAGTAAAGATCAATTTGGTATGCATATATTTAGCATAGAGATTTTTTTTTTTTTTTTTAAGTAAAGTCTTCAACAGTCAAATCATTCAAAATACTACATTCATTTTGAAAAATTAATCTCTGTACTTCACATAAGTTCATCAGATATATTTTAATGAATTTATACATTTGTTATTTATTTATTTTCTTTTAATACTTTCTAAGTTACAAAAAGAAAATAACAATCATATGTACAGTTATAATTAATTTTATTGTATGAATAACTATTAAAATGTGTCTAAATTGTACGAGTTTGGCGTTATTCTATAGAGGGAAAAAATTTACCACCTTTTTTCCCATTTCCCACTTTCATGCCTGATCTCAAAACTAAAGCATGAAATTTCATCAAATGCCATATTTAATTAGACTTTAGCACAAATAGGTGCTGATTAGGTTTTGGTGTATACGGGCCAACAGGTGGCATTGCTATGTTACATTTTACACAATTTACATGATAATTATACCTTAGCATCGTTAGGGTAAAATTCCATCAAACTTCATATTCATTTAATCCTTGGCATAAATTCGTACTGATTAGATTTTGGTGTATTTCATGACAGGTGGCAGGCACTACTGGATTGCAATTTTAATGACTTCTGTGAAAGCCAGAATGCGGCATGTTTGGGATTAAATTTCACCAGATTTGATACGTAAGATGATTATGAATAACTATGATTCAATATTGGTTTTGATCACTCCCCACGGGGCTTTGCCATACTAGACGTTTTCCGATGAACATTATAGCTTATCCTAGCTTCTGTTGTGTAGAAAGAAACTAAAATTTATGTTTGAGGAAAATAATAATATATATATTAATCTAATTTTAAATTTTAATATTCAACAGGAATCATTATGCTGTGCTCTTTTTATTCACTAATCACTGTTATTTTTTACCTATAAAGAGAAATATCAAGGTGAATGCCGAAATGTTGAATACTTTTTATATTCTTGCAGTAGGATGTGTTTCTATAAAGTTGTGTACATTGTTTAATGACATCTCATAAAGATAACCATCTCTAACATATTTTCTGGAGTAATTTTAAAAATTTATTTGCATATTTAGGAAAATTGGTGCAATGTTTTAACGCATGATCCTTTTTTAGTCTACTTTTTAAATAAAAATGTCCCCCCCCCCCCCAACAAAGTCCTCTTTTTAAATAAAAATGGCCCCCCAAAGTTTCCTTTTTAAATAAAAATGGCCTCCCAAAGTTCCCTTTTTAAATAAAAATGGTCCCCCAAAGTACCCTTTTTAAATAAAAATGGTCCCCTTTCCCCCTTTTTGAGGGCTAAAATGTGTTGGGAGCCCTGCACGTGTAAATAAATTTTTAATTTGAAGCAAACATTATTGCTTGCGCTTTTTATACAGTTGGCAACAGTTTAAATTAGTACAATTTTCTGAAATCTGTAAAAAATATCTCTAGAAATGCTGAAAATTTGAATTTAAAATAGAAATAAAACCTGAAAAAATGAGTCAAAATAAAAAAATTAATGCAATCTGCACTCCGGCAAATTCTAACGCATAAAATGATCTAAAAATGATTACACTGCCATGTATAGTTTTTGATGCTATAAAACTTTTTTAGTGGAACGATTTTGTCCAACTTTAGCATTAAATAACTCTTAAAATAATTCTTCGATTTGAAAACTGTCTGCATCAGCGTGTTTATCAAACATTTCTGTATAAAACCACCGATTTTCATATTTTTGTATGCATTATTTTTGTTAATATTAACGAAGAAAGGCCTCCGGTCACAAAAAAATCAAAACCGGCGACGGTGACAGCGGTAGTTACTTTTTTTTAGAATAGAGAGAAATTGACAAAATTCATGTTTGTTTTTCTGCATCTGACTGAAAAATTTTGTGATTTTTCTCCACTACCGACTGATGAATTCACGATTTTTTCTGGAGACCGATTGATGAATTTCATAATTTTTTTTCTCGCAATCAATTTGCAAATTTAGCAATTTTATTCTGTGGCCGATTGGCAAATTTCCCTGTTTGTTCTTGCGACATACTGATGAAAGTAACGATTGTTTTTCTGCATCCGATTGAAAATTTTCGTGTTTTTTCTCTGCAACCAGCTGTGGAGGAATTTCACGATATTTGATTGTGACGGACTGGCAAATTTCACGATACTTTTCCATGATCGATTGACGAATTTCATGATACTTTCCCACTGTCGATTTCCCATGAACTTCAGTTTTTTTTTCTCGCGACTAATCGACAAATTATTTTATTTATTTTCTCCATGATTGACGAAATCAGCGACATTTTTTTCTACGACCGATTTACTTATTTTGTGATGTTTTTTCCATGTGCCCAAAATAGGAAAAAGGTGAGCAACAGCTACCGGAGACTGAGCTCTACCAAACTGGCCAATAGTCAGCACTAAACAAAATGAGATTACACTTGTGGTGAATATGAAAAAAAAAAAAAAAACTGGTGAACTTTAAAAAAACATTTAGAAACAACAAACAAGTTGATTCTCGCAATTCACAGAAATTAGGACACGACTTTTTGAAATCAACTTTTTCTCGTGTAATAGAAGAAATCAATTGACTATTCCCTTTTCAAACTTTGGATATGGATTTAAGATTCCAATGTATAGAACATAGTTCAATTAATGAAAATACAAGGGATTACAGTTTTGACTATAATTCCATTAAGGATATAATAAAACAAATTCGTTCAGAAGTGACATACAATCACCGATATGCATTATTCATGTAAGTTAAAAATTAATGCACATCATATTTTGCAAAGTTTTCTAAAATTTTTTAAGAGAGCATAACCATGTGTTTCCGATAATTTCTAAAGTTATAAAAGTTGCTCTGTGTTGCTTGTCAAAAGTGTAACTTGTGAAAGAGGCTAAAGAACGCAAAATGGAATAAAATCTAAATTAAGAAGTTTATTTGGCAACCCAATTGTCAATTGCCCATAACATTAGGTGAAAGTTGAAAAATAGGTATGGCATATATAAAGCTTGATTCTGTTCCTTTGTTTTAATAAAATGAAAATTTTGGATAATTATCTTGAGTTGTTAATTTAAATTGTTTCAATGGTATTTTGTCATGTCTCTATAAATGTAATTCTTTAAGTGGCATATAAAAAGTAACGGGGTTTAAAGATTTTTTTCCCTTTCTAACAGTTCAACTCCCTTGCATTTCTAAATTTTGGGTAGGAAACTCCCCTCCTGGGAAAACTTTAATTTCAAGCCCTGATATTCAAAGAGATGTGGTTTTTGTAAATTATATTTGAATAGATTTAAAAAGTTTTAATGATTTGTGAAACATGTTCGTAATTTATTGTTCTGAGATTGCATTATATAAAGAAATAATTCACCATATAACTTCAAACATATCTAGTGCCGGATATCCGAATCCGGCAGGCAAAGGAGCTTCGGATATCCGATATCCGGCAAAATCAATATCCGGTGCACTCCTAAAAATAACTTTTACTTTTCACAAAATGGGCCCCAAGAATAAAAACCTGCATCGACCCCTGTATATGTATACATACATATATCGTATATATACACATATATATCCACATATATGTATATGTATACAAAACACTGGCGCCCGGCTAACCGAAAAGTACCAAAAAATGTCTTTTGATAATAATGTGCAGTTGAAATTATGTATCATTTTTTTTCTTTTCTTGAAATATAGATTCTTAGAGTTGTCTAAATGTATTTTCAAAAAATATAAATACATATAAACTTTGCAAAGAAAATGTAAGCAAATCTCTGTGAAAAATTTAGTTGAAAACAACTTTTAAACATATGGAAAAATCCACCTGTTTTAAAAGTTTCATAGAAAATATATATATATATATATCGCTTTCAATATTAAGGATCTAAATCTTACGGAAACATAGTTTGGGTTTAGTCTGGAAAGATGTACCAAAACTACGTATACAGGAAATGAAAATTGTAACTGTAGGGGATGGGGGGGGGGGGGGGGGAGAAGTAATATTGTAAAATAATACCAATTTTTAAACAATGGAAGATTTGAAAATGATAATAGTATTTATAATAATAACATAACTACTATAATTCGTTTCTTTTACACTGGCATCCTTTATGTATTTGAAAACCAGTACTATGTAGATGAGATGTACAATACAGTTTAAAACAACAATATTGGTTGAAACTAAAGATTTTTTTTTTTTTTTTTTTTTTTTAGTTCCTATTGATATAATTAAACAAGTGCTACTGAAAAATCATTTCAACAGACACATGATATATTACAAACACTGGTGTTAAATTAAGCAAAAAAAAAGCTACTGTCAGAATTCCGAGACTGAAAGAATAAACTTTTAAAGGCTGGCTTTTTTTTTTTCTCTCTAATAACATATTCACATGTAAAGGGAAAATAAGTTTTTTTAGTGTGCATAAATATTGAAAAGGTTTATTATTGTATACTTTTTAAAAATATATAACTTATTTTTGAGAAACATTTATAGGAAATCAATTTTTCCAACTTTTCCTGTTTTTCCAGAAAAAAACTGGAAAAAGCCGTTTTTTTCCGCCACTTCAAATTTTGCGTTAAATTTACATAATGCAATACAATGACATTGACCAGCTGAGATTAACCGGTCACTGCACATTGAAATTTTTCGGACAAATATTTTATGTAAAATATCTCTTGATTGTATTCCTGTATAACTTTTGTAAAATTTAAAATATCTGTGTCAACTACACACATTCATAACACAGCTACTATTATTTAGATGCTGCCACTGTTCGAAAGAAAAAATACACTGTGTTTTCTCTTGTTATCGTCTGCAGAAAACAAAATTCGCTAGCAGATGTTTTTGTTTTTTTTTCCATTAATTTGTTATCGTAGATTTGTAAGTTAAATGACTATGATACGATAAATTAGATACGAGCGTGTCTAATTAAAATTTTCTGTTTGAATATTTTTTTGTGCATTCACTTTTGCTTTTAATCAATTTTGAAATGATTCAAGTAAAAATGGATTGTGAAGTTTCTTTTTCATAAATTATAAAAAATTGTGTTAGTCATGATTAGGGTTATCGAGAAAAGAAAGTTTTTTTCTTTATAATATTTTAATTTTTTCTATATTAATTTCCTGTAGAATAAAACACTTTGTACAATAACTATTTTTTTTTATATATATAAAATTTCTGGGAAAAAATCAAAATATGAATAAATATGTCGTGCGTTTTGCATACATTTTGTATGTATATATTTTTATATTCAGAAAATATTAAAGTCAGAAACAAATAGCAACATTTATTTTTAAAGAGTCACTTAAACTAGTTAAAAATTAACAGAAAAGGAAAATATTATTGAAAGTATAAAAGATACTTTATTTTAATAAAGTATACTACAAAATCAATCCCATTCAAGCTCCAAAATGCATGAAGCCTATAAAGTACTATTTAAAATATTTCTTATCACTTTCAAAGCTTTCTGAAATTCATATTTTTGTCACACTGTGAGTTTACAATATGGTGGTTTTTCGCCCCATATGTGATGTGACACACATTACATGCAGTGACATAACAGTGACGTCACAATATTTTTTATAATTGGAAGAAAAATATTTTTTACAGTAAATAACATGTTTTGAAGAATTTTTGTAATTTTTTAAAGTTTTCTAAGAAATTCACATCTCAGTCACAATGTGACATCACTGAGTGGTGGCATTTTGGTCACAGATGTGATGTGACCACAGTGACTTACAATGATGTCACTGTGACCATGCATGCTATGAGGTAATATAGTTACAGAGAAAACCATTAAAAATTACTTTCGTCATGCTGGTTTTGAAGTGCAGTCAGAACCAGGGTTGGCAAGTTTTTGACATGCGACGGTTTAAACCGATTTTAACCATGGTTAAAACCGTCGTGTCAAAAACCTTTCTGTCAAAAATGTCCAAAAGTGTCAAAAACCTAGTTTTAATAAAAATCATACCAAAAGAATTATTTAGCAGAGTTAGATGGGCTTTAAACAATAAATTCTAAGTAAAACTGCATAAATACATTAAAACTGTGGGGTATAAACTGCAGAAATACATTCTTGAAACCTATTTGCATAGGATATGGTAAACTGCAAATTGATTGTTGTATGATTTTTTTTATTATTATTTGTGAATTGTGAATAAAAATTACCTAACTGTTATTTAATGATTTAGTTTATCATTAATGTATGCTTTTAAGATGAACAGTTAATAAATCCTTAATTATTTGTAATCATTAAAACTAGATAGGTTTAATCTAAATTTTGCAGAGATAAATAAATTGTTTAGATTTTTTCATGGCTAGAAGCACAGAGTAATCTATCACAATTGGTATCTAATGAGGGTATTTACTTTCCTTAAGATAGAGCAAATTCAAAGATTCCCTTCCAGTACAAAACAGTATTGCTATTGCAAGAAAACCAATTTTTCTTGCTTTCCCCCTATTATGTTCTTATGGATGGGGTTGTTTAAGGAGCTACCTTCACCAAAGTTCAAGTTAAAACACTCGCCTGCTAATGTTAATCCTACAGGAGAAATTTTTTTTTTTAATATCTTGTTCGAAATTTCATACTTTTAAATGATTTTTTTCAAAGTAGAAATGAAAACCCCAATCAATAACGTCAATTTTATGATAGAAATTTTGTTTAATATTTCAATATTTTTAAATGTTTTTTGCATTGGATAACTAATGTCGATCTCTACAAAGACCAATTTTTAAATTTTCGATTTTGCTTGCAGTTATTTTTGTTATTAGGATACTTTCACTTTTGGAACAGGTTTCAAACTAAGTTAAGCATTTTTCTTTTTCTTACTGGTATGCCGAATTATTCATTTGTCCCTAATTTTAGGAGAAATTCCACAAATAAGATAATTTCATCAGTAAGAGGTGATTGTCAGTCATTAACAAAAATTAATATTGGGATAAAAGGATTAAAATATCATATTTTATCATTTTATCCTAACATTTCATTCTTTTCTCATTTGTAAAAGAAAATGCTGCAGAGAAAATATTTCTGTTAAAGACTGTATATAGGGCAGATGTGCCAGTAATGGACACCATTAAGGAATTTCTTTAAAAATTGTTTTTTAATTAATAGTTATTATATTCCAGTTTTTTCAATATTATATTAAACTATCATGATTGATTTCGTTTGTTATAATGGCTTATTATTACAAAACGTTTGTCTCTCTCTCTCTCTCTCTATATATATATTGTTTTTTAAATAAGAAATGCAACCAAGTATGCTGAAAAGCCACAATAAAAATACATATAAAAAATTTGGCAATTTAGTCATAAACAAAGAAATAAATTATAATTTAATATTTGATTACAGTAAAATAAATGCTAAAACTAAAGTGCACAATCATTAAATAAAAGCAATGTTGTATCTTGCTATAACAGCATTTTTTTGTTGTTGTTGTCCTGACCATATTTAAATATTGGTGTTTTTGACGGTTAAAACCGCTTAAAACGCGGTTTAAACCTATGTCACGTCAAAAACTGGTTTTTGACGGCTTAAACCCAACCCTGGTCAGAACCTATGAAATCATCCAATGGAGTGTTAGATAATCAGTGAGTCAATGACAAAAATTTTGACAAAAGAAGTAATATTACTAGAAATTAGTGGGAAAATGAATTTGGTGAAAAAAGTTACTTTTAATGATTATGTTATGATTGAGTTTGATGTAGACTGTGTGGAAAATCTGAAGGAAAATGATATTCTTTTTCACTGTCCTATCCAAGAAGTGGAAATGACGGATGAAAAAAGTATGCAATCACCGACGATGCCTAATGTAAAAAGGGTTTCAAGTGCTATTGACATCTTAAAACATTTTTTTGAAAGACCAGAAAATTTCTTATCTCTGAGATGAAAAATTTTGTTTTAAGAAAATGTCAAAGGCACAAAAAGCAAACAATTTCAAATTATTTTTGAAAATAAATGTTAATACGCAAGTGACTATTTTTTATGATTTAACATTTACTTTAAATTTTATTTTGAAATACGTAATCATTCTCTTAAAGTGATTTTTATAATTTTTCATTGTCAATGTCTATATGATACAAACAAAAATTTGCAATAATATTGTATAATAGAATTTTCTTTGAAACCTTAATTTTCTTTCACCTGATTAGTTTATTATTTTTTCTTTCACTATCGTTATAGGGACCTCCCATTAATATAACAACCTTTTTCTTTGGCCCACGATGGGTCGTTATAATGAGCGTCGACTGTATATAAATCATAGAAAAGGAATTAAATTTGTAATTATCTTAATGGTAATGTTTTAATTATTTAATGTCATTCTAGAAAAAAAAAATCTGTTATTAATATCTAATAACAAGCTTAGTAAAGTCCTTTTTCAGACATTATTTTCAAATTTAGTTTCAATAAGAGTTTTAGTTATAGTGTGGCCGAGCAAATAGATATAAAGGAAGTTAAGAAATATTTTTCAACCAGAATCAAATATTGAACAGTTTGATCAATTAAATAAGAAAGGTATAAAAATATTATAGAAACATTTAATTTTCATGAAAAGAATTTGTTAGCTAAATTTTGCTGATTCCTCAAATAATTCCTCTGTATTAGTTGAATGAACAATCTTTTACTATTAAAATAATAGATAAAACTTTCAATTTATATTGACTATACATAACTTCAAATAATTTTACTAGCACATCACAAAAGGTGTTTCACTTTGTTTAACATGCAGGTTTGGCAAAAAATAAATTACTTACTTCAGAGAGCCTCTGAGGTAGGTTTTGTAACTCGGTATTAGTGAAATTTAAATCTGAAATAAATGAAATTTAATTTCAGTATGCTCACTTTCATAAAACTATATTTCCTATCGCTAAGTTTAATGAGTCTGGCCAAATATCCAAAACATTGTGGCTATGATTAGTGCTTGCATCACTTCAATTATTTAATTTTAGCTGAGCGCACCTCATATCATTCTGAAGTGTGTAATTTATTTTTTAACCTTGTATTTCATAAAGAATCAATACTTATTTATGTCTAAATTCATCACTTAAATAAATTAATTCTATTTTCCATAGGAAGAAATATGTTCAGTATACTTCATTAATGCTGCTTCAAACCTAGTAATATGCCGCCTGTGATTAGTTAATTTATTTGCATAACCAAAATTTGCACTACAATATATTTTACAGCAAAAATAACAAATTTGTTTGAAATGTACTTAATATCAGTTACATATTTTGTGGCTCCCATAAGAAAAACCCTGGGTACTGTTACTGCTTACGAAGGTTCCAAAACTTGTAGGGAGGGCAATTTAAAATACAAAATAAGTCTTGGTGGGAAGACAGAAAAAGACTGTGATGTTTCATGGATTGACTGATTGAATGGAAAGAAATTTGTGAGGAAAGTAAATGCCGGACTTCCCTGAAATGAAGACAACTGACCAGTTACCATGACAACAGGACTAAGCTGAGACCAGTTCCAGGTTTATCTTATAAGAGCAACATGCCACACAGTAACCTATATCACAAGAAAGGTTCTATGTTTGGACGATTACTGTTAAATTTCCAAAGACAAGTATTGCATTTGGCCTTTAGAATTTTAGCATAACCAGATATATTAAATATTAAGATTTTTTTTTTAATTTTTAATTGTATAGCAAATAAAATACTCTCTAGTATATTGCCATTTTTTTAAATATAAAAAAAATAACTAATTGAATATAAATAATCTCTCCTACCTTCACAGTTTAAATTTCCATTAAGGGATTTTATTTTATGCCAGAAAATTCACACAATAATATTTAAAACCATTTTTTCTCCCTTTTTTGCTTTAATCCTTTCTTTGCGATAAAAATAAATACTTGCTATAAAAGCAAAATTGGCCTGATTTGCATAATATAAATACACCACTACTCAGAAATTTGTTTCCTCCCAGCACACAAAGTTTCCCATTTGTTACTTTGAAGTAAAAATAAATTATCTAACGTTCCCCTCCCTCCCCCTTAATCAATTCATATCATGCCGCAAAAGAAAATGTGGATAAGTAGAAGTTTAAATTGAACAGTAAGTATATATTTTTGAAATGTGTAATGCATATCAAAAACATGTTTGATAATTCGCAATAATTGCTCCTAAAATTTTCCTAATTTTTTGTGAAAAAAAATTCCTAAAACTCCTCCCTAATTTGCTAATATGTTCTGGTATAAAATATATATCTGGTCTCATAGAAAGAGTCTTGTGGAGTTTTCAAAGTTTTCTTTATCAGTGCTATCCATTGCACCATGAGCATGCTAAACTTAAAACTGTGACAGTCATGGACATAATACAATTCATTTAACTGCCAGAGACATTTTATACAATTTTGGTAGTAAAAACAGACCCTTGTCTCTAAGAACAAAGGTCTTTTTCAGAACCATATAAACTTTGAATAATTGTCTACAAAAGCAGCTTCACTCACTAGATAAATTGTTTCAGAATTTTGCCACATATTACAAGAATATCATCCATAACAAATTTCTCAACTTTCATTTCTTATTGAGATTGCAATTCATGAAACTACCGGGTGTCCCAAAAAGGACGGACTGATTTTAAAATTCAATAACTTGCAAACGGTGACAGATATTTAAAAAATTCTTGCAGGAGGTTTATGCATAAGGTCAAAAGTTTTATTACAGTAATTTTCGATTTTAGTTCGAATTACAAACAATAGATGGCGCTGTAAGCAATAGTCACTAAATACAGGCTCGATTTTTAATCCTTTCTCCTGTTCTATGCGGAAAAAGGAGATGGAAATGTATTATCCGGGCCATGAAGTACCAAAAATTGAGCCTGAATTTAGCGTATATTGATCGCAGCGCCATCTATTGTTTGTAATTCGAACTAAAATTGAAAATCACTGTAAAAAAACTTTTGACCTGATGCATAACCCTCCTGCAAGAATTTTTTAAATATCTGTCACCGTTTGCAAGTTATTGAATTTTAAAATCAGTCAGTCCTTTTTGGGACACCCGGTAGATGTGCACTATGCAAATTGTTAAGCAGGAAATAGTCTCAAATGAGAAGCATCATACAAAATCTTCTTTTACATTAAAAAAATAATACAAGCCGTCTCTTTTTAAATAAAACAAATGTAAATTATCATTAATAAAGGATACACAATGATTGAGACACCTTATATTTATCTATTTTTAATGATTTTGTAAAAGTTATTAAAATAATTTCCAAAATTCATAATTTCATGATATATATTTCAAGAAATGTTAATTTGTAAGTATTACAGTTGTATTCTGTTGAAATGAAAAAAGATTATATGCATACAATGAAGTAAAGGAGGGACCTAACTTTTCATATAAAATGCAGTTTAGTGTTGGGAGGGAGGGGAACTTAAGAAAAGGTGGTGTGCGTATGATTTCAGTTATACTTGATAGTTGAAGCATTTTAATATATAATAGTGTAGACTTATATCATGAATAAAATAAGTGCATAAATACTACAATACAATTTTCTCGTGTATTTTAGGAATTAAAGAAAAAAAATGTTACAGAAGTCGTGAGAGTCTGTGAACCAACTTACAAAACAGACGTTCTTGAGAAACATGGGATCAAAGTTTTGGTAAGCGAGTTTGAAGTTTTTAAACTATGAATTATTTACAGATTTATGATATATATTATGTAAAATCATGTTCTACCCAATGTTAATTTAAGACTTTAAGTTTCACAAAAAAATATTAATTTTAATAAAAACTGAAACGTGAAGAAAAATTAAAAGCATAAAAATTTATGAATAATAAAACTAAAGATAATTATGTATGGTGGAGTTAGAAGTATTTATGTTTATGATAAAGTCATTTAAATACACTTGTGTGACGGGATTATAAGATCAAGCAGACGTACATTGCAGATACATTCAGTTGTTCCCGCATTACCGAAAAAAATTTGTAATCCTGTATTATACTGATGCAGTCAATGATAAATAATTTAACATAAATCTTTGCATATAACTTTAAATAAGTTGAAAGGAAATCTTGTGTAATACAGAGGCACAGCATTATTTCAGCAAAGGGGTGGGATGGCCCCATAAAATCAGCACATCTTTCTAGAGCAGTAGTCTAAGGCAGAAGTGATGAGGAACATTTTGTACGTTTGTAAGCCAAATATACCATATCCCCACCATGGCGAGTCCATAAAATGCCAAATAAAACAAAGATATAAAATCCGTTATATGAAAAGTCAATGAGATAATTTAAACTTATATGATCAGAAGTAGGGGCACCATTTCGCCAAATTAATCTATATTTTAATATCATAATCCTGTCAAGTTTGTCTCCTCGCAGACTGCATAATGAAGGTGATTGTTTATATTATCCAGGAAACTGCATCTGTTATTGCAATTATGGAAGTAATTTAAGTGTTTGAAATAGATTACCGCATATAATCATAAGAACATAAATAATCGTTAAATTAAATTAGGGACAGGTCATCTGCAAGAGCAAACAATAAACAGAGAAAGAAGTATAACTGAAAATGATTTATAAATGCGTTCCTAACTTTATTTTGTTTCTTATATTTTATTTATTATTGTGGTGGAATCTGACAGATGGAAAATTAGCAGCTTTATTAAGAGAATTAAGAAGAATTTAGATTGCAACGCCCTTTTCTGTTAAAGATAATGTATAACATTTGGGAAAGGAATGAAACGGTTTTCTAAAATTTAAACATATTTCGATAGGTTGAAAGATGTCTAAATAAACAATTTAGAAAGTGCATAATGCATTTGAAAACCCAATTTCTGAAATTACAGTAGTACCCCAATTTACGTCACCCTGCATTTATGTCATCTAGTCTGGAATTTTTTTTCCTTGAAACACACTTTGAACTTTTTTGAAGACTTTTGGAAAAAATTTATCATCTCAGATGCAGTCACAATCATAAGAGATTCATGGGATGTAGTTCAATAAAAAACAATGAGATGTTTGGAAAAGACTAACTTTTTCCTTCGCAGAGACTAAGAAAACATCTGAAAATCATGATTCTATATTTCTCTTAATTAATGAAATCGTCGAAAATGGAAGAGAACTAAACTTCAAGATGGATGTTGAAGATGTTATTGAACTCATAATAAATTTCTCTGATCCGAAATTAACCATCGATGAACTTACCGAATTAATGAAACAAAGTACTAACGAAGAAATAGAAGAAATTTTTTAGCCTAGGGGGAAGGTGGGAGATTATGAAATTGCAAAATTAACAGCAGGACTAAACCTTGTTGAAGCTGGAATGACAGTTCTTGAAAATATTGATTCATACAGCAAAGTGTAGAAACGACTAGAAAAAGCTTACAAAACTCACTATGCAGTTACAAAAAGCTTCTAAGAGAAAAAAAAAAAAAGAAAAAAATTGTCTGTTCAAACTTTATTGCAAGATTTTTTCACATGGCCAGAGACTTGAAAGGGGTAGTTAGAAGAACAATAAATTGTAAGTTAACAACTTATTGATTTATTCCAAATTCTTGTAGTGCAAAAGCATTTTTTTTTTTTGGTAATTTAAATTTAACATAATTCCTAAATACAATGAATATGTTAATTAGATTTAGTAGGATTTATATTACTTATCCTTTTAAACTCATCTAAATGCACCTTGACTTACGTCTCTAGTCTTGAAACAAATTGCTGACATAAGTCGAGGTATTACTGTACCATGAATAGTATGGAAAATATCCAATTTTTTTTGTGCAGCCCTGTATATGATCTATAGATTCACATGTATATTACATAATATTTTAAAAGTTAGTTCCATTAAATGCATAGCACAGCTGAAATTTCCCATTCAGCAATTTCCATCAATAAATCAAAATGTACTTGAATTCTTTTGTATAACCCTGTATATGATCTATAGAATTTATACACACAAACTAATATGCAAAAACTTAGTTAAATTTAAAAACGCATATTACAAACGAAAACGCATTTCAAGCAGCATTTCTTTATAGGTAGTACTGTAATCAAATACTGTAGTGTGTTCCTGTAAGAAAACGATAAATTATATGCACACCAGATTCTACAGTAAGTGTTTTGTAGTACACATCAGTGACATATACAAATTTTAATACACTGTGCCGTGTCCTAAGAAGGCGGTAGCGATGGTCGAGGGTGTTAATCTTCGAAGGCTTAGCAATTTATATTCTCTTAGAATATGATAACGTGAAATTTATTTTATAACACAGTAAAAAATATTCTGGAGTAATGATAAGTTGCTATGTACACAACAATGTAAAATTTGTTGAACAAAGTTTATGTAACAGAAATAGTGTCTATGAGAAGGTGGCAGCTAGTCTATTAAGTTCACAGGCATTGCATCACTTGAACGGAAAGCGCTGGTCTTGTCTCCGATCCGAGATAAAGATCTCCTTTTTCCGCGACGGCACCCTGGTGCCCTGTCGCCGCTGATTCGGGTATCCTTCCCCGGTATTAGGGATCGTAAAGTCCGGCCCTTTCGGCCTTCAAAATCTTCCACCCCAAAAGTCGCTCTTCCAACTCCAGCCAAAATCTAATCTTCCCTCCGCATCCTCTCGTATATATATCTCAATTATCTTCCTCTAAAAACAATAGTGAGTTTCTCAGCCACTAACTGTCCGTTCTTTTTAAGAACCTCCCAGGGACCTTTACTGTTGTCTCCTGAGTGGACACCTTAAGAAACACCTCTTTTTTGCACGTGGATCCTGTGATCATATGCTCTCGTGAGAAAGTATGTGAGTTCTCTTCCCACGCTCAAAGATCAAAAAAGTGCCAGCTGCTCCTTAGCATTAGCAAACTGTCACCGATTGTCAAATGTCCAAGAGCGATGGTGACTGAGTAGTTTCTTTCATCTTGCCGTGCGTCTTACTGGACTTTAACATATTTTTACTCTGTTTTAGAAAAGCATTAGTTCTTTCTATATGGCGAATCTGATATAGTTCAGATCTTTACAACATTTAAGATAGTGTTATATCATTAAAATACACCACAAACGATTTTTTTCCCATAGGTGTAATGTAACAGAATTCTTGTGAATGTCCATGTAAATGAACCTTTAATATTAAACACTTCATTTTAAATACCGAACATGCCACTGTAAACACCGATAACATACATCAATTTCACAGCAATCTGACCATATTTACGCAAGTTAAAGCATGGACAGACAAACAGACAAATCGAATTCATAAACACTTTTCAACTGTGTTGGAAAGTGTTAAAAACCCGCCTTCCAGTTGTGTCATTATTTTTGTGGTACTGATGATATTCATTAAAAAAAATCAAACCATCCGAGCTAATCCTGGCATAGAAAAAAGTTAAAAATGCAGTAAAAATGATTATTTACTTAACATTTTTATTCTATGTATATTGTTGAAAATCTGATTCTTAATTTTATAAAATGTGCTTTAAGAACCCCCGGGAAATCAATTCAAAAGTGTATATTTAAAGCAGAGTTTCTTCCAGACAATTTCAGGAGAGTGCTACACCCTGCCTGCCCTTAGGTTTACAAAATAGAGCTCTTCTTGCCCCCAGTTGAAGAAAAGTGCCTTTACTTCTTTCTGTATTGAAAAATTTGCTAGCACAGTAAAAATTGAGTAATTGCTGTCTTTAAAGAATGTCCTGACATTAAATATTTAAAGTAGTTTTAAAAATCTAAAGAATGCTTTTAAAAATAAAAAAAGTGCCCTTAAGAAGTCAAAATGTGGTCTTAGGTATCCAAAACATGCCCTTAAGAATTACATAGTGCTGTTTTCCCACAAGCAGCACCCTGCCCTTTATTAAAATTTGGGAGAAACTCTGTTTAAAGTTTTAACATTTTGATTATATTGATCGATTAAACACAAACTGAGAAAAATGAATATAAAATTGCTATTCCAAATTATTTAAAGGGATGTAATAAAAAACCTTTTTTACATATTTTAATTTCTCAGAACTTTACAATACTTTGTGATAATATCAGTGGTGTAGTCGTAAATAAAACAGAGGGTATGCGCTCAAGGTGGAGCGTATACCCTAGAACCTATATACTAGAGCTTTCTTGAGAAACAGAGGGTATACGGTATTCCTTAAAATAATCCAGAAGGTATACGGCGTATACCCTCCACTACATCCCTGGATAATATACTATGGATGTCTAAATTCATTTTAAGCAGAAGATTTAGAAAATTTATATTTTTGTCATTTTTCACAAAATAACGATCCCAGATTCCTTAATTAAGATTTCTGTTGAAGTAAAAGTTTTTCTTTTTGAAAATCTGCTGCAATCTCTTTCAGCCCTAAAATAACATTTTTTTTTTTTTTTTTAAACCTTTATATTGTCTGTAATTTCTTTGGTTCCAAGCAGGGTGCAAAAAGGTTTTAATGTAAAAAATATCCTTTTGTTAGGATTGGCAGTTTGATGATGGTTCACCTCCACCTGCAAAAATTGTGAAGGATTGGCTTGATCTCTCAAAAACCAAGTTTAAAGAAGAGTCTGACTGTTATATTGCTGTACATTGTGTTGCAGGCTTGGGAAGGTATCATATATAAATTTATTGGCATTGACTGAAGTTATGAAATTAAGAATGTGTATATAAAATTTAAAAAAAAAAATGCTTATTTACTTTTTTTTTTAAAGTATTTACCTGTTTTTAAAATCATATGTGCATCCATAATGTCTTCCAACCTTAAGTATATTTTTTATGATAATGAATCAGGGAGAAGGTGCTTGTTTATTAATTAGAAATATTAGACAGTACAGCAATTGTAGTTTTTAGTAGCATCACCAGGTCATTTTACTTACTTCATATCATTAAAAATCACTTTTTTTGACAAAATTGGAAATCATTAAGATTATTTAAGTCTTTCAGAAGTGCTGTCACATTACTGCACAAATGATGTTTTTCTAACTGTACAGTTGACTTACATTCTTGAAATAAAGACGTAACCAAACAATAGAAACATTTATTGTATTTTTATTAAATATATGCCATATTCTATTTCTTCTTTTTTCTTTAACTATTTACAATATTTCTTTATGTATGTTGTTTTTGAGTCATTGAATAAGTTTTTAAATCAAAACAGTATTAAAAAAAATATCTTCTTCTTCTTTTTTTTTTTTTTTTTTGCCATACCAAGGACATTCAAAATAGAGGTTATGCCGATTATCTCTTGAACAGCTAATGATGAAACATGCTTGCAATTACAAAAAGTGTTCAAATAAAGTACAACTTTCAGTTATGGCATTTATTTTGCTACCTTCTCCTTAGGGATGCAACAGATATCTGGTAAACATACCGTATCCAGTCAATTCGGACAGTATGCTGGATAATTGGCAGTAGCTGGGTATTATGATTATCCAGCAGTACATTCCAGCTTGAAATTATAAGGTCATACTATGTTTTTATTGTTTATTGCTAATAATTTAATCTTGTAAAATATAATGCATTAGTTTATTAAAATAAAAATAATTTACTTATAACAAATGTTTCTAAACCTTACAAGAGCAAACATGTGAACAACAATGTACAGTCGTGGAAAAAAAAAAAAGTAAACACCCCCAACTAACTCCTCAACAAATTATCGTAGACGAAAGTTACCAGTACCGAACGATTTGAAATAAAGTGTACTTTTAAATGATGCATATAAAATTTGCTTAGGGGACCATCTACATACTAAAACTAATCTAAACTTCATTTTTTTCAATGGCAGTACCCAATTTTAGCGAGATATTTCAAATCTTTGGTTCAAACTATGCCTAGAAACTAAATTTCAAGTCATTTGAATGATAAGTTTTTGAATTATAAACATTCAAAATTTAGAGCTTCTAATGTGCTTTATGGAAATCCAAAATTTCACATTTTAATTCCAAGTAGTTTTCATATTATGCTTAAAAGACGGCAAAATGATGGTTTAAGGGCCGTTTATGATAGAAGTGACTAAATATTTTGAAATTTCATATGCTATCCTGTAATCTTACAGGCTGACTGCTTAAGGTGCCTTGATCAAGAAGGGAGCTCTCTCGGTTAACAATCGAGTACCAAACTTCAATTTGGATAGTCTTTAAAATACGCTCGTTTTAAATAATTAATTTCTCGGAAACTTATGGTACGAATTGCAAAAAAATTTGTTTCTAGACTAATTGAAGGGTGTAGAGTTCATTTATGCTGTCAGAATAGTGTACTGCTATTGAAAAAAACAAAGTTATGGTTTGTTTTAATATGTAGAAGGTCCCTTAAGCAAATTTTATATACATCATTTAAAAGTAGACTTTATTTCCAATCGTTCGGTACCAGTAACATTCTTCTACGATAATTTGTTGAGGAGTTAGTAGGGGGTGTTTACTTTTTTTTTTTTCCACGACTGTACATATTAATACAATATGTTCTTGTAGCAATAGCATTGATTGAACTTGGTATGAAGGATGAAGATGCTGTAGAACTTATTAGACAGTAATCGGGAAGGAGGGAAAAAAAGAACACACCTGTATATTTTAATCTCCAAGTTGTCACCAGGGATATGTTTAAAAGAATTTTAGGTCCTTTAAAGCAGGGTTCACAAAAACCCGGGTTTTTCTGAAAAAACCCAACCCACATGGGTTTTTTCGGGTTTTTTCATGAAAAACCCAATTTTCCCCGGGGAAAATCGGGTTTTTTCAAAAGTATAATATATGTGTAATTACATTATTGTATACTATATTTTCTATATATTATATACACTATACATAAAAAAATACATTGTTCCCTTATACACAATATAATTGTAATGCTATTTTGCAAGCTATAAATTATATGAATTTAAATTAATTAAATGTCAGTGTTTCTCACAAATTAGTTTTAAATATAATAGAAGATATAAAATTGTTAATTTTCTTTAAATCAAATAATGAATAGAATATTAAAATTTAAAATATATAAGTAGGAAGAAAAAAGGGGTAAACTAGTCGGATGTGCCAATCCCAAAAGTTTCATCTATCTCATACATGTTAATAATTCAAAATTCACTATCACAGAGCCAAAATTAAATGACAATTTATGCCCATCATGAGGATTGTAAAATATAGATTTGTTGAATTGGATGCATTTAACAAGGAAGTATAAGTATCACATGTTGTGCAATTTACAACAAAACCTGATCAGTAACAGTTTATGTCAACGTCTAACTGAATCTGAAGTTTGATGAAAATCCATGCATTATTAGCTCTTGAGATAAAGCTATTGCAAAAAGTGAGATAAATGCAGCACAACAGCACCACTGTTAGGCGATATACTGTAAAGGAGATTTGGATACCCAGATTCATGAATGAATAAAAGAAACTCCAACACAATACTTTAGGAGACTTACATTTATTGTAAGGAACTTTTAAGGAAGGGACCATGAAAATACAGAAGTACGGGGGAGTTTCGTTGTCTGCCTAGCGGCAGAAGGCCCCAGAGCGGGGCTTAAATTACGGTTTACATGGCTCTCGGTCAGGAACAAGAGTGAGTTAGAATTTGTTACGAATACTTACAGGTTGGCGAACAGTATTTAACCATATGTAAGATGTTTGGCGAAAAGCACATTGGGTAGACAAAACAATCATAAGGTTTTACATTGAGTTAAAAACTATGCCATGGCGGGCCCTTTAGAGTTACACTAAATAACATTCCAGCAGTAAGCAGGGAGGCTTAAAGAAATAGGAACACGTGATTTTATATGCACGTTACAGATATAACGACAGATGCAAATTAGTCAGCAAAGGGGCATATGGTTTGTATCTGACAAAGTACAAGGGTGAGAATTGAATACAAATGCAAGCGCAGAGGCTGAGAAAATATGCATTACGTATCGTTGGCTGCGAAGCGAAAAAGACATACACTTGTATTTTATTCTTTTACTTTATTTCAATGGAAAATAGCTGCGGTTAAGATCTTTTTCTGCCCGTGTGAATTTGAAAGACAGAAAAAGGAACCGAGATAAATGATGTCTGCATTTAAAAAGAACTGTAAAAGTAAAAGTGAAACTTACAGTAGAGAGAGAGAGGGGGGGGGAAGAGAATGACTAAAGACCTAAGAAATTAAGTATAAAATGTCAAATTTAAACTAAATATTTTATTTGAAGGCGGGGGGGGGGATAATGACAATTTATAATGAACCAGTATGGTTAAAAGTTGATTTTTGAGGGGAGAGGAGGAATCATGCATATATAACGGGAAATCCGTTATATATACACCAAAAACTAATCAGCACCAGTTTATATCAAAGTCTAACTGAATCTAAATTTTTATTCAATTCCGTACATTAGTTCATGAGATAAGAGTTATTGCTGAAATCGCGAAAAATGCAGCAAAGCAGCACTACCCGTTGGGCGATATGCATCAAAATTCAATAAGCAACAATTTAACTTGTAACTCAATCTGAAGTTTCATGAAAATCCGTGCATTAGTTCTTGAGGTAAAGCTATTGCAAAAATTGAGATAAATGCAGCATAGCAGCACCACCTGTTGGGCAGTATACACCAAAAACAAATCAGCACCAGTTTACATCACGGTCTAACTCAATCTAAAGTTTTGTGAAATTCTGAGGTTCTTGAGATAGAGCACCCACACAGACATTTTCTAAAAACCATCAGATCATCTTCAGGACCTTTTTAAAATGTATAAATCCATCATAAACTGGAAGTCGAAATTTTTCACGAATCCAATACTTTCTTCTTGTAAAGATAGAAGAAAGTAAAAATACATATTTTTTATTTTCATCAATATCGTTGATTTGAATTTTTTATTTAAAGATATTCTTATGATATAACCTTTACCTATAATTATGTACTATGTATGTTGCCTACTAGGTTCTATGTTAGTAAAGTATTTCAATGTGTTGAAATACATTTTTATTTTACTTCAGATGTGTATGTAATGGCTTTTATATATTAATTTTTTTCAAAATTAACTGAAATGACTTAAATTCATTAAATGTATGTTGTTTAAATTTTAAAATTATTTCTGAAAATTGAAAAAACCCACATCGTGGGTTTTTCAGTGGGCTTTTTCAAGTGGGCCCATTCTGAAAAAACCCGCTGGGTTTTTTCGAACTGGGCCCAGTCTTGCGAACCCTGCTTTAAAGGACCCTTCACAAAATAATTTATCTTCAAACATGACCCTTCACAAAATTATTTGTCTCTTAAATAGACCTTTCATAGAATTTTTTCACCTTCAAATTGAACTTTTCACAAATTCAGTCATTTAAAAATAAAATCTGGCCTGTAAATAAGCAGTTGAACTCACCAAAGAGCATATTACTTAGCTTTTTATATATGAAGTATAGAACATGAAGGCATCGATAATTTAAAATTCACAAAATTATAACTAGAATTTTCACAAAAATAAGAAAACCTTCACAATTTCACAAAAACAGGACACTGTATGAAAAGTCTGGACAGACCCCTGGTCACAGGAAAAAAAAAAAAAAAAAAAGAAAAACATAAATAGTAATCAGACTTGAAATTATATCTACTTTCAACTTATGTTATCTATATTATAAAGGACAAACATATCTGTGCATAACGCATGCGTCATTTTGCGAATGGCAACACTTTGAAATTTGAAATGAAATTTTGGTTTTGCAATTTTCTCTACTGCAAATTTTTAAACTTCTAAACATCACACATTTTTAATTTTTACACCGTCGTATAAGGAAAAAAATGCTCTTTTAAATGCAATTTGTTTGAAAGATGTATCTCAATTTATTTTTATGATATTAATTTTTTTGTAGTTTTTAATACCATTGCAACAAAATGCAACAAAAGTACACATTTCTATTGAAAGTAAACAGAAAATAGTTGAAAATAGGCGATACTCTATCTTTTTGTTGCCATTTTCTCATAAAACCTGAAAAAAATTTTGAAATTAAAACATAGGCTATGCCAAGAATATTGTCTGTTATTCCGTCATAATGATGTCATATGCATACTTTTCTATAGACTATGTTTAAGGCTGTATTATTGTAAAAGTGGATTGCTTTAGCGGATGCAAATGACGTCATTTTATAAAAAAGCGCGTATTTTAATTCTTAAACCTGAATTATGTTTTGTAGAAGTGCGTCATTTTCACAGCTCAGCTGCTTTGAAATTCTTCACAAGTGAAAATGCTTCACTTGTGAGCAGGGGTGTAGTGGAGGGCATATGGAGGTATACGCCGTATACTCTCTGAATTTCTTTAAGAAGCTCCGTATACCTTCAGTTCTTCAAATAAAGCGATAGCATATACTCTAGCCATGAACTTCATGATTCTAGCGTATACCCTCTGCCGATATAGCGTATGCCCTCAGATTTTTTTATGACTACAACACTGCTTGTGAGAATAATGTAATCAAAATCGCACACTGATAAAACGCAATCTCTCTATTCTAAAAAAAAGTAACTACCGCTGTCACCGCCGCCGCCGGTTTTGAATTTTTTGTGACCAGAGGTCTTTCTTCGTTAATATTAAAAAAACTGTTGCATACAAAAATATGAAAATCAGTAGTATTATAGAAAAATGTTTGATAAACACGCTGATGCAGACAGTTTTCAAATCGAAGAATTATTTTAAAAGATATTTAATGCCAAAATTGGACAAAATCGTTCCATTAAAAAAGTTTTATAGGAGCAAAAACTGTACATAGGAATTTAATCATTTTTAGATCATTTTATGCGTCAGAATTTCCCGGTGTGCAGATTGCAGTTAGTTTTTTAATTTGAATAATTTTTCGAGGTTTTATTTCTATTTTAAATTCAAATTTTCAGCATTTCGAGAGATATTTTTTACAAATTTTAGAAAATTGTATTAATTTAAACTGTTGCCAGCTGTATAAACAGCGCAAACAGTAATGTTTACTTCAAATTAAAAATTTATTTTACACGTGACTATTATAAACAAAAAATATAAAAAGCAGGAACTCATTGAAAATTACGTCATAAAAACTATAGTTACACGTGAATTTTAAATGAGAAAGAATATTGTAAAATAGTAAATTCAGTAACATGCGTTAGAAGTCCTAAATAGGAGAATTTACGTCATATTACACTTATTACGTAAAATGAACAAAAAATAATATTGCAAAACAGTTTTAATTTAAAAATTGCGCGAGACATTTACTTGACATTAAGATGTTCATAATATTTCATTTCTAACAAAAGTATTTTGACGTGAATATTAAAAAGAGAAAGAAAAGTTTGGTGAAAATTACGTCAGATTATAATTGTCAGATTCAAATTATAATTCAATCTTTCGAAATCTTTTTAAAGGCGATCAAATTAGCGTGCTGTTAGAGTCTGCGGTGTCTGAACGGGGGTTGACGAGCGTAGCTCGTAGGGGGCAGAGCCTGTTGCCTGTTGCCAACTGTATAAACAACGGAAACAATAATGTTTGCTTCAAATTAAAAATTTATTTACACGTGACTATTATAAACAGAAAAGATACTTTCAGATTAAAATTAAATAATTATGTACAAAAAGCAGGAACTTAATAAAAATTAAGTCATAAAAAGTATGCACGTGAATTTTAAAAGAGAAAGGATATTGTAAAAGAATAAATTCATTAACATGCGTTAGAAGTCTTAACTAGGAGAAATTACGTCACATTACAGTTATTACATAAAATGAACACAAAATAACATTCAAAACTGTTTAAATTTAGAAATTGCGCTAGACATTTATTTGATATTTTTAGAGCATCTTTTCAACTATTTTTGTTGGGAAAGCGCAAATAATATTTCATTTCTAACAAATGTATTTTCACGTGAATATTTAAAAGAGAAAGAATAGCTTTGTCAAAATTACGTCAGATTAAAAACTATTACTTTAAAATGTCTCATTTAAAAGAACTTTCTTTTCGCTTTGTCAAAAAATACCAGGAGACAAAGACTGGTTACTTAATTCTTTTTATATTAGCTTATTTTGAAATGTTGTTACACGTGTCTACGTCATCAAGTTATTTTTATTACAAAAGATTCGATTACAAAAGCTCGATTACAAAAAGCTCGATTACAAAAAGCTCGATTACAAAAGATTAATCTGTTTGCCCTTAAAACAAAATAAAGAGTTCATCATTTTCTTACGGCTAACATTCATTATATAAACTTCCCTATGAATAAATAAATAAAACACAAGTTTAACAGACACGTATAAGCTCTGAAATTATCAGAATATAAAAGGATGCCGTAAGTAGCAAAATCTTGGTCAATTAACTCTTAGCATGCGGCTAATAGGAAAATATCGCTTTTGATAAATTTCAAAAATTTATTTGATTGTATAATTCGTATTTTCCATATGAAAAATGCTTTTTTAATGTAAGTGGGCAATCTAAAAAAATTATTGCATATAAAAAAATTGGTACTTGTTAGTTATCCTGTCGACCAAATTACTGTCGCCAAATTGTAAGATTAAATGCCAATAATAGTTGATCGTAAATGTCACATTCACTTAACAACACGTGTTTACGTCATCAAATGATTTTTATTTCGACGTTTTATTTGTATTTTTATTAATGTTATGCTAATTTATTTGTTTTTTCGTTATTTAAAATAAAAATTATGTCTATTTGTATAATTTGCCGAGTGGTTTGGCGATTTATATAATTTGGTGAAATTGGTCGACGGAATAACTAACAAGTACCAAAAAATTATTAGTTTTCAATTAAAAAAAATGTTTTCACCTATACTTTTTAACCCGGGAAGTCCGGGTACGATCACCTAGTAAATATAAGCTTAGGGGTTATCTTAAGATTGTACTAAACTGAAATTTTCAATATGTACACCTAATTTTGACATCCTATTTGGCTTTTTTTGGTAAACCTTTACCTTGGTCTTGAAATACCAAATGGAAAATCATTTTTGTAAGTAATTTAGAAACTATGAAGATTTACAGTTTGGAACTTCTAATGTTAAATTTATTTGTAATCATTGCAAGACATATTGCAATAAGGACAGTTTTTTAAGCATAACTCAAAGTACTTGGTAGAATTATATATATATAGTATTATATATATATAAAGTATTATATTATATATATATATATATATATATATATATATATATAAAGTATATATATAAAGTATTAGTAATTATATATATAAAGTATTTAGAATGAGCTGTAATTTTAGATTCACAGTTAAGAAGTTTCTAAAAATCTGTTTCTTTAAAAATTAATAGCTTACAATTTAAATTTATTTTATTTTTTTTTTATTATTATTATTATTTTTTTACAGTAGAAAATCTGTTATAAAATGATTCTCTGCAAAACTTAAGCAAAAAATTGATGGTTGACATACAGAAATAAAAAGAGCTTTAAGGATTCTGAAAGGACAATGGAATACATTCTTTATAAATGATTCTCTACAAAGCAAACAAAAATAAATAAAAACTAGCAAACTTTTTCTGCAATAATTAAAAAGAAGAGGTGTATTAATAAGTTTTATTTTAGTAGTACAAATATTAAATTTCCTTTTTCCTTTCACAGGGCTCCTGTTCTTGTAGCCATAGCATTGATTGAACGTGGCATGAAGTATGAAGATGCTGTAGAACTTATTAGACAGTAAGTAGTACTTGAAATATTTTGCTTGAATTAAAAAACATTTGTTGAGAAAAGTCATAAAGTAGCTTTAACGCTAACAGTATCCTATTATTACAACATGGCATCAACTAGATCAGAGAATCCCCAAAAGAGGGCAATATTATATCATAGTGGGTGATTGGCACTTATCAGGCAATCAAAAGCCTTTAGGGAAGCGATTTTATTTAATTTAGTAATAAGTTTTTGCCTTTTTGCATACATCTCTTTGTATACATATTTATTTTTTATAAAAATGGCTGAAAGTGGTCCAAGCTCCAGTAAATTATATTATCTTTAATTTTTTTTTAAACTTAGCAAGATCGGTTTAATAATTTTTGCAATCTTTTATCATACCATTTTGCGTCAGCCAATACGACAGTTGAATTATACATTTAATTTAAAATAACTTACAAGGAAGGTCTCCAGACTGGGCATACTCAGAATAGTTTGAAAAAAATACCAATTAAACTACTTATGTAAGTATTAAAGGATCAGTCAAATTTAGCGGTGGAATTACACTAGAAAGTCTGTAAAAAAATAAAATGTTTTCGAGTATTTGGCACGAAACAACGAAAGCGTCATGCGATTTGGTGAGCAGTACTTTTCCTCATCAAAAGCAAACGATTTTAATGCACCTGAAAATTGTTTAATTGATTTTTAGAATGCGTGTAAAAAGTATTTAACGAATGTAAACCTAAACAATGAGGGAGTTTAATAAATACATTTTTTTGTATTACATATTTATGTTGCTTCTTGTTTAATTTTATTACTTTAAAAACAATTTCATATATAAAAAAATACTTTCATCTATTTAAGCGTATTCCAAAATAAAGGCAAGATTAATTTACCAGTTACTCATTTCAATATCAAAGAATTTGTCGTTTCCATAGCAACAAAATTGATTCGACAGTGCTCAATTGGACTTAATTTTGAGATATTTAAACAATTTTAATTTATTTTAATTTTGTGTTAATTCATAAAATTTGATATTTAACTTTCATTATATATATATATATGACAAAACTATAGTTAAATCAAACTAAAACTGATAAAACTAAAGTCATTTATATTAAATTTACTTAAACAAGTTCAATATACATTTTTATCTTAAAAAGAGATAAAAATGTCAAAAGCATATTTTTTGAAATTTCATTTTATCGCCAACCGATGATAAATCGCCAAATAAATGAAATTTTCATTATTTTTTTACGAACGTTCTATCGAGGTTCCACCAAAAAAAATTTTATAGACGTATATATCCACATGAGAAGAACACTCTGTAATTTTTTCAGATTTTTCTGAATATGCCTGTATGGAGACCTTCCTTGTTAGCAAGATTGGTTTAACAGTTTTTGCGTTCTGATCCTGCACAGTTTGAAAAAAGTCATTTTGCATAAAATGCATTTATAGTGTTTCAAAATAGGATAACCCTATGGGCATGTTGCGCTAAAGCACTAAATAACTATGAATTCAGTCAAATTGTATTACAGGTATAATCTAGATTATAGGGAATAGAGAAATGTTTAAAAAAAAAAAAAATCAATTTTTTCAACCAGGGAAAAAAGCAAATCCCCCGCCCCCCCTTCTAATGTGAAATATTTGTAGTTAGAATTTAAAAAAAAATATATATATATAATTCTATCGCCATGAAACAATCTATTGCAGCTTCTTCATCATCAGATAACTACCAAATAATAAAATCCATCTTACTGTCATAGAAAATGTAAGTTATAACTTAATGAAAAATATTTTTGTTTTGAAAACTAGCTAATTAAGATATGTGTTAGGTTACAATTAAATAATAATAGAAAAGATTCACGTTCAATAAATAGAGAGTCTCAATATTTGGTAATAAAAAACCTTTGCACAATCAGGGTTGGAATAAATGGCACATTAGCGTAAATTTTGGCTTGGTGTTGGTATTACAGAAAAGTACCCCAAAAGCTTAGAATAGGCCCATTACATAAGTCCATTCAATGTATAGTCTTAAAAAGAAACATTTTAAATTGAAGATTATTATTATTATTGGGAGAAGGGGGAGATAATTGTTGCATGGTCTTAACATCCTGAATTTTTGATCCAAGGAACTCAAAGTGTGAAAAGTGTGTGTTAGTTACTATTTGAAAAATGAAAGTTTGTGCAATGTAGTCAACCAGTATTTCAAAAATTGCATTTGTATTTGTAAAGATAAAATTCGTAGTCAAACATCTTTCATTTTCCTGCAGCAGTTTACTGATAAAATAGTATAGAATGTTTTATCTGATCGGCAGGACATTTTTTTTTTCTTCTGTGTTGTCAAATATGCCTTACAGCCAAAGAAAAAGATTAATTAAAGTATGCTTCTTGGTTTATTGTTGGCCAAATAAACAAGTTTTGTTTTTACTTTAACAAAGAATCTATGCTTTTAAAAACATAATTGTATCAAGCAGTACGATGTCAATTATTTCCTTAATTGAAAAAATATATATAATTCTTTGATAATGGACGACAAGCATTTGTGACGTCATGTTGACGTGTTTTATATATATATATATAGCTAATCAGCATCCTGATTTTTCCCACAAGCATCAGCCAAAAGCTAAATACAGGTAATTCTCCATAAGTATTGCAAGCTCTGCCCAGTGTGTGGTCCATTGCAATGGCTGATAGAAAAATGGAGTGGAGTGATAAACCAGGGTTGTAAAAAACCCAGCCCGGGTGGGTTTTATTAAAAAACCCGGGTTAAATGGGCAATTTTCCCCGGGTAAATTAAATTGCCAAAATGTGGACGATGATTCCACCTTCCTCACAAATAATAATCTTCAGAGTTGCCACTGTATAGGGAAAACTAGAAAATCTAAGGGAATTTAAAAATGAGTATTAAAAACAAGGAATTTTACTAAACTTTGGTATTTTGCAAAATTTATCCGTTGAAATTTTGAAAATTCTCAGAGGAATTACTATGGGAAAATTTAATATTTTGCTCAGTAAAGCACAAGAAATTTGATTGCCGAAATAAGTGGCAATCCTGATCTCAAATACAATCTTTGTGAACACTTCATAGTCTAATAGATGGGAATGACTTCATAGTCTTAATAATGATCTCACCATTTTTCTCTGTTCTTAAAATACATATATAGATATGATCACTTCAATTTAAATAACAAACAAAGGTACTTCTTAGTTATCCCGTCGACCACTTTCGCCAAATTTAACTCATTGACATAATTTTTATTTTAAATAACAAAAGATCAAATAAATTAGTAAAACATTAATAAAAATACAAATAAAACGTCGAATTAATGGTTTTATTGGCCATTATCGGCATTTAATCTTACAATTTGGGGACAGTAATTTGGTCAACGGGATAACTAAGAAGTACCCAAACAAATTTTAAATTGCAAAGCTATCAATTGTGTGTTTTCCAATTGTTTCCAATCTAAAAGTGCAAGTAAATTAATACAAATATATTTTCCAAGATTCAAAGAAGTGAATAAATAAAACAAAATAACCATAAACTGTTAACAATTACATAATCTGTTCTTTTCCAGAAATATATTTTAAAAAACCCGGGTTTTTTACCTGGGCTTTTTATAAAAAACCCAGCCCGGGCGGGCAGCTGGGCGGGTACCCGGGCAGCTACCCACTACAACCCTGTGATAAACTGGAAAAGTTTAAGAACAACTGCAACTGTAAAAAAAAAAAAAAAAAAAAACTAACATTGTTTTAAAAAATCAGCCAGCCTATGTAAATTTTTCTTAATCACTTGTGAAGTTAAAACTATTTATAAAAGTACTTTTAAATGTACCATAACTTGGGATTACTTGGAACCAAAACACAAACATGTCTTTAATCAGTCCTGGGTCTTAACTCAATAAAATCGCAACTGATTAAAAGCATTTTATGTTTCAGTTAGCGTAACCTGAGAAGTTACTGTACATCTAAACAAATTTCTGTACAAGTTATGGTAGTAATAAAAATCCCCCCCCCCCCCCCATCCTATTGTAAAAAAAAATATATATATAGTGAATATTAATGATGTGAATTATCACATTGCTACAAAGCGTAAACCAACGTGCAGTTTTGTAGCAATGTGATAATTCACATCATTAATATTCAATAATTTTCAAGCGTAATTTTACTGCTGAAATGTAGTTGAAAAATTAATTAAAATTATATATATAGTGGTTTAAGTGTTATCGTCATAATATAAATTAACTGCATTTTTGTTAAATTACGATGTTTACTTTTAGTCTTAGAAGTAGTAACTTTGTTTGGTAGTTTTTATATAATGTTTTCTGTATTTTTCAGGAAGAGAAGAGGAGCTATTAATGCTAAACAATTGGCCTACTTGCAGAAATACCGTCCAAAATCTCGATTGAAGGCCCAGCTCAAACAATGTTGCATCCAATAAATTGATATATAATTTTTTTGGCTTTTTAAAGAAAATATTTTAATCTTTTTTGTTATTGCTCATCCCACCTGACTTTTATCTTAATATTATTTTGTAAATTATTTTATGTTTGTATGCATTAGCCTTAATTTTGAAGCATTTTAAAAATAAAGTGAAACTAAGCATAAAAAACCCGCTGTTGTGTCTTTATATAGTATAAATTTTTACGTAAATCACACTTAATTTACATAATTTACTCATAAATAAATTTCATAAGTTGAAGTGTAATTTCATAAAAATACTATAAGCAGGAAATTTGAAGCTTTACAAAACAGAGTAGGAAAACAATATTTATTAGTAACTGTACAATAAATTGTATCAATCAAAATTATATTTTTCATCAATTAAAATTTACCACTTCTTTTTCTTGCAGTATATTTAGAGTCTGATGGTACTTCCCTAGAAAAACAAAAGTAAAAGCAAATTTTAGTTTAAAAACTATTTCATAGCTTATAAAATTTAAAGTGCATAAAGTTGTTATAAATAAATAAACAAAATTAATATAGAATAATGCTTGATCGTGATCTTCATAGCTATTATTGTGTTGTTTTAGTAACATATTCTCAACTTAAACACATACAAAAAATAGGAGCACTAAGCTTAAGAAATATTACATATACAAGCTTAAAACAAATATATATTTTTTTTATAAAAGCCATTTTATCTGCAAATGTTAATTTGTTTTATTGCATATTCATTTTTAAAATAAATTTTATACAACCAGATTGTACTTGCATTGTATAATTATTTAGGTCTTGCATTCTCCTCTGTTATAACAAAAAGGATGGGAACATATCATTTGCTTGTTATAACAGAGTTCTCACAATAATCATGCTTAAAATTTCATTTCATGAAAAATAAATAAAAGTTTACATGAATTATTAAGAAATACAGAGTTATTATTTTGATAAATGTAATTTTATATTTCTGGATTAGAAGAACAAATTTACTAATGGCAGCTTAATATTTATAAGTAGTGAAGTACTTGTACCATAATATTTTAAATAAAAAAAATCAAATCATCTACTTCTACTTTTATCTTACTGGTGGAGTAAAATGACTTAACATCAGAGAAGAAATACACCTCGTTATCAACTTTATAAAATCATAATCACTCTTATCCACGCAGTTTTGACTTTTTTTTTTCTTTCTCCTGCAAACATTGCTTACAAGCTCTTCAATAATTGTTTTCCAATATTCTTTTTTACCCCATGTAGGATATCTAGCTTTACCCTAATAGAAAAAGGTTACAAAACAAGTCAGAAAACTGTGATAAATAAATCCTTATTAAATATGCTGCTGCTGCTGCAGGGATGGTGAATTTTCAAAAAATCTGATCAACCAAGGATTTTTTAACAGTTGAGAATTGCTATAATGAAACTTACATGACTGCAAAAATAATTCATTAAAATGCATTTTTGTAGCAACATTTTTATAAAATTAATAAAGATGTACACCAATAGAAGAATGTTTGAGATTTGACTAGGAAGCATTTAGGATAAAAGAAATTTACAGAATAATTAAAGATTTTTATTTCTTTGTCAACACATTCTACTCCTAGTTTTAACACCCAATTCTTTATTGATTCATTAAATACATTAGATAGCCTTTGCATTTTTTTTTTAAAGAAATAAATGGTACTTTTACTTTTTGAGAGTAAAATAGAACATTTAATTTAGTATTGTGTATATACAGGGTGATTCAAAATTTATCGTTCAAGTTTCGTGGGGAAGGTAGGGAATACGTCGAGAAACCGATTTTACATAGGAAAGTATGTCCACAAATGTACGCATGTGTATGTAAAGTGTGCTGTGTGTACCCAACCTTCCATTGCATCCCAATCATTGTTTTGACTTTCCTAAAGCTAATATTATTTCTTCTCTTATTTCCACTTCTACGGAGCCTTATAACTTTAAAAACTCCAAAAATCTTGTTAATGGCCTTTATTCAATGCCTTCATTATCTGACGCCTGGAAACTTCTTGTTTAATTTCGTTCTTTCCGGTTCACTTAAACCTTTTTTTTTCTTTTTTTTTTTTTAATTGGTTTGTTTTTTACTTTCATTTTTATTTTATTTGTATTTAACTTTCTTCCTTCATGAATTTTTAAATTTTGGTTTCACACCAGAATTCTTTAAAATATCTTTTTAATCGATATTTCTGCTGCAATTATCAACAATTTTGTACATTTTGCAGCATTTCCTACACTCATGCTTACCAGTTTTGTTCGTTATTTCAACCCGAAACAATTGTTGCAAGTTTCTGCATTTAATAGTGTTTGTTTACAAAGTTCTTATATATCTTTATTAATCAACACCAATTGTGGTGCATTTTACTGCATTGGACAGCTCGTCCGACCATCATCATCCTGTCATCAGTGTACGAGCTGACTTACTACTGATGAGATGAATAGTTTTACACATCAAGAGCTGGCGAAAGCAGCCGCTGAGCTAGGCAAGTTTACGAAGACTGATGCGCCTACAGAAGAATACCACATCATCAAATGGTTGCACATGTGCATATCAATTTGTGCAGACGTGGTTGACTGCGCAGCAACTTGCAGGATACAGGGAGAAGACAACTGACATGGAATTTCAACGTCGAAGAACAGTCCTACAGTCCATCAAAGATAATCTGAATACCAGCACACGAGCTATTGCTCAGCAGCTTGGGGTCTCTCAGTCAGCAGTGTGGCAGATACTGCACGAGAAATGTGTGCATCCTTACCATCTGAAAAGGGTGTAGTTACTGCAGCCTAACGATTGTCCGAAGCGTGTGGAATTTGCACAATGGTTCATGGAGAAAGGTACTGTGGACTCCAGTTTTCCAGCTTCTGTATATTTTACAGATGAAGCGTCGTGAAAGCGTGAATATACACAATTAACACGTGTGGGCTTATACTGCGCCGATTGGACGACCAAAAATACCTAATCTTTCTCGAGACAGTGTTATCAACTTTTCTGGGCGCTGTTCCTGCATATATCTGCCAAGATATGTGGTTTCAACATGACAGGCCTCCCGTCCATAGCACAATTGTGCGTAATTACCTGAACCAAACATTCAAAGCTCGATGATTGGCAGAAGTGGACTAATTGCTTGGCCACCCAGGTTACCGGATTTATCACCCATGGATTTCTTTTTGTGTGTGTGAAGGGAGGCACGAAAGACCATGTGTACGAGACCTCCGTCGACAGTGAAATAGACCTTGTTGCACGAATAGTGGCTGCCACAAGCATTGTCTTGTTTGTGATATGCCAGGCATTTTTGAAAATATTCAGCTATCAATGCAACGGTACTGTGAATCCAGTGTTTGTGTAAATGGTCGCAGTTTTGAGCACCTACTGTGAGGCTGTACTTCATTTTCTTGTAATAAAGGTCACATTCGTTACCACTTAACTGTACTGTAACCGTTGTGTTCACTTTACTAGTGCATTTTGTTCATGTAGATGACATTTGCAGACATACTTTCCTATGTGAAATCGGTTTCATGACATATTCCCTACCTCCCCCACGAAATTTGAATGATAAGTTCTGAATCACCCTGTATATATATACATTTTAATAATTTGGACAAATGCAAAATATTATCATACTTACCAACATGTCAATTTTGAAAACCGTACAATCAGTTAAGAATTTAGTGGCTGGCCCGAGGGAGATTTCCCCCTTCCCCCCCCATATAAGACTTAAAATTTTGTATTAAGTAATGGTCTAAAAGTGTAAAATCACCTCCAACAAATCTATTCTGCCCCCATTCTGAAAAATGCATGTCAACACTAAGTACAATTTTTAAGATATTTTCTAGATGTGCTTGCTTAAACATGTTTCATTAAAAATATATGAAAAAAAAATATATGATTTCCTATGCATCAGTTATCTGAATGTTTATTTGTATCAAGATATTCTTTTACATTACTCCTACCTTGAAATTTTAATATCTGAATTGCAGAATTGAATTGATAAAAATATGCAAATAATACTAGTGTTGGGGATTGAAATAGTGTTCTCTAAATAAAAATTACTGCTATTTAGGAATGTCCATTATGAAGGTTTTACTGTATTGCAAAATTATTAGTCAGTGTAAAAGCATAGCCATGCTGTTCTACATGGCACATTAATAAAAAATTACTAATAATGTAAAATAGCATTGTCAAGAAACGTTTTTGATAACTAGCAATGCCTTCCTAGTAGTTACACATGAAATCTTGTTAAAAATAAAATAAAAAGATATTTATCTTTAAAAATGTAGGAAAACAATAAGAAAAATTTCTGCAGTGGAACATTTTTTAAAGCAAAATATGGTAAATATATGTAAACAAAAAAAATCAGTTTTGAAGAGGATACAAAAAGAATAATTTATACTTTGACAAATTCAAGCTTTACGCATTGGTACATACATATCCAAATTATGCAAAGAGTTCAATTTTAATATAGCATATTCAATATGGTATTTATTATTAGTAATACACTACATTCACTGCACAATAATAATTTTTAAATAAAGTATTTAATATAGAGAAAGTTTCTTAAACATGAAAAAAATGTTTTGATAAACAAAAGTTATCAAAACTAAGTTAATACATGCAAAGTGACTTTTAGCATGTATTAGCTTAGTTTTGATGATTTTAAGCGGTTTTCATATATAATTTTAAACTATAGGTTAGTACAATTCCAGGGAGAAGGGTGAAACACACAAAACACTCCCCTGGCTAAAGAAGCTTTAGAAAATTCTAAATTATCTGGAGAGAAGAAACATTTTGGTTTAGTGGACCACTTCATTAATTGAACATTGGAGTCAACAAGAGTCTATATTCAGTATGGAAAGTCATTTTACATGAATTGGCAACCTTCCAATTGTGAAAAAATGCCAAGAATCCAATGAGTCATTGAGAAAGCTAAAAAAAACCCTTCTGCATCAGTAAATAGTGGAAATCAAAAGTTTTTTCTGCTCCAATTTCAACCAAATTTTTCCTGTTAATTCCACATTGACAAAAATCTGTGGCATTTTCATATTTTCCAAGTCTACAATCATCCAGAACTAGCCAACATTAAGACAAAAAATGTTAAATTAAACTTTTGAACACAGAAACTATACAAATGCCAGTATTCAGTTTTCTCCTCTCCTTGCCAAGAGCTAAGTATTTTGACAATTTGCCACTACCAGGCTACACAGATTGAGTCAAATGAAGTATCCAGTTTTCACCCGAATATAAAATTTTACACTACTTTCTCGTATTATTTATCTTTCATCTTAACATGATATATTTTCTTTTCGAAATACTTTCATGAACCGAGAAAGGAAATATTAATACAATTTGTTTATGGAAAAGAAGCTAAGCCCTTTAAAAGAAAATTGCTTCAAGATGTTTCACCTTATTACATTAAAACAATGTTGACCCACGTGGATTTACACATCTTGCTTAAGAAAAATGAGAAAAAACAAAAACTTTTTGCCTGCATTTTTATTTATTTTTTATTGTTACAATAAAGTTTTGTGTAACGTATTTTTAAATTAGGCCAAACACTTCCTTTCTTTCAATTTGAAAAATCAGAGCTTGCTATAAACAAGTTCAACTGTTGTTGTAATTCAATGTTTAGTGATTACTGAACATCGTATTTCCATGCAAAAATCTCTTATCCAGATTTTTTTACCTTGTACACACTAGTTTATTAAAATTTATTTGTTTTTAATTCATTCTTTAGTCATATAATTTTTCTTTCCTCTGGTGCATTAGTAGATATTAATATAGATAATTTTAATTTAAATATTCTTTTCGGCAATGGTTTGCTTATTTTGTTCTTTTCTATTAACTGTAATATTAATTTCAAATAGGAAAGGAAGGGTCAAAATGTAAATTATTTGATAATTCAATATATTAAGGAATTCTAAAACATTTTTTTTTTTACTATTAAATAAGACAAGTTAAATTGCAAATAAGCTTGCTATAGATGATGCAAAGCAAATTATTTATTCATTGCAATTTGTTTGAGTAACATTTTACATTTTCTTCTAAAATGAAGGAATCAAATACTATGAAAATCATTTAACAAATTTTATAAATGAACTTCTTTTCAGACTTTATAGTGAGCGAGCTACTCTTTTAGATCAAAACTTAGGCAAACTTCATATACAAACATTATATTTAAATGTATTTTTTTTTTTTTTTTTTTTAAGAATTGCTATAGAACTTAAGGTCCTATTTAATGGAAGATTATATTATATTAGTATCTAACCTCTTGTGGATGCTTTTAGGTAAAACAAAAACAAGAATACTTCAAAAAATCTTTATAATAATCTAATTTGTACTTTTTTTTTTTTTTTTAAACTCAAAAATTATTTTATAGTAAGATTTTTATCAAAGTATTAAACTCATATTCTTGATAGCTGTAGATAAAAGATTATTCAATCTTTTCCAAGGTTCATAAGTTTAAGTGCAAAATTTAATAAAAAGAAAAGTGCCCAGTTAAACTGATGGCATTGAGCTCACAGGCTATTCACACTAATTGTATATTATACTCTGATTTCAAAGAATAATGCCCTTCAAAAAATAAACGAAGGGGGATTAGCCCCTGTTTCCCCCCCCCCTTTATACTTAACCAATGAACCTCCAAATCTAATCTGGGACGCTCCTTAACATAATAAACCGGTATACCAAATTTGAAGCAAATCAGATAATTCTGCATGAAAAAACCATATCGCTAAATTAAGGGGGGGGGGGCTAACCCCCTTTATACTTAACTAATGAAACTCCAAATCTAATCAGGAAAGCTCCTTATCAGAATAAACATAAAAAAAAGAATTAAAGTAAATTGGATAATTCTGCATTAAATCCATTTATCTAAATTAAGGGGAGGGGACTTTCCCCCTTTTATACTTAACCAATGAGCCTTCAAATCTAATGAAAGAAGTGCCATATCGGAATAAACTGGTATATCAAATTTGAAGCAAATCGTATAATTCTGCACGAAACACCCATTTATCTAAATTTTAACCAATAAACTTCCAAATTTAATAAAGGCAGCTCCTTAACATAATAAACCGGTACACCAAATTTGGAACAAATCGAATAACTCTGCATGAAAAACTCATTTATCTAAATTAAGGCTAAGGGGGTATCTAGCCCCTTCCCCCCCCCCCTCTTTATACTTAACTATCGAACCTCCAAATCTAATCAAGGCAGCTTCTTAACATAATAAACCGGTATACCAAATTTGGAGCATATTGAATAATTCTGCATGAAAAAACCATTTATCTAAATTAAGGGGAGTATACCCCCCTTTATACTTAACCAATAAATCTCCAAATTTAATCAAGGCAGCTCCTTAACATAATAAACCGGTATACCAAATTTGGAGCAAATCGAATAATTCTGCATGAAAATCCCATTTATCTAAATTAAGAGGTTGGGGGGGAGGGCTAGCCCCCCATTCCCCCCTTTCTACTTAATCTATGAAGCCCCAAAACTAATCAGGGAAGTGCGTTATTAGAATGAACCTAGAAAAAAATTTGAAGCAAATCGGATGTTTCTGTAAGAGTTATGCATTACGTACATACATACATACAGAACCGGCGAGCACATTAGCTCTTAGGTTTCGATAGCCTGTGAGATAAAAAGTACATGTATTGGGTATATATGAGAAGGTTACTGTTATTAGATCTTTTAAAAGAAAGGGGAAGGACAAAGCCATAATATTCTTCAATAATAAACTGCAAAGGAATTCTGTTGGTCAATATGAGCTAACGTGCTGTATTCAAGTGTTCGTCTGAAATGATATCAAAATTATGTATAATACAGTAGACTCCCTTAAATCAGCACAGCTTGGGACCAGAAATTGTGCAGATTTTACAAACATTTGAATTTAATAATGCAATCAAAATTATAATGAATGCTTACAATATAGTAAAATATTAAAATAATTAAAGTAAAAACTAAAATAATAAAAATTAAGACAATTTTAAAAATGATTAAAATATTAAAAGTAAAGGTCAACTAAACAATTAATAATGTATGATTAAATTATGCATAATAAAGATGAGATACATTTTTCCTAAATTATTCTATGAAACTTGCCTCATAAAGGTACTCTACTAATTCACATCAAAATCATAAAATAAAGAAGTTTTCTTTCAGATTTAGCCAGACTTAATAACCAAAAAAGCTTGATTAGTACATAGATATATTTTGTAAAACGATACTGATTACCAGTGACATCAGCAATATCTTGAATTTTTTTAGAAATAAATTTATACTTCCTTCATGAAAAACTATGAGTTCAGTCATATTAACCACTTCACCGTTTGCCTCGAGATAACTCAGGGTTAAAAGCACTGTTTCCCCATACCTGTCGCCGGTGCAGTGGTTAATGAGAATTACATATTTAAATACATACAGAATTGATATTAAAAAAAAGTCTAATTTTGTCCCTACATCTGAACTGAAAGTTTCATTGTTTACATCTGCGATGGTGTGCGGATTTTAGGCATTTGTGGATTTTAGGATTGCAGATTTAAGTAAGTCTACTATATATATAAATAAATAGACAGAAAAGTATTTTTACCATAAAAATAGTTAAAAAAAATTTAAGTAAATAAATTAACAAACATATAACTTACTTTCCTTGGCGCCGTCTCCTTTCTTTCTTTTCCAAGATCCAGTCTCTACCATTTTTTACAGATTTTCCTCTTTTAATTTTATTTCGGATCCTAAATTAAAAGAATAATTCAAAATTAAGCATTTTTATGTTTTCAAATTATGCTTTCAGGGGTCGATCTAGGGCCCCTTCACAAAAATCCATTTAATAAAATAGGCCCTTTCACAAAAATCTATTCCGTGAAAACACAATTTTCATTTACTATTTTTATTAAAATGTTTAATATTTAAACAAAATAAGCTCACCAGAAAGAAAAACTTTAGCAGAAGATAATAAATTTCACAAAAATAATTTACTTTCCACAAAATAGGCCCCAAGAAGAAAAAAAAAAAAGTATCGACCCCTGGTTTTGAAACAAATATTAATTTAAAAGTTTTATAGAGAAAGTTAAATGTACTAATTTATATTAATAAAAAAATTGTGCACTAATAAAATTTTGCAATGATAATAATATTTTGTTATTCTGAAATTTCAGAAAGATTCAAAAGAAAAAAAGAAGAAATATGAAATTGTTTAAAAGCAAGCATATAAAATACAATTACAAAGGTTACTTTAGGTTTGATAATATTGCTTTATAATATGAAAAAAAATTAAATATTTTATTACGTAAATTTAATAATCAAACTGTTCACTTTTCTGATATGAAAGTAAAAGGCCTTTTTACCGGACTGAAAAGAAGGGTTATGTGTTTCACGCATATCTGGATATGTGGATTTCTTTATACCCTCGAAACATCCCAAAGGCTGGATGGATTTTAATGAATGAGGTCTCTATCAATCCGTCCAGGCCCGATGGTTATAGGCTAGGTTTTGTTTTCATAAATTCAAAATGGTGGCTGTAAAATACGAAATGGCGGTAGGGATGAAAAAGAAAATTTATGCACCCTATTGAGTGGCATATCATTGGATAGGTCTTTCAAAATGAAGACGATGCTTCATTGACTATTTTACAGTCAGAAGCTCCGTTAACATATTATACAACCTGGAAGTTGTGTATGTAGGATCTCTAGCTTTACTGCAACTCTAACCATCTACTTATTATAAAAGCTGAGTGCACGTAACCGACGGAACGATGCCGGTGCGAACCACTCTGGTCTGCGAAACGACCGTAGCTAAACGCCATGTTAGGCTTAATGAAAAACATATCTTAACATATGACAGCTAAATGATAATTTTTTCTACTTAAAATCATGTCTGTTCAGCATATTTTCATATAAAACATGTGTATCATATCCATTTATAATGTATTAAGTTCTAAATTAAAATTAAGCTATTAGAAATCAAATCTAAACAAACGATACTGTTGCCATTCAGATTCAAATTCCAGCAAATTAAGAAACAAATGAATGACTCTTTGACGATTCATCAAAAAAAAAAATACGGCTAACATCTGATTCTGCTTTAAATATATTTTTTAAAGCATATTAAAGCCTTTAAGTTTTTTGAAATGCGTTTTTCATTTTTTGAAATGCGTTTTTCAATGCGTTTACATTTATAAGCAGCAATTTTATTTACGACTGTTTACATTTACAAGCAGTCAGTTTACGACATACATATGAAATATTACGTAATTTATTGAATAAATATTTTAAAAAACATTATTTAATGATTATTCATCATTATTCATATGAATCATTCATATGAATATTGATTCATATCAATGATTCATATATTTCACTCTTCTGTAGTGGCAACAGTGAAACGCTGTTTCTTTAGGAAAAGCAACAGAGGGATAAACGTGCTGATTTTTCGCCACTACTCGCTTTCATCTGTCAATAATAGTTATTTTTGAATGTTTTAAAAGTTTTTTTTAATTTTTATTATGGACTTTCGGAAAGAAGGCGCCAATTGACCAGGAAAAGAATTGCGCGATCGCGGCAATCAACGGATTTCTCAGTTTGCCTGATAAACTCAGCTGAGTTTACACCGAACAGAATTAAACACCCATATGCACAATTTTTTGTTTATTTTTTATCTAAACTATGCATATTTTAAGTTCATGTTCATAAAGTGTTTATCACTCACAGGAACGTTTCATTATAATAAAGATTTAAAAATCAAAATTACATTTTTTTTTAAATTTTACTAAATTTTTGTACCGTTAAAAAACATAGCTTTTTGTATGTGTATTACTTTCAATGATGCACATAATGGTGTTTTAGTTTTGGCCAAATATATGAATCAAATTTTAAAGTTTCATCTAAAATTAAAAAATAAACATCTGATTTTTTAAAGAAATGCCATATGTTTTTTGTTTTATTTTTAAGTTTCTTATTTCCCCTATGCTGCATTTTTTAAGCTGAATTTAATATATTTCTGTGAATTATTTTTGCTGTTTGAAAAATGCAACAGCTTTTTTTTTTTTCAACTATGCATATATTTTTAAAAGCATTTACAGACATGCCACTTTCCAGCGAAAACAGGGAATTCCATTTTTTCGGCACAATTTATCATCACTGGGATTGATGCAAATCAGTATTAAAATTTGTTGACATTTTTAGGACGAGAAGAGGGGGGGGGGGGGTAGCAGAATTTGACAAAATAAAAATGCGAGTACAAGCAACTGCAATTTGAGTTTATTTCTAATCCTTTCCCATGACCTGTGCATTTAGTCCATGTATAGAAACAAACAGGATGAAAAAAACATATAGCCAGGAGCTTGCAACTATCATCTGTCTGCTTTCCCCGAAGGATTGCAAAAATCATCAAAATATCGTAGAAAAAGGGTGGTGTCATCAAACGAATATGAATTCCATCAAAGGATCGCAGAAAAAAGCACAATTTTTCCATAAGGGTCCTTTAGTATGCATGTTTCGTCTAAGGATCATGGAATATGTGAATGTCGCCAAATAATCGTGGAAAAAACATGAATTTCATCAGATGACTGCAGAAAAAATGCATTATTTGATCAAAGTATCGCGAAAAACGTGAATTTCGTCAAATAATCACAGAAAAAATATGTTTTGATTAGAGGATCACAGAGAAAACGAGATTTTCATCGAAAGGTTGCAAAAGTGTAAGTTTCAACATAAGAACCTAAAAAAAAATGTAAATTTTGAAATCGGGGGATCTTGAAGCTTATTGGTTCATCAGTATCAGGTGAACCGTTAGTCAGCTAAATTTTCTGTTACGTAACTAATTTGCTGCATACATTCGGATGCACCTGTGCTTCTGTCAACATATTTTGATTGTAAGGTAAGTCTCGCTTGCTCTGCTGTTTATTTCTTTTTTTTTTTATTAGGATTTTTGCATTAGCTGTTTAAAATGCACCCTTTATTGGTGAATATATCGATTTTTACATTGTTTACCGTTTTAGAGACAGACGATTCAGCCAACGGTTGCCGAAAAAATTCAGAGTCTGAAAACATGGAGGGTGTATTACCAAACATCCATCAAAATTTAAATTTAATTCAGTTAGAAGAGAAGTACCATACCTTGACGATGTTTCAGACCCTGACTAGGATCCCTTTTTCTAAACATTAAATTATTGATTTTTTTTTTAAATTTTAACTGATTGTTTGTTTTTTATGTAAATATTTGAAATTTTTTTTGTATGAAACTCCCCCTTTTTTTTATGAATCGCCGTCTCATTTATTGGTATTTCTTTATATTTATCCTTTTATTTTATGTTTCATAAATTTTTTGGCAGTTGTGAGCGAGATTTTACCTGCATTCGTAACAAATTTTTCAAGATGGCAGTAAAACTTCGTTTTTAAATCTTTATGTTACTTATAAATCCATGTTTTTACATCATTTTCTATTTTTTTGTGCAAATCATTGATTTATAAATAACATAAAGATTTAAAAATTGAGTTTTTCCGTCACCTTGAAAAGATTTTTGGCACAATTTTTTTCGTCAAGCGGCACAGGATGCGAAACTCTTCCCTGAATTTTGTCAAAGAAACGTGAGAGGTGTAATTCATCAAAAAGGCGCAGGAAAAACGTGAATTTTGCAACAAATCCCGATAAAAACACTCATTTCGTGAAAGGATTGTGGTAAAAACAGTCATTTTTTTAAAAGGCTGCGAAAAAAACATGAATTTCATCAGAGATGTGCAGAAAAAACGAGAATTTCACCATAAACATTAAATTATTGATTTTTTTTTGTTTGTAAATTTTAACTGATTGTTTGTTTTTTGTGTAAGTATTTTTAGTTTTTTTTTATATATTTTTTTCTGTATGAAACTCCCCTTTTTCCTGAATCGCCGTCTCATTTATTGGTATTTATTTATATTTATCTTTTTATTTTATATTAGTAAGTTTTTTGGTAGTTGTGAGCAAGATTTTACCGGCATTCGTAACAAATTTTTCAAGATTGCGGAAAAACTTCGGTTTTAAGTCTTTGTTATTTATAAATCCATGTTTTTACATCATTTTCTATTTTTTGGGCAAAATCATTGATTTATAAATAACAAAGATTTAAAAATGATGTTTTTCTGCCATCTAGAAAAAGATTTTTGGCAAGATTTTGAACAATTTTTTTTTGCCAAGTGGCACTCTTCCCTGAATTTTGTCAAAGAAACGCGAGAGGTGTAATTCGTCAAAAGGGCGCAGAAAAAAAGCAAATTTTTCAACAAATCCCGATAAAAACACTCATTTCGTCAAAAGGCTGCGAAAAAAACACGAATTTCATCAAAGATGTGCAGAAAAAATGAGAATTCTGCCATAGGGTTGTTGGAAAAAGCTCTCCCCCCCCGCATGAGGTGGTTCATATTTTCTTCATTTGAAGGTTGACTTTTACAAACACTTTTTTTTTTAATGCTTTTGAGGACTTGCCACTATCTGAATAATCATGCATATCAATCACCTGTTTAATTGAGTCTGACTTAATATTGTAAACTTACAATAACACTTTCCCGTCATTTTTGACGGGGCCATATGCTAGTCATAGATATCTATGGACCTCATCAAAACAGTGTTTATAGATAGGAACTAACAATTAAACACAACTTAAAAATCATCAATACAAGTAAATAAAAAAATAGGTAAGTAATATAAACAAGTAATAAAAAAAAAATAAGTCAATTCCTACTTAGGTTAATAAGAGAATTTTTTTTCTCCCATTCTTCTTCCCTCTAGTGGCGCTTAAAATGCCTTGATCAAGAAGAGGGCTCTCTGGATTATTGAAAATTAATTAATTTAATTTAATTAATGAATTAATATTTGAAAAAAAACTGGATTAACATCAAGTGTCATCCACTACAAGTTAAAAAAAAATTATTTGAGCTTGATTGGATGAATAATAAGTATTTTATTAACGATTGAAAAAAAAATAGTTTCACATTGATGAAAAATAATTAATTAGTTCGCTTTTTATGCAGTCGGGTTTTTTGATTTTTTAAATTTAATTGTTTATTTTTAGTAATTTTTTTCTCTTGATAACCAAAGTGTAGATATATTATTTTTTTCTTTATTAATCAATATACGGGGTTAGCAGAAAAAGTTAGGCATGAATGGCACCCAAGACTTTTTCTGTAGTTGCCAAAATTTCCCATTTAGATGCAATTTAAAAATTATTCTGTTTGTGTGCATGTTTTACTTCCTCACAATGATTAGAGAAAGGTCTTAAAATAACACTTTCTTTAAAGTAGTAATTTTTACTAAGAGAAAAAACAAAAAGCAAGGCATTTCATAAACAAATTTGTGCAAAATGCAAAGCAGTTCTTAAAATAACATTTCATAAAAAAAATCATCTTTTTCAAATCTATAAATATAATGATTAATAAACCTACCTTGATTTAATATATTTCACATGATCAGTAGATTCTTCAGTTCCTAGAGCAGCTGGAAGTTTTTGGTATCCTCCAGTCATGAGAACTAAAAAGTGTCTTTCAAAATAAACATAGAGATTTAGAATGATTGAATTGTAAACATACTAAACTATAAAAATAAAAGATTTTTTTCTTGCTAATGTGGATAATAATGAAAATATTAAAAAACTGTAGAATAAAAAGAAATGGCACAGATGTCATACTAGCTGCCCTTGGCGACCAATTTGGTCTCCCTTAAATGTATGCTAAGCTTTGTATCATGTTGCTTTTATTCATATTGTAATTTACTGTCTCAATCCTTTACCAAATCGGGAGATTCTGATAGAGAAATCAAGAACTCTGTATTTTTATGTTAGCTGAGCACATATGATAAAAAGCCAAACATTGTTCTCGTTGCATTTTTTTCATATTTCATTAAAAATATAAACTTTTCACTCATTTTATTTGAAACGCTTAACTTTAATTTTAAACTAAAACATTTAAAATTCATGACTATCCCTTATTTCATAAAAAATAAAAAGAGAAAAATAACAGAAAAAGAAAAATAATACCATAAACCATGACATTTAATTTTAACATCAAAGCATTGTTTTAATTTACCTTGTGAGAAATAAACAAGTGGGTAAGTGTGATCAGAGATCGCAGAGAGGGTTTCGTTTAATATTCCTTTCAAAACACTTTATCCTTTTGAAAAATCTGTTAATTCCACATTTCGCAACCAGGGACGCACTCTATTCTGAACAAACCTCTATCCAAATGAAACTCCGTTTTACATACTATCCGTATATATATCGAAGGGATTGGGCCTATAGCACCCGAGATAAGTAGGCGCCCCCTGGCGGTAAAAAGTGAAACTAAAATCTATAAGGCTATGGTGCATAATATGAAAGAATGGTCAAAGGGGTGTCGGCAAAAGTTTGAAAAGTGCTCCCCGGGTTAAAAGGGCAGTGGTTAGAAAAATTGCTTAAAATATACAAGTTAGAGCACAGAGGAGTAAATAATATAAGACTTTTTGAAAATTTTATGATTTGCCGTGTGGTCTGAGGTATTCAGCTATACGTATGCAAAAATTCATATCTCCAACTTAATTAGGGGCTCCCTTAGAAAGAATTGCTTAAAATACATATGTGCTAGCTCAAAGGGTTAAACGTAAGACCTTTTTCAAGATTTTATGATTTGTCGCCTGGCCTCAGGTGTTCTACAATAAATATGCAAAATTTCAAATCCCCAATTTAATAAGGGGCTCAGTTAGAAAGAATTGCTGAAAATATGCATGTGGGAGCCCAAAGGGTTAAATGTACGACTTTTTCAAATTTTTATGATTTTTTGCATGACGGTGTTCAGCTATAAGTATGCAAAATTTCACGCCTCCAACCTAATTAGAGGCTCACATAGAAAGAATTGTTTCAAATACACATGTGGGAGTCCAAAGGGTTAAATGTACGACCTTTTTCAAAATTTTATGATTTGTCGTTTGATGTGAGGTATTCAGCTATAAGTAAGCAAAATTTCACGCCTCCAAACTAAATAGGGTGTCACTTAGAAAGAATTGTTTAAAATACACATGTGGGAGCCCAAAGGGTTAGATGTACGACTTTTTCGAAATTTTATTATTTGTCGTTTGATGTGAGATATTCAGCTATAAGTATGCAAAATTTCACTCCTCCAACCTAATTAGGGGCTCACTTAGAAAGAATTGTTTAAAATGCACATGTGGGAGCCCAAAGGGTTAAATGTACGACTTTTTCAAAATTTTATAGTTTGTCGTTTGATGTGAGGTGTTTAGCTATAAGTTTGTAAAATTTCACGCCTCCAGCCTAATTAGAGGCTCACATAGACAGAATTGTTTAAAATACACATGTGGGAGCCCAAAGGGTTAAATGTACGACTTTTTCAAAATTTTATGATTTTTCGTTTGATGTGAGGTATTCAGCTATAAGTATGCAAAATTTCACGCCTCTAACTTAATTATAGGCTCACATAGAAATAATTGTTTAAAAAACACATGTGAGAGCCCAAAGGGTTAAATGTACGACTTTTTCAAAATTTTGTGATTTGTCGTTTGATCTGAGGTGTCCATCTATAAGTACGCAAAATTTCGCGCCTGCAACCTAATTAGGGACTCACTTAGAAAGAATTGTTTAAAATACACATGTGGGAGCCCAAAGGGTTAAATGTACGGCTTTTTCAAAATTTTATGATTTGTCGTTTGATCTGAGATGTCCATCTATAAGTACACAAAATTTTACGATCGCAACCTAATTAGGGACTCAGTTAGAAAGAATTGTTTAAAATACACATGTGGGAGCCCAAAGGGTTAAATGTACGACTTTTTCAAAACTTTATGATTTGTCGTTTTATCTGAGGTGTCCATCTATAAGTACGCAAAATTTCACGCCTGCAACCTAATTAGGGACTCACTTTAAAAGAATTGCTTAAAATACACAAGACGGAGCCCAAAGGGTTAAATGTACGACTTTTTCAAAATTTTATGATTTGTCGTTTGATGTGAGGTATTCAGCTATAAGTATGCAAAATTTCACGCCTCTAACTTAATTATAGGCTCACATAGAAATAATTGTTTAAAAAACACATGTGAGAGCCCAAAGTGTTAAATGTACGACTTTTTCGAAATTTTATGATTTGTCGTTTGATCTGAGGTGTCCATCTATAAGTACGCAAAATTTCACGCCTGCAACCTAATTAGGGACTCACTTTGAAAGAATTGCTTAAAATACACATGTGGGAGCCCAAAGGGTTAAATGTACGACTTTTTCAAAATTTTATGATTTGTCGTTTGATGTGAGGTAAAAGTATGCAGCTATAAGTATGCAAAATTTCACGCCTCTAACTTAATTATAGGCTCACATAGAAATAATTGTTTAAAAAACACATGTGAGAGCCCAAAGGGTTAAATGTACGACTTTTTCAAAATTTTATGATTTGTCGTTTGATCTGAGATGTCCATCTATAAGTACGCAAAATTTCACGATCACAACCTAATTAGGGACTCAGTTAGAAAGAATTGTTTAAAATACACATGTGGGAGCCCAAAGGGTTAAATGTACGACTTTTTCAAAATTTTATGATTTGTCATTTGATCTGAGGTGTCCATCTATAAGTACGCAAAATTTCACGCCTGCAACCTAATTAGGGACTCACTATGAAAGAATTGCTTAAAATACACATGTGGGAGCCCAAAGGGTTAAATGTACGACTTTTTCAAAATTTTATGATTTGTCGTTTGATGTGAGGTATTCAGCTATAAGTATGCAAAATTTCACGCCTCCAACCTAATTAGAGGCTCACATAGAAAGAATTGTTTAAAATACTCATGTGGGAGCCCAAAGGGTTAAATGTACGACTTTTTCAAAATTTTATGATTTGTTGTTTGATCTGAGGTGTCCATTTATAAGTACGCAAAATTTCACGCCTGCAACTAATTAGGGACTCACTTAGAAAGAATTTTTTAAAATACACATGTGGGAGCCCAAAGGGTTAAATGTACGACTTTTTCAAAATTTTATGATTTGTCGTATGATGTGTGGTGTTCATCTATAAGTATGCAAAATTTCAAGACTCCAACATGTATAGTTTCTGAGAACGGGCTCTGTGACGGACAGACAGACAGAGAAGCGAGACGAATAGGGTTTCGTCAGATGAAAGAAACCCTAAAAAAGGCTAATTGGAATCTTTAAAAATGCTATCGGCGAAATTTTCTCCCGGCTAACATAAAACTACTGAGAATTCTTTGTGATCACAGCACATTTTATGTAGTTTTACTTGAAAAAATAATTTTGAATAAAAATAGCCACCTTGCATATGAAAAGCGAAGGGGTCAGCCCATAATTGTTTACGACAGTCACATGACTTGGACTATTATAATATAGATGAAATGACGGCGATAGGACAATATTTGGCAATTTATCACTTGCGCCCAGCTAACCTTAAAGTACCAAAATAACCACCTGGCATATAAAAAACAAAGCGGTCAACCTAGAACTGTTGATGACAGTTATATGATTTAGGCTATTATTATAGTGATATGCACCGACTCACCTAACTTGCACCAAAATGACGTTATTTTGACTGATATGGTAACCAACCTGGCTATTGTTTATTTATTAATAAATTGTCTTACTTTTATTTTCCTTTTAAAATTACGAGGTGGAACCTGCCGAATTTCGACGAAAGAAAATGTTTACAAAGGAACTGTTGCATCAAATTTATAATACATCAACAACAATAATTAGAATAAAAAATCCATCTTACATTTGTTAATTTAACTCTCCAAAGGCATATTTTAACCTAAGATTAACAAAATACTTTTTTCATAAACTTCAACTGTTAAAATTATTGAAAATTTAAACTTAATTCCTATACATCATCAGTAACATATAATCAACATAAGTAATTTTGATTAAGTTATTAATTGATGCTTGGTATTACGGAATGAAAAATCCGCAAAAATGACCTTCACATAATCCCCTTGACATAATCATAGAATTTTTCTACCTTTACATCTAAACCAAATCAAGTCATTTTCCACGTTTCACATCCATATTAACCATTTAAAAACATTTTAATGCGCAATAGGTTATTAATAAATATATTTTCAAGCTTGAAGTCACGTTTGTCAACTATTACAACTTTTCATGTTAAAATTCCCACTCGTGATTTGAGGTCTTAGTATAATCTCTGTACCTGCGCGTAAAAATTCCAGAAATTTATAACTTTTAGACGTATTCAAGGGGAAATATCTCGTTTTATCAAATAAAATTACCGTTTACTTTTAAATATGACGTCATTTTCAGTCGCTGAAATATTTTGCCTATTGACTCAAACTCAATATCAGCGAAATGAAAAAATAGTGAAATATAACAGCATCATCAGAGAAATTGTGTCTTTTTTTAAGCGTAACGTCATTTTCTGTTCAAACTTTTAAAAATATTTTTTTAATTGTAATGAGAAAATGGCATCAGTAAGAATATAATCAATAAAGATAACTAATCCACTTTTAATAGAAATGAAGCACTTCAGTTGCCACGATTAGAAAATTGGTATTAAAAACTATAAAAAAATTAATATCTCAAAAATAAATTGAAATACAGCTTTCAAACAAATTGCATTTAAAAGTGCATTTTTTTCTGCATACGACGGTGTAAACATTTAAAATGTGGGATGTTTAGAAGTTTTAAAATTTGCAGTAGCGAAAATTGCAAAAGCGAAATTTCATTTCAAATTTCAAAGTGTTGCCATTCGCAGAATGACGTATGCGTTACGCACAGATATGTTTGTCCTTTATAATATAGATATAAATTGTTTTATTTTATAGTTATTAATTAAACTTTTTTTTAAATTTATTATTTCCTTTTTAAAATAATTTAAACATATATATATATAACTGATATTCAAAAACGAGTTTTCGCCAAATTGCCTTTAGAAAAAATTTGCTGCAAACTCTGTGCCAAATAAATTTTTCCCTTAAAAATTAAACTTAATGCAACCAAACTTCGTATTATGGTATTTAAATGCACAAAAGATATTTAAGCAAATTTGAATTTATGCATGAAAAAAATGAAAAAGAAATAAAAATTTTACATATCCTTTTAAAGTTTAATTCTAATATTTTTGTTAAAAAAAAAAAAAAAAAAAAAAAAAAGAAAAAAAAAAGTAATGCTGATTTTCAAGTACAATTAATCAAATTTAAACCTGTTCGCTCTATTCTTTTCCTCATAAAAACTAAACTGTTAGATTTTTTTTTTTTTACATTTTGACTTAATTTCTCAATAGCTGAATGTTTTTTGTTTTAAAATCAAACCAATAAATGGCAGCATTTAAGCTGATTTCCTCATAAAATATATGTTATTTTCATCTGAGCTTGCAAAATGCCTTCAAGACAGTGTGGCCAATAAAGTGAGAAATTTTCATAATAATTTAACTTAAATCCTTTACAATAAAATGTTTTGAGGATTTGTATATCATTTACTTGTTTAAAGACCTTAACTTTGTGATTCTGCTAATTTAGGTTAGTGATACTTAAATTTATATTTTAAGGGATTTGTAATTTTAGATCCCTATTTGTGAACCCTAAATTACTAATCCCCTAAAGTATCGGTTTCAAAACAATTCTTTTTTTTTTTTTGGTCATCTATGATGTCATTTTGTTTGTTTAAAACCAATGAATGAGTATTTGTAGTATTATTTTAGCTTTGGTAACAAAGAGGTTAATAAAAGATACAAAACTGATGAGTTAAAATTTTCCAACTTGTACAGTTCTTTTATTGGTATGCCTGGAAATAAAAAATAATAAATACAAAATTTAGTTTAGCAAAAAATTGTAATATAATTTCTAATTTCTTCTTTGTTAGTTCAGAAATTTTTAAAAGTGTTCTTGTAAGACATCTTTTAAAGGGTACTGCATCCTGCCCCACCTTTTAAAATAATCATCGATGCACTCTGCCCTTTCTTCAGCATTGACTTTTCATTTGTTATTTTTTTTATGTAGAAAACAGTTTAAAAGTGTAAAAACAATAAAGATCAACAATTAGGTAACATTTTATGTAATTTCTTTCAGATTGAGTTTTTTGTAGTTCTAGAATTCAATATGTAATGTATGCTTTAAAAAATATAAATGATCCAGTGGGACCTAAGTAAAATGCCCTTTCAGTAATTCTACTTTGCTGCTTTTAAAAAGGAATCTGAACACTATCTTCAATAAAGAAATGAACAAATTTATAAACATTAATTTACAGAAGAAGTAACTTACAGATACAAATAATATCTTTTCCAATCAATATAAATAAAAAAATAGGAGGAGGGTATGGGTCACAAAAATATTTTTATAGCAATAAGGTAAAGGGATTTTTTGTCCAAAACAGGAGGAATTAAGAATTACAATTTTGTAAATTCCCAGTATAGAATACGACTACGTAATACATGAATTCTGGACACAATTTTTTATCTAAAAAAAAAAAAAAAAAAAAAATACTAATCCTGTGGCTGTATGATCCATTAAGGATCAGGGCCCAACTCTGTTTGCTTGACCCTGGGCCGTGAGGTGCTATGCAGCATGTGCCCCGGCTGGGTGGTCAGCCCAACGCGAGACCCTCGGTGTTTGTTCCCAAGCTAGCTTGGTACTCATTTTATCGACCCCGAAGGGATGAAAGGTTGAGTCAAGCTTGCCCAGCCGGGAGCAGAACTCACAACCTGTAGCGTGGCAGACAGGCGAATTTTTTATCTGTCCAGTCTAAATTAAAAGTAGTTTTAAAACAGCTCATTTTGATATGAAAAATTATTTTATCAAACAAGTTTGTTTGTTTGTTTTTTCACATTTTTAAACAAACATCACAAATCGAAACTAGCAATCACCCAATATTACTGACAAGAATTCATAAGGAATGTACATCTACATCCACTCAAGAACATTTTCTATTTTATTTATATTTAACTGTCCGTCCATTTCAAGATGTTTTTCTATAAGCATCAAAAGCAATCGCCCAATAACATTGACAATTCACAAGTGCATCTTCTTACATTCGCTCAACGAGCATTTTGATTTCAAAGCAAATTTTAAGCTACTACCAGATCCAGACTTCATGAGCAAAGAATAGTTAACCATGGAGAAAAAAATCTATTTCACCAAATTCAAAGAACCTCTTGAAGAAAAGAGAGACACATTCAGTTTCAAGACTGGAATGCCTTGCAATGTTTGAAGGCATGTTAGAAGGTCTAGTTTCTAGAAAGAGTGGCTAGTTTTCAATTCAATGTCTAATGATGTTAGAAGGCCTGTCTTAGTTTGATTTCATCATGACATCACAAAGAATGCAAATTACAGTGATTGTCCTCATTTCCCAAAGTAGCCAATCATTTCACCCGGTTTTTGGTATTTTTTTATTATCCCCCAATTTTTCCCTGTATCTACAATCCCTTGATACAAGGTTCATATGTGAACCATGTTTTAGTCATAGTACAGTCCTCCCCACTTAATTGGGTCACGGATAATCGAACACCCTGCTTATTCGAGTAGAATCCTTCGAAACCGAATTTATTCTTATTGGTTCTATGTTATTTTCCCCGCTTAAACCAAATACCTTTTATAAATGTTCCTGCTTAATCGAATAACAACTGTGGGACCGATGTTTGAAAATAGGCGCGGAAAGCACGTTTCAGCTGGAATTTCTTTCCACTTTTTGTCATTTTCGGTTCTTTTATGCTGAAAACAAATTTTCAGTTCTTCCTGCAATGATTTTGGCCGGCAGGGGTATAATGGACAGGTCAAATGATTTCCCCACCTTGATCTTCCCCCACCCTCATTTCTTGCTGTTAACCAGGCTTTAATGGCAATGTGCCATCACTTCGAGACTCGAGATTGTAGTTGTGATATTTTGCAGTCATTCGAAAAATAACTCGATATTTACTCCTTTAAAATTCCACTTAAATAAACCACTTTAAACGGTTTTTTAAGGCAGTATAAGTAACGTAAATTAGAAGTAGCAAAGTTTTGGCCAAATTCAAACAAGCTGAATTAAGTGTGATGTAAACCATATAAATGTATGTACTCACATTAAATTAATACGTATTTACTTTATATTAGCATTTGTATTTATTTTTATTGTATGTTATTTTATTAACGATTTATTATGCTGTTAATTAAATATACCGTAGATGGTTATTTTGCTTTTTTATTACGCATTAAATATTACAATTATGATTCTCTGTTTAATCAAATACTCTGCTTAATCAAATATTTTTTCTGGAACTGTCAATATTTGTTTAAACGGGGACGACTGTATATGTTTTGGTATGTACATTTCATAAATAGATAGGCATTATTCTTATTTTTTTAAACATATTTTAGTAACATACTGACAGCAGTAAAATATAAATACTTTTTAGCTCTTGTGCTGTTTGGAAAATCAACTACAAGGCCACCACTGAATCCAGCTTTCATAGCCTGTTGAGTCACAAGTTCAATCTAAAATAATAATAACAATTTAAACATAATAACAAAATATTACAATAAATTTTTTAATCATATAATTCAGCAGTTTTCAACCTGGGGTATGCTAAAAATAACATTCATAACAGCACACAATAAAATAAAATAAAAAGTTTGCAATGGCAGAAAATACATAAGGTTAAAAGGAAAAAAAAAAGTTGTATGGTTCTGATTTACAAAGAGACTTATGTGCAAGTCCAATTAAACATTGAACAACTTTCTCCATACTGCTATAGGAAGAATGGCTTCAGAGAGCATAATGAAGTAAAAAAAAACTCAAATTATCATCTTCATGGAAAGAAAAACTCCAATAAGGTACTTGTGAAATGAGGGACAAGACCTAAACCTAGTAATTGATTGAGTTATGTATGATGCATACCAAGATGAATAATTATTGGGATCTTTCATTATAAATTAATTTACTTCTTTTTTTTTTCCTTCAATTAGTTTTGCCTATGTAAAAATTTAAAATAAACTGTAAAATAAAAGCATATAAATGTCATAAAGTTCATTAGAGTTTTTTGATTACTTATCATTGTATTTTTTATTATTATTAGGAAAATTACTAACTATCAAAATCTAACATTTTTGTGCGCAGGTATGTGTGGAAGTAGGCTTACGAACGAGGGAATATTCATACATCAAAAGCTTAAGCAAGGGCTATGAGAGAGAAAAAAAGGTTAGGAAGCATTGAAATGCAGAAGATTTTCACCCTTGATCACAAAATTCTATTTTAGGAAAAGGGTTCCTTCACAAAATCTCATTTCATAAAGTAAAAATGCAACATGCTTACTAGAAAAGAAAAATTCAGCAAGATAACGTATAATGATTAGTATTAAAAAGTGTTAAGCTTATAAAGCGTTTAAGCCAGACCAGGGATGTAGTGGAGGGTATACGGGGGTATACGCCGTATACCCTCTGGATTTTTTTAAGGAACACCGTATACCCTCTGTTTCTCAAGAAAGCTATAGTATATATACACTAGGGTATACTCTCTTCCTTGAGCGTATACCCTCTGCTTAGAACGTATACCCTCTGTCATTTTTACGACTACACCACTGAGCCAGACTTAAGAAGATGTTTCATACATACAATTTTTCACCTTGACCATTCTGAAATTCCATGTTAACATACGGAAAAATTTTATTAAATGATGAGTTATTACCCAATATAATTATCGAAATGCAGTTTCCAAAAGTTCATTGCACTGAACTGTATGTTGAAAATATTCTTACAAAATTTCTACAATTTTTTTTTTCCATTATCAACATTATAACAAATTGTTAAGATTATCATGATTGGTTGAGATAAAGCATTCTTGTAGATATTGAAAGTTAAAATATAACACTGATTACTGAAAATTAAAATGGTTAAACTAAATTTCATTTTCATTACAAAACTTTATGTCATAAGAGTATAGGTAATAAATTTCCCTTTTTTTTTCTTTTCCAACAAAACAGGGACAAGGGAAAAAAAAAATATTGTATTGTTTCCTGATCTTACTTGACTTTTTAAGACAAGCGTATTATAAACTGAAATTAAGCAATCAAACCAAAATATATTAAATAACTAGTAAGGTAACTGCTATGTTGACCTATTATACTATTGAGATTTTGGAAATTCATGATGTTTTATAGATCAAATTAATGATTATGACATGATTAATATTAATAATGTTCTGACATCTAATATATACTACTATTTTAGATTAAAGTTACACGATAACAATAATTATTATTTAAAAAAAAAAAACATTTAATAAACGAAGTAATATGCAACAAAATACTAGTCATACCTGTGCACTGTTTTCTGGATAAAACTGAAATACTGCACGGCTTCCACGAGACTAAAAGAGAATATGAATTGAAATTTTACAAAAATAATAATGATGAATATTAAATAAGGTTGTTACTCTTAAAAAAAAAATAGGTTAACTGATTTATTTTTTTTCTTTCTAATGTTTATTACAAGTTAGTAAAAATAAAAATATTGATGAAGAAGATACATTTTGGAAAAAAAGATCTTATTCAAGTTATTTTATAAATGAATGTCAATCTCACTTATTTGAGTGATAATCTAGAACAGGGTATTAAATTTAAACCCTAAAGGCAGTTGCCAAACTAAAAATATTGGTTGCCACAATTTTATATGAGTTAAAAATCCTTTATGTATTGTTTGAAGATGTAAAGCAGTCTTTTTCTCATTTGCTATTTATTTATTACAGTTTACTCATGTTTAATGCTTATTATAGATTTATATAAAGTATAAAAACTATTATCTATAATAAAAATTCAATTTGTATTTGTGCTTGGATAAAAAGTTGTAAAATATTTAATAAGTTCATGCTGACATACAGCAGCATTGCAATGAAAAACATGTACAGGTGAACTCTTCTGGGCATTTAATAGAATAATCAATTTAAACGAGAATTTACTTATAAAATAAGAAAAATTCTAATATATTTAAAGATATAATCTTATATGTTTTGATAATCATAGAGTAAATTACAGATCATGTAGTCGGAAAAGCTTTTTACTGCAGAGAAGTAGAAAAAGAAGAAATATGTGACAATAATGAGTGATGATTCAATTTTTGGGTGAAAGTGAAAACAAGTAAAATGTTGTTTTGAGAAGTAAAATGTTTTGAGATCTAAAAAACATTCCCATGCTACTGTATAGCCTTTTAGTCACTATCCTTAAATTTCTGGTGGTCACCAACAGTAACCTGATGACAGAAATTTTGCACTCTGACATAGAAAAATTCCTATATTATAATTCATATTTCAGAAAGATTATGTTATGTATACTTAGAAAAACACAATATAAATTCAATTTGTTCTAGTAAAACATCAGATAATTCAGATTTTTGAAACTCCTAATTAAAACTCCAATGAAAATATTGAACAACTGAAAATTCATTCTTTTGTTACAAAAATAATTTCTCGTTTTCAGGAAAGAAAAAAAAAAAAACAGAGAGAGACATTGGAATTATTCAAAGTAAACATATATAAAATTTTTATTAATTTTCTGCATGTTTGAAAATAAATATTGTATTATGAAATAAATCTTTCCATATCTCCATATTTTGAAAACACCAATGTTATAGTTTTCAGCAATTTGTTAAACATGTTACTAGTTTACACATGATCTGGAATTTATAGGACAGAATGGCTTCCAAAAATAGCATGTAAACTAAAACCCCAAAAGTCATAAATATTGCCCAATATTTTAATTCTTGTAACATAGAAAAGCAATTTAAGAAAATCTACAGAGAGAAAATTTGATTTTTATGAATTTTGCTGCATACAACTCCTAGTAGATTGAAAACTATATACATATATAACCATTAAATAAACATTACCGACCACCAACAAAAACTGTGAAATTAAGAATAAAATTACATAAAATCTAATTACAGATCTAAAGTACTTATCAGGCAAAAAGCATAAAGAATGGTTCATCAAGAGGATATTACACGAAAGATGGATATAATTTTGCATTTTCTTTTCCTCAGATTGAAAAAAATACTTGTCCATTTTTTTAAATGAATGTACCCATTAAACCATAAGAACTTTCATAACATAGAAGGAAAAACCATAATTTAGCAGTCATTAAACAAAATGCAAATATGGCAGTATGAAAAAGTATTACAACTCTTCTTTTACAATTTAAGATATTTCCAGTAAAATAAAATCAGATACTACAGATCAAAACTTGAAAGGTCATTCCATGCATCTAAAATTTAAAGAAGCAAGCCTTTACTTTAAAAATATAAGAAAAAAATCTTTCTATTCTTAAAACCTTTGCCTTTATAATATTAAGAAATTTGAAACAGTTAAATAAATAAATATTAGATAAAATCATAATAAATATAATGGTTCTATAGTTACGTAGACCCTGCCAACACTTTTAAATACACATTTAGTACAAGATATGGCATAATTTAATATGAAAACATGAATGTCAGTTTACCTAAATTCATTCATTTGAAAAATGAAGTTTTTGTTACTAAGTTCATAAGTAGACAATGATTTAAACTTAAAATGTTTTTCTAAGTTTTAGTATTTATATTTTTAAGCACTTATATATATCATAAAACTGTTTATTTAAAAAAATATATAGAAAGAAAGTTAAATGTATATGTAATTAATGCAATTATGAACTTTAAACAGTCAACTGATAAAACAATATTATCATTGATAAATTTAGGGGTGACCCAAGGGGCCAACATCTCCAACCCCGAAAATTTTGAGCTTTCCTATTTGTTAATGGCCTGAAAGTGCAAATCTCCCCCCACCCCCACCCCCACCTGGAGCTGCATAGATCCCTCCTAGAGAAAAATGTCTGAATTCAACACTGTACATTATGTTATTATATATATATAAGTAATAGCAAAAATAAAGAGATAATTACCAAACAACCATACAAAGATGTAAAAAATTTACTAAGTCTTGCTGCTGGTTTATGTGATTTTTTATCAGCATTACAAAGCCACTGAAGTGCTGATATGCTAAAAATAATATAATAATAATTATTATACATTATAATAGAAGAGAGAAAAGATTCACACAATAAAATATTTTTAGGAACAAAAAAAATAATAAATTATTATTATTTATTCAAGGTTCATCAATCAATAGCACAAACTGAGGTGGCCAAAATTAAATAACATAATTTTATTAAATTATAAATTTTATGCACAGTTATTTGATATTGTGTCTGATCATTATCTGATCTGTACTGTCTAACATAATAAGACAAGAAAACCCAAACAAACATTATACTATCAGGTTTTTTTCTTTGTTTTTACCAGTAATAACTATAACCTCCTCTTTTTTTTTAATGAATTAGTAACTAAGTAATAAAGGCATATATCTACTGTTTAACAAAACAAACTTTAAACACACAATGCATATTTACTTCTTATTATCTACAGGCCCTAAGAAAATTTCAAAATGGTTTTCTCCTCCAATTTTGATTTTAAACAGCTTGAAATTCAGCTTTTAGCCAAATCAAACTAATGTTGCATTTCAGAAAGCATAAAAATTAAGGGAAAAAGACTATATCTACTTTTCTCTTTGGCACTTTAAAGGTCTGATATATGTTGATATCCAAAATGTGATATAAGGTAAATTCTTTTTGGCATACAGCCACAAAACTTGAAACATTAGAAGGCCATGAGAAAAAGAATAGAATTAAACAGTGATAATTCTGGGGTAGTGTACGGCCAAGAGCATTAAAATATCTTCTACAGAAGGTTTATAATTTTATGCTTAAATGTAATCTAGAAGTACAAATTTGCACTTAGAACTCCATGATGCACCTTCCCTCTCCCACTTCCTAGAGCTTCAGAAATCTATCGTGGAGCAAAATATCTGAATTCAACACTGGGAATTAAAACTCAGGTAAGAAAATTACATTAAAGTTAGATCATTTGAAAAAAAAAAAAAAAAAAAAATTTATAATGATTTTATGTAATAAGATGGAATACAGGTATAAATATAAATTTTTCCAATTTAATCATCAATGACAAATTTATTTTAACTTATATCTTCTCAGTTAATAATTGCAACATATTAAGATGTTTTTTAAGTTAGAAGTGCCTGTGCAGTATTTTTTAAATAAAAATTTCTAAGTTGGAATTTTAATACACAACTATTAAAAGTTTTGAAATTAATTCAAATTGTAACAATTATTAAGAAATAAGCAGAATAACCATGGAAAAAGTAAAAGAACAATAGAATGAATAACATTAAAATTGAGCTTGGTTCTGTTATAGATGAAAAACTAACACTGCCGAATAAATGTTGCAAATAGAAGATTAAAGGATATAATTGATAATATATATTTACATTACCTTAAAAATAATTCCATTAAAAAATTTTCAGTGGCATTTGAACATTTTTAAAATTGAGCCTGTGACAGACATACCACTGTCCACAGCTTTAGCACTTTGCACCAATACAATCAATATTAAAAAGAAAAGTTTATTACCTTATAGCACCATCAAAAGTTCCAGCTCTAAAACACATTCCTTGACCCATATCACCAAGCACAAGATCTCCTTCTACTTCTCTCTCAACAGCAACACCTAATTTTAGTAAAAAACATAATATAAAAAATTGAAAAATAATACTGATAAATAGTTTATAAAATTTTCCATAATGATGTGATCAGGATAAATTTGTCATTAAAAATAGCAATATATGCAGAGATAAGCAATATTAATTAACAAAATAAAGTTTTTTTTTTCTGAAAGGTTATCCTTTTCAGGGATTTGTTTAGGAAGAAATTGGGCCCTTTAAAGAAACAATATATTTTTTAAATACACAGCTTTAGTATGGAAAATAAAATATCACAAAATATTATTCTACAATAAATTATATAGAAATATTGTGTTTTCATTTTTTATGAAATTGAAAATCAAAGTGGAAATAAAATTTACTAAGTGTAAAATATAGTTATAAGGCGATTTTCAGAAGAAAATTGCAAAAATTAGAGGAAAATATCTATGATAACAACTCTAAACATGCATCACATATATATTTCTTCTTTTTTTATATAAGAATTCCCTAAAAAATAGGCAGATTTTCTTTGAAATTCCATTTTTTTTTTTTTTTTTTTTTTTTTTTTTTTTTTTTTTTGTGAAATATTCTATAACTTACGATGTGAGTTATCAGTAGAGAATGAAAGGTGTAGAAAACTATATATGCTATCTGTATACAGAGAAAGAGTAACGCATTTTCGAGGAATCAGACTTTCTTCTTCAAACCAAAGAAACAATATATTTTTTAAATATACAGCTTTAGTAAGAAAAATAAAATATCAGAAAATATTATTCTATAATAAATTATATAGAAATATTGTGTTTTCATTTTTTTATGAAATTTAAAATCAAAGTGGAAACAAAATTCATTAAATGTAAAATATATTTATAAGGCAATTTTCAGAAGAAAATTGCAAAATTAGAGGAAAAGATTTTTGATAACAACTCTAAACATGCATCACATATATATTTCTTTCTTTTTTATCTAAGAATTCCCTAAAAATAGGCGGATTTCTTTTAAAATTCCATTTTTTTTTTTTTAAATATTCTATAAGTTACAATATGAATCATCAGTAGAAAGTGAAATGTAGAGAAAACTGTATATATTATATCTGTATAGAGCAGAAAAAGTGTAACGCGTTTCCAAGGAATCAGACTTTCTTCTTCAAAACAAAGAAACAATATATTTTTTAAATACACAGCTTTAGTAAGGAAAATAAAATACAGTAGACTCCCTCAAATCCGCACAGCTTGGGACCAGAGGTTGTGCGGATTTTAGAATTTTGCGGATTTCTGGTCATTTATTTGTTTACATTTTTGAACATTAATTTGATTGGTAGTTGAGCAATGGAAATTATAATGAATGGTTACAATAAAGTGAAACATTAAAATAATTAAGGAAAATATTAAAATAATTTATTAGTTTAAAAGTAAGTAATTATTAAATAAAATAATTATGCAAAATAAAAAATTTAGAAAAATATTAAAAATTAAGTCATGTAAATAATAATTAAGATACAATACTAAATGCCCATATAAATATACAATATAATATAAATATAAAATAATATATAAATATACATATAAATAACACTAAATACAAACATACAATACTAAATATACATAATAATGAGGGGAAAAAAAAATTCTTATTTTTTTTTTTACAAACTTTACTTATTTTTTTATTTTATATTTTTGAAACATGGATAAAATGGTTTTTTGTTTAATTTTTTGTTTCGTTCTTTTGTTATTGCATCCTGAAGCTGCTGATGATTCATTATCTGTTGCTCAGATATAAAGCTCTGCTGCTTCAGGAAGCTCAAATATTTTTCTCCTATGGCTAGACCTTCTTCAAGATTAATTTTTTCAAGTTCTTCATCAGATTCAGTTTCTGATGAAGAATCTGCATCAATAACGAAATTTTATGCCATGTTTATCCAGATTTAATAAATGAAAAAGCTTGATTAATTAAAAAATATTTTGGAAAACGATCGCGATCGCCGATGATATTAGCGCCATCTTTATTTATTTCGGAAATAAATGCGTATTTTCTTTATGAAAAAACTTGAGTTCAGTCATATTAATCAGAATTACATATTAAAATACGTACGTAAAATTAAAAATAAATAAATAAAAATCATTAGATTAAAACCAGTGTTGAATTCAGGAGGTGGCCTGGGGGGACATTCCTCCCCGGAGCAATGAGATGCTCCCCCTTGGAAGATTTGAGATTGTGTTTTCAATGGTCAAAAAGTGCAATCCCCCCCCCCCCATCCCCGGAGCCACAGAAATCCCTCCCGGAAAAAAGTGTCTGAATTCAACATTGATGAAAACTGACGTCGATACCTCTTTCTCGCTGCGATCTCAAAACGAAACTTATATCTTATTTGCCATGTTCCGTTGCTTCGCGCATTCGCTCCACGCATTTCCTCTTTCTCAAGATTTTTCGCAGTTGTCTATACGCACAGATAAGAGATAAGCGCTTTACTGTATATACAAAACAGGGCCATTAGATTTTTTTCGGAAGTAAATTCATATTTTTCTTCATAAAAAAGCTTGCATTTAGTCGTATTAATCAGAATTACATATTAAAATGCGTACGTAATATTGAAAAAATAATAAATATTGAAACACGAGGAAACGAACGGAAGAAAAGTAAACAATTCCACTACAGTTTACACTTGCTAATATTCTACAGAAAATACAATAAAGGGGAATTTTTCAAGGCTCGAAATATACTGGAACAAATCGGAGCGATATTCTGGTTCTTGAAATTATGATAAATAAAGTTCCGATTCGTAAAATTATGGTAAATATCGTTCCGTTCCATACTTTTATTGAAACATTGTTACTGTTTAATATAGCTTATTGCGCTCTCTGTTACTGTTTTCATTGTTATTTAGAGCCTTGAATGTTTTTTTTGTTTTTTTTTTATTGCTTTGTATGTTTAGAAATAAATTTGTCTATACTTAAAAAAAAAAAAAAAATCGGCAAAAATAATTTTTAAATAGCGTTCTGTTTCGTAGATTTTTCCATTTCGAGCCCTGGAATTTTTGATATAGATATGCTAATTTATATAAAAATCAAAAGTAATATAAACTTATTTAGTAATAAATCAGCTGTAATAGCCAAAAGAGAATAATTAACAAAAAATTGAGTAAAAAAAACATGGCGGTAGTCGCTGATTTCGGCGCCATCTTGAATTTTGTGCCTGCACCTTAACTGTAAATTTCACTGTTTACATCTGAAAAAATACGCGGATTTTAGGCGTTCGCAGATTTTAGGGCCGCGGACTGGAGGGAGTCTACTGTATCACAAAATATTATTCTACAATAAATTATATAGAAATATTGTGTTTTCATTTTTTATGAAATCGAAAATCAAAGTGGAAATAAAATTCACTAAATGTAAAATATAGTTATAAGGCAATTTTCAGAAGAAAATTGCAAAAATTAGAGGAAAATATCTATGATAACAACTCTAAACATGCATTACATATATATTTCTTCCTTTTTTATATAAGAATTCCCTAAAAAATAGGCAGATTTTCTTTGAAATTCCATTTTTTTTTTTTTTTTAATTGTGAAATATTCTATAACTTACAATGTGAATTATCAGTAGAGAGTGAAAGGTGTAGAAAACTATATATGTTATCTGTATACAGAGAAAGAGTAATGCGTACACAGCCGTAGTAACGAAAATACAATATCAGAAAATATTATTCTGCAATATATTATACAGAAATTTTCGGTTTTCATTTTTTATGAAATTGAAAATCAAAGTGGAAATAAAATTCACTAAATGTAAAATTTATTTATAAGGTAATTTTCTGAAGAAAATTTCAAATTTAGAGGAAAATATCTATGATAAAAACTCTAAACATGCATCACATATATATTTCTTTCTTTTTTTATCTAAGAATTCCCTAAAAATAGGTGGATTTTCTTTAAAATTCCATTTTTTTTTTTTTTTTGAAATATTCTATAATTTACAATATGAGCGATCAACAGAAAGTAAAAGGTTTAGAAAACTATATACGTTATCTGTATACAGCAGAAAAAGAGTAACGCCTTTCCAAGGGATCAGACTTTCTTCTTCAAAACAAAGAAACTATATTTTTTAAATACTCAGCTTTAGTAAGGAAAATACAATATCAGAAAATATTATTCTACAATAAATTATATAGTAATATTGTGTTTTTATTTTTTTATGAAATTTAAAATCAAAGTGGAAATAAAATTCACTAAATGTATAAGGCAATTTTCAGAAGAAAATTGCAAAATTAGAGGAAAAGATCTATGATAAAAACTCTAAACATGCATCACATACATATTTCTTGCTTTTTTATCTAAGAATTCCCTAAAAATAGGCGGATTTCCTGTAAAATTCCATTCTTTTTTTGTGTGTGTGAAATATTCTATAACTTACAATAAGAGCCATCAACAGAAAGTAAAAGGTATAGAAAACTATATACGTTATCTGTATACAGCAAAAAAAGAGTAATGGGTTTCCAAGGGATCAGACTTTCTTGTTCAAAACAAAGAAACAATATATATATTTTTTAATACACAGCTTTAGTAAGGAAAATGCAATATCAGAAAATACTATTCTGCAGTAAATTATACAGAAATTTTCTGTTTTCATTTTTTATGAAATTGAAAATCAAAGTGAAAAAGGAATTCACTAAATTTAAAATATAGTTATAAGGATTAAGATAAAAATTATGTTCTATAACTCTTAAGGTGCAAAATATGAGAACAGAAATTTAAAGTATCCCTAGATTTGGCAAACTGAATTTAGACAATAAAAAATATCTGACTTTTCATAAGAAGTAAAAATAAAATAATAATAAAAATAAAATAATGTTATGCACGTAATTTTTTACAAGTGCACTGTTCTTATTTTTAAATAACTCAATGCTATTATTCCCACATGACCATCCGCACCAATTTATATTGACTGCTCACCTAATAATATTCTCTCTCAGCTAATTCACTTATTCTGTTGCATTATACTTTTTTTAATGAGTGGAACAAACTTTTGTTTCTTTGATGTTCAGAAAATCATTTTGTCTTTAAAATAGTAAAGATCTAGTTAACCCTGGTATTCGTATAGAGCAGGGGGGGGGGGGGGGAATCCTGTCTTATTTCTTTAAATAGTAATAATTCTGTACGCTTTTCACCAATTTTTGATTAATTTTCACTATTTAGCCAACCCCTACCAAAAATTCCGCATGCGCCAATATCAGACAAATATGAGCATAAAAGACTCTTCAGCAGACGATTTTACTATTACTAATGAATATAATTCAGTAACCTTTTATTTTAATTTCTTGACACATACAATGAGAGGTGGGTGTAGGGATGTGGGAGCTGGTAACAAATATTCCATTATAATCATAATTCTCAGACACCTTTCTTTCTGTTAGATGTCATATGCATATGTAGAACTAACTTTTTGTATAGTGGTCTTCAGCTGTGTACAACAGAATGGGCTACACCTCACCCTATCTTCACACCATGAAAATAACAAAAATACTATATAGTATTCAAAATAAGCTGACAAGATATCAAGGAACAAAAAACAGAGGAAATTGTAAAAGGAGAGCACTGTCTCCGGTAGGCCTGTTAAATGGGGATGGGATGTCGGTGGGTCAATTTATCTCACCAGACATGTTCAGTTTAAACACCCCTATATAATTAGATACAATTACCGTTTCTATATAACTATATACGGTAATGATTTAAATGTGTGGATGTTTTCTGTGTGAAATTATCAGTGGATATAGTGAAATAGACTCTCCATTTTTATCTTGGAACTTGCTAATCTAAATTAGTTGCAAGTTATCAAGACATGCCAAAAAAAAAAAAAAAAGAGTCAAGCTGTTCTAAAATCTAAACTGGTTACTGTTTTGACGCATTTACGAGATTTCACTTTTAAGCTTATATGAAATTTCAAGGTATCTTTATTTAGAAACAAAGAGATCAGTGGCGCAGCCACGGGAGGGGTTTGGGGGTTAAAACACCCCCCAGAGCTAAGAAAAATTACTATAATTGCCTCTTACATGAATCAAAACCAAAATTAATATTTAAACGTTTTGGTGTTTTTCGAAATCCGCCGCTTTGAGAAATCAAACTCTATTCAACAAAGTGATTCAATTAAACGGCGAAAATTCTATTTAAAACTGTGAAAGCGCATATTACATGCATTGGTTTTGTGAAAATTGGTTATTTGGACTAAGTCACTTTTTCGAAACGTCTTTTGCTAAAAGAATGGTCATTTCCTGCCACACAGACGCTTTGAGTTTAAGTATTATACAATGGGCCATTTCTTAATTGCACTTCTGTCTTTGTTCCATGTTCGAAACAATAATAGACCATCGAATTTAAGAAAAAACATGAAACATACACTTTGCAGATCTCATTCAGTTTCAAACGCCCTGTTTTATGCTTTTTGCTCTCAATTATATCTAAGACCAAGCTTTTTACGTACCCAAGTAAAAATCTTTGTAAAATAAGAATTAAAAAAGTAGTAACTATAAAGTTGTAAAAAGCTGTTTTTGATTGTGATTGAACAAATTATCGCAATCAGTGTGTTCCATTTGTTCCTTAGGAGATCTGTACACAAATTTAAAGAATGTATTGCATTAGTTAGTAATGTAGCAACGAGTAATGGTGCTTGCTCTCGGAGAAGCATTGCCACCCGTGCCACGTAGGAAAGAAACATTTATTGTAATTTCATTGAGTTATAGATAATATGTCTGTGAGTATGGATTTTGAAAAGAGAGGAGTTAAATGTAAAACATTTTCTTAGACTGCATAAAATATAATTATACACAATTTTATGCTAATCATGCATTAATTTAAATTAATAAGCACATTGTTAAAAATCTGCAGTTTAGCTTTATAGTCACTCGCTATTATAGAAAACGGTTACTTGAATATATTATGGAATATTCTCATTAGTTTTTTTATTCTCATTCTCATTATACCTTAAAAGTATGTTCCATGTCAAAAACCAAGCTTTTATACCAACTACACTATATGGCCGAAGGTCACCGGTCACTTGCAATTTTAGACATTTTGTTAAATATCTAGAAAAATACATGAGGAATTAACCTGAAACTGCAGGTGCGTAAATAGTATAGTATAGGTCATATATTTCCGCGAAGATTTTTTCCCGAAACCCCATAGGGGACCGTCAACAAATTGAAAAAGAACGAATATCTTTTGGATAACCATGTAAAAACTAATGTAGCAAAAGCGTTCAAACTCGAGATTATTAATAAGTGGCTTATTGTAATATACTGTGTTCATTTTTATGAGGATAGCATGTATACTCGTAGAGAAATTAAGATTTTTATAAAAACAGTCCCAAATTTCACCAAGTTTTTTGCTTACAATGTGCAGAGATCTTATTATAAAAAAAGTTCTTTTCAGAAAATATGACAAACAACATTGTACATAATACTCTGCAATCAGAATTAAAAAATAATAAAAATTGAATGAAAAATGAGTAGGTTTACTACAAAAATGTTTCACTGCGCATGCGCGAATGCAATCAAAATATAATGTGCATAATGTATTAGCTAATTATACAGAGCAAGTTTTGTGAAAGTCTCAAAATCATAGCTTGAAAATTCTGAAAATTATCGTCAATAGAATAAGCTCGAAATCCGGTGTTCCCAAAATGAAGCAAAAATATGAAGGGTTGTATCCAAATATAGTAGTACGTGCAACATTGTGTACGCTATCTTGGCACTAAACAACAGATATTTGATACAACCCCTCATCTTTTTGCTTATTTTGGGGAACAAAGGATTTCGAGCTTATTCTATCGACGATAATTTTCAGAATTTTCATTCTATGACTTTGAGACTATCACAAAACTTGCTCTATATAATTAGCTAATACATTATGCACATTATATTTTGATTGCATTCGCGCATGTTCAATTCCATGTTTCAAGCCCTTGTTTAACCGATGTAAAATATAGCTTATGTTGAAACGGAGATAGACACCATCATTTTGCCATTATTATTAAGGTTCCACTCTTCGCTTAAAAAGTAAAATCGGAATTATTATAAGATCATTCGTGCGTCTTATTTTTCTGGCGGTCAGCGGGGGAGTTGAGGGCACACGGTGTACCTAAGCGACGTAGAATCTTCCAAGGATTGTCGGTAATGATTTTCGAAAAAATGTGTCTGTAATTTGTCGAGATATTAATTAAAAACCCATGTAGAAAACAACGGTACGGATCAAAACAGTGTTGCTACTTTGTGACCTCCTTTCGAAGCGTTCTTGGCACAGTGCCAAGTTTATACTTTGTATAAGATCTTTGTTTTAGGTAAGGTGAAACATAGTGATAAACATTTTTTATTCCAACTGAATTCAATTATTGAAGGCAAATATTAAAAAGATAATTCATATAATAATTCCAAGACATTAAATGTCAGTAATTTTGAGACAAAAATTGCTTATAATTCAATAAATAATTCATTTATAAGGAAAAAAAACTTTTCGATTACAAATCATTTCAATAATTATGTCTGAATATGCTTTTATTTTTAAAAATGAATAGAAAAGTTTCACGTTATTAAGCTTACATTTTTTTATTCCTTTAAAATTGTCCACTATTACATGAAATATGATTTACAAGTGACTTTTCGTGAGAATCTCTGTGACCTCTTTCCGAAGCGTGGTTGGTTCTCTACCAAGTTTAAACTTTGTACAAAGTCTGTGTTTTAGAGTGAGAAATATTCATCGGTTTTCATTCCAGTAGAATTAAATTATGGCATGTGGTATTATTATATGTACGCAAGTAAATATTATCTTTGAACAGTTCTGATATTTTGTATGGAACCCTTTGTATGTGAGTTAAGTTCGCACACGACCGATTATCTTTTTAAATCCATTCGGTAGTTCCAAAAATAACCCCTACAAAAAAAAGGTTACTTCTTCATAATATTAGTACAGGTACGACTTCAGTTTGAACCCGGATATTGTTAGAGAACTTTAACAATAATAAAGATGTTTTAACAAAATTTTCAACAGATTTACGTTACTTAATGGCAAATTCGATGTCATGTGAAGTACTGGAAGTGCGCAATAAAAAAAAACAACAATAAAATACCATGTTTAATATTAACTACATTCCAAAATATGATTTACCTAACTGAGCACTAATTGGACGTAAATGATGATAAATTCCACCAATTTTCATGATGTTGTTACATTTGACAAAAGCACGGTAAGTATATTGAAAATTTTGTTAAAATGCTTCATTATTATTAAAGTCAAAAACAAGAATTCGAGATTGTCTTGGAATGAAAACCTGTGTAGTTTTGGTTGAACAAGTGGATTGGAATTCTGTTATTTGCAAAAATTATTTGCTGGACTGTACACTTACAACTCTTAAAGTTTGCCTCATCATCTTTAAACACTTTTTATAAATCTAACCTAGTTTGGGGTTATTTCATTGGTGCATTTTATGGTATCTAACTCTAATACTGTAAACGCTGTTTAAATGAAACACAACCAATGTAACTGCGGGTAAAAATCATTATGATTTGATTCATTAAAAAGACAGATTATATTAACCAATGATTCAAATAACCAGCGAACACCTTTATAGAAAAACTCAACCCCCCCCCCCCCCCCCCCCCCCCCTAGAACCGAATTTTGGCTGCGCCACTGAAAGAGATCGAATAGCATTTTCCATTTTTCCGTAAAGGCAAAACATTTTGAGAAGGTGCTGTAAAAGTTAGCATTTTAAGCTGAATTTTGAAAAAAAAAAAAAAAAAGAGAGTTAATTACTTCAATTTTTATTAAATTCAGATTTTGAGCAATTCTGTATTAGCGTACAAATCTCAACACCGTAAAAAATATAGTTATTCAAATTCAGCGAGTGTACGACAGAAATTTTGAGTGAATTTGAACTCTTTTCAATTTTATTATCATTATATTTTTTAATGATTGTTTACATCATAAAAGCTTTTAACGATTACAACATTGCTTTATTGTTTTCCCTTGAGCAATTCGATATCATAACTGCATAAAGAGTGTGGAAAAACTCCAGGTAACGACTTTCTCGCAAAACAGATAGTGCTACGTCACTTGATCAAAATCGCTAAAAATGAAATATTTTAAAGGTGTTTATTTTATTTTATTTTTGTTGAATTTCTAAAAAAGCATTGCAGCAATTTTTTATGAAATTCAAACGCGACCAATTTGAAAGTATCCATAGCTGCCAACTTTTACGCTTTTTTGCTACCACTAAAATTTAATAGAAGTTTTTACCTTATTTAAATTATACATTTGTACGATTAAAAATTTCCATGCAATTTTAGTGTTAGGAGAAAAGCGTAAAAGTTGGCAACTATGTCTTTCAATGAAAAAAAAGTCACATGTATCGGTCGCGTAGTTTCAAAGTAATCGGTTAACATAAAAAAAAAAAAAAAATACGTACGTGCCAAATTGAGAACCTCCTACTTTTTTTTGGTGTCAGTTTAAAAATAACTAAGGAGTTATTAATGGGATCTTTATTATGGTTTGCATAAATAAATATTATTTCGCTTGTGAATTAATTACGGTGAATAAATTATTTGGAAATAATGCTAGAATTTGACTAATTATTAATTTTCTGAAACAGGCAATATACAATTACATAGGCAGGGTTTAAAACATGGTTATTTAGTTGGCTGTGGGCATAAAATTATTGCTGTTTTCCAATGTGAAACTTTTTGACATAGTTTCTGAATATTTTTTAAAGTGTCAGCACAAAATTGGCAGGAATGACTTATGAAGGGATTAGGAATCTAATGCAGTTTTCCATTTTTTGATAAATAAATTACTTATCGATTTATTATTTTTGTCACGCGACAATAGATTTCCACTTTTCTGTTCAAAATTCCAACTTTGACAGTATTTTCTGAAATGCTTTTGCCTTTACTAAAAAACTGAAAGCACCATTCTATTACATACTTTCTGAATAAGAACATCTGCCAATTTCATACGTTTTCGAACAAAAATGAATTGATAAATGCCCCAGAAACTAGCTCCTTTGAGTTTGAGAGCAATCTTAAGTTTCATAACCCACTTTTTTTAACTGTACAAAGAAAAAAATAATTTTAGTTTGATTAATTATGCTATTACAAAATGCTACGAAATGCATTGCTTTTTTATTAAAATAGTAATAAGTATAAACATTTGAACTTTCCAGTTCTGTATATAAAATTACGTACATAATTTAAGATATCTAGTGTGTTAGTAAGAAAGAAAAAATAATAATGCTACATTTTTCATTGTAAGGACAAAAGTCTAACCAAAATTAGCAATATTAAACTACTAAAAATATTTGCTGAAAATTATCTATTCATTATCATATCAAAAGTGTCACTATCATGTCTCACAAACTAGAATTATCTTCAACTAATCTGCAGCAAGCGGGGTAGAAACGGCTTTACGTTGATTGCGTAAGCAATGTTTACTTTTTACAAAGTAATCTTCCCCGTACTTCCCTAGAATAATTAATATCTTCCCTACAGAATTTCCCTTGTTGGATACGCAGACGGACCCCAACTGAGCAAAACGGTCTTAATGATTTCCTGTACAGCATCTCTGAGGGGTAGAAAAGTTCGGAATGGCGGTAATCCAAACCCCGTATTTTTCAACACTCTTTTTCTTGGGATTACGGTAATCCCCCGTAAGCCAAAGGTTAATGATGTATAAACAAGAACCTGAATATAACGATAATTTCAAATTCACAAAATTATGAGTAGGTTTTTCACAAATGTAAGAAACTGTTCACAATTTTCCAAAAACAGGACCCCGTGAGAAAAGTCTGGACAGACCCCTGCTTTTGAACCTTACAATAATGGATTTCACTTTTGAGACTCTTCCCTCTAGAAGCAGAATTTCTGTGTCAAACTGCAGCAAACCAAAATTTATCACCGACCCAACAATGCTACACTAAGTCTACTACCATCAGATATAATAGTAACCCATAAAATTAGAAAAAATTGCATTTATAAAAAAAATATAATAAAAAGACACAACAAGTATTGCAAATAAACCCAACATTTTTTTTTTTTTTTTAGCTGGTGGATTAATCTGCATGGTTTAAAATAACATGCAGCGCCCCCTGCCTTGCTGCCCTGTTTCTGCTACTGGGCTGTTCCCAAAATTAGATCAACTTTCGATTTTAAATATCCACGGAACGATTCATAGAAATTTCATAAAAATTTAGGCTAATTTGAAGGTGTAGATTCACATTCTGGTATTAAAATGAGGTATTAGCATTCAAAATTTTAAAGTTTGTTCTTTTTCAAGACGAGCAAGCCAACTTTTAAAAAATTTATTTAAAGACAATACAATTCCCAGTCAAATAGTGCACATGCAGGGCTGCCACAGGTGACTATTTTTTAATTCTAACTGGTACCACTTTCTCAAAGCAGAAATCCTTAATCATCGGTCGATCCAGGTGAAATTTGGGGCCTATTTAGGGCCCTTTCACAAAAATCTATTTAATAAAATAGGCCCCTTCACAAAAATAAATTTAATAAAATAAGACCCTTCACAAAAATAAATTTAATAAAATGGGCCCCTTCACAAAAATAAATTTAATAAAATGGGCCCCTTCACAAAAATAAATGCAATAAAATGGGGCCCTTCACAAAAATGAACTTAATAAAACAGGCCCCTTCACAAAATTCCTTTTCATAAATTAGGCTCCCTACGTAACATTCTTTTTTCATAAAAACAGTTTTAAAATATGCAATTTGTAAATAAAACCAGGTCACGAAAAACAAAAACTTTAGCAAGGGGATTTAAAGAATGTTTTTGTTCATAAATTCTTGGTTCAGATTTGAGTAACCAGATTTCAACTTTCATTACAAAATGTTATTTTTCACAAAAATATTATAAAATTCACAAAAATAACTTTTACTTTTCCCAAAACAGGCAATTAGAAAAATACTGGTGCGAACAGAATATAAAAATAGTTGCCTGTGGCAGCCCTGACATGCCATCTCTCATGACAATTTCGTTATGAAGAAGTATAAAAGGCGCTGTTCTCACTCTCTTGCTCTTTTTTTTTTTTTTTTTTGCCTGGCTGTATATCACAGTAAAATTTCAGAACTCTAACTTTATTAAAACATTATCTACAACTGTTTCTATAAACATCTGACAACTTTAAAAAGTAATTTTTTTAATGCATTTATCTGACTTTATTTTATTTTTATTTGTGTTACCTTTTAAATGCTAAGCATTTACAAATGTTTCTGAAACTGTTAATTTTTTAAGCAGGTACAACAGCAGATTCTCAATAATTCAAATTTTTAGTAAATTCAAACTAATTATAAAGTCCCCCAAATTTGCCTTGAAATTAATATTAAAACTAGTTATAATTCAAAGTCTATTTTCATTTCATCAGTTAATTCAAATTTTAAAAAAAAGTTGTGACATTGAAGAAATAGAATTGTAAATTGCTTTTTATTTCCGTACTTACAGGTGTGAAAGTTATAAAGTTATGCTGCTATTGGCCATTAATGATCTGTATGCTACATGAAAAGCTAGAAATAGGAAAAAATAACTTGCTTTTGCCATGCCAGATTTACCGATGCATGCATCATGCAGATTATGACAACATAATGCCAGAATTACCCAACTTCACAGAAAATTTCAACGGTAAAAAATGCACCAAATTTTTAATATATAACATCAGATAATGATTTCAAAATTTGTGGGAAATTAAGCGATAAAGAAAAAAAAAACTATTAAAGGCAAAGAGCTAGAAAAGATAACAGATTCATCAGATGACTCTGGTTTAAATGGTCAAACTCCTACATTCCTTAAACATTAGGGATGCAAAAAATATTCAGTATTTGGCTTAAAAGCCAAATATTCGATTTGGCTGAATAATAATATAATATTCAGCCGAATACTAAAACAAAATCCTTTATATTTATAATAAATAATATCGTTTGATATATTTTAAATAACATACCTATAGGTTTATATTTATGTGTTATACATAACAGAAATTTAAATGTTTATTAAATTAATATAATTTTATTTCAAATATTAAATATAAATTTAATAATCATTTGAATTTTCTTAACATGAAATACATATAGGGATGCACCGAATAGTGATTTTGGCCGAATACAGAATATTCGGCCTACAGGCGAACCGAATATTCAGCTAGCCGAATACTGAATATTCAGCCAGCCAAATAGTAACTATTTGGCCGAATGCCGAATATTCAACTTGTCAGACACTTTTATATTTCAAGGTTTAAAGGCATTAAAATGTTAAATTTTAAAACAATTTTACATAATATTTAAAACAGAAACTTTCATTTTCATAATCAAGAGCTTTTTTCAAGTAAATTTTATACTGAAATAAATCTGCTTTGAGTTATTTAAGAATAGGATAGTTATAAAACTTTTTTAATTAATAAAATTTTAAATTTCATGGCTTCTTCTGTGAATAAACAAATGAATAAAATTTTCTTAAATTCTAAAACAAACATTTTAATATCAAAGCAAAACTGTGAAAAAATTGTACAGGATCATATATTATTTCTCTGTCAGGAAGAGACTAAAGTAAAAGTAAATAAATAATAAAATCTATTCAAATTTTATATGGTGGCAACTTGGCAAAAATAACTGTTCTACTCCCTTTGATTAAGCAAGGAAGTTTTTAAATGCATCCTAGATCAGTGTCTGGAGTGGGCGATCATTTCCAGAGATTGTATACATTTTCTTAAAATCTTAGCAAGAAACTAATTATTTATTGGACAATGTTTAGGAACTTGCACTTGTACATAATTAATTCCTAGAAAATCTTCCTGATAGGTTAATTTTCTTAAATAATACTTAACAAACAGCAAATAAATAATATAAAAACATTCTCTTTTATTTAAATATGATTCTGTTTTTAATTATTCTGAATATCTTTATAAGTTTACTGTTAAATGTAGAAGTTGTATAAAGTTCTTAAAAAATATGTTTTAAAAGTTTTTTTAAGTATTCGGCTAGGCCGAATATTTCGATAATTGGCTGAACTGAATATCCGGCAGGATGAATAGTTTGCTATTTGGCATATCGAATAGTTTGATATTCGGCCAAACCAAATGTTCGGTAATATGGCCAAATAGGCTGATGAATACCGAATAGATACCGAATAGTCGGTGCATCCCTAAATACATATGAAAAATAATCTTATTTAAAAATTTTAAGTAAATTTATTAATTTGAATTTTATATATATTATCAAGGTAATTTAATTATTCTTATGTATTACACATTAAAGAAGTAGAAATTGGTGTTTTCTTGTTATTGTCAAGAAATTTGGATAAGTGCGATAGATTATAAAAAAGTGAAATGGTTGGGCAAGAAAAAATGTAAGGGAAAGAGGTTGTTTCTAAGACGATATTTGTTTTGGTTTAATTAAAGATAAAACTTTGTGAAGCTATAAAAGAGATAACGGGATATTTTTCAGGAAATGTTTTGTTTGATACATAAAAATTCGAAATAAAATGTTATCAAAGGGAATGAAAATTACTAGAAAACAGGAATTTTGCTTTTCAGAATTTAGTGTAGACTCCGATGAAAAAAAAAAAAAAAAATGTGTTTATAAATAGTACAAAACATATTTAAATTTTAAGACTTAAAGCATACGCTTTTATTTTATGTAAATAGAAGCCATATTCACATCCACTTAAGAATTCCACATTTACAATCCACTCTTAAACAACTATAGTAAAGTATGTATAGACGTCACTATCGCGAAATAATACACAAACGAAGCAAAAAGATACCGTTATTCAAGAAACTTGACAAAAAAGGCTATTTTATGATTCATATGTCTTTATTTGTTTGTAACATTAATATAGATTATTAAATTAAATATAGTTTATAATAGCTCCATGTTTTAACAGAAATCATTCACTTAATATTTTTTCAAAATAGCATGTATATTTTAATTACATTTTTTTTTTGGTTGTTATGAGAAAATGGTAACAAAAATATATAATTACTATTTTGCAACTATTTTTCCTTTAATTTCTACAGAAATGGAGTACTTCCGTTGCCAATATTAAGCAAATGGCTCTAAAAACTACAAAAAAAAATTAATATTTCAAAAATAAATTGAGATTCAGTTTTCAAACAAATTGTATTTAAAAGTAAATATTTTTTCCAATACGACGGTATAAAAATTGAAAATGTGCAATGCTTAGAAATTTAAAAAATTGCAGAACAGTATTTAACAGTACAATGATACATTTGTTTTGTTTTACGGCTGGCTTATATAACGTAATGTTATTTTTTTGGAGATGAGACAAAATAAGCTGGGAGAAAGAAATAGCATACCGAATGCTAATAAAAGTGAGGCCATATGGCCTTATGCACAGATTATTATGTCACACAGATTTGAACTCGTGTACAACTTGCAGGTAAAAGTTGCTGATCATGGGAAATCAAATACATAAAAGGTACTTTAGGTGGTTTCGAAAAAGTAATCAATTTCAGGCTGGGCAGTCAACATGTTAAAATAAATCTATAAATAAACTTTAAATAAAATAGATCATTAGGTATGAAGGGTGAGTTTTAAAAAGGAGAAGGATTTTTATTTAATTTTGAGGAGCTAGAAGGGTTTTTTCTTCTTTTTTTTTTCAGTTTTTTCTTAAAAGATGTAAATATGAAGTGGGAAGCTAAACAAGCAACAGAATAATTCAACAATATTCAGGCATAGAAGTGGGAAATGATGAAAAAGGTGGAAAATTTTTTCCATCTATACAATAAGGCCAAACTCGTATAATTTAGACATATTTTAACAGTTATTCATACAATAAAATGAATTATAACTGTACATATGATTGTTATTTTCTTTTTGTAACTTAGAAAGTATTAAAAGAAGAAAAAAAAAAATGCATAAATTCATTAAACAAAAAAAGAAAATTGGAAACAGTTTCCTTAAAGTATAAATCCATCCAAATGTATCTGATTAACTTATGTGAAGTACAGAGATTATTTTTTCAAAATAAATGTATTATTTTGAATGATTTGTCTGTTTAAGACTTTAAAAATTTCGACACTAAATATATGCATGCCAGATTGATCTTTACTCCAGAAATACATTTCTAAAAATGCATCACTTAAGTTACACAGAAGTGTTTTATAAATAGAATAAAATATTCTATTCCAAAAGAACCTTATGGAAACTTCCTTTCCCTAATTAAAGAACTTAATTTACATAATTTTCAGATGTTTATAACAAAAGCATGCCTTTGATTTGATAGTACAGCAATTCAGAAAGAAACTCCAAGGATTTGAGTAGACAAAATGTCTAATTATTAAGCTTTCTAGAACCCCCCCCCCCCTGCCCCCATATGCTTCTAATATTTTCTTTGCATTTTTGCATCAATCCAGATAATGTCCAAATTTGCTTTTTAAAAGGTGCAATTCCTCCTTTAGGAGGAACTCTTTCATGCCTGAATATTTAAAACTTTTCTTAGTTTAACAGAAAAAATGAAAGAAATGGGAGATAAAAAAAAAAAAAAAAAAAAGAATTAATAAATACAGCCATATCATTAAGAATGGAGATTAAATTTTTAAGATCCATCAAAATTCTTCAGAAACAACTAGCTATGTTCACTTAATGATACAATGAATAAAAATATTCACTATTAACATTGCTTGTGTGAAGAAAATGGATAGAATAAAATTTTTCTTAAACTTTTGAAGGCAATTCTCAGTGCAGATACTTTCTGCAATTTAATCAAATGATGTAATAAAAAAAACAAAAAAAAAAAAAAAACAATTTTTATATAAATAAATTTTGAGAAAACTTTAAAAAAATCTATTATCTAATATTATAAGTATAAAGACATTTATGACAAGTTTAAATTACCAAGCATTGCCTGACTAATGTCAACACCAATCCAATTATGGCCTTGTTCTTCTAGAGCTTTACCACTTAGACCTGATCCACAGCTGGAAAGATAATATTTTTTTTTTATTACAGAACCTTTTCTATGTCACTGAAATCTAACACAAATATTTTTACAAATTTCTTAATTTTAATAAACTATTTTAGAAAATAGCTAAAAAAAGAAAAGAAAATGTGTATTATTGTTTAATTATTACAAAATTTCCATAATACATACTTACATACATTATGGCTGTTAAGGGTGTTGGTCACTCAGCTCCCGATTTCCCCTCACTAATGTAAAGTCTATGGGCATTTGTATATTTAAAATATCTCCTTGGGAAATTAATATTTTTAACTTCTATTTTTTGTGCCCGTTTCCTAAAAGATGTCTCTTTTTTTTTCTTAGTTCTCAAAATATTTCTAAAGTATAGACTTAATTTTACATGAAATGTTAAAATCTTACTCACATTTCACCCGCTTTTAGCACATAAAATATTAAATTCAGCATAGATTTTAGAAATATTTTGAAAAATAAGAAGTCCAGTAGCGTAGTGGTCAGCACACCTGTCTGCCATGCTACGAGTTCTGCTCCCGGTTGGGCAAGGTCAGTGGTGTAGTCGTAAAAATAACAGAGGGTATACGTTCTAAGCAGAGGGTATACGCTCAAGGCAGAGGGTATACCCTAGTGCATATATGCTATAGCTTTCTTGAGAAACAGAGGGTATGCGGTGTTCCTTTAAAAAATCCAGAGGGTATACGGCGTATACCCTCCACTACATCCCTGGGCAAGGTTCACTCAACCTTTCATCCCTTCAGGGTCGATAAAATGAGTACCAAGCTTGCTTGGGAACTAAACACCAAGGGTCTCACGTTGGGTTGACCACCTGGCCGGGGCACATGCTGCCTAGCACCTCCGCCCCATGGTCAAGTATACAGAGTTGGGCACTGTAGGCCCTGATTCTTCATGGATTGTACAGCCACAGGTTTATTATTATTATTTTTTTTAAACTAAGAAAAAAAGAGACATCCTTTAAGAAGAGTACACAGAAAAAGATGTTAAAAATATGAATTTCTCGAGGAGATATTTTAAATATACAAATGCATCAAAAGTCCACTGACTTAACATTATGGAGGCGAATTCAGAAGCTAAGTGACCAGCCCCCTTAAAATTAAGTAAACAAAGTATTAAGAAAACATGTTTCTCATTATAGCTTTATTATTCCTTTACCAAAATGCTCTTAGGTTATTACTATTAACTTATAGTTATTATACTTAGGTTATTACTTGTAACTATATTACATTTTAGTGATTTTCTTCATCAATAGCACAATTTTTTTACATATAAAAATCTACAACAAGCCTCGTAATAAAAATCTTGCAAATCATAACAGATTTTGACAGACAACATGTTTTTAGTCCTTCAAAGACAGAGAAAGTTTAATTTGCTTCAATAAATGATAATTAATATTCAAATTTCAATTAGTTTTTTTTTTTTTTTTTTTTTAATCGCTTTGGCTTTGTAGTATAACATGAACTGTATTAAAGAATGATTTTTATAATTTCAAAAAATAATAATAATAAAAAAATTTCTCAGTGAATTTACAGCACTTTCGACAGAGTTAAAAAGGCCAAAAATTAACTAATTTGTGAAACATAGAGAAGCTTTAAAACAATTATGTGGTATAATGTAACTGTTCAGTGAAAAAAAAAAAAAAAAAAGAAAAGAAAAAAATTATAATCTGAAATTTCATTTACAGGCAATTTCTGTTATCTGCCAGTTAAACCAAAATTCATAAATAAATAAATAAAAATGAAGAGGTTGAATATTTACCCTATGTCTAATATTAAACAGGATTCATCTTCTGGAAGCATAAGGAGTTCAATGGCTCTTTCTGACATTTGTACTTGGATTTCAATCATGCGAGAACTACAAAATTTCAGAAATTCATTATAGATTTATGTATGCTCAGTGAAAGATTATATCATTTGTGAATAATGTACAGATACATTATGACTCGCCACTGCCGGCAAGGTAAAAGTTTGTCAAATTTTGACAATAAACATTTTGTTAATGATAACAAAACTTCAGAGATATATGGAGGCTGGCAACAAATCAAAAAGATATGCAATAAAATCAATAGTACTAGAAATTATTCAATTACTGTAATTTATGGCCTATAATCCGCATATGCAATATTTCTTCTCACCAGAAAAAAGTTAGCAGAAAATCCACACTATTGGCGAATCGAATGTAATCGAATATAATTTTATTGAATCAAATATTAAATTCACTGTTTCTCATCTTTTCTGCATTTTCTACAAATTGTAATTTGAATTCGGCAGTGTACCTTGTATGTTTTTTTAAAGGCATGTTTTCAAAGACGCACTTATGCTATCACTAAAGAAATGGCAAAAACACTTACTGTTCAAAAATCCTTTTCTTTCCTTCTACTGTAAGCTAGCTTGTTACAGAGCATGCGTGTAGTCAGTACCAAGTGCACGTAAGCAGCAAACCAGATTAAGCTATTGTATGTTGCTGCCATCTATTAGAAAAGTAGCAACCAAACTAAGAACATGCTAAAAATTTTCATTTTTTTTTTCACTTTTGAAAAAAAAAAAAAAAAATCAGATAATCCACGGCGTCAGATTATCTGCATCGCAAAAAATTTCCCTTTTTTGACAGATTATAGGCCGGAAATTGCGGTAAGTAAACAGGTGATTAGGGGTTTAACTTTAACCCTTAACTGGTAGGTGGGGTGTTTTGCATTCCAGAGAAATTGTATATGAGCTCCAGATTTGCAAACAAAATTTTTGTGGTATTTAGATACGTGAATTTATATGTAATGTACACTTACAGTACTTATAATATGCTAACGAAGCTTCGAACTATGCTAACGAAGCATAGAACCAACAATGTGAAAACTGTCCAAGCCAGGAATCGAACCCGGAATCCTTGGAATAGCACTCCAACTGCTCTACCATTTAAGCTATGACCATCTTGTGCTGCAGTTGCAGCCGTACCAACAGATGTAGGAAATGCTAAGCTGGGCATCGTCCTCGTAGCTTAAATGGTAGAGCACTTGGAGCACTATTCCAAGGGTTCCGGGTTCGATTCCCAGCTTGAACATTTTTCACGTTGTTGGTTCTATGCTTTCTTAGCAATGTGATAAATCACGTATTATATATTCAATAATTTCGAGTGTAATTTCACTGCTGAAACTTAATTGAAATATTAATTAAAAATATACAAATAATTTGGTACTTTTTTGTTAGCTCAGCTGGGTGCAAATCTCGCCAATAACCCATTTCCCACCCTTGCTAATAGAAACTTTTTACATGCTTAAATTAGAAACAATGCTTTGATATTGAAATAAAATGTTTTGGTTTATGGTATTACTTCTTTCTTAAAAAATAAATTAATGAGTGAAAAGCATTTATTTTGAGTGTATGTAATTTATATTTTTTAAATGAAAAAAGTAAAAGGTTTGTATTTTAAATAAAATGAAAGCAATAGGAATATTTAGTGATTTATCACTTGCACATGGCTGACATAAAAGTACCAATAATTTTTCGCATTTACATAAAATCCACATTCTGAGCTTGTCACATTAAGCTTGCTTCAAAGAAACTTATATTATGCAGATATAAATCAAATAAAATAATTTTTGAAAAATTCTTTAAAAAGATTCCCTTGACTATGTCACTGGTTAAGACTTCTAATATTAAGGAGGGGAAGAGCAGGATATGAGTTTTGATCACCAAAAAGAAAGGGAATGCCAAACGAACATTTGGTTTATAATTCTATACAAAAAACAAATAACGAAATTTGAACAAAAAAAAAAAAAAAAAAATCCAGCAGTACAACACTGTGACAACTCAAAAGAAGGAACTGAGGCAAGTGTATGAGTATTGATGAAAGGATAAAAACATCTTTTTTTTAAAAAAAAAGTAGCAATGAACAACAGAATATTTTTTCAAGCATATTATCATAAATAAAATATAGTCAACTTCCTCTAATCTGCGCACTGTTTCAGACGTAAACATTGAAAATTCAGTTACCATAAATTTGTGAGAGAAATTTAAAATTGCGGCAATTTGATTGATGACTGATATACAGTTTTTTTTTTTCTCCTAAATTTTTACTTTTCAATGAAGTAAAACTTCATTTTTCAAATGGACAAAAAAAAAAAAAAAAAAAATCAAAAATCAGGAGTTTTTTTATATTTTTTTGGCCAGCATTTACACAGTGATGGTGATATTGACTTTGGTGGCTTTAGTTTGGATAGTGCAAAACAAAAATCTGCAGATATTTCATGTTTGCAAAAATTTCACTAATTGTTGTGCATGATTTCTTGAATGGACAAAATATAATTGAATGGATGTCCTCGCAAAATGAAGCTTTAGACACAGAAAATTTCACAGATGATGACAGTGTAAGTACTACTCTGTTAAACTTTACTGAAAATCAGAATAATTCTGACAATGAAGGTGAAATAGTAACTCTTGAGCAGGGTTTGGCAATCAGTTATAAATATCTGGATTTTCTGCAGAAACAGTTTAGTTTAAGAACAACAAATAATGACTATGCATAGACTCCAAGAAAAAATGCTAGACCAAAAATCAAAAGTTTTCATTCAAATATAATTGATATTATGCTTGATAATTATAAAAACAGATAAAAGCAATTGTAAAATAAATAATAATTTTCCCTTAATTGTAATGCTTCTAACCCAGTGTGTTATAATATACTTCTTTTTAACCAATTAATTTATGCATTAATAATTAATTTACAGGAGAAAAAAATGTAAACAAAGTAATGACCTACAATCTGCAGAACTTTTGGTCCCAAGCTGTGCGGATTAGAGGGAGTTGACTGTACTATGTGAATTACTCATGTTGCTGTGTTATTCCATTCATGCTGCTATGACATTCTCAATGTAAAAGCTTCTTACCTATTGGTAAACAAATCTGCAATGTGAAAAATCAGTACTTTTTCATTAGATGAGCATCAAGTTAATAATTTTGCATAAAAGCACCACATGTGGTAAACAATTTGTTTTAAATGTAGTAACTCAAAAATCTACATAGAAATAATTTTCTCCATGAATTTATTTTTATAATATTTAATGCTGTTCAATTTGGCAATTGCCAAATGATGTAAGTTATAATTCTTCCAAACAAAGATATAATTATAATAGTGTGTTCCTTAAAAAGTATGGTATTATAAAAATATGCATTTTCTATAATGATGCATCAAAATAGCACTACAAACAAAAAGGGGCATATGCTGAAAGTTGGTTTTAAGAACTGCTCTTTGATTTATTAACTGCTGATGTTAAGAAAGGTTTCTTTCATGAAAACTCTGTGCAACATATTTAACTGAATTTATATGGCACCAATTGCATGAAAAAAATAGTTATCTTCAGAAATGCTAAATAAGACAATCAACTTTATGTCAGCTGTGTACAACATTGATTATTTTTCTTGTTTAGAAATTTTCCATTATACTTTGCATTTCAGGGGTTGACAACCTTTTTTGGCTACAGGCCACAATCAACCAAAATGTGTGTATTAAGAAGACATTTCAGGTCAGTGGTATTTTCCTTTTAAAACAGTCTTTTTTGTTGAAAATAAAATAAATTTTATTGAGAAAATATTTACTACAATATGCTTTTTTAACTATAAAAATTATAATTATAATCATTATAAAAAGAAACATGACTGAATGAACTTCACTTTTCTTTTTGATATCAATGACTACCCTGACGCTGAACTTGTAACATCAATTCAATCATGTATGGCTTATAGTTAGTCATCTTGGGACGAATGCAAGCATCTGAATTCTTGGTAGTGAAGTTTCTCCTGTTCTTATTTAAAATAAATTTCATGTGCAAAAATATTTGCTCACATTTATAAGTTGAAGGGGAGACTAACCGCCAAATTGTAGCAGTAGCTCAAGCCAATTTTAGATTGGTTAAAAGCCTAGTAGCAGAAACTGTCCAACACAGCAACGGGCGCTGCAGATTATTTTAAACCTTGCAGATTAATCCACTAGCTTAAAAAGAAAGGCTGGGCTTAGAAAAAAGCTGAAATTTACTTTTAAGTCTCTAGATTTATGCTATTTGTTTCATAATTTCATTATATTTTCTTAAAAGGCAAATTTTTCTTATTTTATGGGATATTGCTGTTTTAGTAGGCTTAGTCTAGCACTATTGGGTCGCAGATAAATTTTAGTACGCTGCAGACTGACACAGAAAATTCTGCTTCTGGGGATAAAAGTTGAAGATGTGGTGATTCGTCGAAAGCAGTTCTGCCAATCCTTCATTCGTCCAATCACTGCATTCGTTATGCACATTTGTTACTACAACTTTGTAATCAAAGAAAGATATTATTACTATTTATTTCCAGTTTATTTTTTATGATGTATTCTACAAGTGTTCATTTCATATTTATGTTTTATGATTTCCTGTTATATATTATACTTAAAAAAAAAACTCAACTGGACCACTCAAAATTGTGAAATAGGTCACTCGGTGTGGGAAGATATGGAAAACCTTTTGAAACTTAAAATTTCTTTAATTATAAAATTGTTTCTGAAAATTATGTTTCTATATTGTTCAAGGACATTAGAAAGTGTTTCATTTTGTATTCTATAAATTGAATTTTTTGTTTTTGTGTGAAACAAAGTTGATTTTCTTATTTTTGTAAAAAGCGTCATATTCCTCCCCTATATCATTGGCTTACTATTCCTGACTCTAGTTAATTTCTGAATGGTCTTTTCTCAATATTTGAATCTGGCATCATAGTTAACTTAGATGCCAAACATGGCTCAAACTGGTGCTTGTCTAATGGAAAAATACAGAAAATAAAATAACAATAATATAAATAATGCTTCACTTTTTATCAAGTTTTAGGCCACAAATGAATTCATTAGCTTCAACAACATTTTTTTATAACTAACTCTCTTCCACAGACTGAACAAAATACGCACAATCATTTTAAAATTGCATGCAAGTTTGTTTTTGGCTTAGATGTGTTATTATCCCGGGGTCTGCCATCTTGGATTTTTTTCTTGCATGAAAACTCCTTTTTCGCCAATGGTTAAATATTGTTGATAGTAGGTTAATATAATATTGAAAAAAAAATGGAATGGAATGATTATAACTATTAATAAAAAAATAATTTTTAATTCAAGCCAAGAAAAAAATCCAAGATGGCGGACCCCGGGATAATAACACATCTGTTCCTTTTTGGCATGTTATTTCAAAACTATGTTGTCTTATCTAATAAATAAAAATACGCTAAAAATAATAAACTTCAGCAGAAAATTTATAATGTTGAAAAAGATTAGAATTATATACATTACTTTGTAGTATACTTTATTGCTTCATCTGTTGAATAAAACTGTTAAAGAAAATTCTTTTAGTATTGTTAGAACACAATAATAACAATGTATAAGCAACTAAAATGGCAAAGTGAAAGAAAGGATAAGAAATCTGCTCTATAATTCTGATAAACATGTATAACCACTACTTTCAAGTGAAGCGCACTAGCGACAAAATAAAAGAATAAATTTAAGTCATACCGACAAAATAAAATAAATAAGTCATGCGGACAAAATAAAAGAAATAAGGGTACTTGTTAGTTATCCCGTCGACCAATTTCGCCAAACCACTCGCCAAGTTCTACAATTTGACACAATTTTTATTTTAAATAACGAAAGAACAAATAAATTAGTAAAACATTAATAAAAATACATTTAAAACGTCCAATTAATGGTTTTATTGGCCATTATCGGCATTTAATCTTACAATTGATTAATTACTGGCAAACCATTATTGGCAATTAATTTTACAATTTGGCGACAGTAATTTGGTCGACGGGATAACTAACAAGTACCGAAATAAGTCATACAGACAAAATAAAATAAGTAACTTTAAGTCATACATAGAGTTTTTATTAATAAAGATATACACTTGCATAAAAACTGCACAGATTACAAAATGTAATTAAATATTACAATTCAACTGAAATATGTTTTGATACAACTATTCGGCCACAAAAACATTTAAAATCTTACAATCTCTGGAGGAGCAACATGTTCCGGTCTATGTCCAGACATGACGATGCACTCAAAATAAATTTAATAACTTTCTTAAATAAATCACCACGTTTGTGGTATAATCTCAAGCTCTCGCACTCAATTTAACATAAACATAAACACATGGTATTATAAGTTTGTTTTTATTTTTAAGATGTAGTTGGTTTATTGGTTGAAAGATTTAGAGGAGAAGACATCTATTGAGTGACGCTTTGAGTTGAGATGTGGAAGAAATTTTAAGAAGAAAAAAATATTTTTTTGAAATATTTCAGAAGTTGAACATTAGCTAATTTAGCAAATTATTATCCCTTCTATTACCATGTTAAATGATTACCTAATATTTATGATGAATAAGTAAATATAAAGTAAAAATATTAAAAAATGAACTCTTTATAATCTCTGCGAAATTATAATTTTTATATTTACTCTTCTCTTTCGTGCAGTGGCAATCACCATTAGTTTCGGTATTACATCTTGCCTGGTAAACAAAGCAGCAATTTTACCGGGAACAAAAGAACAAATTTGATGTTCATTCAAGTATTAACCACTGTTCAGCTGCATAAAATTTTAGTAAGTATAATTTATTCAGTTAAGATTTAATATAAGACATGCACAAATTCTTTTCATTTATTGATTTTCTGAATTTGTACGCAGTCATAGCAGAAGTTGTGTCTATGTGAAGGCGAAGGTGTTTGCTTTCAATAAAGCTTTAAAAAAAGAAACAAAACTGGTTATAAATATGCATTGTTGCTTATATTTATTCACTTTATTTGCTTTTAAGTACGATTTATGTAATAATTTTATCTGAATTACTGAGCATAATGAGTCGTATGTATTAATGCATATGATTCTTATGCTATGAATCATCATTATTTATTATGCAGAAATATTTTTTTAACTGACAGGCTAGCATAAGCAGGGAACCATGAATATTTGCAAATTTTACAAAAAAGAACTTCCCAATGTATTATAGGAAGCTTAGCAAACTGGCAATAATACATATGTAGAATAATCAAACTATTTACATCTGCAGAATGCATTGCATTATAAAATAAAAAACAAGTGGAAGCTTGATTTTTTTAATTGCAACATTTATTTTAATGCATTACTCTTTTTAATAATTGGAACTGGTGGTGTTGATTGATGTATTGAAAGTTTACAATGTGGGCACACACATAGACATACGTAAAATCATCTTTTAATGTATGACTGATTTATGTAGCAATAAGCAAATTTGTAAAAATTGCTATTAAAATTATGTAATGATTTTTTTTTTTTTTTTTTTACATATATTAAAGTGTTTGTGATAATTTGGCATTTCATCATATTATTATGCCCTACTCGTATGTAATTGAGATGGTACTATTTACAGTATAAAGACTTTTATACATTGCTGCAGGAGATGTTAGAAATAGATTTGCAAAACAAATAATAAAAAAACATCAATGTTTTTGTTCGATGTCTTGACAGCTAAATAATTTTGCAGAATGTCCATTTGTTTAACAAGTTTCATTGAAATTTGAATGAGAAATTGTTCCTTGCTGTAGCTTCCATTTAATGTAGGTTTCCATTTAGTGTATTTAATGTCCTACTTTTCTAATTCTTTTCACTTTTGGCAAGGCTATGTTAAAATTCACATATTCCTCTCAAGAAAAAATGCAAACAAATTGCTCAGTGCAGTAACACCAACTGTTTCAATTTTTGTTTTAGTAACAAAAATTTGGGATTAAAAAGTCAGCTTTAAAAAATTATACTACAGAAGGTCTGTTTGACACTTTGCTGTGCAGTTGAAGTTGCATCAGCTATATTTTTCAGCATCTATTTTTCAAATAAGTTATACAAAATTATAAAAATGTTTGTTAATTTTGTTTCTAATTTTATGATTAAAAGGTTAGCTTTAAAAAATTATATTAAGGTCTATGACACCATGCTAGACAGTTGCAGTTTCATCAGCTGTATTTTTCAACATCTGTTTTTAAATAAATTCTAAAAATGATTATTTTAGTCTCCATTTGCTATTTAAAAGAAATTGCATAATTTTCCAACAAGCATTTTCTATATTTGACGATTTTTCACCTGCCCTCATACTTTTTTCCACCACTTTAACAAAGTTGCTTTACTGTTACTGTATATTGGAACTACAAGTTGAGGCTCCTTTGTTATTGTGTAATCATGATGATTCATATTTTCCACAAAATCTTACTGTATATCAGATAAAAAATAAAAACACATTAGTTATTAAATATATTACAAATTATAACACCCTGTAATAATAGAAACCATAAGTTGCGCAGATTTTAGAATTTTACAGATTTTCGGTCATTTTTTTGTTTACGTTTTCAAAGAGTAATTTGAATGTAATAATGCAATCAAAATTATAATGAATTCTTGCAATATAGTAAAATTTTTAAATAATTACATAAAGCAATAAACTAAAATAATAAAAAGTAAGATAATTTAAAAAGTGATTAACTTATTAAAAGTAAAGGTCAAGTAAATAATAAATGATGTATAATTAATTATGCATAATAAAGATGAGATAGATTTTTCTTGAATTATTCAATGAAACATTCCTATTAAAGGTACCCTAATAATTCACATCAAAATCATGAAGTAAATTCATAAGTAAATCCTAAAGTAAAATCATAAAGTCAGGAAGTTTAATTTTGGGTTTAGTTAAGTCTTGATAACTAAAAAAGATTGATTAATACATAAATATATTTGGTAAAAGGATTGTGATTACCAGTGATATCAACAATATCTTGACTTTTTTCAGAATAAAAAAAAATTATACTTCCTTCATGGAAAACTCTGAGTTTAGTTATATTTTCAAGAATTGCATATCAAAAATATATACAGAGTGATATAAAACTAAAAAAATTCTGTAACTTTTTCCTCGCATCTGAACTGAAAATTTCACTGTTTACATCTGTGATAATGTGCGGTTTTTAGGCATTTGTGGATTTTAGGCATTTGCAGATTTTAGGCGTTTGTGGATTTGAGGGAGTCCACTGTACATTCAAAGGGACTAAGCTGCATCAGTTTGGATACCAAATATGCACAAGAATTTGTAACCCCGTGAAAATGTTTCAATATACTTAAGACCCTTATGAATGAAATATACTTAATTTAATACTAATTGGAATTTATTGTAGATATTTAGAAAAAATTATTAAGTATTTTTCCACTATAGGGACCATGGTTTTTTTTTGTTGTTGTTTTTTTTTTTACCGCTTTCTGCAATTCAAGCTTAGGAAAGTGAGATCTGCTGCCATATGAGATAAACAGTTATGAAAATAAACTTGATGAACTTCATGCTTGTTTTATATATATGGGAACATTTTATTTATATATATGAGGACGTGAATTTCAAAACTCGCCTTATCCAAAATTTAATAAATCGAGTTTTCTCTACCAATCTATTCTATTGGTAAACCTGCACAGAAAAAACACTATAATCTGTAAAAAAAATATTTTTATCCTTTATTTTTGGGCTCTTAAAAAATTGGTTTGGTTTCAAAACTCGCCTTATCCACTAGGGAGTTGGCAACAAAACTAGCTTTATCCTTGGGCATGCGTAAGACCAACGAACGGCTAGCTTATCAGCTACTATAACGGTAATTTTCCTTCATTTCTCTGTGACCTGTTGCTATTTTCGTTTAAAGATTTTACCTGTTCTATTCATACCAGGGCCGGCGCCAGGGGTGAGGCAGCGAGGCGGACGCCTCAGGGCGCACACATAAAGGGCGGCATTTGCCTCACATATATTGAACATAAACCTTACCATATTCCTTACCATTATATGTATCAAAACTTTTTTTTTTTAAGTGTGATTTTTTTCCTCTCATTTTAGAATAAAAATACGGAGTACATTTCAGATAATTATAGCCGAATGACAATCAAAGAGTTCATAATATTTATTATGGAAAATGGATTAAATCGACACGAACAAAACTAACGAACAGAATTTCATGCTTTTTTTTTTCTTTTCAAAGATTGCCTTGTACTGAAATCAGCAGAATTCCCAAAGGGTAGACTGCGCCAGACGCATGCAAACCACAAATTCTCATAATGTTGTAGCGTCACGTGCTTTTAGTATTTTATTATTTTACTTGCATAGTCTTTCGATCGTGAAATTATTTTCATTAATTGCCTGTAGCGAGTCGGATATAGAGGTCTGCACGGGCCCGGGCTTGGCCCGAGGCCCGTACCCGGCCCGGCGGAATGAAGGCGAATTTTCCAACGGGCCGGGCCGAGCCGGCAGAATTAGGACAATTTTTGCAACGGGCCGGGCCGACACACAAAATAAACGGGCCGGGCCGATAAAAAAATTAATCGGGCCTATCGGTCCGATATAAGAATTCAAGCGAAGCAGATAAAATACGAGCCATTTTCAATGAATATGATTTTCTCGAGAAGTATAAATGTGCGTCACGAGCCGATGCGAGTTTAACAACATCAATACAGATATGTAACATGTCCATCGTAGAGATCGGCATCGTACAGTTACAAGATGCCTGATTACGGGTTTAATTTTTTTCAGCAGATTCGTGCCGGGACGGAACTGGTCTTAATCGATCTCAGGATGTGTAGGACAGGCATTATGTTTTGTAAAAGTATTAATAGTGATAATGAACTTCTGTTAACAGTATCTTTGGAAATATACCTTAAGGGGTTCTCATATTCACTGCTCAACAATGCGAAACTTTCAAACACATTTTCTGACTTATTTTTAACTATAAAGGCATAAAATTCACAGGCCTGACTATTGAAGGCATTTGAAAAAGAATAGCTTTCTCCATATTTGATAAATTACTTACAGAGATTCTTGTCATGTGACTGTACGTTTTTCTCCTTTCCTGTGCTATCGCTTCCGGAAATTCGATTCATAACGCTAACTTTGGCGTATTTTCAGAGAAGGATATATTGCTTTTATCTATGAAAAAGACGGCATTTACATAGTTTCTGAATAAGAATACCTGCCAATCTTACACGTTTCCGAAAAGAAATGAATTCTCAAATGTGTCGAAATGTAACTTCTTTCGATATGAGAAAAGCCTTAAAAATGAGAGAAATATTTTCGCAAATCTACTTTTTATCATACAGCTTCAAAAGGTATCATGTTTTTAATCCTTTATTCTGAACTACATTAACTTTTTAATGAATCCTTATTGGAATTTGGAAATGTCTGTAGAGACGATGACTAAAACACTGTGTAATCGTTAATGTTTACTATTGTGTGTTTAGTGCTTTGCGAACACATAGTAATCTAAAATATACTGTAAATTTTCCCCATAAATATGTACGTAATATTCATTAAAAGAATCTTAATTGTATGTCGAGAAAAAACGGATTTTTTTTTTGTAGAAATTGAATCGGGCCGGACCGGGCCTGTTTTCACTCATTTTTGTACGGGCCGGGCCGGGCTCGGGCCGAACTTTCAATTTTTACACCGGGCCAAGAAATTCCGGCCCGTGCAGACCTCTAGTCGGATACTAGGATTACACAGATGTTGTACCAGTTAAAAGAAAAAAAATATTTCTTACTTCAGGTAAATATAATGCTAGTATTTTTATTTAGTTTTTAATTTAAGATAATGATTTTAGGTAATTTTGAAAAAAGTATTCTTTAAAACATATTTCATTTGCTTAAAAAATCAGCCTGCATAAATAATTAACTTCTCAATGTCCTGGATCTTTATCCAAATAAAGGAATAATTATATAATATCTTAATAAACCGTCTTCCAAAAAATATGAGACCCTGATAAAACGCCCCTTTCGACTAATAATTTTCCTTTCTTTCTATAATTTCTAGCGGGAAAACGATAAAAGAAACAAAAACTTTTGATGAGATCAACCACAAATCGTAGTAATATCTTTCAATCTTTCGTAATCAGGTAATCTTTTTAAAACATAGCAAATTAGTGTTGTTTGTAGAACCAGTAGGATTTGGACGGGTTTGGTGAACTTAGTTTGTAGGGACAGTGCCTCCTAGTATAAAATATGAGAGCAAATTGTTTCAAAATAATATAAATTTCCAAAATTTTTTGTTTATTCCTTTTTTTTTTCTTTACTAGTTTATTATTTTACTAGTTTATTACTAGTTTATTTTATAATATTCTATATGAAAAATGGTGAACCGAAAAAAAAAAAGGAATGTCTGGTGAAATTGTGCTGGATTGCAAGATACGAAAATGTACTATAATCACGAACGAAAATATTAAAATCCCGCAAAGCGCTTCTTTATCTTTATAAAAATCCGAAAACAATTTATTTTTGAAATTTAACCCTGCTAAGGTGTTCGGGTCGTTTTTGACCCAAAAGTTGGCCCAGCGTTCAGAGTTGTTGAGTCTGCGGCTTTTTGCACACCACTATCTATATTATAAAGGACAAACATATCTGTGCGTAACGCATACGTCATTCTGCGAATGACAACACTTTCAAATTTGAAATGAATTTTCGTTTTGCAATTTTCGCTACTGAAAATTTTTAAACTTCTACACATCGCAGATTTTCAGTTTTTATACCATCGTATGAGGAAAAAAAATGTACTTTTACATGCAATTTCTTTGAAATCTGTATCTCAATTTATTTTTGAGATATTATTTTTTTGTAGTTTTTTGTACCAATTTTGTAATTGTGGCAACAGAAGTACTCCATTTATATTACAAAGGACAATAATCTGTGCGTATGCAAATAGCCAATGCTTCACGATGAAATTTCGGTTTTCCAATTTTCCTTTCTGCAATTTTTTAATCTTCTGAACATCGCACATTATAATTTTTTACACTGTCGCATAGGGAAAAAAATCTACTTTTAAATGCAATTTGTATCAAAACGGTATCTTAATGGACTGATTTATTATGGTTTATAAAATAATTTTCAAGCGTGATTTTTTAAAAAAATTTATCTCGATCGCACACCGGCGGGCTCCATTACGAGATATTAATAAACAATTAGCACATAAAAAAGAGTTCAGAATTTATCTACGGCTAATTTTCTACAATGAAATTAAAGCTTCGTCAACAATAAGTAAAAGAATAATATATAAAAAAGCACGAATTTAACCTATATGTAATCGAACAATTTAAATTTTTAGAGCCGAATCGGGAAAAATATGGGCTTTTAAATTTAATTTGTATGAAATAGATAAGTTTTGAAATAGAGTTGCTAGGCAACTGTTAAAGTACAACGGAAAAAAATAATCTATATATTGAAAACAAATGACAGCTTTTTAGACATCTTCCCTGAACTTTCTACTGAACCAATTTTGATAATTATTCTTTTTAAAATGAAAGCTGTTCATTTGTAGATGAACTCGCACTTAGCTATTTTTCTAAATATTCCAACTTTTATATTTTAAATTTAATTTGAAAAGTTTTTTGAAATTTCATCAAAATAGTAGCAATCGTATTATTTCCACTGTTGCAGGAAAAAATAAATGTTGGGGTTTATTTATCCTTATTGATGCCATTTCATCATTACAATTTAAAATAACTTTAAGTCTCAACAGAAAATGACGCCACGTTTTAATAAACATGCATTTTCTCTCATAAAGCTATGTTACATTTCAATATATTTTCTTTCGGCTGATAACAAATTTGCGACACTTGGCATAATGCTTCAGTAAGCGCCATATTTAAAAGAAAACAATCCTTTTCTTAGATAAAACTATATATTTTACCACGAATACATCTAAAAGACATCAGTTTCTGGAATTTGTAGTCAGCGGTACTGAAATTAGAATCTCAAGCCAAAAGAATAAATTTACACATGCAAAGTTGTAGCTGACAAAGGGGACTTCACGTTTGAAAATCTATCTATTTTACAAAGGAAAATATGTCCGTACGTAACGCTGACGTCATTTGAGAATGGCGAGTCTTGACATTTAAATTTCGGTTTTGCAATTTTTTCTACTGCAATTTTTTTAACTTCTAAACATCACACATTTTTAATTTTTACACCGTTATATGGGGGGGGGGGGGGGAATCTACTTTCAAATGCAATTTGCTTGAAAACTTTATTTTAATTGATTTATTTATCATGGCTTTTTAAATAATTTTCAAGCATAACGTTTTTTAAACTATCTCCATTGCGTGCAGGCTCCATTACGAAATAAACCATTTGCACGTAAAACTATATAAATAGTTCAGCATTTGTCCCTGACTAATATTTCATAGTGAAATTAAAATTTATCAATCTATTATATTAAAAAGTGAATGTCCGTTTGTATTTCACAGCTGTCTCTCCTAGAATATGGAATGTTAGGTGATCAAATTGACGCCAGTTATCCACATGGGTCCAAGGATGTCAAGATTTGTCGTATAATTTAAAAATTTGATTAGTTTTCGATATATATATATATATTATTGACATTTAAGCAATGGTGGAAATTAAATTCCTCCTTTTAAATTAATTAAAAAAAAAAAAAAAGAGAAAACAGAAAATGACAAGGGTTATTAGGTATCATTGTTTGAAATTATTTTTAAATTGAAATTAACATTTATTTGAATAAATAGGGAACATAATAATGTGATTGAATAGTATTTTTCAAGAAAACTTCACGAAATACAAACTTATGTCCACATACATAAATATTAAACAGACATACAACAATAAATACAATAAACCCAACTGGAGTGAAAAATTAGCCAGAGCTTGGAATCGAATCCGAAGCCACAGCATTCCAGGCTGTCGCTCTAACCACTGAGCTACTCCGGCCGATACCTGAGTCTGTAATTTTTCACTAATAAGCCATGTTGGGGAAGTCACCAGCCATCTATACGACAGCCTTGGATGACCGAACATCGATGACTCGACATACGACCCTATACGACCGGACAAAGACTCAGATATCGGCCGGAGTAGCTCAGTGGTTAGAGCGACAGCTTGGAATGCTGTGGTCCCGGGTTCGACTCCTTGCTTTGGTTTTTCACTCCAGTTGGGTTTATTGTATTTATTGTTGTACGTCTGTTTAATATTCATATATACCGTTAACAGTTGAATGCAGGCGTTATTTATCTGTGTTTTATTATATATTGTAGTGTGTGTGTGTGTTTTATTTTATGTTCACATATTCAAACTTCAGGAATCCGTTTAGGTTAGAAGCAAAAATTCGACTATCGACTGGAACATCGATATAAATTCTGTTGACATCAAATGAAAAAAACATCGTAATCAAACATCATTATTTTTATTTAATTTTAAGCTGAAAAGTAGGTTTTCAGCTATTGCCTTAAGATGGCTATTAACCCTAGATCTACCGGGAATTTTATTCAAGTTTTAATAAAACGTTCTACACCAGAATTTTTATTTAAAACTATTTAACTTATTTATTTACCTTATTTTTGTCTGGTTTATATACTTAGTTTATTTTAAAGAAATTTCTGGTTTGAATGAATATTTTGTATGTACCTGTCGGGTCCAATGGACCCGTCTGGTAGACGGAGGGTTAAAACATTTAAGAAGCGGACATTAAAAACAAAATGTTCTAGCGAGAAATTTTTTTTCCATAAATATTTATTTTAATTGATAAATATAAAATGCTACTGAATAAATTCGTCAAAACAAATTCTTTTTTGTATAAGTTGACCCAAATGACAACATTTCTACTAACTCCGAAATTCGAAGAAAGATCTTCGAAGAGCGAAAATCTTTAGGCAAATAAAGTTATGGTATATGTGCATTTTTATTCGGAAAAAAATTGACTTAAATTGTAAATATAACTTATTATTTGAAATATTGTATTTAATAAAAAATAATACTTTAATTGCTTTCTAAATTTACAATAAAGATAGATTTCATTTTTCGCAAAAGGATCGAATGATCTCATGCAATTTAAAAGCAACACAACGGGTTGCTACTCAACTAGTTATTTTAAAGAAATTGTTGTTCTCTTGAATCGCTCAAATGTTCCAATTAAAAAAAGAACATTTTCTGAATTAAAATAGTGGTAGGAAATTTGGAAGCTCTGCATATTTGAAATAATGTTCATTCAAAATGAACACCGAATTAGGATTAAAAAAGAATTTATATAAATAATTTTTTATTAGCTGTCCATCATTTTCGGAAACATTTCTGAGTGGCTTCAACAATGCATCATTAATCAGTTCTCCCTTTACGGAAAATCGGTTTTCCGGATGTTACCCACTCAAGTAAGTATTTTCACGTACAGCAAACATGTTTAACAGACAAACATGCAAAATCACCAGTAACATCACCATTATTTTTGCGACAACTGCATCTACAAATTCAGTTATGAGTTATGCAACTGAAAGTGCTTACTTGAGAATGGATAACATCCGAAAAACCGATTTTTATTTATTAGTGATTAATTAAACTGTTCGTTGCAGTTTCCTACATAATTTTCGACTATTCCCGCTGAGAACAGAGAAGAATTTCCGTCGAGTGCAGTGAAAATATTATTTTGTAGATCATTTATTTGTCGTTCGCTCCCCCCCCCCCCTCTCATTTTGATACTTTTATCAGATTTTCAATTTTTTGCAATTTTTAATGATTTCTAACGAGTTATATATATGTTTATCATTTGCAATATCTTAGCTGTTTCCAATATCTTTAGAAAAAGACAAAAGCCTGGTTGAGAAAAGATCATACAGTGGGGTGATCGGTTAACGAACTTAATCCGTTCCAAAACAATGTTCGTTAACCGAATTGTTCATTAACCGATCATAGATTTTGTATACATTTGTGTGGGCGTTGAATTAATTCGTTCTTAAAAACTAACAAATATATAAATATTAATATAAATTCTCCCTAAATTTATTTAAATGTGATACATACATTAATAACAATCGAAAAAGTTTTCAAACTTCCTTTTTAAATAAGGTTAATAATACGTCCATATTTAATATGTATAGATCGTATTTTGATAGCTTTATACGTGTCGTTTGCATTTAAAAAAAATGACGTACATTTAATACATGTTTTACCACATTGCTAACTAAGCGTAGAGAACCAACAGAGTGAAAAATATCAGAGTCGAGAATCGAATTCGGAACCCTTGGAGTAGTGCTCAATTGTTCTACCATTTAAGCTACGAGGACGATACCCATCTTAGCATCTCTCACTAAATATGTTGTTAAGGTTGCAACTGCAGCATACCATGGAATAGTCTTCATGAACACACAGTCTTGTGGCGAAACATGAGATACAAATAAACCCAGCATCGGTGAACACAACTATAATTTTTAATTAATTTTTTAATTAATTTTCAGCAGTGGTAGAGCACTTGGAGCGCTATTCCAAGGATTCCGGGTTTGATTCCCGGCTTGGGCATTTTTCACTCTGTTGGTTCTACGCTTAGTTAGCAATGTGATAAATCACGTATTAAATATTCAATAATATCGAGCGTAATTTCACTGCTGAAAATAAATTGAAAAATTAATTAAAAGTTATATAAATGACATTTGTTTTGTAAAAACTTTTAGGATCACATTCGTTGACTGCAGCATTAAACCATATCACTCCATATCACTTTGACCTATCAAAAGTTCCATTTGTTCTCTAAAAATTATATTTATTGCAGTGCCCGATAAAGGCCAAGTGGAGCTTAGAGCTTGTTTATAATTTAGGAACTCCATTTCAATTAAAATGAAAATTTCCAATTAAAAATATTTCTTTAAAAAAGGACAAGATATATAATTTAATATTTTTAATCTGTTCATTCAAATTTGGGGGTCCTAAAATGTAGGACCCGAACTCTCGATAACCCATAAACTAATTAGGCCATAAATATACAACTGTTAAAACATTTTCTAAGTCGATAATAGATACAATTAAATACAGCTCTGGAAAACTGAAACATGGCATTGCTTCTACTTGCTTTGTTTCATGAGGTGTTCGTAACGGAACAGAAAATTCTTCGCGAAAGTGTTCGTTATCTGAACATAAAAATCTCTCTCAAAAGTGTTCGTTAACCGATCACCCACTGTATATCCAAATAATCAAACTTACAATTACTTAAAATTTAAAAATTTCTAACAAAGATGAAAAATCAATTTCACAAATATTGTGTTTTCGCCATGAAAAAAGAATGCGAAAAAAGCCGTATTACAGCTATCTGGAAATATATCTCTTGTTTTGAATCAATTGGTCACAATTTTAATTTCCCGTCCATCACAACTTTCCTTTTAAAATGATTTTAGGTAAACTAGCTTTCAAACAAGAGGGTAAGTGTGATCACAGATCGCACAAAGGGTTTCGTTTAATATTCCTTTCAAAACACTTTATCCTTTTGCAAAATCTGTTAGTTCCACATTTCGCAACCAGGGGGCGCACTCTATTCTACACAAACCTCTATCCGAACAATACTCCGTTTTACAACCTATCCGTAGATATATTAGTCGAGGGAATCGGGCCCATAGCACCCGAGATAGGTAGCCGCCCCCTGGCGGTAAAAAATGGAACTATAATATGTAAGTCTATGGTGCAGAATATGAAAGAGTTATCAAAGGGGTGTCAGCGAAAGTTTAAAAAATGACCCCCAGGGGAAAAGGGGGAGGATAAAAAATTGCTTAAAATACACAAGTTAGAGCACAGAGGGTTAAATATAAGATTTTTTCGAAATTTTATGATTTGTCGTTTGATCGCGAGTGTTTAGCTATATATATGCAAAATTTCAAGTCTTCAACTTAATTAGGGGCTGAATTAGAAAAAGCTTAAAATACACAAGTTAGAGCCCAGAGGGTTAAATATAAGATTTTGTCGAAATTTTATGATTTGTCGTTTGATCGCAAGTGCTTAGCTATAATTTTGCAAAATTTCAAGTCTACAACTTAATTTGGGGCTGAGTTAGAAAAAAAAAGCTTAAAATACACAAGTTAGAGCCCAGAGGGTTAAATATAAGATTTTTCGAAATTTTAGGATTTGCGTTTGATGTGAGGTGTTCAGCTATAAGTATGCAAAATTTCAAGTCTCTAACATACATAGTTTCTGAGAACGGACTCTGTGACGGACAGACAGACAGAAGGGCAAGACGAATAGGGTTTCGTCAGATGAACGAAACCCTAAAAATGATGCGTATCGTAAATAAATAAATAAATAAAAATAATTTATAATCAATTTTTAGTGTTTTTTAAAAATGCAAAAATCATAACTTTTTTTTCCTTTGCATATGCATTTATCATTTTCAAGCAGGGTTCGTTGATATATATCAATGGATATATATCTTGATATATATCATGATATATATCCGATATTTATTTTCAAAATATCAAGATTTTTGATATTTTCGATATTTTCATTTTCATACATTTGATATTTATTTTTTAAATGTCGTATTTCTTGATATTTTCATATATCTGATATTTATTTTCAAAATATTTTCAGTCAAAAGAAGTGCAAATGAATTCTTCAACTGTTATTAAAAATTAGTCCATCTGTAAATAAATAACTAAAAAGAATAGCTCCCAAAATATTCCCTACACTCCAAAAACTAGTTTTGGACTGTACCTACAGCTTTCCCATTACCATCATAAGAAATCTGTCTTTGAACAATACCTTCCTACCCTGTCTCAATTCTTTATGTAGACTGCACCTTCTAGAATGAGATAAAGGGGTTAATTGGTGATTGGATTTTAGCAAAAAAATTTCATATAAGCTTTATGTTTGAAACAAAATATTTAAATGTTGAACCAAAAATTTGGTGGGATAATATTAAATTACAACAGCCCATGAAAGATAATTTAACTTATCAGTTGTTTACAGATTCTCCTTCAATAGAGGCATTAGAATCTTTTCTAATTTTGATTTACTTCAGTCTAAATTGTGCAGTAGGTTAGGGAATGAAAAAGCAGACAAACTTACATTCATGTTCAAGTTCTTCAACAGAAAAAATAAACTTTATTTTGTATTTCAGAATTTGTTGTGTAATTTTATTTATTTTTTAAACTGAATAATCCTGCATTCTGTGTTTTGATGGGTGAAAAAGCAACTTTTGCAGAAGATTGTTTGTTTTTTCAATTATTTGATCATAAATTTTGTAAGAAAAATATAAAAAAAGACATTTAGAATATTGTTTTATTATGTTTTCATGTTAAATGTAATATGTTTTAGATTCTAATTTATATTAAGTCTAAAAATCTTTATAATTAGCAGTAAGCTGACAATTTTGAAAATATCGGATATATATCGAAAATATCGGATATATATCAAAATATCGGATATTTTTGATATTTTCGAAAATATCACGATATTTACGAACCCTGTATTTCAAGTAATTATTTTATTTTAGCGATTCTCCTAGATAAGTATGAAATAAAACTATACTTTCTGTACTCGAATTTGTTGACTGATTCATGGACAATTTAATTTATTCAGATGATGATAATAATAAAAGTTACAATTTTAATTTTACGTACAGTATTATTCAAAAATAAAACAAAAAGAGTACTTTTTCAGTACGGGCAAAATAGAGAAATCTGCCTTGGCGAAAGAAGGAAATTTTTCATGCATATTTTGTTTCATATATACTAGCAATTTTTTAAATCTTTATAGCTATAGGTGCAGATTCACGGCCATGTGGAGACTAAATGTTTTGCTTTGGCGACTAATTTTCGGCGTTTAAGTCGCCATCCTTTGGCGAATTTCGCGTTTTTTCCGGTAATCTTTAGACGTAAATCGCGATTTCTTTTCGCGATCCTCTGACGAAAATCGCGTTTTTTTCCGCAAACCTTTGAAGAAATTCAGGTTTTATAGCAATCGTTTTATAAATGTTTTTTTTTTTTTTTTGCAATGCTTTGACGAATTTGCGATTTTTTGATAAAATTCTTTTTCTTCTGCAATCTGTTGATGAAATCCGCGTTTTTTCTGCAATCTTTTGACGAAATTCGCGTTGTTTCTACAATCTTTTGACAAAATTAGCGTTTTTTCTGCGCTCCTTTGATAAAATAAGTGTGGTTTTTCTTCATTACCCTTTGACGACGTTGACGTTTTTCTGCGAAGATTGACGAAATTCGCATTTTCTCCTTGATTCTTTGACGAAATACGCGTTTTTTCACGATTCTTCGACGAAATTCGTATTTTTTTGTTTAATTTTTTGACGAAATTCGTGTTTTTTGGAATTCGTTGACGAAATTCGCTTTTTTTTCCTGGATCCTTTGACGAAATTTGCAGGGTTTTTTGCGATCCTTTGACGAGATTCACGCTCTGAATTTTTCTCATATAAACGCTATTGCTTTTATGGGTTCTTCCACAACTTGGGTTTAGGGGCCACTGGCTCCTTAAAAATTTGGGGGAATCTGCACCTATACTTTACACAATTTTTTTTTATATAAAGAAGCGATTTATATATTTTTTATTAGAAACAAATGAAAATTTACACAAAAAAATTTATACTTTGCATATAAATTGTACATAATATGTATATATATATGTGTGTATAGTATCTACCCTATATATATAATATATGTATAAAATGCTTACATACAGGGCGAGGGCCCGATTAGCAAGTTTCTGTGTCCAGGACATTTTCGATTTTTCGTGCTCTCTTAGATTGGTTGATTTACTGATACTAGTTCATTTTTATACATATTGCACACTTATTCAAAAAGTTTCAACTCTAAAAATTAAGTTTTCCAGAAAATTAAAAAAAAAAAATGGTCCCAGGAATAAAAATAAAATATGTTTTCTGTTATTTATTGAAATGTGTTTTTAGCCATACATTGAGACATATTTTTATCATTTCATCATATTAATATCTCAAATATCACATTTTTTTTTTACAATTAACTGTAAAAAAAATGTACGTTATGTAATTTGTACATTTCTGTACATTTTTAAATTGTACATTGAAAATTCTAAATTGTTGCACTCACTAACCCCCATTCAGATTTCATATTCTCTAAACATAGTAATGTGCCCTGTTTTTAAAATATCACCAAGTTAAGGAATATTGAATGATATTATTACGAATGGTGTTTTGTAATCGGGTTGCCATGCATTTCCGTTTGAATAGATCATTTTACGATTACCATACAGATAGTTTCGGTCCGGCCGAATTTTTGACAGCATTTTCGCCGAAAACGAATTTTCAATTAAACTCAGATTTTAGGCCGATAACGAAAACGAAACCGAATTTTCGGTCGATCTCTAGTTAGCACATTAATTTTCTATTCTTAAAAACATTTGAGTAATGAAGAAAAACAATTACGTCATAAGGGCGGCAAAATGATGCTCGCCTCAGGCGGCAAAATGTCCAGCGCCGGCCCTGATTCATACAAACTAATTAAATAAGTTTTACAGCATGTCTTATGTGTAATGGGCAGTGAATAAACTCTTGCATTTTGTAGTGGAAGGGTGAAGAATAGAAAAAGAAATACGAACACATGGGCTAGTAAAGAATACACGCAAAAGAAGATTAAAATGTAAGTTAAAAATGGGGAATCGCTTTCTATATTTCTTACTGTCAGAAGATGTTAAAAGGTTTAATTTTTATTCTCAGGCATAAACCTAAGGCATTTCCGGGCCTTTCAAAGGTATTACAATAAGGTACTATATAAAGACTAAGAACCATGGCCATCTTCAAATTTGTGGAAGTGTATTTCGGAAGATTCTTGGAATATCAAAATTCAGAGTGTAAAAGTTTTGCTAGAGGCATCTAAAACTAAACTTTCTTCTTAAAAAGAAGGGAGAGGGAGTCCCCGTGAAGCAAGAGAAACTTAAGGATGTCGACAGATTGTTAAAAAAAAACATTTTGATGAAAACTGGTCAGAAATGGAAGTGCTTACTTTCTATAAAAATATTATTTCTAAGGAACCAGAACAGAAGGAAATGTGTATATATATAATATTATATGTTATATAGATTATATTAAATTCTTTTTATAAAAAAGTTATTTTAATTATAAGCTATTTATGATAAGTTTTATTTGATTATTGATAAGTTTGCTTTTGTATAATAAAACGTATTACTAAATTTTAATCATACTTATTGCTCCCGTAAGGTTTATTTTTTAATCCAAAATATTATCATCCGATGACCAAAAATAGAAACTATTAATTTCTTTCAGCAAGTATGATAGAGATTGGCAACAAAACTCTTCTTATCCATAGGTTGGCAACAAAACTCTTCTTATCCAAAACTTTTTTCAATTAATTAATTAAATGAATTAAAGTAGATTTTCCAACTTAACACAATGATATCACAGAGCAACTAGCTATAAGTATACAAAAAATTGGAGGTATTCGATGCACGGGGTCGCAGTTACAGGTTTTTCGTGATTTCCCAAAATTTGATTTTTTGGATAAGGCGAGTTTTGAAACTCACGTCCTCATATATATTATTATTTTTTTATAATTTGTATATATACAAATTATATCTGTTTGTATAAAAATAGATAAATGGCTTCTTTATCTTTTTTTATATACAATTATCTAATTTTATTTAATAGGTCGTATAAGTGTTGAACAAATTGCTTATGTATATGAAACATTGAATAGGTTGCCAGAAAATACGCTAGTACCAATTTTCCTTCTCTTGCCAAAGCCATTTCTCTGTCTCTCCAAAGTCCCTATGCTAGAAAAGTATTGAAATAGATATTATCTAAATATATATAAATATTATCTATAAAAATCTCTAAAGTTAATTTGATTTTATTCTATTCACGACACTTATTCTTTTTTTTTTTTTTTTTTTTTTTTTGAAAGACTGCTTTATTTTTTATTTTGTTAACAAAAAATTACATTCGATTTTTTTCTGTGAGTGATTTGTTAAATATAAACTTTATACTTGTAGGCATATCAAATTGCCTCTAAAAAAATTCATTCAAAGATGGGACGTATTAATGATAGAGCTAAAAGTATTTGGAAAAGTGCTGATGCTGTATGCTTTGATATCGATTCAACCATATGTGTGGATGAAGCTTTTGATGAACTGGCTAAGTTTGTTGGATGTGAAAAGATTGTCTCAGACTTGTGAGTATCTGTAACATTATTTGTATGTTTTAAAGTACTTTAAAATGTAATGTAATAACTATATGTCAAAACAATTTATAATTATTTATTTATTTTCTGATACATTATCAAAGTAGGGTTAAAAATAAAGTAAGTATGTTCTTAGCAGAATTATGAATGTAATTTCAGGTCCAAATGAATGTGTGATAAGAGCTAACGTGACCAAATGTATGTATACCAGAGATGGATATTCAAGGAGATCTAGGTAATCTCAGATGGGCCAACTATTTTTGAGACTTTCGAAAATTTTTTATATTACACAGTTGACATATTTGTCATATTGACAGTTTTTACTAAATATAAAACACAGTTTCAAAGCACTTATAAAACAAAAAGCAAGAAAATAGATTCACTGTATTACCTCAGATTCTCCTTCAGCCCAGAAAGTTGCTAAAGCACTCCATCTCAAACATTTTTCATTATGTGTACTTTTTGATGGTAGGGTCATATGTCTTTCAAGGCCTGGACTTGATTCCGTGATTCACATTTATAAAATGTTGAGCTGTCAGCATGGCAAGCCAGATGGTATTGCCAATAAGATTATCTGAGTGAAATGAGTATGTTGGTTGTCAGCCCAGGTTAGAGATCTGCACGGGCCCAGGCTTGGCCCATACCCGGGCAGGCAGATTAAAGACAATTTTTTTAATGAAATGGGCCAAAGAATAAATAAACACGCCAGGCCAAATAAAAAATTACAGGCCCGGGCCGTTTATTTTTTCTTCGGTCCATCCCATTAAAAAAATTGTCTTCATTCTGCTGGTCCGGGCCATTTGAAATTTTGACTTCATTTTGCCGAGCTGGGTATGAACCAACCCCGGATCTGTGCAGATCTCTAACCTCTAAATCCCAGCCCGGCCGATAAAAAGATTAAATGGGCTGACCAGCCAGATATAGAAATTTCAAAGTATCAAACTAAGCCGATAAAATACAAACAATTTTCAATGGATGTGACCTGGGAGAGGATAAGTATAAATGTACTGCACAATTAACTCACATCAAAATCATAAAGTAAGGAGTTTTATTTCAGACTTAGCCAGTCTTAATAACCAAAAAAGCATGATTAATACATAAATATGCAGTGAAACCTCTCTAAGGAGACTACCCATTAGACCATAAAAAATCGGTCATTCAGAGAGGTGGTTTCTCAAAAGAGGTGATGGGTAAGGCAAAGATTCATGAATTGTATACTAAAAAAATTATTATTAAATTAGTTTATTATATTTCATGTCTATACAGCTTTAAAGAAGAAATTAATTGTAATTTTCTTTGATTTTAACAATTTCTCATTAACATTTTTTGTTTCTAAATTTCGTTCCATTCTCATGTGCTCTTAAAACTTTCACTTCATCTTCCAAAATTAACATAATTCTCTTAGACATCATCTAAATTGGTATACTAAGCATACAGCAAGAAAAACACAATATGCACTTTGATGCGAATATGCACTGCGTTATAACTGCCACTGTTGAACAAAATTGAGGTGATAACAACAAGCTGCAATCTTTCCAAGCAAATCATCAGAATTAAGATAAACTAGAATCTGACCCCCTTCACTCTCCTTCTTGAAAAAGATTCCTGAACTTTACAGGTGTCTGTTACTTAGCCAATTCAAGGAAAGGGGACATTAGCCCTTCTCATACCAACACAAACTATACTTCTGTAACCGTAGTGACATTAAGCACAGTAATGTACAAGAAGCAATTTTTTCTTCCTAAACTGGGAGAAGAGATGATCTTGATTCACCAGGTGTAAGGAAGTAGACTTAGCTGAGTGTGTTTTCCAGAGAGAAGTGGAATTTTGAGATTTCTTTATGCAAAGGAAAGTAATCCTACTCTTTGACTGATAAGTTGACAAGTGGTCTTTCAGGGAGGGAGACGGGAAAAAGTGGTCCTTTAATGGAAGAAAATTAACATTGCACCTATAGCCAAAAATTATAGGTTGTAAATAAACGGTCTTTATGAAAGGTGGTCTATCAATGAGGTTTCACTGTATTTGGTAAAAAGATTGTGATTACCAGTGATATCACGATATGGGTTTTTTTTTTTTCAGAAATAATTCCTTCATGAAAACCACAAGTTCAGTCACATTATCCAGAATTACATATTAAATACATACGGAATGATATAAAACTAAAAAAGAATCTGCAATTTTGCCCCTACATCTGAACTGAAAGTTTCATTGTTTACATCTGCTATGATGTGCAGATTTTACAGTTGTGGATTTGAGGGAGTCTACTGTATATATACAACGTGTCAGAGAAAGATCTTTATTATTCTAAACATTAATAACAAAAATACCTTGTAGGAAAAATTGCCTTTTCAAGGACAAACGTCCTCTTTTCATTATCCCTTCATTGGTCACTCCTCGGCCCTTATCTTAAATTAGTAACTATGGTAACAAAGGGGAAATGAAAACAGGACGTTTGTCCTTGAAAAGCCAATTTTTCCTACTGGGAGTATAACAGGTGAAATGAAATGCAGTTTGCTGCAAAAGAATGAAGAAATGTAAGAGTTGTTTACAGTACTTTATGGTACATCCGGCGAAAATTTCTTTACACGGTTATCGGTGATTTTGTTTCGGCTAACCACAATAAACAATCCATTTTCTTTTCTTATCACAACTGCCAAGCAACTAGCGCTATCATCCTCAGGCAAGTGATACCAGAAAAAACTCACCGATTTCTTCATTTTTATTCTATTTCACCTGTTAGCATTTTTGTTATTAATGTTTAGAATGATAAAGACCTTTCTCTGTATGTATATTTCTCTCATTGTTTTACTTGAATTTTTGTTGATAAAGATTCTTAAATTAGATTAATAAATAAACACTTCATAATAATGTCTGTATTTATTATATTTCTAGGACATCACGTGCAATGAAAGGTGAAATTCCTTTCCATACATCCTTGGTTCAAAGACTTGATATTGTTCAGCCATCTGTATCTATCATAACAAAATATGTGCAGATGAATCCACCTAAATTAACTCCTGGTGTTAAGTAAGAAAACTTTCTTAATCAAGACCTAGAGCAGGGATGGCAAACCTTTTTACATGTGCATGATAATAAAAAGAAAAATTTATTTTATCGCTGATATAATTTTTTTCACGTTCTACAGAAATTTTTGTATGTACCATTTCTGACATGCATACCATATGTTCTCTATCCCTGATCTAGATGATTCTGAGCTTTCAAAACGAAATATGTTGATTTATTATTATTTGTTTTCACAAAATAATTATAGTGTATGTATTGAATAACATTTGTGAAAATGTGTCAGCAAAAAGCTATCTTATCTGTCTTGATTGTTTTGAGGGGAGATAATATTCATGTTGTTGTTATTAAATTTTTTCATCTTAAAAATTTTTTACTTTAAATGTTATGTTTATTGCAGTCACTATTAAAGTTGAAAATGAGTATGTATAGAAATAAATTAAAGAGGAAACTGTTTTAGGAGTACTTCATTTAACACACATCATAATTAATAATTGCAATAGCATATTTATCTAAGTTTTTCAGAAATTTTATATATATATATATCCGGTGCAGCCTGTTAGTACCCTTGCCTAGTGCATGGGGAACGAACGCGGATGGGCTTCCTCCAACCCGCTTGGCCAGCATGGAGGAATTTGGCCACCTACCCCCCTTATTTTACCATGAATTCACAAAATAAATCACGGCCCTTAATTCCCAGCAATCTGAATGTTCCTGGTTACGGTAGCGATCAGAAAGACATGAAGACAGATGTTGCTAAGAATAACTGGGCTCGGCTAGGCTGCCATAAGTTGATGGCCTTGGCTACGTATAATGGACGATCCCTATCTTCGGAAAATCGTTTACAGGAACTTGAAGAAGAATTAGAAAGAATCAACTGGGACATCCTAGGATTATGTGAAGTAAGAAGAAAAGGAGAAGAGAAGATAGATCTTGCCAGCAGACATGTATTATACTACAGAGGCACAGAAGATGGAAGAACAAGCGATGTAGGATTTCTGATTCATAAAAGGTAGAAGAATCACATTGTAGAATATGATAGTGCATCAGATAGAGTTGCAAGGTTAGTAATACAGGTGTCCAGAAGATACAAGCTGCAAATTACCCAAGTTTATGCACCAACAGTTGGCTATACTGATGAAGAAGTTGAGGATTTCTATGAAGAAGTAGCTTCAATGCATCAAAAGGGAAAATGCTACATAAAATTAATAATGGGAGACTGGAATGCTAGAATTGGGGAAAAAGAGAAAGGTGAGTTATCAGTAGGAAATCATGGATATGGGGTGCGAAATGAAAGAGGAAACAGATTGATTGAGTTTGCAAAATGTGAACAGTTGTATATCATGAATTCATTTTTCAAGAAAATAGACATGGTGTTGTGCAAATGGCTCAACAAGTGAAATCGACTATATCTTAACAAACAAAAAGCATCTTATTCAGGATTGCTGTGTTCTCAATAACTTCAATACAGGAAGTGAATACAGGTTGGTTAGATGCAAACTGCTGTTAAATACTAAAGTGGAAAGAATGAAGTTTTTGCGACACTCAAAGAAATCAATTGATATAATAAATCTCCAGAAACATAAAGAAGAATTCCATTTGGAACTTAAAATCCGTTTCCAAGTATTTCAATCAACTTTAGAAGAAGAGCAAGATGTTACAGTAGTGTACAAGAAACTAACCGATACTCTACAAGATATGGCAAAGAAGATAGCCGGCAATGCACAAGTAAAGCAGACAAAGAAAATAACAGAAGAAAGAAGAAGATTGATGAAGAAATGCAGAGAATTTAAAATGAAGAAAAACGATCCTAAATCAAGAGTTGAATATGCTGAACTATGTAAAACGGTAAGAAAATGTGTTACAGAAGATATCAGAAAATTTAACTCTGATCTTGTCAAGAAATGGAACAATCACCAAAATCAATAAAGAAATAGTACACATTGTCGAAAAATTCTATAATGATTTATATAAATGTGAAGATCAAAGGGAAATCAACCTATACAATCCACGAGAAAACTTAACAGAAACCGAAGCCATAATCCCAGTGATGACAGACAAAGTTTTACAAGCCATTAATTTATGAAAAATGATAAATGCCCCGGAGGAGATGGAATTACAATTGACCTTATCAAAGAAGCAGGGGAAGAATTTGCAAAAATGCTATCCTTACTGTTTTCCAAATGTCTCAAGAAGTCAGATCTACCAGAAGATTAGAATAATGCTGTGATGGTGCTACTTTACAAGAAAGGAGAGAAGGAAAACATTAAAAACTACCACCCGATCAGCTTACTATCAGTGATTTATAAAATTTTCACCAAGACTTGAATCAGCTCTGGACTCAGCTCAACCTAGAGAACAAGCAGGATTCCGAAATGGATTCAGCACAATGGATCATATCCAGACGGTAAGGGAACTCATTGAAAAACATAAGGAATATAATTTACCTCTTTGCCTTGCGTTTATTGATTATGAAAAAGCATTTGATTCGGTCTACACATCAGCAGTAGTAGAATCTCTGGAGGACATTGGTATAGACAAACCTTACATCAATATTATAAAGAAGATTTACAAGAAACCAACAGCAACCATCCGCTTGGACAAAGGAAAAGCCAAGATCAAGCTTGGAAGGGGGATAAAACAAGGAGACACCATTTCGCCTAAGTTTTTTACGGCTGTCTTAGAAAATATTTTCAAGAAGCTGGATTGGGAAAACAAAGGGATTAGAATAAATGGGGAATATTTAAGTCATCTCTGATTCGCTGATGACATTTTAATTTTCAGTAACAGTCCTGAAGAATTGGAAAATATGCTAAAAAATTTGGCAGAAGCTAGCATTAATGTGGGATTAAAAATACACTTGTAAAAGACTAAGATGATGTTCAATTCATTTGCATCAAAAAAGAAAATTGTCTACAACAACACTGAAATTAAAGAAGTGCAAAGTTATGTGTACCTTGGGCAGGAAATATCATCGGATAATGGTATCATGAATGAAATCAATAGAAGAATAAGAAATGGATGGAGTGCTTTTGGGAAAAACAATATTATTCTGAAGACTAGCATGCCCCTTTGTTTGAAAAGAAAGGTATTTAACCAATGTGTTTTGCCTGTGCTAACTTACGGAGCAGAAACATGGACGCTAACAAAACGGATGGTACAAATATAAACAACACAGAGAAATATGGAAAGATGTATGCTAGGTATAACTAGAAGAGACAGAAAAAGAATAACCTGGATAAGAAGTCAGACAAAAGTTTTTGACAACATTGATAGAATTAAACAGCTAAAATGGAAATGGGCTGGGCACATTGCAAGAAGACAAGACAATAGATGGAGCACAAACACCCTACAGTGGTATCCCAGAGATGTAAAATGGCCAAGAAGACGACCTCAAGTAAGATGGAGTGATGAAATCAGAAAAGTAGTCGTGTAAATTGGATGACTAAAGCACTAGATGGAAAACATTGGAAAAATCTGGGGGAGACCTATATCCAGCAGTGGATTAAAAACGGTTGATGATGATGATAATATATATATATATATTATTTTTCTACAGGTATGTAAAAAAAAAATTATAGAATGGTAATTATGAAGTAGAAGTCACATAAATTTATAAATGATAATAACTGCATTTGATAGCTCCTTATCTTTTAAATATATGCACATTCTGCCAAAAAAAAGAGCCCGTTTATTTTATTGCAGAATTGTCCCAGAAATTTACGTATTTATTTATTTTTCAGTAATTTGTATCTTATGATACCGAATGAGAAGTCATTTGGTCCAATAATTATGCAGGACCTGCATTATTAAGGAATCATGCAGGTTTAAAATTTGAAATTCATAATGTTATATTCTTTTTTAATCATTGCAATATACAGGTTGTCCAAAAATTCTGGAAACGGTCGAATAACTCGAGAAATACAAAGCATATTGAAAAACAAAAATATACGCGTTCAATATTTTTTAAAAAGCTACTCAGTGATACAAATTTGACCACCGCAACCGACCCCCGAGAGTCAGAGGGCGGTCCAACTTTGAAATCTTGAATAATAACCCCCATTTTTTATTGCAGATTCGGATTCTACGGACAAAAATACGTAACTTTTGCATCCTCATTGGTAACAGTGTAATCGAGCAAATAAAACAGATACATATTTTGGTTTTCGCAACCACGTTTTGACATCTCGAAATCTGATTGGCCAGAACTTTTAACGTCGAAGTTGCCGTCTTTTGCGGAAATAGTGTTTCTCGAAAACCATCAGTGGAGATTGTTTTCATGGCATTTTATATGCTTTTTCCATAAAAATTAATAGAAATATATTAAATTAGTTTTCTATTTGCATTTCTTTTTATCCAGTCGATTATTTATAAATAATAAACTGCATATTTTGATATTTTAACGAGTAAATAAGCACCTCCCCTCCCAAACAGAAAAATGATAGCTTCATTATTTGGGGGCGGGGTGTGTTGATATTCTGTGTTTCGATGTCTTCAGCTGTTACAAAAATCACTTAATTCATGGCCGAATGGTACTGTATGAGTTTTTTTTTTTTAATTATTACTGTAAAATAACATATAGTACTTAAAAAACAAACAAACATATAAAATCTTTTTGTGCTGGCTGAGCAAAGAATGGGAAGTAGTGTAAATTTCAGGAGGGATTATAGGTTTTGATGATTGATTAGTTACTACAACTACTGACTAGCAAGTAGGGCAGAAAACATTCAAAAATTCTAATAAATGTAATATTTTTTTTGTAAATTAATATATTTTCCCATTTAAACATGTTTTCATAATTTTAAATTTATTATTGGGTTGTTTGGAAAGTCATGTCCATTTTGGAAAATCAATTCGTACCAGAAAATCCTGCCCGGTAATTATTAGACAATTAGACTGGAAAATTCTATCATTTAATTATTAGATATCAGAATCAATGTCTAATAATTAAATGATAGAATTTTCCAGTACGAATTAATTTTCCCAAACGGACACGACTTTCCGAATGACCCAATAATTTTAAACAATTGGAAAATTTTGATATTTTAAACTTTTGAATTTAAAATATAATTTAACTCTTTAGGCAGTGTTGATTATTTCCTGGTGGAGAAGACGTTTTAATTTTCATGGGGGAAGGATAATGTTGAAAACTGTTTAATTATTTATTAATTATTACAATAATATAACAAATGTGAAAAAATATATAAACAAAAACGTTATTTGCAGAACAAATTAAAAACAAATCAGTTTTTTTCCTACATTTTTTATGCCCGAGAAGGGACATTTATTCATATATTTCATTCAGTTAGTTCGACATTTAATGTTAAAGTTTTGTAACAAATAAGTTGACCCTTTTCAGGCAGTGTCCTTAAAAAAGGGCACCTAATTTTTATTTTACCAGAATATTTAGTTAAAATTTTCCATTTATAACGTACTTGAAAATAAGCAAGTTTGTGTTTTCCAATAAACTCGTTTATAAATTCAGATGTCAGTCTATCATTTCACCAGTTTATAAACAGAATTACTCTGCGCCGGTAAGGGTTAAACCAAATGAACATTAAAAAATAAAAACAAAATTTACACAATACGATAATTTAAATACCCTAAAAACTTAGGTTCCCTTCAAATTAAATCAAAATAAATCTTAGACTTTTAATTTTTTTTTTTTTTTTTTTTTTTTTTTTTTTTGCAGCTTAAAAATGTGAAAAGTTAAAAATTTGTTTAGATTTCTTTTTAACGGAACCTAAGTTTTTAATGGGTTTTATGTATCGTATTGTTTGATTTTTTTTTTCTTTTTATTGTTCAGTTGGTTTAACTTATTTGTTACAAAACTTTAACATTGAACTTAGAACTAACTGAATGAAATATATTAATGAATGCCCCCTCTAGGGCTTAAAAAATGTAGAAAATAAATTGATCTGTTTTTGATTTGTTCTGCCAATTATGTTTTAGGTTATATTTTTTGTCATATAAGTTATTTTATTGTAATAATAAATAAACAATTTTCTACATTATCCTTCTGTTATGAAAATTAAAACGTCGTCTACCCCAGCAAATAATCATTACACCTTAACCCTTTCAAGACCGCATCGCATACACAAATTTTATTTGGAGTACACAGTGTTTTTTCAACTGTTCCCTTTACTTGTGAAATACCAAAAAATCTTTTAATTAAAAAAGTCAAATATTATTATTCATTTATTAATGGTACCCAAAACAAATTCCACATGCACCTTTTGATGATGAATATATCTGCCTCACAAATACCGACAGAGTTAAAGAGTTAAATTATTTTTTAAATTAAAAAGTTTCAAATATCAAAATTTTTCTATTGTTTAAATTTATGAAAAAAATGTTAAATTGAAAAAATATATTAATTTACAAAAGATTATTACATTTATTAGAATTATTGAACATTTTTTTGCCAGACTTGTTATTTTCTGGTTTCAGTAACTAATCAATGATCTAAATCTCCAATCACACCACCACCTGAAATTTACACTTTTTCCCGTTCTTTGCTCTGCTCGCACACAAAAAATTATATGTACTTCTTTTTATTTTGTTCTATATGTTACTCTATAGTAATAGTAAAAAAATCCCATACACGCACATCCTCACTGCGATTCAGAGTATAAAAAAAAAAAAAAAAAAAACAGCAGAAGCTGTCGAAATATCAAATATCCACACCTACCTCTACCAAAAAACGATTATCTTTTTTTCTGCTCGGAAGAGGAGGGTCATGTTCACACATTAAAATATTTAAAAACGCAGGTCAATTGATTAGAAGGATTGAATGGATGAAATAAAAACACAAATAGAAATCTAATGCAATATATTTCTGTTAATTTTCATGGCAAAAGTATATAAAGCACTTTTGTCATCGAAAGAACCTCCATTGATAGTTTTCGACAAACACAATTTCAGCTAAGGTGACCACTTTGGCCCACCACATTTCGTGATTGCAAAACATGGTTGAGAAAACAAAATATATATCTGACATGTTTTGCTGGATTACACCGTCATCTACAAAGATTCGAATAAAAGTTAAAAGCAAAAGTTGTGCATTTTTTCCCATAGAATCCTAATCTGAAATAAAAAATGGGGATTACCATTTAAGATTTCAAAGTTGGAACGCCTCTGACCACCAGGTGGTTGGGATGGGGTGTCAACTTTGGTATCACGGAATAGCTTTTTAAGAAATATTTAACATGTATTTTTTCGTTTTTTAATCTTATATGAATTTCTTGAGTTATTCGACCGTTTCCAGACTTTTCGGACACTCTGTAGTTTGTCACATTTGATATTTTATTGTAATAATAAATAAATAATTAAACATTTTTCTACATCATTCTTCCCGTGTGAAAATTAAAGCGTCGTCTCCCCCAGGAAATAATCAAGAGAGCTTAAAGAGTTTAATTATTTTTTAAATGAAAAAGTTTAAAAGATCAAAAATTTTCAATTTTTTAAAATTATTAATTTTAAAATTATGAAAAGAATATTAAATTGAAAAATATTTTAAATTGCAATAAATTATTACGTTTATAAGAATTATTGAAAAAATTTCTGCCCGACTTGATATTTTGCAGTTACAGTAACTAATCAATCATCAAAACATATAACTCCACCCCCACTGAAATTTATGCTACTTCCCCATCCTTTGCTCAGCCAGCATAAAAAGTTTTTATATGTTTTTTTTTAATATTTTGTCCTATATGTTTTTCTATAGTAATAATTTTTAAAAACTGTACACCCGTATCAGCCTCCTGAATTAGATATTCTAAAAAAACAGCAGAAGCCATCAAATCGCAGAATATTTGTACACCCCGCCCCCAAATAATGAAGATCATCCTTTTTCTGCTCGAGAGGAAAGGTGTATATTTACACGTTAAAAAATCTAAATACGCAGGTTATTATTTAGAAATGGATAAAAAAGTATGCAAATAGAGTACTAATTTAATATATTTCTATTAATTTTTATGGAAGAAACATATAAAGCGTCATCGAAACAACCACCGCTGATGGTTTTTGAGAAGCACTATTCCCGCAAAATACGGCTATTTTGACGACGAAACTTCTGGCCAATAAGAATTCGAGATGGCAAAACCAGGTTGGGGAAATCAAAATATGTATCTATCGAATATGCTCGATTACACCGTGATCAAAGAGGATCCAAAAAAAATGTTAAATACAAAAGTTACGTATTTTTGTCCATAGAATCCGAATCTGCAATAAAAAATGGGGGTTATCATTCAAGATTTCAAAGTTGGACCCCCTCTGACCCTCGGAGGGTCGGTTGCGGGGGTCAAATTTGGTATCACTGAGTAGCTTTTTAAAAAATATTTAACACGTATATTTTCGTTTTACAATATGCTTTGTATTTCTTGAGTTATTCGACCATTTCCAGACTTTTCGGACACCCTGTAGATTGCAATGTGTGTATTTTTTAAAGAATAATTCAAGAACTAGTTGGTAGAATGAACTGTAATTTTTTTATCCACCTATTTAAAGCTTTTCAAAATCGATTTCTATTAAAAATTTCGTTGTATACAAGTAATATTTTTCAATTTCAAAATATGTGTATTTCAAAATCCGTTAAAAAAAATATATGGATTGTGACTTTCGTTTTTTTTAAACAGAAATCAATATCCAGAAGTTTTAAAATTACAGGTAACTTTGAAAAGTAGTTTTTAAATTATACTTTAAAACTATCCACATAGCAAATTTGTTCTATGTAGGAAAAAAGCACATTTTGAGTAATTAAATTAAATGATATGCTTCTGTGAGTTTTATTGCCACACATTTAAATTTAAAAATATAGTAATAACTTATTTACCATACCACTTAAAATCAGAATTAAAATTAAAATTTAATAAATAATTGAATAAATGAAAATTAAAGCCTGGGTTACGTGTGTGACACTCTGCACGGAATCACCCTGTTGTCTTCTTCTCCCCCCCCCTTTCTATTGTACCTTGTAATTGAATGAATCATCTGGAGGGGAAAAAAATCTTATCCCTTTATTGCAATAACATGGTGATATTGAATATTGAAATAAATTATCTTTAAATGTCTTCTTTTACTTAGAAATTCTTTGAAATTTCCCTAAATATATTTAATTATTCTTGCTTTCACGTTTGGTGAAATTGTCAGCTATATTTTATAATAATTTAAAGCCTGTGTGAGAATGTGAATTTTAGCTGATTCTAGTTGAAGAGAAATGTAACCGAAATCTTCAAATTATGAAAAACACAAAACTTATTAATATCTGTATAAAAAAAACAAATGTACCTAATTTTTTTTTTTTCAAACATACTCTCTTTAAAATTTCGAAATGAACACTGCAAAGTTTCATTGGAATTGGCTTAGCTATTTCATTGTGATTGAAAGACAAACATCTAAACACACATTCACAGTTCTCCTACACTGTGTTTAACTAATTTTACTTTTTGTAGGATGCTCATGACAGTTAAACTTAATTGACAAAAATAAATGAAGTATTAGTCTTTAAAAATATTTCTACATACATTTTAACATTTAGAGAATCACACTTGAATGTCATGAAAAGAAAATTTCAAGCTTAAAAAATTTATTTTGAAATGTTTTTGCATTTTTAAAATTGGGAATTTGTTTCTTTAAAAAACATAACATATAAACAAATAAATGTAAGAAAAAGGTTTTTTTTAATTTATTTTTTATTTTATGAATAATATTTATTTCACTACTTCATAAAATACCCATTCATACTTGCCAACTTCCGGCTTTTTGTAAAACAAGAAAAATTACTATCAACCAGAAAATTTGTTAAATTAAATTTATCTTGCGTTAAATGCAGTTCTCATTGGCAATCTACTTAATTTCATTCGTTAAATAAATTTCTGCTTCGAAGTATGTTTCTTCGATTTGAAAAAAAGCTGGAGATTGGCATATATGCTCATTTTTTAAATATTTTAAAATCTAGTTGGATTTTAAATAATCATTTATGAAAGTTCTTATTATGTTTACTCCATAAAATTAACAAGAATTTCAGCAATTAACTTTTATATAAAAATAGCAAGTAAAGCCTTTGTGCAACAATATTAAAAAATTTGTGTAATGTTTTTTACATAATGTTAATGTTTTTTAATTAACTTTTATGTAATTAATATGTTAAATTGGAAATTGGGAAAAAAATATAATTTATCTTGATAATATTATCCTAATTATTAAACTTCATCAAAACTTTATCTTGATAGTAATATTCTTTGCATAAATATTTATTTAAGTTGAAAACCATAAATTTTTACAAAAAATATTGATATTCTGTTTCTGTAAAAAAATGTAGAATAATTAACTATTTGATATGTAATTGTAAATTAATAATATGTTTGTTTCAATAAGAAAAGCATTTTAATCTCAATGGTCTATTTTATTTTATTTAGAGAATTGGTATCTATTCTTCATGATCGTGAAATCCCTATATATTTTGTGTCTGGTGGGTTCGATGTCATGATTGAACCAGTTGCTGAAAAGTTATCTGTCCCATATGATCATATATTTGCTAACAAATTAAAATTTTATTTTAATGGTAAGTTATACATTAAAATACTCATATATGTAAATATGTAGTCATTTTTAGATATTTAGGGTATCAAGGGCAGTTTGTAAATTCCAAGAATGTTGGTTCTGTTTTAAGGTGACTGTGAAAAATAATCTCAATGTCGAAAAGTGCTTTATTGGCTTAAATAGTTGTTGATTCTTAATACATATGCAGATAAATTTTGAAAACTGTATATCCAGTAAGGGGCTGTGCATATATATTGTTATCATTTTAGAGGGATGGGAGGGGGGGGGGGCGTCTGGCACATGATATTGTAAGATATCTCTAAGGGGAGGGGGGGAGTGTCTTTGATATCGTTATCATTTTTAATCCAACCAAAATTTTCTCTTTTTGTTTGTTATTTGTTCTTTATATCAAAATTTTCCCTTTTTATTTGTAACTTGTTCTTTACATCAAAAAAGTCTGCAATCTTTTTTAGTTCGTTATCTATTTTTATGAAAATACAAAGTTATTATCAGGGTTGTTTGGTTTAAATCACGCTGGTTTAAACCAAATGGGTTTTTTTTCATGTGGTTTTTTTCTCTTTTCCCCTAATGTTTTATTTTATTTTACACATTAATGAAATATGCAACATCCAAGTTATGCAGAAGCTACAAGCAAAGCTTTGGAAAAATGATGAATTAATAAATTTGTAAAGGTGACAAACATTTTTAATCAATCAAACTTTTCTTATAAGCTTTAAATCTGCATAGCAGACTAACTAATTTTTCTAAAATTAGCTGGGAAGAAAAAAAAAAGTAGTTAGTTATATTTCTTCTTTTTCTTTAAGCCTTTTATTTTTAAAAATAGCCAAAATGGCAGATTTGAGCTAAAAATACACTTTTACTACTTAGATTGCTTGATTAGTTAAGATTTACCAAGAATTACATAAGCCTCAATGATGACATAATCATAAGTAATTCTCTCCATTGGTTACTTTTTGTTCTGTATGCTAATGAATGATTGGCTATGAGTTTACTTTGCTGTATCATGGCTATTGGGTTTAGTAAGCTTTTGTTTTTCTTGCATTCCTACATTGGGATTGGGGTTTTGCATTATGATTTTATTCTGTTACCAGCAGGATTGACACGGTTTAAATCAATTGGTTAACAAACTGGTTTTTTAGATAAGATCTAATATAATATTTTCTCATTTTTGTAATTTAAGTGATTCAAATTATTGGATATAAATAATTTCTACTTTTAACAGTCTTATCCCAGCAGTCACCGTGAGACATAGTGAGTCTAGGTTATATTTGTATGCATGTAGAATGCAAATTGCATGTGTTGATGAACATATGTGAAGTGAAGCTCTAAGAGAAAATTTAAAACATGTGAATGTAGCAAAGATAAAATAGATTAAAAATATTCAATATTTTGAATAGAATATTTTCCTTTGAGAAAATGCAGATTATTTACAATTAATAACATAAAATAACATTTACGAATTCAGTCAAGCTGAAAAGAAAATTTTCTTGATTGGGGGAGATTATCTTTTAAGGCAAATCTCAACTGCTCTACTCAACAAGCGCAAAATGCTTTGACACTTTTACAAATTAATTTTTTAACGGAAAGATAAAATTGGAAGGCCTGACTGGAAGCGATTTGGAATCGAACTGTATTTTCCCATTTTAATAAATTACCTATTGAGTTATAAGCAATTTTGATTATGTGACAAAGATGTCTTAAACCTTTCTTGAGTAGCTATTTTTCTTTCGCATGGAAATTCGGTTCAAAATGCCAACTTTGACACTATTTTCTGAAAGATCTATTGCATTTGCAAACAAAAAAAAAAAAAAAAAGTATAACACAATTCCATTACATAGTTTCTGAACAACAGCATCTGCTAGTTTCATGCATTTCTGAACAAAAATAAATTAAAACTTATGTCATAAAGTTGCCCTTTCGTATTTTAGGCCTTAAGAATAAAAAAGAAACTCAAGTTATGAAGTCAAATAAGAGGACATTGAAAAAGTATGTGCTAGAGAAGCACCTGTTCACTTTTAACTAAAATATGCAATAAGATATTTAAATCGTCTATTGCATAATGGAATCCACTATTTAGATCTGATAAAAAAAAGGGGTAAAAATCGAGATAAGGTTCGCGTGAGGACATAACAGGAAAAAGTCTCATAAAAATGCCTAAAAATACATATTATTAATTTTTAGTTTAGACATATAAAAGTAATACGTATTATAAAATAGCTTAGAAAAAAATCCTGTGTGGCTGTTTAAATGTTTTAGTGGATGGCAACTTTTATAAATCTACTTTCCATTTTAAGATCAATGTTTTCAGTAGTCTAAAAAGCTGGTAAATAGGTATTTCTGTTTATATTACTGTTGCCCTTTTTTTTTTTTTTTTTTTTTTTTTTTTTTTTTTTTTTTAAACAGGGCAGTTTCTGAGGAGAAATGTCAAATGACAATACACAATACTTCTTGAAACGTGTAAAGACCCTACTGCTAAATTCAAATCATTCCAGGAATTCTTTATAAAAAGCTTTACTTTCAATAAAAGATAATAATTGTTCATGTAGTGTTCTAACAGAAAAATCAGATATCTCAGGTTGCAAATATTTCAAAGAAATTATTTTGAATAGTCATGGAAAAGTATATTATATTTATGAAACTACACCATATATTTATTTATAGTACTAATAATCAAAAGATTGTTTATTAAGATTTTCAATAAATGATTTCAATTTTCTACACAATTGATTGTAATTATTTAATTTAAATTATTTTTAAATGAAGTTATATTACTTATATATCCAACAATGTTTATTTTTATCAATAAAAATGCATGTATATGTAATGGGAAAATATATTTTAAAAAACCCAGTTTAAACCAAAAAAACCTGGTTTAAACCAAAAAAACCTGGTTTTTTGGTTTTTTTGAAAAAAAACCCCGGTTTTTTACCAACCCTGGTTATTATTAAAATCATTACATGGTTATAAAATTATTTAATTCCAAAATATGGAATACCTCAACATTTGGCATTACTATTTTTTTGTCATATGTACATGCACATATAATCCACTGTTCGAGAAACCAGATGCGAATTATGTTTGAAATGATACTTGTGTTTACCAGTAAAAAAAAAAAAAGAGAAAGCATGTTGTGCACCTGTTTTGTTGATAAAACGTTCTGCCTGCCCATCCCCCTTCCTTTGTGGTTGGCAAAGAAGACATTATTACTGTTGAATGCATTATGTAACAAAAATGTATTATTAAATACTTTTAAATGGTAACTATTTCTTTTTTAAGTTTTCTTTGATATAAAATTACTTCATATATAATAGTGTTATTTTATTGACTTCTCTTCATTTGAATCAATAAAGTATGCAAATAATAAATGTATAACTATATCTGTATATCACTGCAAACAAAAGAAAAAAATTGCAACAATCAAAAGAATTTTTAGACATTGATAACGATAGGAGCGGCGGTGTTGAAGAATGATAACGTATGATATTGTAAGGGGGTGAGGGGATCTAAAATTACGAAAAAGTTCATAACATTATATATGTATGGCCAATTTAGAAGATATTAAAACTTTACCATAAACTAAGAGTATTTTAAAGGTCTATGTTGTCCTTTTGAAAGTGGTCATGGTAACCATACTATAGATAATCTCCCTGTTGTTTGTAAATAAAAATGAATTGCTTTTTTTGTTGTAGTTGTTATTGTTAAGTTGCTTTGTTTATTAATTTTGAATAGTTTTACACATCGAATCTTTTATCTGAACTTTCTTCATTTTAATTTCAAGGCTTTCTCATACAAAAAATATTAAGATTTTAATAAACAAGATACAGATTTAATATTTTTTGTATGTGTTCTTTAATAAATCTTTAACAAAACTGTTCATGAAATTTTTTATAGCTTTAAAAAAAAAGAACAATCTCAAAGCAACATTATTTAATATTTTCCACTTTTTCTGTTATGCAAGGAGTTTAAAAGCAAACATTATCTCTAATAACTGAAAAATTAATGCATTGTAACACATATATCAGTTATTATATTCACAAAAAGAACCTTTTATTAAAATGAATTTTTCTTTTCAAAGCCTGTTTATGAATCTCTATTGAAATACAGTATAATTATAGAATTTATCTTAGGGCTGAAAATTTTAACTGTCATCAAAAAGATAATGTGTTTCCTTAACTTATTGTATCATTAGGAAAATATGCTGGCTTTGATGAGGTGCAGCCAACATGTGAACAGGATGGCAAAGCTCAAGTTGCTGCATATTTGAAGCATCGTTATGGGTATCAGCGACTTGTTATGATTGGGGATGGCGTGACTGACTTAGTTGCATCACCTCCAGCTGTAAGAAATGTTTCATTTTACTCTTTGGTTCATTTTTCTATTCTCTTCTCATATATGTGAAATACAGAGTTAGTCTAAATGATTCATCGGTTTCAAAACACTGTGTATTGAGAAGTATATGTCCTACAAAGACAGATGATACATGACAAGATACATATACTCACGAAGTTTAAAAGCCTGCCTTGTGTCTCGCTTGCAGGAACACATCACTGCTGCCATGGCGGACATTGACAGAAACATGCTATTGAACGTATGGACGGAAATGGATTACCCTTGGGAGGTGTGCTGGGTGACTAAGTGCTCACACATTGAACATTTGTAGTATGTACCAGAAACTTGGTGAGTGTAGGTATCTTTTCATGCATCACCCATCTTTGTACGTGGTATACTTGTAAATAAACAGTGTTTTGAAACCCAATGAATCATTTAGACTAACCCTGTATATTTCTTTATGTGATGTTTTGTACTTGTTTTCTTTTGTTTGATGGTTTGGTTCTAAAATACTTTAGATGATCTTTCATTTAAATTTTTTTTTCTAAGTTAAAATCTTTTTATTTGTCTACAGCCAATTAAAATTATACAAAAAATTTTTGTAACAATTTTGACTTTTTTGTGATTTAAATTTAAATGAAAAAAAAATTATATGGCATCAGTTTGGAACAGGGTTCGCAAAAACCCGGGTTTTTCTGAAAAAACCCAACCCACCTGGGTTTTTTCATGAAAAACCCAATTTTCCCCGGGGAAAATCGGGTTTTTTCAAAAGTATAATACATGCATAATTACATTATTGTATACTATATTTTCTATATATTATATACACTAGGGATGCACAACCTGTGGCCCGCGGGCCAAAAGTGGCCCGCCATGGGTTAACTTGTGGCCCGCGATCACAATTTATATAATTTGTTCGTTTTTTTTTGACAAAATTTCGTCAACTTATAACTGGAAAAATTGCAATTTTTTGTCCATATGTCGCTGGCAAAAATCGCGAATTTCGTCAATTTGCCCGGAATAAATTGTAAATTTCATCAGAGCCAATTAAGAATCGCAAATTTCGTTGATCGAGTTCGGAAAAATCACGAAATTTAGCGATGAGTTGCAGAAAAATCTCAAATTTCGTCAATCAATGGGGGAAAATCTCGAGTTTTGTCAGTTTATCGCGAGAAAAAATCGCGATATTCGACAATTTGCCGCTGAAAAAATTGCAAATTTCGTCACAGTCAGTTAAAAATCGTGAATTTCATTGATCGAACGCGTTAAAAGTTGCGAATTTTGTGGATTATGTAATCCTTGATCGGTTGCTGAAAAATTGCGAGTTTTGTTAGTTGGTCGTGAGAAAAATCGGAATTTTTTCAATTTGCCGCGGGAAAAATTACAAAATTCGTCAGAGTCAGTTAAGAATCGCAAATTTCGTTTATCGGATGCGGAAAATTTTCGAATTTTGTTGATCGCGAAAGGAAAGATCGCGAATTTTGTCGACTCGGCGCGAAAAATTCTCAAATTACTTTAATCGGGCACAGAAAAATTGCGAATTTTGTCGATGAGCTACGAAAAAATTGAAAATTTTGTCGGCCGGCTGTGGAAAAATCGTGAGTTTTGTCGCGTAAAAATTACAAATTTCTTCAGAGTCAGTTATGAATCGCGAATGACGTTGATCGGACGCGGAAAAATCGTGAATTTTGTCGAGGAGCTGCGGAAAAATTGCAAACTTTCTTGATCGGCTACGGAAAAATCGCGAATTTAGCCAGCTTACCGCAGGAAAAAATCGCAAATTTCGTCAATTCGCCGCGGGAAAAACTACAAATTTCGTCAGAGTCAGTTAACAATCACGAATTTTATTAATCGGGCACAGTAAAATCGCGAATTTTGTCGATGAGGTACAAAAATCGCACATTTCGTTGATCGACTGGGGGAAAAGCACGATTTTGTCAATCTCTCGCGGAAAAAAATCACGAATTTTGACAATTGATAGAAAAAAATTATAAATTTTGTCAATTGGTCGCAAAAATATTGCGAAATTTGTCAATTGCTCGTGAAAAAAAATCGTGAATTTTCCCAAAAATTCGCGAATTTCGTGAATAGCTCATGGAAAAAATTACAAAATTTGTGTGTCGGTCCCAAAAAATATCATGAAATAGAAATCCATTGGTCGCAGGAAAAAACAGAAATTTCATCGATTGTGCGCGAAAAAGAAATCGCGATTTTCTCTAATTTATTGTGCGAAAAAAATCGCAAATTACATCAATGTATATCGGAAAAAAATCACTCGTCGATTGGTCATTGGAAAAAAGTGCAAATATTGTCAATCTGTCACGTAAAGTATCGCAAAATTCGCCAATCACTCATGGAAAAAAAATAGCGAATTTTGTCAATCGTTCATGGAAAAAACTTGCAAATTTCGATGATCGATCGTAGAACAAAAAAGTATCGAAATAATTCGATCGGTGGCGGAAAAAATCGCAATTTTCGTTGATCCGTTGTGGGGGAAAAATCGCTAAATTTGAAAATTTATCGCTGAAAAAATCGCTAATTGCGTCAATTTATCGCAGGTATCGCAAATTCGTTGTTTGAAAAGGTTACAAATTTTGCCAATCGGCAATGGAAAATTGCCGCAAAATCTGTCAATCGATCGTTGATAGAAAATCGCGAATTTCGTCAATCAGTCGTACTTGATTGACAAAAGAAAAAAAAATGAGTTTTGTTAATAGCCCGCAGAAAAAATAGCATAATTAGTCCATCATGCCTTGTTATTTCAAAAATAAGTTTCCTTATATTTTAAATTAAATTATTCTTCAATAATTTTTTTTTTTATAATTTTCAATAATGTTCAATTATTTAGAAATTTTGTGTAATTTTTTGTCTTCAAGTTACTATTTGTCAACAAGAAACCGTCAGTCTTCATAAAGTGTTGAATGGTTATTCATACAGATGCGAAGAAGCCCTGCATTCCTTCATAAAATTATTTATTTCCGTTTGTTTATTTATATTATAGACAAAAAATAATTATTCATCAAGATTAAAGACTTATTACCCTCCCCCCTACCTCCCCGATATAGAATTTTCTCTGTGTTACTGTTGTGGCCCTCGACAACCCAATCATTCTTGTAAGTGGCCCTTCTCTTAAAAAGGTTGTGCACCCCTAATATACACTATACATAAAAAAAATACATTGTTCCCTTATATACAATATAATTGTAATGCTATTTTACAAGTTATAAATTGTATAAATTATATGAATTTAAATTAATTAAATGTCAGTGTTTTTCACAAATTAGTTTTAAACATAATAGAAGATATAAAATTGTTAATTTTCTTTAAATCAAATAATGAATAGAATATTAAAATTTAAAATATATTAAGTAGGAAGAAAAAAAGTGGTAAACTAGTCGGATGTGCCAATCCCAAAAGTTTCTTCTATCTCATACATAAGTTTGACGAAAATCCATGCATTATTAGTTTTGAGATAAAGCTATTGCAGAAAGAGAGATAAATGCAGCACAACAGCGCCGCTTGGGCGATAATATACTAAAAACTAACCAGCACCAGTTTATATCAAGGTTTAACTGAATCTAAATTTTTGTTCAAGTTCGTACATTAGTTCTTGAGATAAGAGTTATTGCTGAAATCGCGAAAAATGCAGCATAGCAGCACTACCTGTTGGGCGATATGCACCAAAACTCGATAAGCAACAACTTAACTTGTAACTGAATCTGAAGTTTTATGAAAATCTGTGCATTAGTTCTTGAGATAAAGCTATTGCAAAAATTGAGATAAATGCAGCATAGCAGCGCCACCTGTTGGGCAGTATACACCAAACACTAATCAGCACCAGTTTATATCAAGGTCTAACTCAATCTAAAGTTTTGTGAAATTCTGTGCATTAGTTCTTGAGATAGAGCACCCACAAAATTTTTTCACATATAGACAATCATTTTCTAAAAACTATCAAATTGTCTTCAGGACCTTTTTAAAACGTATAAATCCATCATGAACCGGAAGTCGAAATTTTTCACGAATCCAATACTTTCTTCTTGTAAAGATAGAAGAAAGTAAAAATACATATTTTTTATTTCCATGAATATAGTTGATTTGAATTTTTTATATAAAGACATACCTATAATTATGTACTATGTATGTTGCCTACTAGGTTCGATGTTAGTCAAGTATTTCAATGTGCTGAAATACATTTTTATTTTACTTCAGATGTGTAATGGCTTTTATATATTAATATTTTTTCAAAATTAACTGAAATGACTTAAATTCATTAAATGTATATGTTGTTTAAATTATATCTGAAAATTGAAAAAACCCACTTTATGGGTTTTTCAGTGGGCTTTTTCAAGTGGGCCCATTCTGAAAAAACCCACCGGGTTTTTTCGAACTGGGCCCAGCTTTGCGAACCCTGGTTTGGAATAGGGTTTAATCATTGTTACAAATGTTCTTTTCTTTAAAAAATAAACGATGGATCAAAAGCTACGTGCTTGAGTTTTACAAAAAGAAATACTCTTTTTCAATTATTTAAAAAACTTGTGAAAAGCATGGTTTTAATACTTCCACATGTAAAATAAGTGATATAATTAATAAAAAAAGAAAGAAACATCAAACTTTACATTTGACTTGGAAAAGGAAAGAAATACATACCCAACAAAGGTGTGTTCACCACTTATTATATTTAAAGTCGCATCTCGTGTTTTAAAAGAAAATCCAAACCTCCAAAGAACTATCACAAAATCTTTAAACATCTCTATAGGAACTGTAAATAAAATTTTAAAGTCTTATTTAAAGCTAATAAAAACAAAAAAACATGATGTTCACCGCCTAATGCAAAAAACATGTTTCTCAGCATAAGCAGGTCTTAATTTCTAACCAAAAAAGTACTGGAGCTCTAATATTCTGTTGTAATAACAACCATAGTGTATCCCCCTCCACCTGCATATTTATATTTCATATGTTGATTATTTGTAAAATCGAAAGAAATTTCATCTTCAGCAAAATAATAAATGAACAGAGCAAAAAATATTAAAATCAGGAATGGGAAGTATTAGAAAATCCTACTCTCCTAGAATTTCTTTGTATCAACTAGCAAACACAGCTCTGTTCCGGTGGGCTCCGGAATGCAGCACTTATGAGCTCCAGTGAATTCAAATATCCAGTAAAAACAAATATTTAAATATTTACTAAAATCAAAGAAGTACTGGAGCTGAGCTTCGGCGCAAATTAAGCACTGAGCGTAAGACTTGTTGTGAAAAAATTATTTAGCAGGTGAAAAATGAAAATATATGAGGCTTGGATATATTTATCTGATTGCAATAGAAAAAGATTGATTTACTACTGAAAAAGATCTAAAATGTAACATAAAATATAAATAAAAATAGTATGTTATATGTATATTTAAATATGTTTTTGTTATTGATGAAATGGCCTTTTAAATGGTACAAAAAAAGTGGTATGAGTCACTTTTCCCCCCCTTTTTTATAACTCATTAAATTTAGAGATACATGTGTGCAGTTTTTTAAAAAATTATCTTGCTAGAGCTAAGAAAAAATATATGGATGATTGAAAAATTTTGTCTAATGGAGTTATATAAAAATTAAAAAGTGTAATATTAAAAAAATTAATGGAAGAACTATTTCATTAATATAATCTGATTTCCTACCTTACTTTTTTCAACACTTTTGCAATTTATATTGTCTGTTTATCTCCATTTGATAAAAATCAGAGCACATTTCAGTCTTTTTTTGGAACACCCTGCATTTAGAAATAAAACAGAAAAAAATAGTCACCGTTTCTTTTAAATATTGTATTTATTCCTGTATTTTATGCAAATTTCTCACCATTTCTTTGGTTCTAAAAGTAGGTGGTGTGAAAAATATGCAAGTTTTTTTAAAATATTAATTTTTCTTGAAGGGCAACTTAGAACAAAAAGAGAAATGACTTTCTATAAGATGAATATAACATATTAATAAATGAATAATTAAGATTAAACAAAATGTATAATAGTTTTAAAAGCTTGTAGATAATTTTTGAACTGGGACATTATAATCTTTTTAGTTTCTGAAGCATTCTATAATAGAATATGGGAAAAATTCTTTGAAGAATGAAAAGACTTTAGCATCTTCTATGATATGTAGTTAACAGATTTGCAGCCACAAAATTAACTTTTAATTTCCTTGTTACTGTTTACCCTAACATAAAATAAGTTTTTTCATTCATTTGTATTCCCTATCTGCCCTTTTACTGTTTTATTTAACAAAACACTGTCATAAATAATAATTTTTTACTGTAAACAAATCAGTACTTATGTATCACAGTATAGATGATATTGCTTTCTCGGTTCAGATTGGCTAGACGGATTCAGTTTTCCAGACCATACTGACTTTGAATGTCTTGGAAGTGGTGGTCAGTGAATTAAAATTTTGTTCTAAGCTATTTTTGAGTGAATGTATAGTGCTGCATGGTATGTCGTCTGCCTCCCACTCTGTTACTGTTGAACACCAGTTTGAATTCAAGCAGCAGAAATTTTGAAAAAATGGAATTTTTCAATATTTATTAAGTTATAAAAAAATTATTTGAATAAAAAAATGGAAAATTTCCATTTTTTAATATTTAATTAAGTTATGAAAATTAATTTTAAACAATATTTGTAATTTATAAAATGATTTTTATTTTAATATTCATTATAGTGATTGCAGTTTTAACGAATTTCATGCATTTTTGAAATATTTTCTACACAATGAGGTTGATGCATCCAGTGTTCTTTTTCTGCTTGCTTTGTTTCATGGGTGTGAAGCACTAATACAATATATATATATATATATATATATTAATTTAGAATGTTTACAAACTTTTGCACAAACAATGCTAACATAGTTAAAAGGGATCAAGATTTACAAATTGCCTTATTGCGTTTGTAGAAATTGAAAGAAAATATTTGCTAAATGTACATAAATTATTTACGTACATATTTACATATTTTTAATGCATTCAGAATCATCATTAAATTGAGTTATAATTAAATTATGTGCATCAAAAGTACACATTACATGATGCAGTTGATTGCCACTTCCAAAACATTAAAAATTAGTCTGGTCTGAATCTAATAAGCCAATCAGAACTTGAAATCTGAACCAAATAGGTATTGTGAATATATATGCTTGCAGCTGAAGGACCATAGAAGGCAGATTGCAGAGAAATAAATAAATTTTTTATAAATAACAAAAATAAATATTGAAAAATGAAAACTGTGAGGATACACGCGGTTTCATTATCTTATAATCTTGATGCATAAGATACGTAAAAAAAACGTGGGATACACAAATTATGTTTATCCTCTTCAGTTCCGAAGCTAAAATAATAATACAAATGCTTATTCATTGTTTGTTTTTTTTCGAAACAAAATGACATCATAAATGACAGAAAAATTATCTTTTCTGAAATTGATCCTTTAGGCACTTAGTAATTTAGGTTAAAAAAATATGGATCTAAAACTACAAAACCCCTTAAAAACATCAATTAATAACCATTAACCTAAATTAACCCAATCACAAATTTAAGAGCTATAAACAAGTAAATAATCTACAAATCCTCAAAATTTTTTATTGAAAAAGATTTAAGTTAAATACTTATGAAAATTTCTCACTTTCTTTGTCATACTGTCTTTTGGGGATCTTTAGACATTTTGCAAACTCAGATGAAAATAATATTTATTTTATGTGGGAATCAACTTAGATGCTGCCATTTATTCGTTTGCTTTGAATGCAAAAAACATTCAGCTATTAAGAAGTGGTGTGAAAATGTAAAAAAGTTGGACATTTTAGTGTTTATAAGGAAAAGAACAGAGGTCCTCGTATGGGGACCAAGGGACTGAAGAGGTTATCATATGAGGCATTCAGAACCAGAGTGGATTAGCCCACATTTTTGTGAAAAATGAGTTTGAAATGTCAAAGCATTGTATGGCATGCCATCTATTGGCTGCATAATGGATTTCATTAATTTAAAAGCTATTTAAGTGATAGAGCTAGTTTAACAGATTGTCCAACGTAATTTGGATATCAAGTTGCCAGTGCAAGAGTGGATCAAGTGGCTGGGTCCATTCTGGCACTACCAGTTTTACTACTAAATACTATGAACTTTGAGAGAAAATGTGGCGAGGTCCATTAGAGTTTTTTGAAAACTTCTACTTATGACAAAAACAACTATTAAATAAAACACATTTATTTTTATTGAACAATCCTATATCATTTTTTTAATAAAACTCAGGTAATGTAAATATGGTTTTTATGACTTAAAGAAAAAATAATAGTAGTAAAATATTATTTTTTTGGTTTTATAGCTCTTACAACTTATCGCCATATGCTTTCTGAAAAAGTATGGTCTACCTGCCACTGGCATATACATTAAGGTTTTAATTTTTCTTCTTTACAACCATAGAGTAGTAAGGGTTCTTACATAATAAGTAGCCTTTGAAAGGAGGAAACTGGCCTCAATTTAAAAAAAAAAATAGGGGGCACTGAAGTTGCACATTTCTACTCAGATTGTCTGCTTCTATATAAAAATATTTCAACTAAATTTTTGTGCCACAAGACTGGCATCAGGTTGTTGATTCTGAAAAAAAAAAAAAAAATGCTTTGATGTGATCTGGACGACATCGGTGGATTTCATTTCTACTTCAGAATTATTTAGATCATTGTTTACAAATCGAAAAGTAAACACAAAAGAAAATAAAGTGCAGTGGCTAAAATTTCTATATCTACTCTACGAAACAGAGCACTAATTTCTAGTGTTTTACAAGTATTGACATGCAGAAGTGCACGTTTGTCAAAAATTAGATCTAAGGAAAAAAGACAATTAAAATTAATAAACACGGCATGCCCAATACTTCTCTACCCTCAGGAATATCGAATTACTGGAAATAAGAAGGTTCCTTTTTTTTTGGGGGGGGGGGGGGGAGGGGGGAGGATACATTTCTCCTCGCACCATGATTTCTATAAAAACTTAAAAACATTGTCAGAAGAAAAAGACACAATATGCTGCTTAACGGAAGAGGAAAGCGGGGGAAAACCTGAAAAATATTTTACCTTTAATAATAATAATATTACCAGCATCATTTTTTTACTTTCATTATTTTTACTCCAGAATTTAAAAAATCATATTTACATTACCTGGGTTTTATTTTTTTAAAACGTACAAAGAATTTTTCAATAAAAATAAATAAAAATGTGCTTTATTTAACAGTTGTTTTTGTCGTAAGCATGGCACATCTAATACCTCTTCTCTATTCCAAGGGACGTCCAATTACAGCAAATAAAACAAACTTTTATTTATATATATATTTTTTGGATTACTTCTCCTCTCGCACCACAATTTGTAAACTTAAAAACATTGTCAGAAGAAAAAGACACAATACCCTCAACAAAAGAAGAACCTGAAAAATAATATTTTACCTTTAATAATAATAATACAGTAGAACCCCACTAATCCGAACTTATTGGGACCGGTGCCGCCTGTTTGGATTACAAAAAATTTGGAATACCTGAAATTACAATAAAAACAGAAAAGAAAAAGATGCGTGCAAAAAAAAAATGTAAGTTATAAGTACTCAGTAGTACAGTAAACATCCTCAAATCTGGCATCCTAAGGTCCGGCCTGCTCAATAATCTGGTACGACATTCAGAAAAAAATAGTATTCCTTGTTTAAATAATCCAGTGGAACTTCAGAATGGGGAATTACGTAACAAACCATTACAAACGGTTCAAAATCGAGAATCTATAAATAGCTCAGTCACCACGTCGACGAGGGGGGAAGAAAAAAACATTTCCGTAGATAATATGCGAAATCAAACTGTTGAAAGGAAAAAGTAAATTTTTATCATCTGAATTAAATACTTTTTGCATTTTAGAAAAGAATTTTATAGTGACTGGCAAACGAACTGGTATTCGAGATTTTTTATAGATGGCTTCTACAATTAGGCCTACAGTGCACTTTTTCATTTTATATTCGTGTACATATGTTGTATTTTTATATTATTGAGTATTTTTTCATTCTATTCAAGCTGTAAGAATAAAAATCATGCTTTATTGCCATTTTTTGTTTAATTTTAACTTCTACATGTTTTCCCTGACATTCATCCTGTAATCTGAAAAATTTTGTAAGTTAATCTGTACAAGTATAATTTTTGAAAATAAAATCAGTTTAGATTAACCGGAATTTCGGACTAGCGGGGTTTGGATTATCGGAGTTCTACTGTATTTATTACCTTCATCATTTTTTACTTTCATTATTTTTTTCTCCAAATTATAAAAAATCTTATTTACATTACCTGGGTTTTATTTTTTAAAAAAACCCTACATAGAATTGTTCAATAAAAAAGTATTTTATTTAACCATTTGCCATAAGTGATAGTTAAAAAAAACAAAACAAAAAAAAACAGAATGGACTAAGCCACATTTTCTCCTGAAGTTTCTAGTATTTTGTAGTGAAACTGGTCCATCCCATACAACTCAAATGGTCTCCATTCTGGTTCTCAATGCCTCATATGCTAGTTAACATTTGCATTATATATAGTATTTAATGCTACAATATAAAAACTATATATTTTATACAGGATCTTTTCATTGGATTTGGTGGCAATAAAGTTCATGAAGAAGTCAAGAAGAAGGCAAAATGGTTTGTCATGAATTTTGATGAACTTACAGAAGAACTTCTGTAGAAGAATAACACTTAACAAGGTTTTGTGCATTGCAAGTTGTGACCTTTCACTCTGCAATAGATGCTATTAGCAGTCTGACTCTTTAAATTGCTAACGTTTCACCTGACCTGGTCTAGCCTAATTTTACTTTGTTTGGTTAACAAGTAATATGCTTTCTTATGATTTTTCCGTAATAAATATGGATTTGCAAAACCAGTAGAAAGTCACCAATAATCACTCTAATGAGCAATTATCAAACTAAGATTGAAGCACTTTGAATTATTATTATTTTATCCATTGTAGAGACTTTTTTTGTAACTTCTAAATTAGTGTAATTTACATCACAATTATAGTTCTTTCATGATAAATATATGATTTAGTTACTGAAAAAGAAACCAGTTAAGTTCAATAGAAGATAAGTAGACATAAGTTGCATTAACATATTGCAAAAATGATTCGACTAAATCTGAAACATAACTAGCTTTCAAAGTCTCGTAAATGCTATCTCAAGAGTTTATATTTTGTTAAGCAATTTTTCATTCTATGTTTTAAATCAAATAGTCAAATAGAAGAACATTAAATATACATTTTAAAAAAGTAATTAAAGTTATTTTAAGCCACAATTATGTTAGTTTTTAAATTTTTATATAATAAGTAGTTTAAATTATTTCGCTGTTGCAAAGTTTTAGCTACTAAAGCTATGAATTTTATTACATTATAACAAAATTGAATTTATCATTTTGTACAATACATCTAAACATCTTTTAAATCACTTAATACATAAGTTCAAGAAATCGGTAACTAATCAGAACAACTGTACTTTATGTACAAAAGTTGCTTTGTCAAATGCTACAATAAAAGTTATAGTTTTCATAAGTTCATATTTATGAAGCATGCAAATGAAGTACTTATTGAAATAAACAACAGATAAATTAAATACATTAATTATATATAATTTCTTTTAAACTTTAATGTGTATCATGTTTTTTGCAGCTGTTAAAAGTATTCCACAAATATGTAATATATTGATACAAATAATTACTGCAAAATTACTAATTTAACTATGATATATCTGTGAAATCTTTGTTTTTAGTTAAGAATAAATGACCCTGAAGCTTATATTTTATTCTCAGTTACTGGAATGCAAGATAAAATTATTTTTTGTTTTAGCTTTTGAATATCACCAATATTAAGCAACTTCACATCTTATATATGTAACGTTACTACAGGTGTATAAATGTAACAAATATTTATTAACTTTGTATTGGTAATTGTATATTTTTACTCTGCTGTTGAAGAATTTTTAATTTACATTTTAGAATATTTTATTTTTTTTTAAACCTCTGTAATGAAACTTTTTATTTTTTCATTCTGTTTTACATCAGTCTAATTATGTAATATATTCAACAGAATTTTTTATAATTATATGAGATTCAGGTAGTATATTTTATGATTAATAGTAAGTTACAGCAAGATTTGTAAGTCATTCCAATGACTATTGCACCATGAGCTTCGTTATCTGAAATCCCTCCAAAAATAATCAATAAATGCTTTAATTTCTTATATGGCTGTGAAATAATGTTCAGACAGAGGATACAAGTTTGTTGAAATATAAATTTTCTAAAACTATTTCAGTTGATTGTGGATGAATGAAGTACAAAATAAAACAGACAAACCTTATCTAGGTTTATTTATTTTATTTTAAACTAACCTTTGTGATCATAATAATAGATGTGAAATTAATTCCTAATATTAGATGAAATATTAATACCTTCTTAGTAGAATTCTACATGAGAATTACGAATGTTCCTAAACTAAGCAACTGATTTTCTAAACTTAGCATGCTGTGGGTACCAGAGTAAACAGGGAAAAATGGAATGCTTGAAATATTAAATTGAGTATTTTATACATTTTGGATTCGAATTGTTACACTTGACAATACTGATGTCATTCTTTTGAAACAAATATTTGACATCATCATGAAAGAAAAGATCGCAGCATTTAATCATGTTTGGACATATGCTTCAAGGAAATGTTTGCTAACATTACTGTTAGTAAAGAAAAAGCTATCATGAAATTATTCACCTGGGTATATTCACTTGTGTTTGTTGTAAAATATTAATGTAAGAACAGTTGGTAATAATTAAGATAAGCCTTCTAGGCAGATATCAGTTGAACATCTAATTATTCTAAATCATAAAACTGCCTTCAATAATCAACGTGACTAATCTACATGACTATCTGTTAATGAATAATACTAAGTGTTCAAATTGTTTTTAATCTTTCATAGTTTAAACAAGTGCTACTAATTAGTTTATTTTGGTGAGTTTTGCTTCCATATTAACAGCTCTTGTGAGATTAATCAAATATATATTCAAATCTAATTACATAAAACTCGGAATATCATTTAGAAAGGAATTGATTTTGTTTTGGGTCAAATCTTTACATGTGTTGTTGTATGTTCATTTATTTTTTGTTTTTAGTTATTGTAATTTTTTTTTCATTGTTAAATTTTCATGTAGTTGAATTATTTTCCGGTTAGTTAAAATAAAGGAATTAAGAATGATCATCATCATCATCATTTATTTACTAATTTAATTTAATTTTTTAATTCATAAAAATGTATAGAAATGTAGGTATTTATTTTATGAAACTTCATAAAATATTTTCTTAACATGATGGATATTTTATGAAATCTGTGATATTTTTTTTCATAAAATTTAAGGAGAAAATTCTCCTTATGGAATGATATATTATTTATTTACTTACTTACTTACTTTTGCTTAACAAGTGCTTATTTTTAAATATTACATCTGTGATATATTTCCATTTGAAAATCATACTATTACAAAGTTCTTTAAAATAAATTTCTGTATTAAAATACTAGATTCTGTGTATTAGTGTATTGTCAGTATTTATTTATATTAGTGTTGTGTTTTTACCTAAGCTTATTATCTTTAAGTGATAATCTGTTTCTCTTTTCAATTTTGCCTAGGTATTCTGTTACATGCATTTAATAACTTTTAATAAACTAATAAAAAAAAAGTTTCTACTTAAAATTACGTAATTATTATTAAATTCATGATCTCAAATAAGTGAAAATATTATATTTATAATTTATAAATATTAAAATTAATTATATCATTTTCAAGTATTAAGATATTCCAAGATTTTTTATTTTATATTTAAATGCTATTTTGGAATTTGACATATATAATCAGTAAATGGGTGTGTTGATGAATTTAATTGCCTGAAAAATGGAAATATTCAAGTTTTATAATATTATTACTCTTTATAAGTTGTTTTAAATAAATGTAAAATTGATTTTAAAGATATTTTACTGTTTAAGTTCAGTATTATTATTAATATAACTACGATGTGGAAAGCTAAGTATTAACTTTTTGAAGAGTTACTTGTACTTATAAATGTAATTTTGAAGGAATAGTGTAATTTTTTAATACATTATTCTAAAAACTGAAAAAGAAACTTTAAGCCAATAATGGCTGATAACAGTTGAAAGAGTTTTATCTTTCATAGGCTATTTTCCCCTTTTCAAAAGAAGTTTAATCCTTTGTATGAAATCTGTACCTTTATACTGTTATTATGTTTTGCATAGAATCATTGATGTACTTTTATACAGTTGTTCAAGTAATAAATGCATATTTGACCCACATAGTTATTCTGAGTTGTGTTTCTGTTTAATACTGCTGCTAAATATCTGCTTCAAATAAAGAAAGGCAAACATATGCAGTTAACCACCGCAGTACTAAGATGGGGTCAATTTGATCCCATCTGGACTTTTTGCAGTTTTTTTCTCATTTAAAATATGTATGATAAAATTCTTTTTTTGGAATTATCCTGTAAAGGTCTCTTTCATGATTTTATCCAATTAGTAAGTTTCACACAGTTAAATTTTTTTGTTTATATGTAAAAATTGTGAATGGAGTCACATGGACCCCATCTTAGGCAATCAGGGAATAAATGAAAGCTTTCTATTATTTCTCGCATTTCAAGAGAAAGAAAGATAATTTTTGACATCCTGCCATATGTAATTCACTGTGGGTACAGCATTACCATGCAAGCAAGTGTAAGACCCTCCCGCATTTCATTATTTCTTTGTTCTTGTGTGTAAAATTCGCTATTCAATGAAATGAATCGTCGCATCGCATGAACATATAATTACTTTGGGGGCAGCCCTTTTTTAAATCTTAGGCATTTAAGCAATATTTTTATCTTAGTGCTGCGAGGTTGAAACTCTTTTATAATGAGAATGAAAGGACCAGTACTTTGGCTCTACCAAGTTTGCACATTTGTGAGTTCAACTCTGTTCATTTATCCTATAACCCTTTAAGACCGGATAGCTTTTTGAGGTTCTTCGAAAACAATGATATAACTGAAATTTGTAACTGATTATTCACTATCTATTGACAAAATTCATACAATATAGTTTCTGTTAATGTGCACAATCACTCGATTCTGGCATTTATGGAATAGATAACCCAAGAAAATAGAATTTTAGTTAATGCCTAACCCGCACGATCGTGCGGGTCCGGTCTTAAAGGGTTATTATACAACCATGATAATACATGAAAGGTTAATTAAATCAGTGAAAACAATTGAATTATCTTACTTGTAAAAGTAAATTTATGTCATACATTTAAAGTATAAAATGAAATTATTAATTATAATGTGTTTAGGCTTATCCTCACGATATTTTACTTGCTTAAGTAAATAAGATAAAAAATGCAATGAAAGTAGAAAGGGAAATCACACTTATTATTTATTTATTTATAATTTTTAGCAAGTTGAAAAAAAAAGTTACTTTGGGTCAATCTAATTTACATGGATGGATTTGATTTTTGCAATCTTGAGTGAAAATGAAATTGAATTAAAATATTTTTTATCAGAAATTTAAATGTTTAAGTTTGTGACGCCTTGTTCTATTGTGAAGCGGGTAGTGTGAGCGGACTTCTGAGGCAATGGCAAAATTAAATTAAAAGAGATAATTTATTATTCAATAAGAAAATAAATGACATTTCGCCAATGATGTCAGTAATTCACAACAATTAAAAATACGTGAATGGGTGGGATTATTTTCCAATTTATGATAGATTGATAGTCAATTATAAGTCCAAGTAATTTGATTCAACGTTCACTGTCTGTCTATAAAGTCTTTGCATGGACGTACAGTCTATTTCCTTGTCTATGATTTAGAGAAAACCGCATAGCTAACGAGCTGGCCTAACTCCCTTCACTCCAAGTTCTGGAGGAAGATTTACCTTGCTTCGGATCAAATCCTGAGCGATGTCTTTTGACAACTTTGAGAGAGGACCTCTCTCCCTGGTTCAGAAATCTGTACCTCTCACTAAGAGATCTAAACTCTGAATGATTTTACTCCTTAATCAAGGATGATGCTCATCTTCTCTTGATCCTCTGATTAAGACAATGGTTTTTTTCTTAGCCACTTAGAACCTTGGGCCCATGAGGTCATCCTCAAGCCATACACTCTAAAACTGGGAGGAGTGAAAAGCTCACTCTTTGAAAGAGTGACAGGCCTTTTCACTCTTTTTGGAGTGAATTTTGTAAAAATACACTCCTTAAAGAGTGGAATTTCCTACTCTCTAGAAAGCAGTGCAATATCTCACTCCGTTATCAAGAGTGAAGTTGTCACTCCCGAAAGAGTGGCTTGCGTATGCATTGCTTATTAGCCAATCAGAACAGCAAGGCGACAGCGCCCTCGTAAGATAAGAAAAATGATCACATTTTCGTCTGGTCTGCCATCTTAGGATTAACAGATAAGGATATCATTAAAATTATTCTTAATGGAATACATAAAATAAAGGTAAGTCTTATTTAATTTTAACCATTTATTCGTGTAGATATGTTAAGATTATGCACTAAATAGTTGTATGTTGTATAGAAAAAGATTGATCGTTAGAGTGTTCAAAAGTGATTGTCTGTTATATTTCTTCATGTAGCGGTTTGAAATATAATTCTTTTAACAATTGAATACACACTAGAGATCTGCACGGGCCGGCTCGTGCTCGGGCTGATTTTCACTCACGGAACTCAGGCCGCTCCCGGGCCACACTTTTTTCTGAAGGCTCGGGCCGGGCCTAGCTTATTTTTTCTGTACAAAGCCGGGACTGGTTCGTTCCGAGTCTTCACGGCCCAAAATTTTCAGTCCTAATTTTGACCCAGCCCGTATGAAAATCATTGTCTCACCGTGGCCTGGTCTATTCAAAGGTCAGTAAAATTAGGTCTGGCCCAAAAATGCATACATTTTTAAATCGTCATTATTCTACCCTTAAACATTAAAATTTATTATTTTTAAAGAACACTAGATTTCTGCGCTTATTAAAATATAGCTAAATTAAAACATAGTAAAACGTGTGAAAAGAACCTGCGTATGACGGAACCCAGTTTTAAACTCACTAACGTATTGATCCATGCATAATTAATATACTAATACATAAGAAAAGAATATATAATACATTTACACTCGCTAAGAAGGGAACTTGTCTATAACGCATTTTTTTTTCTTTTCTATACAATTCCATCTTACTGTATAGCATTTTCCAGATTTTTAACACTTCAAAAAAATAAAAAATCCATGTTTTGTTGAAATTCACTCGGGCCGAGATTATAACTTTTTCTGGGCCGGGCTAGGGCAGAACTTTTAAGTTTTTTACCGGGCCGGACCAAATTTTTTTCAACGGGCCGGGCCGAATTTTTTTTCTATGAGTCGGGCCGGGTCCTTGGAAATTTCGGCCCGTGCAGACCTCTAAGTTCACAATGCTTAGCAAAAAAATAATCCAAACTTCATTAGTTCGGGAAATGTGAATTTAAAAAAAAATGAGTTAAAACTTCTTTGTTTTGGTCGTTGGTAAAAGTTTTATAATTTGCAAACACAGAATTGAAAGGGAATAAAAAAATATTTTATCTCTTTCGTTTGAAAGGGTGACTGACTCATAAGAGAAGATAGATTTTCTCAATCGTAGGAGACACGTCATTCGAAAACATTAATTTGCCGATCTATGAGATTATTATTTTTTTTTTTTGGTTTAATTTTGATTTCGGATTATATACAGTTAAGAGTATTTATTATTGTTTCGGAGTTAAATATGATATTTGATGTTTATGATATTACGAAAAGGTTGGTACAGTGAAACCTCCCTGTGCGACCAACTCTATTAGGCGACCACCTCCCTCAACGACCATTTTTTCGTGGAACGAAATTTATTCCTATAGGCTCAATACTAATTTGACCTCCATTCAGAGACCATCCCAGTTGAACCCCCTTCATGAGAAACCGATTTCTTTGAAAAAAATGAAATAATTTCCGTTTTTTCCTGGTCGCTTGAAGAAGGTTTTATTTAAAAAAAAATTCCGGAGAGTGCATTATTCATCAAACTTCTAAACTAAGTTTAGAATTTTTTTTTTTTATCCCGGTAACTTTTAAGTGTTAAACCCCTTTGTGCCTTTGTAGGCAATGAATTTAACTCTGATTACAAATTAAGACGGTTAATAAACTCCTCTGCCCTGTTGTGTCGAAAAACTCTCAAAGAAATAGATAAAGTAATGAAATCGTCATTATTTGTTCCCGTCCACAAAAAAATGCATTTATTTACTGAACTTCGAAAGGGATTGGAAATAAAAATTATAAAATATAAAGCTGTAAAATTAAAGCAAAGCTCAATGTGTTCATTTTTTAAACTCTGCAGTAATTAACTTATGTACTTAACTTTTATTTTGATACTTAAATTTTTATTTTTTTTCCTAGTGTGAAAAATAAATTTAAGTAACATTGTTACCATTTTTCAACAATTAAAATCTAGATTTAAACATGACACCCATTAAGAGACCACATCTCGGAGAGACCAATTTTTATTGGAACAGTACGTGGTCGTTTTAGGGAGGTTTTACTGTATATTAATTTTTAAAAATTGTATATAAACATTTTTCTGCGGGTTATGATTTTAAAATTTTGAGACTGAGTAATTAAAAAAAATTATTATACACATTCTGCATCAGTTATTAAATTTCCTTCAATTTAAATGCATTTTCTACGTTTTTGATGCACGTAATTTTTGGCACTAAAAAATAAAACAGGATATTAAAGCATTGAAATAAGATGTTTTTTATGCCTGTTTTGAAGTTTATCGATAAGACATCGTTAGTATATTTTTTAAAAAGTTCATATTTTCTTACATGATTTAGGACTGAATATTTTTTTAAAGAGATTAATAACTACTTTTTTACATTAAAATGTTTTTCAAACAATAAGAACTATTATATGCGGTCATTCACTTTATTTTTATTAAAATTCATACAGATACAAATAAATGTAATGTGTTTATTTTTATATTTATTTTTTTCTATTTCCTAGGTCAATCTTTTCCTATAAAACATATCAAATCTATTTTGTTCATATTCCCAAAATACAATATCTACGGGAATAAAAAATTTAAATTAAATATGACTTACCGTGTCGTTTTATTAATAAGTATTGTTTTCAACAATAATGGGCCAAAATTAGAAATCATGATTAAGTTAAGGAATATGTTTAAAAGACATATATATACATATTCCAGAGAACTTAAAATTTAGACTACATGATCATGTTAAATAAAACAAAAGCAAATCACAGCGGAAAAAATACACATTCTTAACATTTAAATCATACTTAGAACTCATTTTTTAAAAAATATGTAAGTTTATAAGCATTATTTTTAAGTAAAAATATGAAAAATGTTTTAGAACAATAGGACTTTGCAAAAATAGCAATAATTTACGGAAAAAGTACGGTAAAAAGATAGGAATTTATATTTAAAACCAAAAATTAAAATGACATCAAACATTGTTAAACATATAATATCCACCTATTAAAAAGTTATTGATAAACCTTTAAAAGTAATATTTTTATAGGGTATACAATAAAAGAAAACACAAAGGATAAAACTCGAATAAAATATATTAGTTTATTTGTGTCAGTAATCTAAATTAAATTCATATGTAACTTTAACTGATTTTTTCCTTAAAAGTTCAATTAGTGTTACAAACTATGAATTAAATAAATATTGCTGATAAAGTATATTTTATTCCAATCTTTACTACGCTTGTATCTATTTTCATTGCATGCTGTAGAAGATGTGATTCTTTTAAAATGCCCATAAAAGCAAAATAAAAAAAGAATTGACTCCATAAAAAATGAACATTCACTTCTATGAAAGAGTGACTATTCACTCCTACCAGGGGTGAAAAACCGCACTCCTTTAGCAAGAGTGAATAGTCACTCCTCCGAAAGAGTGATTATCCACCCCTGTTTAGAGTGAATATTCACTTCACAGGAGGGACTATTCACTCTTTCAGAGAGTCAAAAATTTCACTTTTGCTCAGAGTGAATAGTCACTCTAAAGAGGTTGGGCATATTTTGACTCTGCGATAGTCACTCCTTTTTATTTAGAGTGTAATATCTAGACACACGGCAGTGTGTCAGCCAAGTTCGCCTGTCATAGCCGTGTGTTATTTACACGTACCATTTCGAGCTGTTTTCGTCAAATTTCGATGCTCTACTACTGAAAATCTATGAGACCTACGTTCTTGTTATACGAAATGTGTAGTAAAGCCACCCTAATTACCTAAAATCCAAAATTTTATAAATAACGCATAATTAGTTTCCGAGATAATGACATTTGAAAATGTCTGATAATCGATAATTTTATCACTGACTGACTGACTGACTCACTCACTCATCAAAAAGATCTCGTATATCTACTGCAGCTACAGACTTTAAATTTGGTGCGAAGTTCGTTTACACTATAAAACTAAGGAAAAAAATACGAAAATCGATGAATTACCCACCTGGGGGTGCCCATTTTTACTTTTACATTACGTCTATTAGGCGAAAATTTAATTTGCCGTAGGAGGGGACGCTGTTCTGTCGCCAAATACCGCCAAGTTTCTCGCCAACATGGCGATATATCGCCAAATTTGGCGACCAAAATTAGTCGCCAAAAGTGACGCCACCTTGGCGATATCTCTAATATTTCACCAAATTCCCATAGGCTTCCGTTGTAAATCTATCTACTTACTGGGGGTTTATCTGGGTTTACTTGCTTACAGAAAATCAACAAATTGAGATATTTTAATAATTTTCTAATATTAGCTTAAGGGATTACATTGTTTTTTCAGAAACAATAAAAATTTCGAATCAATACATTTCGTTTCAAAACATGCATTCAATACAGCAGTATTAAAATATTGCCGCAAATTGACAGCTAAATACTTTGTTGGAGGAAATTTAAATTAAAATTGAATGTTGCTTGGTGAATCTAGACACACGGCAGTGTGTCAGCCAAGTTCCTCTGACATACTCGTGTAGTATATTACACGAACCATTTCGAGCTGTTTTCGCCAAATTTCGACACTCTACTACCCAAAATCTATTTCACCTACGTACTTCTAATACGAAATACATATTAAGGCCACCCTAATTACCTAGAATCCAAAATTTTATAAATAACTCATAATTAGTTTTCGAGATAATGACATTTGAAAATATCTGATAGTCGATAATTTTATCATTGACTGACTGACTCACTCACTCATAAAAAAAATCTCATATATCTACCTCACCTACAAATTTCAAATTTGGCGCAAAGTTCGTTTACTCTATAAAACTAAGGAATTAAAAAAAAAAATGTGAAAATAGATTAATTACCTATCTGGTGGTGTCCATTTTTACATTAACATTACGTCTATTAGGCAAAATTTTAATTTGCCAAAAGAAGCGCCAAATGCTGAATCCGAGCAAAACATGCGGCAACTGATTGTTTCCTTAACTGATTGTTCACAAAAATCATGTTTTCAGAAAGCGCATTTAAAGTTATTTCGTAAAATTTATTAGAAATATTCAACCTCCTCAAAAATCTCTCGATTTATACGTTGCACCTTCTTAATTTCAACATTGAAAGACATTATTTCTCTTTAGGTTACCTAAACTTACATATCCGTTTTTAGGGTTTCGTTCATCTGACGAAACCCTATTCGTCTCGCTCCTCTGTCTGTCTGTCTGTCCATCTGTCCGTCTGTCACAGAGCCCGTTCTCAGAAACTATACATGTTGGAAACTTGAAATTTTGCATACTTATAGCTGAATACCACACATAATACGGCAAATCATAAAATTTGAAAAAGTCGTTCATTTAATCCTTTGGGCTCCCACATGTGTATTTTAAACAATTCTAAGTGAGCCCCTATTTAAGTTGGAGGCTTGAAATTTTGCTTACTTATAGCTGAACACCTCACATCAAATGACAAACCATAAAATTTTGAAAAAGCCGTACATTTAACCCTTTGGGCTCCCACATGTGTATTTTAAACAATTCTTTCTAAGTGAGCCCCTAATTAGGTTGGAGGCGTGAAATTTTGCATACTTATAGCTGAATACCTCACATCAAATGACAAACCATAAAATTTTGAAAAAGTCGTACATTTAACCCTTTGGGCTCCGACGTGTGTATTTTAAACAATTCTTTCTAAGTGATCCCTTATTTAGGTTGGAGGCGTGGAATTTTGCATACTTATAGCTGAACACCACAAATCATACGACAAATCATAAAATTTTGAAAAAATCGTACATTTAACCCTTTGGGCTCCCACATGCGAATTTTAAGCAATTCTTTCTAACTGAGCCCCTTATTAAATTGGAGATTTGAAATTTTGCATACTCATAGCAGAACACGTGAGGCCAGGCGACAAATCATAAAATCTTGAAAAAAGTCTTACGTTTAACCCTTTGAGCTACCACATATGTATTTTAAGCAATTCTTTCTAAGAGAACCCCTAATTAAGTTGGAGACATGAATTTTTGCATATGTATAGCTGAATACCTCAGACCACATGGCAAATCATAAAATTTTCAAAAAGTCTTATATTATTTACCCCTCCGGGCTCTAACTTGTGTATTTTATGCAATTTTTCTAACCTCCGCCCATTTCACCGGGGAGCACTTTTCAACTTTTGTCGACACCACTTTAACCATTCTTTCATATTATGCACCATAGCCGTACATATTTAAGTTACAATTTTTACCACCAGGGAGCGCCTACCTATCTCGGGTGCTATGGGCCCGATCCACTCGACTAATATATCTACGGATAGTTTGTAAAACGGAGTTTCGTTCGGATAGAGGTTTGTTTAGAATAGAGTTTGCCCCTTGGTTTTGAAATGTGGAACTAACAGATTTTTCAAAAGGATAAAGTGTTTTGAAAGGAATATTAAAGGAAACCCTCTGTGCGATCTGTGATCACACTTACCCACTTGTTTAAATAAAAACTTCTTGTTTGAGAACTGAAATTAAAAAAAAACAAAAAAAAAACAGTCATAGCTGCATTTCCAATGATCGTACAAAGAAAACAAAAACAGTTTTGAATAGTTAAATGCAAAGTCTTTCATATGGAACAATAAAAATAATATGTTACATTTGCCGAGAATTGGTTATTTAAACGTACTGGGATATTTTAAGCAGGCAGGGCACGTTGAAAATAAGCAAATTTGCTCGAAATAATAAAAATTACTCTAAAAATCATTTTATTTTGAAATATTCCTTTAATGAATAAGGCCTGACTCATTTGAAACTAGTCGTATCTGAAGCCGATTAACATTGAGTAAATACTTTCTTCCTTTAATATTGCTATTATGAAATACCAAAAACACTTAATGTCAAGTTTTTTCTCCGAACCTTATCAAATTTTCAATGAACAGTTGCGATCTTATTTTTCAAAAACCCGAGTGTCCATTTCGAAAATAGGAAATTTCTCTCTATTCTAAAAAAAAGTAACTACCGCTGTCACTGCCGCCGCCGCCGGTTTTGAATTTTTTGTGACCGGAGGTCTTTCTTCGTTAATATTAAGAAAAATAATGCATACAAAAATATGAAAATTGGTAGCATTATACAGAAATGTTTGATAAACACGCTGATGTAGACAGTTTTCAAATCGAAGAATTATTTTAAGAGATATTTAATGCTAAAGTTGGACAAAATCGTTCCACTAAAAAAATTTTATAGGAGCAAAAACTATACATCGGAATTTAATAATTTTTAGATCATTTTATACGTTATAATTTCCCGGTTTGCATAATTAATTTATTTTTTTAATTTGAATCATTTTTCGAGGTTTCATTTCTATTTTAAATTCAAATTTTCAGCATTTCGAGGGATATTTTTTACTTATTTCAGAAAATTGTACTAATTTAACCTGTTGCCAACTGTACGGAAACAATAATGTTTGCTTCAAATTAAAAATTTATTTACACGTGACTATTATAAACAGAAAAAAAACTTTCAAATTAGAATTAAATAATTACATATAAAAAGCAGGAACTTATTGAAAATTACTTCATCTATAATTACACGTGAATTTTAACAGAGAAAGGATATTGTAAAATAATAAATTCATTAACATGCGTTAGAAGTCTTAAATGGGAGAAATTACATCACATTTACGTCACATTACACTTATTACGTAAAATGAACAAAAAATAATATTGCAAAACAGTTTAAATTTAAATATAGCGCGAGACATTTACTTGATATTTTGAGATGAACTTTTCAACTATTTTTTTTTTTTTTTTTTTTTTTTTGGACAGCGCAAATAATATTTAATTTCTAATAAAAGTATTTTCACGTGAATATTAAAAAGGGAAAGAAAAAAGTTTGGCGAAAATTACGTCAGATTAAAAACGATATAGTATTTAAAATGTCTTATTTAAAAGGAGTTTCTTTTCGCTTTGTTAAAAAATACCGGGAGACAAAGACTCTGTTTACTTAATTCATTTCATATTAGATGATTTTGGAATGCCATTGTATCTTTTAACAGCAGCTTATTTTCCGTAAAATTCCCCAATCAAAGAGAAATGAATAGAAACCCGTTTATAAGGAGATCGCCTTTGTTTTTTTAATTATAATTCAATCTTCCAAAATCTTTTTAAAGCCGATCAAATTAGCGTGCTTTTAGAGACTGCAGTGTTTGAACGGGGTTGGCGAGCGTAGCTCGTAGGGGGCCGAGCCCCCTAGTTATAAAAAAAATTAGAACTCTCAAATGCGATAGTACAGTATAAACTTGAAAAAACCCTGTTTGCAAACGAAATATCCAGTTAATTGTAGTAAAAAATTTCGGCTATTAGAAAAAATTTTATTACTTTTTTTCTCAGTGTTTTAATTATTTTAAATCAGAATAAAGTTCATTTTTATTTTCAAAATCATCAGACAAAGAGAATATCTGGTTAATTAAATTTGAAAATCCAGGAGGGGCAATGTCCTTCCTCTGCACTGCCCCTTTGCCGGTGCCCATGGATGAATGAAAAATAGTGCGGTATAAGCACATAACTTTATTTTTCAATTTCAGTACAAAAAATCAGGCCCAGCTATAGGAAATTTAATTGAAATATTTAATAGGAAAATTTAATATAGGAATTTGATAGGAATTGTTTCAGAAACAATAAAAATTTCGAATCAATTACATATTTCATTTCAAAACATGCATTCAATATAGCAGTATTAAAATATAGATTTCTGCCGCAAATTGACAGCCAAATACTTTGTTGTAGGAAATTAAAATTAAAATTGAATGTTGCTTGGTAAATAAAATAGTCACATGTAAACACATTAAAAAGCATTAAGTAAATTGTCTAAATATATTGTAACTTTACAAAAAGTAATGATATCTAACAAAAACATAACTGTGAAAAAAAGGAGCCGAGTTCTGTAAAGACAATGACAAGAAAAGAAGTGATATCTAAGTGGGTGCCAAGTTCAAATAAAATTCACTCAAACTTACCTACTGAAGTATTAAATCATTTTTAAAGTTGTTTAGAAATAAAAATTATTGATAGCATATCTATAATAATAAAGAAAGAAGTTTGTGTGTGAGTGAATGAGTGAGTGTGTCGACGGTGTTCTGAAGAGACCGCTGCACGTAGAGTTACAAAATTTGGGGAAAAGGTACGTCTATATATGAAGTTTTGCACCTCGAAGCCCGATTTTCGATTTTTTGATTAGATTTTTTTTATTTAATTTTTTATGCGATTTTTAGCACTTTAAGTTTCGAGGCGATTTTTTTCATATAAGTGAGAAGAATATGGTTTCTTTCTTTTAACCCAATATAGTAAATTTTGTTCCCTTTTCAAAAAAGTTTATTCGGAATTCATGCAGCGATTTTTGAATTTTTAGCGATTTTTTTATGCAATTATTGAACAGCATTTAATGCATTTCCATACCTATATGGAGGTTACTGTACAGGCACACAGTTCTGTCGCCAAATGCTGCCAAGTTTGTCGCCAACTTGGCGGTATATCGCCAAATTTGGCAACCGAAATGAGTCGCCAAAAGTGACGCCAACTTGGCGATATCTCTAATATTTCGCCAAATTCCCATAGACTTCCATTGTAAACCAATATGGATTACTTGCTTACAGAAAATCAACAAATTGAGATATTTTAATGCAACAAAAACTAATATTTATAATAAAACACTCATACTACAATATATATTAAAACACACATACACACATAAATAACGCCTGCATTCAACAGTTAAAGGTACAATAACCAAACTGGAGTGAAATGTTAGCCAGAGCCAGGAATCGAACCCGGGACCAAAAACTAATATTAATTTAAGGGATTATATTAATTAGATTTTTCCACATTAGGAAAAAGAATGCGGTTTCTTTCTTTTAACGCAATATAGTAAATTTTGTTCTCTTTCATAAAAGTTTATTCGGAATTCGTGCAGCGATTTTGGAATTTTTAGCGAATTTTTTATGCGATTATTGAACAGCATGTAATGCATGTCCATACATATAAGGGGGGGTTACTGTAGGGGGGGATCCAGTTTTGTCGCCAAATAACGCAAAGTATGTCGCCAACTTGGAAATATATCGCCAAATTTGGCGACCAAAATGAGTCGTCAAAAGTGACGCCAACTTGGCGATATCTCAAATATTTCGCCCAAATTCCGATAGACTTCCACTGTAAAACAATAGGGTTTACTTGCTTACAGAAAATCAACAAATTGAGATATTTTAATGCAACAAAAACTAATATTAACTTAAGGGATTATGTTAATTATATTTAAGGGAGTCCAAGTAAATTAATTATGAATAAAAGTAACATGATATAATGCTTAGCATGATTTCCAAAACATAAATTTTAAGAGAGCCCACAGGTCAAAGGAATTAGATTTGAAACTTTTATCCAATTATAGTAAATTTTGACTTTCGTGATTCTTGAACTTTTTGTGATTTTTAATGTGACTTTAACGTTTCTTCGCGATTTGCTGCAATTTTTTGACATTCCGTTTTTGACCTAAAGTGCATTCTGCCCTCATTTCAATAAAGTTTATTCGGATTTCGTATAGCAATTTTCGAATTTTTCGGGAATTTTGTATGTGATTTTTAGTGTATTTTAGCGTTTTGCTACTATTTTTCCACATTAGTGAAAGGAATCAACTTGCAATCTTCGAACATAATATATATATATTTTTTTCTCTTTTCAGAATTTGAGAAGCGATTAAAATTTTTTTCGCGATATCTTATTGGGATTTTCAGAGTTTTTTCGTAATTCCTGCTGTTTTTTGATGTACCCGGGCAACGCCGGGCAAGTTCGCTAGTTAATAATAAATCTAGAACTTGGCAAGTTTTTGATAAATGTTATGCCTATCAATTTCAGGTCTTAATAAAATGATGATGTTAATATTAACAACAATGTCATTATAAAAAAAATAATATAGTCATTATTATAAACAAATGACTCATGTTAAAGATTTGATAAACCAATAAATACAATAATACACTCCCGCTCGTCTTTGGTCACTCTAGCACCCACCCTTCGAAAACCTCAATGCAAACAGACTAAAAAGCCTGAGAAAGAGACAGACCCTTACGCTTGTTCTTGGTCATCCCTCTAAAGACTGCACCCCTTTAACCCTTCAGGGGCAAAGAGCTTTTATTCGTGACATGCTGAAGTAATTGAATCACACCAGAATTTAAAAACAAATTTATTTCAAAATAGATAAAAGCTTCTTTTCACGTATTTAATAAAATTAAACTTTTTAGTCCTGAATTCTAGTGTCAATGTGGCATTTTGCAGTTAAAATTAGGTGGGATATATTTTATACCACCACCCTTCAAGGGGAAGGAGCTCACTCAAATGAAGGCTTCCAAACATGAAATAACAAGTTTAGATATAATAATGTCATTAATAAAAATAAATGACTCGTAGGTAAAAACTTGCCAAGTTCTAGATTTATTATTAATATGCTATCAATAACTTTTATTTCTAAACAATTTAAAAAATGCTATAATACTTCAGTAGGTAAGTTTGAGGGAATTTTATTTGAACTTGGCACCCACTTAGATATCACTTCTTTTCTTGCCATTGTCTTTACAGAACTCGGCTCCTTTTTTTTTTCACAGTTATGTTTTTGTTAGATTATAGGTTCTCTTTGGTCCGCCTCTCTTTGAGGGGAATATGTTTCGCTTTCACCTTAACATGTGGGAACGTTTTCACTTCTACAAGGTTGTTTCACTTTCAGAGGATCGTACGGATTCCTTGACCACTCTGCTATTCATCTCCTTGTCTCTGTAGTGTCATATCAGATGATGAGTTAAGATCGATCTGTTTCTTCTGAACCCTGCTAGCAAAATGATGGACTTAGCTAAAATCTTGATCTATCTCTCTAATATATTATCGTGCCTATGCAAGCTTTTACCTGAATACTTAAAGGATTTTTCTGCGGAAACAGATCGATTTGTTAAGTTCTTACCAGATTTTTTTTTCACAGTTTTCGTATATTATCATAAATTGTACATTATTGCTATTCATTTTCAATTTATAAATAGTGGAAGTAATGAATTTTTGCCTCCCTAAGCGCAATAGTTTTATAAAAAATCTGTGTCCAGTTACATCAACTCGGTCCATTGTGCGTCATCTTTCCTGTGATCTGTTTGGTTGTTTGCCAGATATGCCGACATTGCTAGAGGAATGCATGCAGAGGCGGATTACCCACTAGGCTGAAGCTTAGGGGCCTATGTCCTAAGATTTTTTTTTTCGAGTTTTTTCCACATTGAGCTAACATTTAATGCAAAAGAGAAATGATATGCAGTATTCTTTGTTTCACTCCATTTATTGAATCTTGAAAATTATTAATTGATGTAGATTGTAGTCCAAACGCTACTCCACTTTTAATTTCTTTTCTATTTATAAAAAGAAAGTTTTGAATTCTTGAAATTTTTCGCCTTTCAGTTTAGGAAAGATTTACACAGAGGAGACTAGTAACCACAGCGGCCTAGGCAAGTTTTTGACAGCACCTCTACGAATGATATCTTTTTATGTTTTTAAATTTTAATCAAGCATTTGTCTAATTATAACTCCTTACATTTTAGCACCATGGCCAGTCACCCGACCTCCCCCCCCCCAACCCCTTCCCCCTTTAAAGCTAGACCGAAATTTACATGTTTTGGGATATCTTAAATATGATTTGATTGTATTTAAAAAAAAAAATCTGTGTCTTAAAATTGCGTGAGTACTGCTATAATTAATTACGATAGAATCATACTTCTGACTGCAAAAAGTATAAGTACAGACTTTAGATATGGCATTTGTTTTAAAAAGGGCCAGTATACATATTAAAATACGAAATTTTATATTTTATATGGTCCCTGCAAGGGTAATACACAGGTCCTAGGTGATATTTCAGGACAATTTCAGTACACATTTACCCAGCATACTACTTTTGTTCCGCGACTGTGCAGAAATTCGTGATATTTTTTCAGTAATTCTTTCCCAAAATTCACGAAGTTTTTCCGCGATCGTTTGCCAAAATTCGCAATTTTTTTCCGCGATTGTTTGCCAAAATTCGCGATTTTTTCCCCATGATCGTTTGTCGAAATTCGCGTTTTTCCCGCGATCGTATTCCGAATTTCGCGTTTTTCCCGCAATCGTTTGCCGAAATTCGCGATTTTCTTCGCAGTAGGTTGCTGAAATTCGCAATTCTTTTCCGAGATCGTTTGCCGAAATTCGTGTTTCTTTTCGGTGATCGTTTGCCGAAATTCACGTTTTTTTTCAGCTATCGTTTGCCAAAACTCGCGATTTTTCTCCGCGATCGTTTGCTGAAATTCGCGACTTTTTTTCTTGATCGTTTGCCGAAATTCGCGTTTTTATTCTTCGATTGTTTGCCGAAATTCTCGATTTCTGTCCTCGATCGTTTTCTGAAATTCGCAATTTTTTTCGAGATCATTTGGCAAAATTCGCCTTTTTTTGAGCCATCGTTTCCCGATATTCGCAATTTTTTCTGCGATCGTTTGCCGAACTTCGCGATTTTTTCTGCAATCATTTGTCAAAATCAGCCTTTTTCCGGCGATTGTTTGCCGAAATTCGCGCGTTTTTTTTCTTTGATTGTTTGCCAAAGTTCATGATTGCATTCCGCGATCGACTGCGGAAATTCGCGATTTTTCTCCGCGATCGTTTGCCGAAATTCGTGATCTTTTCCGCAATCGTTTACCGAAATTCGCGTTTTTTCCGCGATCGTTTGCCGAAATTTGTGTTTTTTTCTTCGATCGTGTGCCGAAATTTGTGTATTTTCTTCGATCGTTTGCCGAAATTCGCGCATTTTTTCCGTAGTTGTTTGCTGAAATTCGTAATTTGTCTCCGCGTCCGTTTGCTGAAATTTGCAATTTTTTCCCGCGATCGTTTGCGGAAATTCGCGATATTTTTTTCACAATTGTTTCACGAAATTCATGATTAATTTCTGTAGTTGTTCGGCGAAATTTGCGATTTTTTACGCTATCTTTTGACGAAATCGCGATTTTTTATTCCGCAATCGTTCGACTAAATTCGCGATTTTATTCCGCGATTAATTTCTGCAATTGTTTGACGAAATTCGCAATTTTTTTCCTGAGGCCGATTGATAAAATGCGCGCCTTTTTTACGCGACCTCTTGACGAAATTAGCGAGTTTTTCAGCAGTTGCTCGACGAAAGTCACGATTTTTTGCCCGAAAGATTGGCCGGAACTGGCGATTTTATTCATAGATCGTTTGACGAAATTCTCTGTTGTTTATATCGTCAACGCGATTTTTTTTTACTCCGCAGAAATCCCTCAAAAACCGATTAACGAAATTCGCGATAATTTTCCTTCCTGTCTGGCTGACAGATTCCCGATTTTTTACCAGTGACTACCACTTGACGAAATTTATCAGGTGTGTTTTTTTTTTTTTTTCTTCAATCAGATGACAAAATGTTTCACTATTTTGTCTCTCATATTTTTTTCTCTCCTATGAACTTATTAATTCCAAAACATTGATTTTGTGGAATTTTGCAAAAATAAATGATTCGCGGGATTGAGCGGATATATATACAGTAGAGCGCCGATTATCCGGAAGCCGATTAATCGGATTGTCCAATTTACCGGATCTATCAAGGACCATACGTTTTTTACGTCTCGCCTTCTCCAAAAATTTTTGAAGTGAAACTTCTTTAGGCGCGGTAGGATAAATTTGGTTGGATGTTGCGAAAGTTATTACCGTTATATAACCATTTCCTACTCCTGAAATGAAATCCCCAACAAATGCAAAGAGAGCAAGCAATGCATAAAATGTTTCACTTCTAACGCACAAGAGTCCCACGCAATAATCCCCCCCCCCCCCCCCCCAGGAACATTCCTCTTTATTTTCAAATTCTTTGAAGGGGGTCGAAAAATTACTTCTTTTGTCCCTTTGTGTAATCGGAAAGGGGGAATGTTGTCTTCCATCTTCGAAAAGCATTAAAAAAAAAAAAAAAAAAAAAAATCGTATTCTTTTACAACTAACTTATCAAATTATAATACTTTAAATTTTATGAAATTTCAATGTTTGCTGTTTACCTATACTAACACTTCTTTCCGTTTCTAGTGCTAGAAAACACTGAAACTACATACAATTAATAATTTGGTAAGTTTTGTTGTAAAAGAATATTTTCTTTTATTTTCTCTTTTATTTATTTATTTACTAGGGGTCTCTGACCCCTACGAGCTACGCTCGCCAACCCCCGTTCAGACACCGCAGATTCTAAAAGCATGCTAATTTCATCGACCTTAAAAAGATTGAATTATAATTAAAAAAAAACAATGACGGTCTCCCTGTAAACGGGTTTTCATTCAATTTCCTTTGATTGGAGATTTTTATGATGAAATCAGCTGCTGCTAAGAGATACAATGGCTGTTTTTGTCTTTGATAAGAAAAATCATGCGTACGGCATAGATTGTGAAACACTTTCTAACACTCCCTGAAAGCTTTAACAAAACTTCGTTATTTAGGGAAATAAGGTAAATAAGATAACTAAACTAAACATTTAAAAAACTGATTTCAGAAGTTACCATCCATAACCAAATATTTATTCCAATTCTTCCGAACAGCCCTGTATTTGATCTGTAGGCTGATATATGTACTATATAATAGAAAATTTAGTTTAGCAAGAAAACGCATAACAGGTTGAAATTTATCTTTCAGCAATTTATACTAATAGATGGAAACATACTTGAATACTTTTGCTCAGCCCTGTTGTTTACCTAGTACCTTTATTACACGCCACTATTTAGCTAAACTTTAATTCAAACTAAATCACTCTTAAAACTACTGAAATCGCATTTCCAGAATTTATCATCTGTAGGTGGCCATGTATCCAATTCTTTGCGTGGCCCTGTATATCATTTTATCTATATTCTACAAACATTTCATAGAAAACTACATGCAGTTCAACATAACACATTTTAAACCCACCTTTCAGCAATTTACGGTCATACTCAGTAACCTTTACGAATTCTTTTGCGTAGCCCTGTATATCAACTATAACATTTACACACACCATATAGTATGCATAAATATACGGAAACTTAAAAGTGCATATCATAATTAAAAATGCATTCCCTGCCATCGCCGCTAATATACAGTACTTCGGATAGAAAATACTTGTCTGAAATGTTTTGCATGTTCCTGTAAATGCTATGCACTTCGTATTATACATGAAATAACTTAAGTAAGCCTCACCGACGTATATCAATTTTATTATATGTGAATTTGTATAATTAAAATACGCCGCAAACATTTTCCCCCAATACCATTTGTAATGGAATTATTTTGTGTAGCCCTGTAAATGAATAGTAACTATTCGTTGCACCGCATATGCTACAGAATATTCTGCATATTTTAGTGCACTTCGTAAATGCATATATTTTTTATTATGTTTGAAAGGGTGTAACATCTTTAAAATTCATTTGAAATGATTTTTTCCCCATTGGCCGTAATGTAACGGAATACTTTTGACTGTCCCTGTAAATGAACTAAACATGCTACAAACTTCATTTGAAATAGGGTTCGTGCTAGGTTAAACGTCAATAACCAAAAAAATCCCTGCCGGCTCGGGCCTACAGGCGGAGGTAGATTTCGAAGTTAAGTACGAAATTCACCAACAAAACTTAAATCAAGATTAGAGATAAACCCAGTTCCTTCACTAAGAATGAGCTCTAGGGAGCTAAACATTTTGTGAAAATTCTAATATACAAGAATACACACACGCATGTATATAGAATCAATGCAAAAACCCTTGACGGGTTAAAAGTTTCTGACGCAGCACTTTATCTTATGCTCTAAGAATTTTAAATATGGAACTTAACAATACCGATATCAAATTTTGAGTGACGTTATGCTATTTCTTAAAAAATATATTTGAATTTATTTCATCATTTTATTTTTGTTTTATTTATATCGCATGTGCAAAAGTTATGTTCAACATGAAAAGCTGCATAAAATTTTATTCGCTGTTGCTTTATGATTTACATCTCTCATAAATTCAAAATATGAGTTTTAAAAGATATGATATAAAATTTAAGTGACGCCTTGATGTGACTTTAAAAGGTTTGTTTTAAAATTCAATTTAAATTATTTTTGACTTGGTTAAAATATTTTTTTACATCTACACAATACTTTTAATTTTCCAATTCACTGTTAAATATATCACTTTCATTGAATCTATACTATGCATTGAAATGTATTTATTCCAATAAATTGATTTATCTTTTGTGTCACGCTATTCAAAATTGTGAGTAAGATTTATGTAAATGGTTTATTTGCGTCAAACTATCCTTTTTCATACATTTCATGTAGTTTGGACACAATGACGCAAAGAAACCATTTACATAAATCTTACTCACAATTTTGAATAGTGTGACACAAAAGATAAATCAATTTATTGAAATGAATACATTTCAATGCATAGTATAAATTCAATGAAAGTGATATATTTAACAGTGAATTGGGAAATTAAAAGTATTGTGTAGATGTAAAAAAATATTTTAACCAAGTCAAAAATAATTTAAATTGAATTTTAAAACAAACCTTTTAAAGTCACATCAAGGTGTCACTTAAATTTTATATCATATCTTTTAAAACTCATATTTTGAATTTATGAGAGATGTAAATGATAAAGCAACAGCGAATAAAATTTTATGCAGCTTTTCATGTTGAACATAACTTTTGTACATGCGATATAAATAAAACAAAAATAAAATGATGAAATAAATACAAATATATTTTTTAAGAAATAGCATAACGTCACTCAAAATTTGATATCAGTATTTTTAAGTTCCATATTTAAAATTCTTAGAGCATAAGATAAAGTGCTGCGTCAGAAACTTTTAACCCATCAAGGGTTTTTGCATTGATATCATTACTTTTTTGAGGTTAGTGATAAAATGATTAAAAAAAAGATACTTATGGAATTTAATGCAGATTTAATTTTTACTATTTTATTACAATTTTCCTTATAGCAGTTTGTATATAAAAACAAGTGGGTAAGTATAATCGCAGATCGCACAGAGGGTTTCATTTGATATTCCTTTAAAAACACTTTATCCTTAAATTAATAAATCCAAAATGTTAATTTATAATTATTAAATCCTTACATAGATGGTGCACCAATATTTCCAATTTTCATGGGCCAGGGAACGCACTCTTTTAAACAAACCACCTTCCAATTGAAGTCATCAAAAACCAAGTTGAATAAGCCAGACCCCGTTGTGTTGTTTGACAAAAAGCAGTCTCATGTCCCCTCCTTCCCCCCTTTTTCAAAATTTTTCAGACCAGTACCTAAGAATGGAAACGAAATAATTTTTTCTCTTCAGAAATTACGATAAAAAAATAGTATGCAGTACTCATAAATTTACTTTAATGCTATATAGGGTGATTATTAAGTTAATTATAAAGTTTGGAATCTGTTGCATTGATGTCCGAAAGGTAGTTTCTGAGTTATGGAAGCTGGACCCATAAGGCGCCATAGAGGGGCGAAGCCCGCTAGTGTCTATCATAATTATATCTGCCATGTAGGCTAATTGCGATATTTAATCAAAATAGTTCCCCCCCCCTCCTCATCCCCGGAAATATAACAAATACAAAATGTGTCTTTATAAACCTATCGTCAAATAGGTTTTTATTTCTTTTTCCCTAAAAAAAACAAAAAAAAAACATGATTTTTATATCCGTAACGTAAATAGCGGACGAAGCCCGCTAGTTCCTATCATAATATATATTTTTAATAATTTTATATAGTCTATAATAAAAATCAGACCTAAAATAGTCTAGTTCCATGAGTACTTGTAGTGTCAGTTACATGCTACGATTTTTAGATACCAGTATTTTAGAACGGGAAAATGTGACTTATTTTATCGGAGATATCTCATTAATTGAATAAGGTGAAGCAAACTTTTTGAAAAAAAGGTGGCCAACAAGCATGGCAGTTATCAGCTATGTGACTTTGTGCTAAAGTCCATTAATTTGATCTGCTTTAAAAAGATTACGGAAGATTGAATTATAGTAGAACCTGGATTAACCGAGCTTCGATTAATCGAGGTTTCTGTTAACCGAGCCGATAACAAAGTCTGATTTTTTTTCCCCTTTTGAATGAGCCTTAAAAATAACCACACTCTTTAGCTCACTGTCCGTGCTATACAGGTCCTTCTGCCCCCAAAAGCACTCAACTCCAAAGAAACATTGGACCCTGAGAAGTCAATAGCGAACAATGCTTTGTTTCCAGTGGCTGTGTGAATTTTCGTAAATTTTTCAATTTGCATTTTAAAATTTACTACTGGTAGTTGATTTTCTTTTTAAATTTGTTAAGCTGTGAAACAGAACTTTACATATATTTATTTTTATTATTTAAAAAACGTTCTATATATTTTTTTAAAAGAGATGTTAAATTCGCAAGCACGGCGAGTTTTTACACACAGTTTCTATTAACCGAGATTTCCGATTCCGATTTACTAACAGTCCCAATTAGCTCGGATAATCGAGGCTGCTCTGTATAATTAAAAAATCAATGGCGATCTTACTGTAAACGGGTTTCCCTTTTACTGGGGGATTTCAAGACCGAATCAGCTGATGTTAGTTGCTGTTTCCGTGCTTGATTAAATAAGATTAGTTAAACATTTGAAAATTACCAAATATAAAAGGAACTAAGTCAACAGAGTCTTTGCTTTATGGTATTTTTTAACAACGCTATAAGAAAATGATTTTAATTAAGAGATTTTAAATGTAACGTTTTAAATCTGACATAATTTTCACCAAACTTTCCTTTCTCTTTGTAACATTCAACTGAAAATATTTTTATTATTAGAAAGATAATATTATTATTTGCGCTACCTTAAAATTGGCAACTATAGTTAAAAATATCATCTCGAAATTTGAAATAAATCTCTCATATAAATATATTTTTTAATTTAAACTGTTTTGCAATATGTTTTGCAAACTGTTTTGGCCACTTTGGCCAATATGACGTAATTTCCTCCATTTACGACTTTTAACACACATCAATGAATTTATTATTTAAAAATTTTCTTGCTCTTTTAATATTCACGTGTAAATATAATTTTTATGACGTAATTTTCAATGTTTTCCTGCTTTTAATGCGTAATCATTTAATTCTAATTTGAAAATAATTGATTATTTTATAATTTTCTTTCATTTTAAGTAAGCATGTGTAAAAACAATTTTTATGACGTAATGTTTAATATTTTCCTGCTTTTAACACGTTATCATTTAATTCTAATTTAAAAGGATTTTTTTCTGTTTATAATAGTCACGTGTGAATAAATTTTTAATTTAAAGGATATATTATTCTTTGCGCTGTTTTAACAATTGGCAACAATTTAAAATAACCTTTTCTAAAATATGTAAAAAATATCTCTGGAAATTCTGAAAATTGTAATTTAAAATTGAAATAAACCGTCAAAAAATTAGGCAAGTTAAAAATAATAAATGCACTCTGCAAACTTCGAGTTTCTATTGAATGATTAAATTGAATGAAAATGATTAAATTCCCATGTATATTTTTTTTTCCTATGAGACTTTTTTAATGAGACAATTTTATCCAGATTTAACATTAAATCTCTCTTAAAATAATTCTTCGATTTAAAAACTCTCTACTTCAACGTTTTTATCAAACATTTCTCTATAATACTACCCATTTTAATATTTTTGTATGCAGTAATTTTCTTAATATTTGCAAAATAGACCTCTAGTCACAAGAGATTCTTTCAAAGCGGCGAAGAGCGTTAGTTTTTTTTTTTCCGAATAAGAGACAGAATGTAGTACGCAATTGCGTCAAAAGATGGCGACACCAGAATTCTGATATGCTTATTATGTAAACTGTAAATATTGCAAAGTTAAATAAAAATTGTCTTGGGGTTATCAAACTTCATTGATATTTATAAATAAAACATTTCAACTGAATTATTTATTATAAAAGAATTATTACATCACAATAGTTTTTATGCAAGGAAAATAATAATTATAATAATAATAATATTATGGATGTCAGTGATTATATATTGATTGACCGTCATAATAATAAAAAATGATATAAAAAGAAGAGCTGAAATGAATTATTTTTTTACGTTTTTGATCGTGTGATTTATATTCAAATAATAATTATTAATGTATATTTTTTGTAAAGTGATTGAAATTAAATATATTTATAAAATTTATGGTAATATTTTTATTGTTGAAAAATTGCCAAGAAATAATCATCATCAAATTGGCGTCATTATAATTGTAATTTTATTTAACTTAATAGCAATTAAAAAATTACAAAGGAACTGAGAATAATGGTCAACTAGCAGACTTAAAAAAAAAAAAAAAAAAACATTCACATGTGAAAACACGTACCAGAGAGTATCGAACTGCCTATCTTAAGATCAGTAAACGATGGCCCTTAACCACTCAGCCAATGGGAAGACAAAATTTTTCTCCCCAAAAGTGGTTAAAAAGAAAGCATGTGTATGAATACAGTGTCATGTATTTTCGGTGAAATTTTCATAGGATGGCGAAGAAATATAGTCCGATTTTTCATGCGCATTATAAAACGAACAAGAGTCTTGCTGGAAACAAGTAAATTGTTATTTGGTTCATCTGAAACATATTTATTTGATTTTTAAAAAATCGCCCGTGTCATTTTCGAGAGAAAAAAAATCGAATTATTTAACAAACGAGAGTTTTCCCAGAAAAAAGAAAAGTGTTATTCACCTCGCCTTAATCACATTTATATTATGTATCAATTTAAAAATAATCGTTAGAACCGTTTTCGAGATTTTCAAATTAGGAACTTCCTCGATATCATACCAACGTTTTCACTTTAAAAATGGCTATTTAGATCTCAGAATATACTGCACGTAGAAATGTAAAAATTTCAGTATACGATTAGACTGCAGATATAAGACTGTTCTAGAAAATTCAGAACAATAAGACATATATCTGCTGAGTTATTAAAAGGCGGCTTTTCGCGTTTTCTTTGATGTCGAGTTAGCTGTATATATGAGTTCCGCCATCTACGAATTCTATGATACGATACGATACGATACGATACGATTTTAGGCTTAAGGCTGCGTCACTCGGAATACTACCGTCTTCCATGATAGGTTTAAAAATGGCTAAAGCAAATTCAAAGAACCTCGAAGTGTTAAAATATGCTAATATTTCCATAGTCGGGTTTTTATCATATTTTAATACGTTTCATCAAACTCACATGACGTTACATATTCACCTGCTGAGGTCCATTATATTTCTAATATGACGCAATATTTTGATTTTTTTTTTTAATTCGTCAAACTATTTATTTCATTTTGAGTTTTCATGCGGAAATCTTGCTCTAGAAAACTTATGACGTAATATTCAATTTGTTTTCAATTCGCCAAACTGTTTATTTAATTTAATTTTCACGTGAAAGTCTTGCAATGGAAAAGCAATTGTTGTGGTGAGAATTTTATTGCTTTTTTTTAATTGTTGGCAACTGCTATAACGAAAACTATTTATTAGGTAGATTTCGTAAGAAATACTACCCATTGCAGTCGTTACCATGGTGCAACTTTTGAAAAATTCCTTCATAACTTTTCATTATAGGACCCCAGGAACCCAAAACCACCCTCACCTGAAAAGTTATATATATATATGTGTGTGTGTGTGTGTATGTATGTATGTATGTATGTATTAAATTTTGTCCGCACTATAAAAGTCGCAATTATGCTCGGATCGTCTTCAAGCTCGCCAACAACTTTGAGATGACTAATATCTTCGGCGGGGATTGAAAATGGGCAAAATCGGCCCAAGGAAATGGAACTGCGGAGGGTTCAAAATTTTGAATACCGTTTTAACATGATTCTGATAAAACCAGCTCTTACACAACAATGACAGGAAAAAAAAAAAAAAAAAAATCCCTGCCGGCTCTGGCCTACAGGCGGAGGTAGATTTCGATGTTAAGTACTAAATTCACCAACAAAACTTAAATCAAGATTAGAGATAAACCAAATTCCCTCACTAAGAATGAACTCTAGGGAGCTAAACATTTTGTGAAAATTCTAATATACACGAATACACACAGCATGTATATGGAATAGGTTTAACTAATAGCTAAAGCAAATTCAGAGAACCTCAAAATGTTAAAATAAGTTAATATTTCCATAGTCGGGTTTTTATCATGTTTTAATACGTTTCTTCAAACCCACATGACGTTACATATTCACCTGCTGAGGTCCATTATATTTCTAATATGACGCAATATATATATATATATATATTTTTTAATTCGTCAAACTATTTATTTCATTTTGAGTTTCCATGCTGAAATCTTGCTCTAGAAAACTTATGACGTAATATTCAATTTGTTTTCAATTCGTCAAACTATTTATTTAATTTATTTTTTCACGTGAAAAGCAATTGTTGTGGTGAAAATTTTATTGTTTTTTTTTTTTAATTGTTGGCAACTGCAATAACGAAAAATATTTATTTCTTTCCTGTCGTTGTTGTGTAAGAGCTGGTTTTATCAGAATCTTGTTAAGACGGTATTCAAAAATTTTAAACCCCCTCCCCCCCCCCCATTTCCATTCCCTTGGGCCGATTTTGCCCATTTTCAATCCCCGCGGAGATATTAGCCATCTCAAAGTTGTTGGCAAGTTTGAAAACGATCCGTGCATAATTGCGACTTTTATCGTGCGGCCAAAATTTAGTACATACATTCATACACACGAACACACATAAACTTTTTAAGTGGGGGTGGTTTTGGGTTCCTAGGGTCATATAATGAAAAGTTATGAAGGAATTTTTCAAAAGTCGCACCATGGTAACGACTGCAGTAGGTAGTATTTCTTATGAAATTACCTAATAACGACTGCAATAGGTAGTATTTCTTACGAAACTACCTAATAAATATTTTTCGTTACAGCAGTTGCCAACAATAAAAAAAAAAAAGCAATAAAAATAATTCTCACCACAAAAATTGCTTTTCTATTGCAAGATCTTCACGTGTAAAAATAAATTAAATAAACAGTTTGACGAATTGAAAATAAATTGAATATTACGTCATAAGTTTTTTGGAGCAAGCTTTCCGCATGAAAACTCAAAATGAAATAAATAGTTTGACGAATTTAAAACGAAAAAAAAAAATAAAATATTGCGTCATATTGGAAATAAAATGGACCTCAGCAGGTGAATATGTAACGTCATGTGAGTTTGAAGAAACGTATTAAAAAATGATAAAAACCCGACTATGGAAATATTAACTTATTTTAACATTTTGAGGTTCTCTGAATTTGCTTTAGCTATTAGTCAAACCTATTCCATATACATGCTGTGTGTATTCGTGTACATTAGAATTTTCACAAAATATTTAGCTCCCTAGAGCTCATTCTTAGTGAAGGAACTGGGTTTATCGCTAATCTTAATTTAAGTTTTGTTGGTGAATTTAGTACTTAACTTCGAAATCTACCTCCGCCTGTAGGCCCGAGCCGGCAGGTATTTTTTTTTTTTTTTCCCTGTCATTGTTGTGAAAGAGCTGGTTTTATCAGAATCATGTTAAGACGGTATTCAAAATTTTGAACCCTCCCCATTTCCATTCCCTTGGGCCGATTTTGCCCATTTTCAATCCCCGCCGAGATATTACCCATCTCAAAGTTGTTGGCGAGTTTGAAGACGATCCGTGCATAATTGCGACTTTTATCGTGCGGACAAAATTTTGTACATACATACATACATATAATATATATAAACTTTTTAGGTGGGGGTGGTTTTGGGTTCCTATAATGAAGAGTTATGAAGGAATTTTTCAAAAGTCGCACCATGGTAACGACTGCAATAGGTAGTATTTCTTACGAAATCTACCTAATTTCAGTGCGATCCGAGTATATTTACGAGAGTTAGAGTGTGAACAGACAAACCGAAATTAATAACACTTTTCAACTTTGTTGAAAAGAGTTAAAAATTTGAAAGTAAGCTAATGTAAAATGAATTAAGTGCACAGAGTCTTTGTCTCTCGGTACTTTTTAACAACGCGATGATAAAGTTCTTTTAAATGTATCGATTTAAATCGGATGTAATTTTTACCAAAGTTTCCTTTCTCTTTTTAATATTCACATGAAAATACTTTTATTGTTAGAAAGGAAATATTATTTGCGCGGTCTTAGAATTCACGATAATAGTTGAAAAGATTATCTCAAATATGAAATAAATGTCTCGTGCAAATATATTTTTTAATTTAAAGTGTTTTGCCAACTTTTATTTATTTGGCCTTTTTAAATATGACGTAATTTCCTTCATTTGTGACCTTTAACGCATAATAATGAATTTAGTATTTAAAAATTTTCTTTCCCTTTTAAAATTCATGTGTAACTGTAGTTTTTATGATGTAATTTTCAATATTTTTCTGATTTTTAACACGTAATCACTTAATTTTAATTTGAAAGTTTTTTTCTGTTTATAATAGCCACGTGTAAATAATTTTTATTTGAAGGAAATATTATTCTTTGCGTTATTTTTAAAATTGGCAACAATTTAAAATGATTGCCCTTTTCTAAAATGTGTAAAAAGTATCTCTCGAAATGCTGAAAATTTGAATTTAAAATGGAAATAAATCCTCAAAAAATGAGTCAAATTAAAAAGATAATTGCAGTCTGCACATCGGGAACTTCCAATGTATAAAATGATCTAAAAATGTTTAAATTCCTTTGTATAGTTTTTCTGCTATAAAACTTTTTTAATGGAACGATTTTGACCATCTTTAACATTAAATATCTCTTAAAATAACTATTCGATTTAAAAACTGTCTGCATCAGCGTGTTTATCAAACATGTCTCTATAATACCGCCGATTTTCATATTTTTATATGAAACAGTTTTCTTAATATTAACGAAGAAAGACCCCGGTCATAAAAAATATGGATGCCGATCTAGTAGGAATATACACGGATGATCTACGCAGATTTTCATTGGTCCATTTTTAAATCCAAACTTTTTTCAATTTCTACAATTAGTTCCCACTCTTCCTATATTTATTTATTTATTTATACTAGGGGCTCTGCCCCCTACGAGCTACGCTCGCCAACCCCCGTTCAGGCACACCAAAATCTAAAAAGCACGCTAATTTGATGGGCTTTAAAAATATTGAATTAAAATTAAAAACAAAGACAGTAGCCATCTCTCTAAACGGATTTCCATTCGTTTTCCTTGGATTGGGATTTTTAAGACCAAATCTGCTGCTGTTAAGAGATACAGTGACTATTTTCGTATTTAATTAAAAAAAATTAGTTAAACATTTGAAAATAAGCTAATGTAAAATGAATTAAGTAAACAGTGTCATTGTCTCCCGGTATCTTTTAACAACGCTATAAGATAGTTCTTTTAAATAATTCATTTTAAATGTATCGTTTCAAATCTGACGTAATTTACAGCAAAGTTTTATTTCTCTTATTAATATTCACGTGAAAATACTTTTGTTGTTAGAAGGAAATATTATTTGCGCTGTCTTTGAATTCACGATAATAGTTGAAAAGATTATCTCAAAATATCTCGCGCAAATATATTTTTCAATTTAAATTGTTTTGCCATATTTTTTGGCCATTTTAAATATGACGTAATTTCCTCCATTTACAAGTTTTAATGCATAGTAATGATTTTTTATTTTAAGATTTTGTTTCTCATATTCAAGTGTAAATATGGTTCTTATGACGTAATTTTCCTGCTTTTAACATGTAATCATTTAATTCTAATTTTAAAGTTTTTTCTGTTTGTAATAGTCACGTGTAAATAAATTTTTAATTTGAAGTAAACATTATTGTTTGCGCTGTTTATACAATTGGCAACAGTTTAAATTAATAACATTTTCTAAATTTTGTAAAAAAAATCGGCACAGATGTCATATTCGCCCCATATTGGCGCGATTTTTTTCTGACGCCAATGTCATATACGCAACGGGTACTTAACTGGCGACAGAGTGTCGATATTTTGCTTCATGTGGTAACCCGGATTATGTTGTTTATTCTGTTGATGTTTTCGCCAAATTGGCAATCGAAAAAAATCGCACCAATATGGAGCGAATATGACATCTGTGCCAAAATATCTCTCGAAATGCTGAAAATTTGAATTTAAAATTGAAATAAAACCTCAAAAGATGAGTCTAATAAGAAAAATAAATGGAATCTGCACACCGGGAACTTATAACGTATAAAATGATCTAAAAAGGATTAAATTCTCATGTATAGCTCTTTTGCTCCAATAAAACTTTTTTAATGGAACGATTTTGTCCAACTTTATCATTAAATATCTCTTAAAATAATTCTTCGATTTGAAAACTGTCTGCATCAGCGCGTGTTTATGAAACATTTCTCTATAATACCGCCGATTTTCATATTTTTGTATGCAACAGTTTTTTTAATATTAACGATGAATATTAACGTGCTTAAGCATTCAAACTGGAGGCCGATCTACCCGGAATAACTACGCAGATTTTCATTGGTCCATTTCCAAATCAAAACTTTTTTTTTATATATAGAAGGATATCTTGTTCAAATTTTCAATCGTTAATAAAATACTCATTATTCATCCTATCAAGTTGAAATAAATTTTTTTAGACTTGTACTGGATGACAATTGATGTTAATTAATTAATATTTGAAAAAACTGTATTAATTAAATTTTAATTAATTTTAGTTTTGCATGGGAAACAAAATGGCGGCCATTGGTTATTGAAGATAAATGAAAGTATTTTCAGTAAGGGGTTACCATAGGGGGGACCCTGTTCTATCGCCAAATACCGCCAAGTTTGTCGCCAACTCGGCGATATATCGCCAAATTTGGCGGCCAAAATGAGTCGCCAAAAGTAACACCAACTTGGCGATAGCTCTGATATTTTGCCAAATTTTCCATAGAGTTCCATTGTAAACCTACTTGCTTATAGAAAATCAACAAATTGAGATATTTTAATGCAACAAAAACTAATATTAGCTTAAGGGATCATATTAAATTTTTCTTTGATGACCTAAGTAGGAATTGACTTTAAAAACAATTTTTATATTACTTGTTTTATATAAAGAAGGATTAACCATTTGGAAAAATGGTAATTGTTCTCATCAGGGTAGGAAATCAAAAGCATATCTGAAGCTTTTTATTGGTTTAATCCGCCTTTTATTCGTTTTCTGATTGGCTATACAGTAATCTGTATTTCCCTTTACTTTCAACAGAGATGGATACTTCTGTTGCCACTGTGACAAGAAAGTAATAAAAACTAAAAAAAAAAAAAAAAATAAATAAAAATAAAAATTAATAACTCAGAAACAAATTGAGATACAGCTTTCAAACAAATTGCATTTAAAAGCACAATTTTTTTTTCTCTACACGACGGTGTAAAAAGTAATATTTGTGTGATGTTTAGAAGTTTAAGAATGAAATTTCATTTAAAATGGGTCGTCAGATTTCTTGGAAATCTGATACTGGAAAAGCCTTTTCCCGAACAGCCAATGAAATGCTTGGATAATACGTAAGTTTCAGGTGGATAATAAGTAAGTTTCAGGAAATCTTGCAATTTTTACGTGTAATAACACTATTAATGTTTAATTCATGGCGTACGTAATGTATGATCAGCTCCGTGCGATTTTTTGTCTTAAATTTTAGTCTTTGAAAAAATCATTTTCCAAATGGTCGTTGTAATTTGTTAAATTGCTTTTTTTGTTGTTGTTGTTGTTCCTCTCTTAGACAAAAAAACATTTTTCTAAATATAACCTATAAGACCCAGGGACTGTATCAAAATTAAAATTAGAATTTTATTAGGTAAAATAAATACCATATCTAAAAACTTTACTTAATTTCTATACTTTTTGTAATTGGAACTACGTTTCCTTCATCAGTGGTTTATGAGATAATTGAGCAGACATGTAATTTGAATCGCTTTGAAGGAGAGGAGGGGGCCCAAGTAGTGGTTAATCCGCCCCTGGATGCATGTAGAATCTCCATGCACAGTTTGAAGATTTTTATAATTTTGATGGGAAGTAGAACCATATAGCAATGAAGAAAATGCAAACCAAGTATGTTAAGAAGGTAATGTCATAAATCTCTCTATTCAAAAAAAAAAAAAGTAACTAATGCTGTCACCGCCGCCGGTTTTGAATTTTTTGTAACTGGAGGTCTTTCTTAGTTAATATTAAGGAAAATATTTCATACAAAAATACGAAAAGCGGTGGTATTATAGAGAAATGTTTGATAAACACGCTGATGCATACAGTTTTCAAATCGAAGAATTATTTTAAGAGATATTTAAGGTTAAAGCTGGTCAAAATCATTCCATTAAAAAAGTTTTATAGGAGCAAAAACTATACATGGGAATTTAATCATTTTATACATTAGAAGTTACCTGTGTGCAGACTGCATTTATTTTTTTAATTTGACTGATTTTTAGGGTTCCGTACTTAAAAAGTAAAAACGGAACCATTATAAGATCACTCCTGTGTCTGTCCGTCTGTCTGTCACAGCCATTTTAATCGTAAACTATGGAACGTGGACAGTTCAAATTTGGGGAAGTAATAAAGACCATTGACCCACATATTTTCAGATTAAATAAACATTCATAAATATATTTAGTAAAAAAGTAGAGGGGCTAATTATGCTACTTGAAAAAAAAAATCTTTTCTTCGTATATCATGTGGAGTATCCTGTGAAAGCTTTTGTAACGCTGAACTCAAAAATACATTCCTTTTAATTTTAGGTATATTTTCAAAGATATTGTTGAAAATGTAGCGCAAAAATATGTCCCCCCCCCCATTTAATTCCGAATCTACTGAAACTAAAATTATGAAAAAATTAGAGGTAGTAGACGTTAATATAAACCTTGCCGGAAAATTATAGCGATTACCCTAGGTCACATAGTTTTTGAGTAATTAGCATTTTTCTGTTATACACAAATTTCGATTTACGGGCATTCAGAAAAATTTATGAGCATCGCTGAATATACCTATCGTTGCAGAAGAATAAAAGCATTGTTGATAATGATTTTCGAAAAAAAATCTTCGGTAATTAGCTGAGATATTAACCCTTTAAGGTACGGTCAGGTCAGTTTGGACATACACAAGGACAGGGCGGCGTACTCTATGCCTAGTTAACGACTTTTAATGATATATATGTGTAATGTAATGTCCAGTAACAGTATAAAAGCAATAAACGTCAAATTGTTAAAAACATACTAATTTAAGGGGTCTCGGGACTCTAAAAAGTGGAAAAAATGAAAAAAAGACCATTTTCAACATTTAATGTTTTAAAATGTATATGATTTTAAAACACAATTTTAATTGGAATGAAAGATATAAGTATGTTCTTTCGTTTCATGTATTTAAAAAATTGCAAGATACAGAATTAGTATTTATAGGGGGCTCGAAACTGTTAGACATTTGTCGAACAAAAAATTGGCATAACATTTTACGCTCAGGATTACAAAATAAATATTGCAACTAGAATGAAAATTTTGGTGCTTACTTATACTTCAGATTGTAATAATTTCCCTGAACTTAAATAAATTTGTATTTAAAGCATTTTTATATTTTTAATGCAATGCTGCATTTAGCTAGTACAAAATTTTGAAAATTTCAACAGTAAAATCACCTAAAAAACTTTTTTTTTGAACAATAAAAAGGAAATTTTAGGTTAAGTTTATACAGAATAACATGGAATATATGTTTTGGAAATTTCATGAAAAAATATTCAGAAGTTTTTGAGGTATCGTGCACGTTATACCCAAAAACGCCATTTGGAAAATAATGACTTTAAAGTTTCGGAAACGCCGCTTCAGCTATTGAGCGGGTATAATTCTAAAAGCCAAAACTTCTGTTCTAATGGGAATTTCAAGGAAACAATTATATCAAAATATTCAGAAAAGATAGGAGTTTAAGAAATTTTAATTTTTTTAGATGTTAAATTTTGAAGCTTTAAGAGTCCTGCGACCACTTAATCCTTTCCGGCACGGAGTAATTCTATTTATAAACTTATGAAATAATGAACTGACACCAGAATTTATAAACAAATTTATTAGAAAATGCGAACTTGCTTATTTTCACGTACATGATAAAAGGAAAATTTTAATTAAATATTCTTGGTGCAATTTGTCTGTTTTGGAATTAAAATTAGGTGTCCGTTTTTTAAGGGCATCGCCCTCGAAATATTTAATTAGAATGAATCGCATAAATACTGTGGGATTCGCGATAATTTGCATTGATTGTATCTCTCAATACGTCTCGAGTGACTTTAAAAGTTAATTAAACACCTATCTTGAAAAACGCGGCACTGACCAAGGCGGCGTTGCACCTTTGAGACCTCAATTCGAAGCGCGCTTAGCACAATGCCAAATTTAAACTTTGAACAAAGGTTTTGTTTTAGATACACTGTAGAAATAAGGGTTATTACTACGCTGAATTTAGTTTCATGAAATGCCAAATGAAGTTTAACTATGCACTGCCTTTATTGTCAGTACCGAATTAAGTTCATCATAAACAGATTAGGATAATATTAAAAAAAGAGTTATACGAATAGCTATATTTGATATTGTTCCATATATCTCTTTGAACTTTCATGGTACACCCGATTACACTTTTATAATATATACAGTTATACCCAACCCTACGTTATATAGTTTTTTAAAAAGTCTTAGTATTCTTTTAGCAACTTTTTTTTTTTTTTTTTTTTTTTTATAATACAATTACAAATTTGTATATTTATTCTACGGAACCCTCTGCGCGCGAGTAATGCTCGCACTTGACCGTTTATTTGAGGTTTTACTTCTATTTGGATTTCAAATTTTCAGCATTTCGAGAGATATTTTTTACAACTTTTAGAAAAGGATATTATTTTAATTCCTACCCTTGCAAACCTCCAAGTGGAATTGTTTCGTGGTATATAAAATTTTTACAAATTAAGCATTTATAGATTTAAAATTTATGCGTCTATGTCTATTTTTTAACGCTGATTCCGAGTATGTAATTTTCGTAAAAATCAACTGAGAACATTTTATTTTATCAAAAAATCGTTTTTTAAAAAGAAAAAAATCCTTTCCAACGGCACATTATTTAAATCTAAGCGTTTCTCCACTAATTATTTTACTTCCGATTTTTTATTATAGGCTATATAAAATTATTAAAAATATGACAGTTATTATTATGAAATAGACTATCTGGCTTCGCCCGCTATCGGTCTGTATTTGTTAAATTTGCTGAAGTTGAGAAAAGCAATAAAGTCATCGATTTTAAAATTTCAGATATTTTACAGAAAGATGTAGGAATTTTAAAGAAGGGGAGGGAAGTTGAATGTCTAAGTTTCTTTTTTACCCTTCCAGGATATAACTTAGGTATTTTAAGCAATTTTTCTAACTTACCCCTGAAGGCTGTTCTCTACTGCTCTGCTCAACAAGCGCAAAACGTTTTGACATTTAAAAGTTCATTTTTTAACGGAAAGATATAAAATTGGAAAGCCTGACCATGGAAGCGATTTGGAATCGAACTGTGTTTCCCATTTTTTGATCAATAAGTCACCTATTGAGTTATAAGCGATTTTGATCCCGTGCCGAACACGTTTTTCACCCTTTCTTGAGTGGTTATTCTTCTTTCGCGCGGAAATTCGTTTCAAAACGCCCACTTTGACACTATTTTCTGAAAGATCTATTGCATTTGCAGAAAAACGAAAAAAAAAAAACAGCTCGATTACATAGTTTCTGAACAACACCTGCTAGTTTCATGCATTTCCGAACAAAAATAAATTGTAACTTATGTCATAAAGTTGCCTTTTTGAATTTGAGAACAGCCTTAATTAAACTACAATTAAATTCGATCTCCTTTGAAGGCTATCTCGTCGAGCCCGTCATCTTGGTGTGGTCCATTTTGACCCCAGACAATTACGGGGCATTCCTCCCCGGTGGTGTGGTGGATTTTTCATGTGACGTATAGTTTTAAAGTTCTTGGCCTATACATGGCACCCTCTCCCCTTCCTCTTCACTGTTTTTTTCACTACTAGAGGTGCGTTTTGAAGTTTTAAATTGTTCATTATTTGTTTGTTTTGTTCATTAATTTTGTTTATCTACCTACACCATAAATTTCCCCCAAAATTAAGAAATAAAATTACATAACAAATCTCAACAATTAGCAGCTGCTCCCCCATTTTCAACTTTCTGTCGCCAGGGGACGCTATCGAAAAAAATTCTCAAAATTTAAATTTAATTACGACATCATGTAATACCTTAAATGAAAGGTCATGTGCTCAATAATGTTATTCTTCACCCGCCCCCTAACTCTACCCTCACCCCTCAAAATCTACTCGATCTATGTAAGGATTTAATAATTATAAATTAACAATTTGGATTTATTAATTAAAGGATAAAGTGTTTTGAAAAGAATATTGAACGAAACCCTCTGTGCGATCTATGATCACACTTACCCACTTGTTTTAACTATTGCTGCCAAATTTGAAACAAGTTGGAAATTGGACATCAAACGTGGCAAACGAGTTGCGTAGTATAACTAGTTTTATAAATATTCAGATCTTGGTGCAATAGCTGTTGCACTCTTATGCAAAAATGCTTGAATACAAAATTTATTATGATTCTATATATTCAATTCAGTGACACGGAAGTAATACGAATCAATCTTAAAAAGGACGTAATCATAAAGGCAACCTAGAATCATTACCTATCATGGGATATCATTGAATTAATTACGTATGAAAGGATTTAATAGAATGAAGAAAACGTTTATTAATATCTTTTTAAGTTTTGATTCGATTTTCATAACATTTGAAATCATACATACTTTTATTTTCAACACCAAACATGGCATAGTAAATCTCAACAGCATATATCAATTACAGAGCAATACAGCTATATTAACGCGAGTTAGAGTTCGGTATGTTGCAATGTTTCGGTATGTGTTTTATGTAAAATGAAGTCATTCGCATCCTCTTAAGAATTCCACATTTACGATCCACTCATAAACATCGACAGTAAAGTATGCATAACACGTCACTATTGCGAAATAATACACAAAAGCAGCAAAAGGATGCCGTCATTAAAGAAACTCGACCAAAAAAAAAAAAAAAAAAAAAGACTTTATAATGATTCATAGGCCTTCATTTGTTTGTAACATTAATATAGATACTTAAAATTAGATATAGTTTATAATAACCCCATGTTTTAATAGAAATCATTCGTTTATATATTTTCAAAAGAGCACGTATTTTAATTACATTTTCTTTCAGTTGTTATGAAAAATTTGAAAATTAGCATTTTATGCTTGTTGCTTAAACTTTGCACACCAATGTATAATTTAATACTTTTGAATTCCCTGTATGCTTTCTGTAAGTGCTACACATAACTCATTCTGTTGTAACCATCTTCTTGTGCACCTCATTAATGTATATAAATTTCATTATGTTTAAAATATTGAAACACCAGTAAAATACATCGCAAATGATTTTCCCACAGAGACCTTAATCTAATGGAATACTTTTGACAGCCCCTGTAAATGAACTATGAATAGTACACACTTCATTTTCAATACCGAACATGCTATGTTGAATCTAACGTATATCAATTACATGGCAATCCGAGTATATTTACGCGAGCTAGAGCATAGACCGACGGCCAGACAAGCCTAATTCATACATTTTTAAATTATATTGGAAAGTGTTAACAATATAAATAGTTCAACATTTGTTTCTGGCTGATTTTTCATAATGAAATCAGCAAGTTCACCAATCCGTTTGTATTTCACAGCTACTCCTCCTAGAAAATGAAACGTTGGGCGATCAAATAAATGCCAGTTACCCGCATGGATCCGAGGATCTCAAAAGTAGTCTTAGAATTTAAAAATTTGAATTACTTTTCGAGATTGATTTTTGTTTTTGTAATTTTTAATGACATTTCTGTAATGATGGCAACTAATTTGCTCCATTTTTTTGGATAAAAGGGGGGAAAGGGAAAATGAAAGGATTATTAGATTTCTTTGTTTGACATTTTAAAATTGAAATTAACTTTTATTTGAACAGATAGTGAAAATAATATTGTAATTGAATTGTGTTTCAAGAAACACAAATTTATTTTCACATATTCGAGCTTCAGGGATCAGTGTATTTTAGAAAGCAAAAAATCGTGTGTAGACTGGAACATTGAGATAAATTCCATTGCCGTACAAAGAAAAAAAATCCATCGTAGCTTTTTAGGTGCGTTCGTAATTACTCGTATATAAATACGTAGCACCTATAGTCAGTGTCTGGTCCGTTGGTCCGCATGTAACAGCGCAAAAAATACCCAATCGAATGGTTTGAAATTTAAAATATATAATCGTTGCAGAATTTTGTCGAGTGATTTCATATTTTATGAAAATCGTATGTATAGTTCAATTACAGGGACAGTCAAATGTATTCTGTTACATAACGGTCAATGGGAGAAAATAGTTTAAATGCATTTTAATGATGTTACATCCTTTCGAACATAATGAACTTGATATGCATTTATGAAGTGCACTAAACTATACATTCTGTAGAATATGTGGTGCAAAGAATATTTATTATTCATTTACAGGACCACACAAAAGAATTCCGTTGCATAATGGTATAGGGAGAAACATTGTTTGCGGCATATTTTAATTAAGTTAAATTATTTCAGATATAATAAAATTGATATACGTTGCTCAGACTACAAGTTACTTCCTGTATAATAGAAAGTGCATAGTATTTACAAGGACACACAAAAGATTTCGGATACTATAATGCAGGGGTCTGCCCAGACTTTTCTCGCTGAGTCCTGTTTTTGTGAAATTGTGAAGAGCTTTTTTACATTTATGAAAAATCTAGTCCTAATTTTGTGAATTTGAAATGAATGTTATACTCATGGTTCATTTTTATATATTTTAAAGAAGATATATGTTTGTAAAATACATATATTTTCTTTACATATGTAAGAGTGACACGTCAGATTTTACTTTTAAATGATTAAATTTGTGAAAGATTCAGTTTAGAGTTGAAAAATTTTGTAAAAGGCTTACAAAGAATTTTGTGAAGGATCCTGTTTTGAAATGAAAATTTTGTGAAGGGTCTTTTAAAGGACCCAATTTCTTCCTCAACAGATCCCCGATAATGTATTCGAAGTACTGCATATTAGCGATGATTGGAAGTGTATTTTGACTTGCGATACGAGTTTTTATGTTTAACTAAATTTTTGCTTATTACCTTGCGCGCTGTAGGTCATATACAGGGCTACACAAAAGAATTCGTAAGCATTACTGAGTATGAAGGAAAATAGCTTAAATGTGGTTCTTAAACGTGGTATGCAACGCTGAACTAGTACATTTAGTATACTAAGATATGTTTGTAGAATATAGATAAAATGATACACAGGGTCTATGCAAAAAATTGGATACATGGCCGTCTATGGATGATAATCCCTGGAAGTGAGATTGCCGTAGTTTTATGTGTGTTTTAGTCTTAATTAAATTTTTGCTAAATAGTGGCGTGTAATAAATATAGCAAGTAAAATACAGAGCTGTACAAAAGTATTCAAGTATGCTTCCGTCTATTGGTACACATTGCTGAAAGTGAAATTTGAACCTATTATGAGTGTTTAATACTTTCCAACATAGTTGAAAAGTGTTTATGAATTCGGTTTTTCTTGCGTTAATATAGTTGAACTGATCCTGTAATTGATATATGTTACTGAGATTTACTATGCCATGTTCGGTATTGAAAATAAAGTATGTAACGTGCATATTTTATTTACAGAGACACTCAAAAGTATTCCATTACACTGTCTAGGGGGAAATGTATATAAAAACATAACACCTATAGTCGTCGTTTGTTCCGTCCGTCTGTCAGCCTGCCTGCCTGCCTGCCTGTCCCTATATAACAGCGCAAAAACTATCCAACCGAATGGTTTGAAATTTTATAAATATAATCGTTGCAGAAGTTTGTCTAGTCATTTCAAATTTTATGAAAATCGAATCAAAACTTATAAATATATTAATAAAAGGCTTCTTCATTCTATTAAATCCTATCATACGTCATTAATTCAATGATATCCCAGGATAGGTAACGATTCTAGGTTGCTATGGCAATTATTCTATTAAATCCTATCCCACATTATTAATTCAATGGTGTAGCAGGATAGGTAATGATTCTAGGTTGCCATGATTTTTACGTCATATTTTTGATGGAGTCGTATTATTTCCGTATTACTGAATTTAATATGTATAATCATAATAAATTTTGTATTCATGCATTTTTATATAAGAGTGCAAATGCAACAGCTATTGCACCAAGATCTGAATATTTATAAAACAAGTTATAGTATGGACACACCTCATTGGCCACGTTTGACGTACAATTTCCGACGTTTAATTTAATTTAAAGAAGAAAATAGATTTTCAACTATTTCCTTAAGATGGCGATTAAAACTTTTCACAGGGACATTAAAAAGAAAATGTTTTAGCGAAAAAAATTATTTTTCTCTAAGCATTTATTTTAATTCATAAAATATAAAATGCTTTTGAATAAATTCGCCAAAACAAAGTCATTTTTGTATAAGTTCATCCGAGGCTAACGAAAAAGGACAGGCTACCGTGGTGCATCCCAAGTGTCTTTTTTTTACAGACCGCTAGAGTGACGTGTTGCTCTTTTCGTACACCTGCATTGGTGCATTCGAGCATCACGTGCCTCCAGCGGTCTGTAAAAAAAAATACGTGGAATGCACCCGAAGTTCACCCGAGGCTAACAAGAAAGACAGGTTATCGCGGTGCATTCCACGTATCTTTTTTTACAGACCACTGGAGCCACGTGATGCTCGAATGCACCAATGAAAGCGTGCGAAAAGATCATCACGTCATTCTAGCGGTCTGTAAAAAAAGATACGCGAGATGCACCGCGGTAGCCTGTCTTTTTCGATAGTCTCGAGGTTCACCCAAATGACGTCATTTCTACCAGCTTTGAAATTAGAAGCGAAATCTTGGAAGAACGAAAAGCTTTTAGCAAATAAATTTATAAAATATGTTCACTTTATTGGGAAAGCTTTCTACTTAAATTTTAAATATAATTTATTACTTGAGGTATTGTATTTAATAAAATTAATACTATAATTCCCTTCTAAATTTAAAATAAAGTTACATTTCATTTTCCTCCAAAAAATAGGATGATCTCATGCAATTGAAAAGCAACACATCGTCGTTGACACGCAATTAGTATTTATAAAGGTCATATTTAAAACTATTTTCTTCTAGCGTCTAAAAGGAAACTATTATAAAAGTACGGGAGGCAGCGATTTTTTTCTTAACTTTTTACACAAAGTGATTTTCCATTAATTATGGGATAGATCTTACTTAATAAATCCCATAAACAGACGTCAGCTGTTGCTACAATTGTGAATGTGGTCTTCTGAACCTAAAATTCCCCCAGTTAAAATTCGGCTTCTATATTGTTGTGAAGCCCTCCACAATGAGCAACTTTAATCTAGATAAAATGCTAAAAAGTACACGCTATATGAATTTCAGATTTTTAATTATTTTTTATGTTATGCTATTGTTATATAGTTTGCATAAATTTTATATAAAAATTTTAGATTGGATGATTAATTAATTCAAAATTTCTTCATTTACGACGATAATCGAGATTCTGATGGAAAGTAGTACATCAAAATTTCCCTGACCACTTCAAATATTAAAAAAATTCCCTGACATTTTGCCTAATTTTTCGAATTCCCTGACTTTACTCTGACCCGTAGCAACCCAGAAGATCGCCACTGGTCAAAATAATATAATATCATTCCATCTGCCATGATCGGGTAATATTTTTAAAACAGGGCCAATTAGAGTGTTTTTAGAGCCTGCGGGTTCTGTACGATGGTTGGAGAGTAACTCGTAGGGGGCAGAGCTCCCTAGTTTTACACATATATATATATATATATATAAATATATAAAACCATTAATTAAACATTACCGACCATCATCAAAAACCGCAATATTGTGAATGAAATGACAATAAAAATGGATGCCACAAACCTATAATATACAACTGTATGTATAAAATAAAGTGCCTTATACTTAGTTACAAGAATTAATATGGAAGAAAAAAAGAAGAATATGGATACCGAAAAAATAATTGAAAAACTTGCATATTGAGTTACGTTTTCAAGAGTACTGAATTCAATGATATAAGCAAATCGGTTGTTTTCTGTCAGAAAAAAGTTAAAAGCTGAATTTTTTTTTCTCCTGTACTCAAACAATCAATATGACCAAGAGAATAGTTTCAAGATGAAAAGAGAATAATATCAAATGGCATGAAATGGAAAAAACAATACAACCTTTTAAATATTTAATTTATAGCATAAAAAATAGAAATATTACACAACATACCGAATAAAATCCCAGTTGTTTTCAAAATATCTTCCTGCACATGGTATCCAAAAGCACGATAAGATTAAGGTGAATTAAACAGTTAACACAAAAATTAAAACCTATGGATTCAGTTAATTCATTTTGAAATATCGTGATAAATTCAATTAATATAATATAAATAGAAAATAATTACAATATTTAAAATACCTAAAAACACTATTAAAAATTGTTTAATTTATATTTTTCAATATTGCCAATATTAAGCGTTCAATACCACCTGGTGTAAAAAATTAAAATTATTACTCTAACAAAATTTTGGTGCTGCCATCTATTATGTTATTTTAAAACTATTATTATTATTCAAATGTCACAAGATGAACCAAATAAAAGCTAATGAATTTAAAATATACCAACTGCATTACCACACAAATCCTAATATATAAATAATACCATATTATATATCATTATTCAAAAAAATTAAATAAATGAAATGTTAATAAAATTCTTTCAATATATTCTATTACCTTACCCATTTAATCTACACTGAGAAATTAAATAATTTTATAACATTGATAATATATAGAATATAGCTATATGCTAAAACATAAAATAAATTATATATAATAAAAATATAAAAAACTTTAATAATTACTATTAATTATAAAAAATAATAAATTAATAAAATGAACAGGAAAAAAATGGATGTTTATATATATATATATAAAGTAATTTGTACATATTTCTCAAGATTTATCTATTTCCTGGCGATCGATCTGATTAATAAAATGTTCCAGTGTGTAAATGAATAAAAAATAAACACCATGGCACCACAAGGATTTTATTAAAAACATCTTTTAAAAACCTCTTAAAAAGTTAAAATGACAATTATTCACATTTGTGCATTTTCTTCCTTATGTGTGTACATCGAATTTTACCCACTGCGTCGGACGAGGTCATATGATTCTGCATGATTTATGCCTATAAAATAAATAAATTATGAATGACCTCCTGCAACGCGGCGGGAGATTCATGAATGTGAGTTGATGCGACATCAGCAATGGACTTCGTCTTCTCCACCGGCGCAATCTCTCCGACCATCACAAACTCGGCTTTGCGGAATACAGCGGCCCAGCCTGCACCGTACGCCGCTAGAGCAAGTGGATTCAGTACTCGTCCCTTCAAAACCTGAAATGGATGAAGTATAGACTACATTATTTTAAGCGCGTAAAAAATAATTTAAAAAAATTTAGAACATAAAACAAAAAATTATTGACTAAAAAGTACCCTTTTCTTTTCTGCAATAAACAGAAAATGACATTTTTCTCCTAAACAGTGCCAATTTTATAATGCGAAATTGTAAAGCATATGAACTTACCTTTGTAAAACGTCGTCTCCAGCCTTTTTAAGGGAGGAGATCACCTTAATCAGATCGATATTGGGTGTTTTTTTTTTTTTGGTTTTTTTTTAAGCTGTAAATATTTCTTCAAATTAAACATTTTTTTAGAATAAATTGTACAAATTTTCGTTTACGTATTCCTTTAAATAATTTTATTGATGCATAATTTTAATTTAGTTTAATTAAGACAGGCTGATTAAGGATTTTCATTGACATACATGTGTTGCGCGCATAATTATAAAAAATATATTCGACATATCCACTTAATTTTACATATGTAATATTCTTACAATATCGTACTTTAACTTCAACCTAAAATACTAATTAAGTTTACAGATGAAAATATTTTTTTAGGCAATTAAACCATAAAGCGCCAAATCTATGATAAAATTTCAAAAAATAAATAAATAAATTGTAGGTACTTACTTAAAAATAGCTATTATAAAGACATATAAAATACAATATAATGCAAAATTTTAAGTTTCTATGTTACAGTAAAACCTCTCTAAAGCGACCACGCTCCGTTACAATAAAAATTGGTCGCTTCGAGAGGTGGTCTCTTAATGGAGGTCATGTATCTAGATTTTAATTGTTGAGAAAAGGTCACAATTAATGTTACTAAAATTTATTTTTCACATTAGGAAAAAATAAAGATTTAAGTATTAAAACATAAGTTAATTACTGCAGAGTTTAAACAATGAATACATTAACGTTTGCTTTGATTTTACGGTTTTATATTTTATAACTTTTATTTTCAAGTCCTTCTGAAGTTCTGTAAATAAATACAATTTCTTTTGGACGTGAACAAATAATGACGATTTCATTAATTCATCTATTTCTTTGAGAGTTTCCTGGCAGAATAGGACAGGGGAGTTTATTGCCGTCATTCTTAATTTGTCAACAAAGTTAAATTCATTGCCTAAAAAGGCACAAAGGGGTTTAAACACTTAAAAGTTACCGTAATTAAAAAAAAAAAATCTAAACTTAGTTTAGAAGTTTGATGAATAATGCGCTCTCCGGAATTATTTTTCTAATAAAACCTTCTTCAAGCGACCAGGAAAAAACTGAATTTGTTTCATTTTCTTCAAAGAAATGGATCACTCATGGAGGGAGTTCAACTGGGATGGTCTCTGAATAGAGGTAAAATGAGTATTGAGCCTATGAGAATAAATTTCGTTTCATGAAAAAATGGTCGTTCAAGGAGGTGGTCGCTTAATGGAGGTGGTCGCACAGGGAGGTTTCACTGTGCCTAGTTTTGGAAATAGGATGCGCGCAATGTCAAAAATATCAGATTGGAGAAAAAACTTTGAAGTTAGAATTCACCTTGACTTGGATAGGTTTCGCTCTACATATTTTATCATAAAACCGGTTTTTAATTGGAGTATCCTGATAATTTTTTAAAAAAAGTTTGGTAACGTGTTATTCTTTTATAATAGACAAAAAAGAAAATCACTTTTTAAAAAGTTTTAAAAGGTGATCTACCCCCTTAATTTGACAAAATTTACGAAGTTCATTTCATCAATAACAAAGGGAAACCGCTCTAATGATGAATAAAACTTTGGCATGAAAAATTAACTCCGTATCGCCATCTGTTGAGAAATGTATGAGCATTTTATATTAACTGCTGGGCGATAGCAGCAGTAAATAAAATCGTCTTTTAGAGTCCACTGTATAAGTAAAAACGATTTTGGGGTATGTTGCAGGTACGCAGTGCGGCGATATAAAGGGTTAGATTTATAATCAGAGTAAAACAGTATATTCAAGTGAAACAGATTCCACCTGAATATGCTGTTTGACTTCTCATCATAGTTTTAATTGATTGACTTCAATTTTGTTTGCGAATCTATAATCAGAAACGTCTAAAATTTTTATTGTATTATAGTATTTTATTATATGTCTTAAGTTTTATCAATTTTAACGTGATAAAAAAAACGTTCTGATATTAGCTTTATTTAAGCTAAAAACGAAAGAAATTACGCACCCGTTCCATCTGATGTGACGTCTTGAATCCATGTCAAGAATCCAGCTACTTGAGAATAAACGCCTGGACGGCCGGGCCTGCCGCAGCCATCTCCGTTGCTAGTGACGCCTAATAAGACCCAGCGTCCGTCTGCAGGACGCTGGCAAGCCATTGGACCTCCTGAGTCGCCCTGAATAAATAAAAAAGTTTCGAAAAGTGACTTCATATTCCAGTTTAGTAAATAGCCATCAAAATAGTTGAAAACAATTGAATCGACTCTTTCAAAATCAACACAAGTCCATTTTTAGGTGCGTTCGTAATTATATAAACATGTAGCACCTATAGTCGTCGTCTAGTTACGTCCGTACATCTGTCCGCGTATAACAGCGCAAAAACTACCCAACCGAATGGTTTGAAATTTAATATACAGAATCGTTGTAGAATTTTGTCGAGTCATTTCAAATTTTATGAAAATCTAATCAAAACTTAAAAAGGTATTAATAAAAGTTTTCTTCATTCTATTAAGTCCTATTATGCGTCATTAATTCAATGATATCCCATGATAGGTAATGATTGAAGATTACCTGATAATAGCCGAAGTCATGTGACTGTCATCAACAGTTCCGGGCTGACCGCTTCACCTTTTTCATGCCAAGCGGCCAATTTGGTAATTTAATGTTAGACGGGCGCAGGTGATAAATCGCCAAATATTGTTCCATCGCCATCATGTCATCACTATTATAATAGTCCATTTCATGCGACTGTCATAAACAAATTTTCGCATGGTAAATTAAAACAAAGCTTTGATGTAGAAATTAAATGTCATGGTTTATGGTATCATTTATTACTTTTTTTTTCGTTTTTTTTAATGCAATAATTGAGAGTCATAAATTTTTATTATTTCAGTTTTAAATTAAAGCTATGCATTTTAAATAAAATGAGTGAAAGGTACTATATTTTAAATGAAATTAATGAAATACGAAAAAATACGACGGGAACAATGTTTGGCGATTTATCACCTGTACCCGGCTAACATAAAAATGCCGAGTTCATGGTCTGTATCAGAATCTTCGGATTTGGCGAAGGATTGAGCAAGTAAATTTATGCATAAAAGTAGCGTGATACAACGCTTAGCATACATTTAAGGGAGACCAAACTGGTCGCCAAGGGCGACTTAGTGAATGAAGGTTACCTGATTACGTCCTATTTAAGAAGCAGGCCTATTATTTCCGTATGACTGAATTTAATATGTATAATCGTAATAAATTTTGTATTCATGCATTTTTGCATAAGAGTGTAACAGCTATTGCACCAAGATCTCAATATTTGTAAAACTAATTATAGTACGAACTCTCATTTGCCACGTTTGACGTACAATTTCAGACTTGTTTTTTTCTTTTCGAAATGCAAAAGTTACATAAATTTAGTTATCTGTTGAAACTCAAAATTGCCTTTTATTGCAAAAACAACATTAATCCATGGCAATATATTCCAATAGAAACAACGAAACAAGAAGAAAATATGATCGAACATGATTGCGAATATGAATACGTGTCTTAATGAATAGCTGCTAAAGTTTACGGATTTCGAATTACTGCTATTTCGCTATTTCCGGATAGTCATATTCGCTTACTTAATCACAGACTTCGGCCATTTAATAAGGCAATTATTATTCGGGAATAAAGGTGTTCAAATTTCGCAATATTTTGCACCTATGCACTTAATGTCAAGCTTTAAGATGTAAATGTACATTATTTGTTAACCCTTTCTGACGCGGGGTAATTCTGTTTATAAACTGATGAAATAATGGAATGACACCAGAATTTATAAACGAATTTATTAGAATATATGAACTTGCTTATTTTCATGTACATTATAAAAGGAAAATTCTAATTAAATATTCTTGGCACCGTTTGTCAGTTTTGGAATTAAAATTATGAGTCCTTTTTTAAGGACACCGCCCTCGAAAGAGTTAAACGCCTAATAAAAGCATGTTAATATCTCTTCTTTATCCTCTTTAGTGCACTAAATCCCATTCCCTGTAAAAACATGAATACCTAAAAAAGTTTTTTTTTTTTAATATTCTTATAAATAAATAACCGATAACCTACATACATATTTTTATCCTCTTCGCTCCCTGGGTTCCCAAATGGGGACCTCCGTTTTGTCCCAATTTATTTATGGTATTCGAACATAATTACAATTTATTAACCGAATGATATGTTTCGAAGTCTAGGATTCGAACTAATGCAAATAAAATAAAAATTTTGCTCTGAAGTCAAATGGGAGAAGAAATAATGTAACGCAGCATTAATACTCAGTAGCGAAGAGGTTATATATGTAGTGAGTTCAAAAAAGTTCTTAAAATCTCATCTCTAGCATTTGTGTGTAACAATTTTTATTGATTCCCGATTTGTTTTAAATCTTGGACTTATGATATGTAGTTTTTGAAATGGCCGATTCCCTTATGCCATGTTGCATAAATCTTACATACCAGACATGCATCTCTTCCGCCACGATCAAAACCTGCGCAGAACATGTTGGGAGTTATTCGATAGGCTGGCAAGAAAATACTACGCCTCTGACACTCGGAACTGGATATTACAGGTAGACGAACTTCTTGAAGACTATCAGCTGTAAGAAGAACAGGAGAAAAGAATTCAATAAATATATATATTTTTGTAATTCTTTATGTGAATATATATAAAATTTCAAATAATTCTTAGAAGAGATGCTTAATTTTAAGATAATGAATTTAGTATAAAAATCAAAATGGTGCTAAAAACAGGCGCGAATGCAGTTTAAAGGGATGCCCCAAGTAGCCTACTACAGAGTGATTCAAAATGATGGAACAAACTCTAAGAAGCAGTAAGTACTTTTTTGGCATAACAAGCAACACCGGAAATGAGATGTTTATGCTTTAAAGGTCATTTGCTCGCCAACAAGTGGTTATTCGGCAATTGTAAAAGTGGTGAAGAAGATTGAAGAAGGAAATCAGGGGGTAAATTTCATTACGGGAAGAAGAATCCTTTTATACAGGGTGATCGCGAATTCGTGATACATACTATAAGGATTGTACAGGACACTGTAACAATCATTTATTAGCCACCGGTATGCTATTTCTTTCTCTGAGTGATTAAAATGTAGTCTCCTAAAAATAACGTTTCGTTGTATAAGCTAGACGTGAAACAAAGTAGATGTATCATTGTACTGTTACATACACGACTGCAATTTTTTTTAACTTCTAAACATCGCACATTTTCGGTTTTTATACCATCGTCTTGGGAAAAAAAAGTCCCCGAGAAAAAAAAGTTTAATGCAATTTCTTTGAAAACTGCATCTCAATTTATTTTTGAGTTAATTTTTTTGAAGTTTTTAGCGACATTTGTTCAATTTTGGCAACTCAGGTACTCCATTTCTGTAGAAGGTAAAGAAAAAATTGTTGGAAAATAGTAATTACATCTTTTTGTTGCCATTTTCCCATAACTACTAGAAAAACGTAATTAAAATACGTGCTATTTTGAAAAAATATAAATGAATGATTTCTGATAAAACATGGAGCTATTATAAACCAAATTTAATTTAATTATCTATATTACAAACAAATGAAACCATAGGAATCATTAGATAGCCGATTTCTTTTGTCGAGTTCGAGTGACATCTGTATTTTTGGATTTGTATATTATTTAGCGAAAGTGACATCATATGAACATTTTTCTATAGATGTTGTTTAAGACTGGATCATAAATGAAGAATTCTTCAGAGTATGCAGAAGACGTCATTTTATGTAATATAAAAGCGTGGGTTTTAGGTATAAAAACTAAAATATGTTTTATATATTATCTATATTTATATACATATATATTTTTTTCATCGGGGGCCGACACTAAATTCTGAAAAAGCAGAATTCCTCTTTTCTAGTTGTATAAGAATGTATTGGCGCAAGTGATGCAGTGAAGCGCAAACACAGAACATACGACATGAAAGGAAAGACAAAGTGTTTATTGACAGCGTCGTTGACAAGTGCAATATTTCTTCAAAATTGCGTCCACCAACTGTGATACATGATTGGAAGCGTTAGTGGAGCGATTGACGTACGCTTCCAAAGATGCCAGGTAGTAGGAGAGCTGTTGAACATTTTTGAGTAGGTATTTGAGGCACCCTGAAAATTTGTGCAACACTTCTTTTGTAATGCCTGAATACAAAATCGAATGTCTGGCTGAAGGATCGTGGCCCAAAACCTGTGCCAGACACGTGTCAAGTGCCATTTTTTGACACTACCCAAAAAAGGTATTTGAGGCACGCTGAGATTGAAATAGAATAATATTTATATTTAGAAAAAAAAATGACAGACACTTTAGTCGGCCCAAAAACTGTGCCAGACACGTGTCAAGTGCCATTTTTTGACTACCCCAAAAAGGTATTTGAGGCACGCTGAGATTGAGGCACAATAATATTTATGCTTAGAAAAAAATATTTTGAAAATGACAGACACTTTAGTCGGCACAAAAACTGTGCCAGACACGTGTCAAGTGCCATTTTTTTGTCTGGCACAGGTTTTGGGCCACGATCCTTCAGCCAGACATTCGATTTTGTATTCAGGCATTACAAAAGAAGTGTTGCACAAATTTTCAGGGTGCCTCAAATACCTTCACTAAAATGTTTAACAGCTCTTGGACTAAGGTATTTCACGCACACGTGCAGCAACTACGGATATTCGAGCAACGAGATCCTCATCCGAGTGAACTGGAGTCGCATAAGTAAGACTCTTCCGATGTCCCCATAAAAAGTAATCGAGGCTTGATAAATCGGGTAGCCAAGGAACTGGACCAGCACGCCAAAGCAGGTGTTATCGTATTTTTGTGGAAGAGGGATTGCAAAAACTACTCCAAGATGTTTCGATTGCCCTTCGTAAGTGACTCTGATCTCAACATGATGGGGTGCCAGCTAGGGCTGGGCGATGTCTGGAATTATATATCATGATAAATCGGCATCTTTATACCATGATATTTCGATATATCGATATTATGACATATGAACAAACTAATAAACTATCAAGTAACGTATAAAACTGAACAAAATAATAAAATATAGTCGGAAATAGTCGGTATATTAATATAGTCGGGGGGAAAAAAAAGTTTTTTTTTCTTTTTTTTTTTTTTTGCGTGCTCAAGAAGTCAGAGACAGAGCAATGAAAATGAGCGGGCGCGCTTGCTGATTTTCAGAAAATAATTCAGAAAATTCAAAAATTTCTGTAAATCTGCTAATTGTAAAATTCCTACCTTGGACTATCCTCATCTAAATTTTCAGACTTGTATGTGTGGTAGATTTCGTTAGCCATCGCCGACACACACACAGGTAGAGCGAAAGTTTCTTTTATTAGTATAAATTACAACATTTAATAAATAAATACACTTATTCCAATGAAATTATATATAAGCTATTTAAAATTACTGTTAAAGTAAAATTTATTATTTCCCGGTATACACGTAAAAAGAACGATGTATCCGAATGCGCAATCTAAAGAGGCGAGAAATGTGTGGCTGCTGTATTAATGTAATATATGCTGCCACGGGCACTGGCTAAGAAGTGTGCGGGAGGGCCACTTGCCACTGCATCGCCGTGCATTCTGAAATTTAGTAAATCTTCTTTATATTTGAAAAAGTAAAATTTAATCTTCTTAGCAGAAAATGCAGAAAATTAAGGGTTAAAAGAAAAAAAGTACTAAAATTTCGTTGAATGAGGGAGAAAAAAAAATGTAATAATCCGGCTATAATCACTTCTTAAATTTTTTATATAATTCTTAAATTCCTACATTGCTTTTTGGCTGGTATGTTTAAACATTGTCTAATATGGTGGCGTCTCCGACAGATAATTCTTATTTTATTTAATTTTTATATTCTTCATTAAAAAAAAAAGCTCTGCCTATGCTGCGGCCCACAATCAAATGTCTTTCGAAATTTACCTTATCCTTCTTTTCGTTCTTCCGATTCCGAAGCCCATGTATGCTGTATATATGAAGCGTTAAATATTTTTTTTGCAACAGCGGATTGGGATTTTAATGAGTTACTGCCCTTCCAAATACTGGATATGCAACGCACTATCTTCCGCACCCGAGAAAGGCAGAGAGAGAGAGAGGGGGTGGGGGCGGGCGAAGAGAGAGAGAGGGGTGGTGGGGGGGGGCGAAGAGAGAGAGAGAGAGAAATATACCAAACCAAGTGCATATCGCACGACGCGCAGCAAACAATCATAATCGAACTTCCAGTTTTGCTAAATCCAATCCCTTCGCTTAAAAATAGTTCCACGGTTGCTACTCTTTTGTAAAACCTCAACAAAAAACTTTTTTTTTTTTTGCTGACTTCTATTCTAATTATATTTTAAGCTCGGTACTAACAATCCACAAATACAATAATTTCATTTTGTGCTTGTGTCAGGGTGCAATTATTATTGTGAAAATTATCTTGTGTGTATTTTTACCTGAACCGAAATATTTAACATGAATCCGAAGCAAAGTGAAAGAAAATTAATGCCATATTTTCATGTGACTATACGGTAAAATAGACTACAGTCACGCCTCTCGTTTTGAATTTTAAAAGGAAAATACTTGATTAAAAAAAATTCTGAATTAAAAAATATATCTTTTCCTAACCTTTAAGAGTCTATTTCTTATGCTTGTGCTAGCAGGAAAGTTGGATAAGAATCTGTTGCGTTTCGACCAATGTCCGCTTAACGGAAGAAAAAAAAACTATAACCCCCCCCCCCCCCCCCAAACACAGAGAAAATTGCGTCTCTCCTTTTATTGCCAGCACACAAACTTTAACTACTTAATTTTTCTGCCATGTTTGTTATTTTGAATTCTGGTGACATTAAATAAATAAACATCTAATTGTTCTCTCCCACTCCCCACAAACAAATGATGCCAGAGGCAGTAAAATACCAAATACTCACATATAGCACACAGCTGTCGATTTTTAAAAGAAACCGTGAGGAGAAAAAAAACCGCGCTTCACAGAAGTAAAAATATCTGCATTAAAAAGGACCCTAGAATAGACATTAATAAATATTATTATGGAAGTATTATTTCACTTATTCAATTAAACCGCCTGTTGCAAATAAAATATAATATTTTATTTCTTTGTCGCCCTGATTATTCGCACATTGTTGAAAAACAAAGGGCAAATATTCATCAACACGGCTGAAATCTAATACCAGAACGAAATTAAAATCATGGTATCCGATCTGTAGCATTTTGAGCTTTACACAGTCAATACTGCAAAAACAACATAAATATCCGCTGACGACAAATGTAAGCAAAAACCAGATGCATGATATTTATCACCCGTCCTATAAACATAGAAAAGATAACTTTTTCCCCTTTTCAAGAACCGTTTAGGCTGTGGGAAATCATACCGTTAATACCATGATGATATCGGCAACTGAGGATTCGGTATTTAATAAAACGATTGAAGCTGGGAGAATCTTGAGGAGTTGTCATGGTTTAGGCTGTGGGAAATCATACCGTTAATACCATGATAATATCGGCAACCGAGGATTCGGTATTTAATAAAACGACTGAAGCTGGGAAAATCTTGAGGAGTCATTACGGTTTACATCACGATTATGATAATCGCGGTTTACATCACGATTATGATAATCGCGGTTTACATCATGATTATGATAATCGCGGTTTACATCATGATTATGATAATCGCGGTTTACATTACGATTATGATAATCGCGATTTACATCACGATTATGATATTCGTGATGCACCGTTATATAGGATTTTTTGATATCGTTATCACGATTTATATTTTATATCGATTTTATCGGTTTTATCGATATATCGCCCAGCCCTAGTGCCAGCCCATTGCAGCACTGTTGTGATCCATTACCTGGAATCTCCTTTTCGGGCGCGCTGGATTGGGGGTACAAGTTTATGAGATTCCATGAGGATTTCGTCTCTCGAATATCTATCGACGCTGCCAGGCTTGTATTACTGTTGATTGACGCAATTTTGAATACTTATTGCAAACATAGCACTTGTCAATTACGCTGTCAATAAACATTCCTCCCATGTCTCTTTCCTGTGTTTGTGCCTGAATGCGTCACTTGCGCCCGTACATTCCTATATACAGTAAATCAGGAGCTTGGAAGAGAAAGGGCGAAATCGAAAAATCGATTTTTTTTTCTGCGTCAGATAGATGTAGGCAACACGTAGATAAATCGTTTTGCCCTGGTTCGCCCTTAGTATTCTCACAGTGTCGAGCTAAATTGAGTAGTATCCTATTCTATAACACTACTTCCAAAGCTTTGAGCTTGATTTCCCAACACCCCAATTTCGAGATTCGCCCTTTCTCTTCCAAGGTCCGGAAATGATCGTTACAGTATCCTCCATCAACAATTACAGTTTGGCCCAGGAATTCAGGGACACCCTGTATAAAGCTATTAATTTTCATTCTTATGTGGTAACATGGGGTGTATTTTACTAGCATTTATTCGAAGTTTCAACTTCAGAGACGATACCGATGTATGAAGCTTGTATGATCGGAGTTGCAAACAGCAATAGAAGACAAACAACGGCTGCATGTGGAACATTTCCCCCAACATATAGTTGACCGATCCTGAAGTATTTGTGCTCTTTCATCGTCTAAAGTGTGAATCAGATGTTTTCCTCGCTACCAAAGTTGGATATATAGAAAAGCGGAGACATCTCTACGGAAAAACAGGCGTATTCTAAATAATATTCTTAATAATAACAGGCGTAAAATATTCGTATTCTTCACGCCATTATAATTTATAAGAAATAAATAGAAAATAACTAACAAAATAACTATTTATAAGTTTCTTTAATGACAGGATTGAAAATTTGTGATATCTATTAGTGTCATACTGCCGCGAAGTAAACAAAAATTTCAACGGTTACATTACAGGCCATGAAACCAGAACCAAAAGCTAATCGCGAAACACCCCTCCCACTACCGTACTATTTCGTTCTCATCACGATCGCTGCGACTCCAGTGGCCCAACTTTGCGGCACCTTCTAATACTAGAGTGTATCCGCTTTTCTATATATCCAGCTTTTCTCGATACCTGGTCGTTCCAGGTGTGCAATAACATCAGGTTTAAAATAAGATACATATATTTATAGGTGGTAAAAAATGCATCCATACACAAGCACAAGATTTGTGGTGGTAATGAATATCACAAGATATGACGGATGCTGTTCGTAGGCATTCGCCGAGTTTGTAACGTTCAACGTAATCTCGTGTTTGTACGAAATTCATTTTCCGTTTCCTAGAGCACGCAGCGCAATAAGATTTTCTGGTAACTGTTATTTTTTCTGTTATGATTACATTTATGCTCTGTTCTTGTTCACGACAGATGGCGCCTCTGTGGCGTGCTTGTGTAATCGGCAAATCGCCATTCGATCGGCAGTCTTGTTCTTGCCGTCATGTAGTGAAGTTGTCATACTATTAAACCTACATTAATATTTCTATCTGCCTTCTGGCATGAGTTAATACATCACCTCTGATCTACGATATAACAACTGGCGACGAGAATAGGATGCAAATTTTGCTCTACTTTCTTGGGAAAACCTTCCATATAAGATTTCAGCTTCTTTATGTCAGGACATTCCTACAGCTTCACAAACAGAATCTGCTGATCTGCAGATTGAGGTTCCAACTAACACCCCCAAACCTCCTGTGCTCCCCTTAGTAAGTTCTCCTAATATAGTGGTCAATCCGCCTTCACCCCCCCCCCCCCAGTTCTGTCACCACAAGTTCTCACTCGGGATGCAGGTACTCCATTACTTAGGCGTTTGGAGCGTGTTAGATCCAAACCAGTACGCCTACAGTTATAGACGGTTTGCTTTAGTATAGACAAACTGTTTTATAGCTTGAACTGTTCTTTCGTGATAGACTGTTTGCTGTGAACTATGTGTATTTAAGACTCTCTGACATTTGTGTATTATTTAAAGGGGAGGGGGGGGGAATGTTATGATTACATTTATGCTCTGTTCTTGTTCACGACAGATGGCACTGCGGCGTACTCTGCGGCGTGCTTGTGTAATCGGCAGATCGCCGTTCGATCGGCAGTCTTGTTCTTGCCGTCATGTAGTGAAGTTGTCTGATACTATTAAACCTACATTAATATTTCTATCTGCCTTCTGGCATGAGTTAATACATCACCTCTGACCTACGATATAACATTTTCCACATGTCATTTTTACTTGTTAACATTCGCAATATAGGACAGTAGACACACAATGGCTATTTCCTGTCAATTCTTGTGCAGAAATCGTTCACGACTGCTAACAAGGAGTAATGCAATTTCTGAACGGTTTAACAAATGACCAGAAAACGTTCTGTATTTTCTTACAGAAGGTCTTACCGAAGTTGGTGGAAAATGTTCCAAGAGACGTCTGAAGACGTATGATTATAGAAAGATGAACTACTCTTTTTTGAAGAAAGGTAAGTTAACGACACTTTTTTTCGGGAGCCGATATATATAAGGCGGGCAATGCTCATAGCTTAATCGCCACAATCTTCAAATTACACATGTATTGATGTATTTTTGCAAGAATATCTGCTCCATGATACAGCCTTTGAATATGAAAAGGAATTTGTCGTAGAATTTTGGCCACTGCTCCTGCTATATGGCTGGTATGTTAGAGAAAATTCGGTAATTTCCCAGTTGCAGTTCTGAGATTTGTATACAATTGGTGGTCGTTCTTTTAATAAATTACTGTTATTATTTTTAAATAAATATAATTTCGTAACTCCTAAAACAGTCCTGTATTTTTGGAGTATTTCCTTTGTTTCATCACCAAGCGTTTTCTAACGCCTTGTTTTAATGTACTATGATGAAAAATGCTTGTTTTTATGTATGAAAGCAGTTTTTAAAGTTTGTTTCATGTGTTTTGAATCACTCTGTATATACTGTCAAACTGTCAGAAAAAAAGATAGTGCAACAATCGCAGTTTAAATGAATCATGTTTGTCTCAGCAGAATTATTTTCTAAAGCAGTAGATAGCAGTAATATGATATTAACTTTATCTTGATTTATAAAAACGGTTGATTGTATTAACTAGTTTTTTTTTTTTTTTTAGTGACTAATATACGTATAACAAATAATAAATGATTTTACATAAAACTAGCAAAACCCTCGGCTGGTGCACGCGAAGTTGTTGAAATATGCCAAGTGGTATTTTGTGTGTCTTTGAAATGGATGTAGGCATTATTAATTAACAAAAATTCCACAGAAGTCCTAATTTAGAACGTTTTCCCAGATATTTCGCACTTTTAAATTTCGATATATCATTTAAGGTAACCGCCATGTCAAGTTTCTAGTACCCATTATCACAAAAATTTTAGTTTAGAAAGTTTTCTTTTTCAAGCACTCTCTTAAATTTCGATTAAAAAAAAAAACTTTTGTGCGTATATCTGCGTCTTAAAAGTAGCAGCCATGTGACGCAGCCAGTTTCTATTATTAGCTATTCCATAGAAATAGCAATTTAGAACGTTTTTAAAGCTCTTTTAGCACATTTCCCACTTTTAAAATTTCCTTTAAAACTGTTGAGTGCGAGCATTTACGACTTAAAAGTAAGAGACGTCAAATTTCGAGTTTTAATAGCTAATTTTTTAGCATTTCCATAGAAATCGTAATTTAGAACGTTTTTAGAACGATTTCAGCCACTCAAATTTAGATATTTTTTAAAAAAACGCTTCTGTATGTGCATTTGCGTCTTAAAATTAGTAGCGATGTCAAATTTCAAGTTTCTATTCTCAACAATTCCATAAAAATCACAATTTAGAATGTTTTAGGACGCTTTTCGCGCATTTCTTCACCCTTTCAAATTTCGAATTTTTTTAGAAACCCTTTTTAGAATGTAATTACATTTTATAAGTAACTACCGTGTCAAATTTCAAGTTTCTAGCTCCTTCAGTACCACAAAAATCGCAATTGTAGAACGTTTTTCGCTCCTAAATTCTTTTAAAGTCAAAATTAAAAAAAAAAAAATTGCCCTGTGCGTGTATTTGCGTTTTAAAGATAGCAGAAATTTCAAGTTCCTATCCTCATTTCCATAGAAGTCGTAATTGAGAACATTTTTAGGACGCTTTTCGCGCGTTTCACCCTTTTAATTTTCGAAACCTTTCTTGGAGAGCTTGTACATCTTACAAGTAACTACTATGCCAAATTTCAAAACACTAGATCCTTTCAGTACCACAAAAATCGCAATTTTAGAAAATGTTTCGCTCCTACACCGCCTTGGGGATACTGGCACCGACGTAAAATACGAGTATAGCCTACGTTGGAGCAGGGGCTGTCACCATCGTTTTGCCATCATTACTTTTGAAATCGGTTAGGTCGTTCCAGAGATTACCCCTACAAACAAACAAACAAACGTTACTTCTTTATAATATTGTATGGATTAGAAAAACTCGTCTACAGTACACACACACATATTTTGAGAATAGAACTGTCTTTGGTATAACTACTTTTGATATTACTTACGGAAAGTATGCCCTATTTCGTAGAGCTTGCCCCATCCAACAACCGAGCAACTACGCCCGTGCCAAAGGGAGGCATCTTCAGAAGGAGAAGACGGTAAACAGATAGGACGCAACGTGTCGCTGAAAGACAGAAACAATGAATGCTTAAATGAAAACGTTTTATAACATGAAAGAAAAATCATGCGTCAAGCATAGATTATGAAACACTTTCCAACACATCCAGAATAATGTAACAAAACTTAAACGTTTAATAAGTTGCATTAGGATATCTAATTGAACCATTTAGAAACCCCAATTTCAATAATTTCCATTTACAGACAGAAAATTATCCGAATTCTTTGAACTGCCCTGTATATGATATATAGATTTGTATGGATAAACTACATGCTTGCAAAATTGAGTTCAATTAGGAAATATATACTACAGTTGAAAATTCCCCTTTAGCAGTTTCCACTAATAAGAAGAATGGTACACGAATTCTTTTGCGCATCCCTTGTATACGAGGTATAGAGTTTATACATAACAAATAAGGTTTTATTTTTTTTTAAATTTAAAAGCGCATATCGAAATTGAAAACGTATTTCCAGCTATTATTGCTCAAAGAGAATATTGTAATTAATTTCTTTTGTGTGTCCCTGTAAATAAACGAAAAATGCTATGAACGTCCAATTCTATAGTAATAATCTTACAGTGAAATTCAGTGATTTATATAAATTTCAATATATTTGAAATAGCGTAATATTCCGTAACCATATTGTTACGGAATTTTTTTGAGTGCTCCTGTAAATAAACTATTGATGCTAGGCACTCAATATTCAATACCGAACATGTCATGGTAAACATTAACATATATCAATTGCATAAAAATCCAAATATATTTACGCGTTAGAGCGTGGACAGACAGACGGTCAGACAAACCGAATTCATAAACCCTTTTGAACTATGTTGGAAAGTGTTAAAAATTGGGATTATATCTTTCAGGTGCGTTATTTATGTCATTATGTATAGGTGCCATTCTTTAAAAATATCTATGGTCACCGAATTAAATGATTATGTTTACATCGTGCAAATAAAAGTTATGTGAAAGGGACATACAAGAAAATTTCATCATAATTTAAGGCACAGGGTCTTAACATCATTGCCATTCAGAGAAGCGCCAAGTTCCCACTAATCTTCCGTGATAGGCGGGCTAATTGAACCCATGTTTAATACGTTTCGCACTAGAAATTTTCTTAAGAAGTGAAATTAAATAAGTTTCACATAGAAACCTGAAATTAAATAAAAATTCATTTGATAAATTTTCCGGTTCTAAACGTTGTTAAACTGGGTCAAATGAATCCCCATATTGCAGAAGATTAGTGGTAGCTTGGCACCTTTGCATTCAAAACAAGGTCACAGACATCCTATATAAATTTACATGCATAAATAAATACAACAACCTTATTTGAATTTGTTTTGAATGCAAAAGGAGAAGTTAAATTTCTTTCATATTTACTTTCAAATAATTTAAGGCATGTTAATACATAACATACTGATTTTCAAACAAATCGCACGAATTCTATTTTTTTCAACTGAGTGAAAAAGTGTGCAGGATCGGAATCGAACATAGAACCCCTGTCTTAGATTGCTACCAGTGGAGTTGCCTATGTGATGCCCATTTGATACAAGTTCACTGAGTTGTAAAAATGACAAGTCTTACGATTGCTTCGCCAATCAGTATGATTGTGTTGATCCTTTGAAATAATTCTGCTGTTCTAATGCTAAAAACTTACCAGAATTTACGAAAAAATTTCATTTGATCATAATGAAATTTTTCGTAAATAAAGACGAAATTTAAAAATCTTTTTTTTTGCGTAAATCATAAAAACAAAATTTTATTAAAAATTTCTGGGACAAATTGTGATTAAATTTGAGTGGTTTAGATAATAACCACCGCATTTCAAAGGGTTAAAGGAAATAAATAATTACTGTAATTACTGTTTTGTTATACTTTTGCTTATCTGTATTTCTTTACTTCATATTGTTGACTAAGAGGAATAATTACTTTTCTTTCATTTTATTATTTAAAATAGATTATTCTTTCTAGAGGTATGGGCATATTTGAAGAAGTCTTTCCGGCTTAGTCGGAAGAGTAGGATGATTTTTATTTTAATTTCAAGGTAAATACACAATAATTGATACAAATTAATCTCACTCCAAGTAAATTTATAATTTTGGTGAGAAATTTAATTTGCAGGGATATTTTTAATTCGACCTATCAAGTATAATAAAAGGCATAAAAGACAATGCTATTAAAAATGTTAACCTTTAACTGATGTGACTAAAATTTGTCACACAACTGATGTGATCCGGTCTCTCAGACCCCTCGAATAAAATGAATAAAAAAAATAACCTCAAATGGTTGAATTTACTTAAATTTTGTCCTAACAATATCGTTGTACTTCTCTTAGGAGCATGTGAATTAAATTGCATGAAAAAAGTATTTTATTCATATTATTTAACTTCAGTACAGAAAAGTAAAAAGCTGTAAAAGTGTTTACAGCTGGGAGTTGCGGGATCTGGGAGACCGCATGACATCAGTTAAAGGTTAAATACTTGATGAAAACAGTTTACAAATCGTCTATAATGTACTTCTGACACTGAAATAAAGCTCGCACGATTAGTAGACTGTTTCAATTATGTTCGAATTGGTTCAGTATTTTGGAAGTTATCATGAAGACAAGATAACTCAAGATCTTATAAGCTTTGGTTGGAAATATAATCTCATTTTTTCTGTTAAAAAAAATGAATTATTTCCTTTCATGGTTTATTTGATTTGCGTTTTATATGCTTTGTTTATATCTTAACCTTCTGTGGGCATTTTGAGAATCGGCCTTCAAAACTTAGCTTGCCATTCGCAATCAGAAATCAACTGTGTTTTACTTATATTGGAAATAATGCTCCTGACGAGAGTTTCACAATATAAGTTTAAATTTGTATTCATGTTTCTTACATTTCTTTTGTCATTTTTCCTATTACATTTTCAATTCCAATTTAATATACAGCATTTTGAATAATCAGTTTTTTGGTATCATAAATGATTTCTATAGTTCAATTTTTCGTTTGTTAAAATGGTTTATAATTACAAATAGTTTTACACTATATATTTTATTTATAGCTATATGTATATAAACGAAGTGATTGCAATAAGTATATTGTTAAAGAAATCAACCAAAACTGCATGGGAGGATCACTAACACACTCAATAATATCTAATCCTATATGATTATTGTCGGAACATTTGTTCTTGCATCTTGTCTCATTTTGTATTTTCTTCTTTTTTAGTTAAGGTCAATACTATTTACCTGAAAGGGACAGTTTGATCCATTCTAAGCAGGACAATGTCGTTGATGAAACCTTCATCTTCATATTCAGGATGTAATATAATGTCCTTGATTCTGCGAACTTGCTCATAAATAGTTGGTAGTTCTGATCCTCTACGGAGCACACCTAGTCGGGCTGTCCAGTATGCTTGTTGAGAACTGCAAGTGAATTTCTAATGTAAGAAACACTAAGAATAAACACTTAAGACAAGGGATTAGAGAAACGAGGCCTCTTACCCAGAGATGTATGAAAATGAGTTGGAAGAGGGGGGGGGGGGGGGGGTACACCTACATTTACTCCCAGTACACGGGAACAGGCGTGCGTTTGTCATTAATTATAATTTAAAAATTGAAAACAAGGAAAAAAGCAATTTTTTAACAGTTTAGAAATAATTGTGGAATGATAGAAATATAAAAATAATTTTGCCAATTAAAAAGACGTAGAGGGGGTTAAAAAACCCCGGCTTTGGTATCATAAGTGCGTTTTATCGTTTTATGCTACTTCTCCAGCCTCGCATGCATCAGGTAATGAGCAGCTTGTCTTCTCAAATCCTTAAAAAGATATTGTACTTTTTGTTTGATTTAATTCATTGAGACTTAACCCCTTAATCGTCGCGCCCGTGACTGTCACGGGCGGTGTAGATTTTTTTTCTTTTATTCAGATTGTTTATTCCCACCAATTTTTTTAAATAATGCAATTGGCTTTATTCTCTCTTCATTTTATCTGCCATTAAATGAAGAGAATACTTCAACTTGAAAAAAGTGGTGGCAATCAAACAATATGAATTTTAAAAAGTATTCGACACTTATCAGGCGCAACGATTAAGGGGTTAAAATGGAATTGAACATTTTAATGATGCCAAAGTTAAACATGAGTTATAGACCGGGCGGCGGCGACACGAATGACTACGTTATCGAGTTACGGGATGAAATCATGATGCAGTACAAGATTTTTAGAAGTAGATTAAGGAATGACTGGTCTGCCTCGACATTTCTTGGTACGATAGGCGCAGCAGCGGGCGCCAACTCGTGTACAAATGAAAACCCTATAAACATAGTATTTTACATTACATTGCCATATATACTACTTCGTATCGACTTTCAAGATGAATTAAGGGTTTAGGAAAAGATTATTAAGAGTACTTGAGGAAAAGACTGATTCGGCATAACTTGGTACAAAGCGCGAAGAACGGGGGGCGCCAATTCGTTTTTTTTCACAGTGTTATTACGTCATCGAGTTACGGCTTGAAATTTTGGCAAATGAAACATACCTATTATTACAATACGAATATTTCAGTCTGCCTCGTCATATCTTGGTAGGAGATGAGCAGAGCGGAGCGCCAATTTTTAATTTTGGCGGTATAATCATCTCATCGAGCTACGACTATAAAATTTTGCACATTAAAGGAACATATCAGTACAATAAGAATATTTCAAACTGCCGCATCATATCTTGATAGGAGACGAGCAGAGCGGGGCGCCAATTTTTAATTTTTGCGGTATAATCACGTCATCGAGTTACGGGATGAAATCATGATGCAGGACAAGATTTTTAGGCGTACATTAAGGAATGACTAGTCTGCCTCGACATTTCTTGGTACGTTAGGCACAGCAGCGGGCGCCAACTCGTCATTTTGGCGTCACTATCACGTCATCGAGTTACGGGATGAAACAAGTGCCAAATTAAAGGTGAAAAAAAGTCTTTTAAGAATATTTTGGTCTGCCTGCGCATATCCTGGTAGAAACCCCCGGCAGACTAAAATCTATAACAAAAAAAATTCATAATGTACAAATAAAAACCCTATAAACTCAGTATTTTACATTAAACATTCCGATTAGTACGATACGAATATTTCAGTCTGCCTCGCCATATCTTGGTAGGAGATGAGCAGAGCGGGGCGCCAATTTTTAATTTTGGCGGTATAATGACGTCAGCGAGCTAAGACTATAAAATTTTGCACATTAAAGGAACATATCAGTACAATAACAATATTTCAGTCTGCCTCGTCATATCTTGATAGGAGACGGATATTTTTAATATTTTTGAATGTAATTATTTATAATATTTATTTTTTGTATTATGAATATATAGAATTTTTATATATAGATATATCGTATTTAAATAAAGATAGATTATAATATATAGAATTATTAATATATAGAATTATGATTATTTATAATATTTATGAATATTTTTTCAATATTTTTAATCTGATATACAAAAATTAAATTTAATCACGAAGTGAATTCACAATGAAAAAAAAATATTTTCCTCTAAATAAAATTTTTAAGATAAGTGTTTAAACAGAATAAACTAATTCCTCGCTGATTCTTTATTCATATATATCTTTATTTTATTTATTATTATTATTATTTGTTAAAAAGAAATTTTTTACATGAAACAATAGTTTTTGTCAAGGTCTAGGTTTTTGTCTTAATAAACTTTTCCTAAACCATTAATTCATCTTAAAAGTCGATACGAAGTAATATATATGGCAATGAAATGTAAAATACTGTGTTTATAGGGTTTTCATTCGTACATTATGATGTATTTTTTTGTTATAGATTTTAGTCTGCCGGAGGTTTCTACCAGGATATGCGCAGGCAGACCAAAATATTCTTAAAAGACTTTTTTTCATCTTTAATTTGGCACCGGTTTCATCCCGTAACTCGATGTCGTGATAGTGACGCCAAAATGACGAGTTGGCGCCCGCTGCTGCGCCTGTCGTACCAAGAAATGTCGAGGCAGACCAGTCATTCCTTAATCTACGCCTAAAAATCTTGTCCTGCATCATGATTTCATCCCGTAACTCGATGACGTGATTATACCGCAAAAATTAAAAATTGGCGCCCCACACTGCTCGTCTCCTATCAAGATATGACGAGGCAGACTGAAATATTCTTATTGTACTGATATGTTCCTTTAATGTGCAAAATTTTATAGTCCTAGCTCAATGAGGTGATTATACCGCCAAAATTAAAAATTGGCGCCCCGCTCTGCTCATCTCCTACCAAGATATGACGAGGCAGACTGAAATATTCGTATCGTACTAATCGGAATGTTTAATGTAAAATACTATGTTTATAGGGTTTTCATTTATACATCATGACGTATTTTTTTGTTATAGATTTTAGTCTGCCGGGGGTTTCTACCAGGATATGCGCAGGCAGACCAAAATATTCTTAAGACTTTTTTTCACCTTTAATTTGGCACCGGTTTCATCCTGTAACTCGATGACGTGATAGTGACGCCAAAATGACGAGTTGGCGCCCGCTGTTGCGCCTAACGTACTAAGAAATGTCGAGGCAAACCAGTCATTCTTTAATGTACGCCTAAAAATCTTGTCCTGCATCATGATTTCATCCCGTAACTCTATGACGTGATTATACCGCAAAAATTAAAAATTGGCGCCCCGCTCTGCTCGTCTCGTACCAAGATATGACGAGGCAGACTGAAATATTCTTATTGTACTGATATGTTCCTTTAATGTGCAAAATTTTAAAGTCGTAGCTCGATGAGGTGATTATACCGCCAAAATTAAGAATTGGCGCCCCGTTCTGCTTATCTCCTACCAAGACATGACGATGCAGACTGAAATATTTGTATTGTAATAATCGGTATGCTTCATTTGCCAAAATTACAAGCCGTAACTCGAAGACGTAATAACACTGTGAAAATAACGAATTGGCGCCCCGTTCTTCGCGCTTTGTACCAAGTTATGCCGAATCAGTCTTTTCCTCACGTACTCTTAATAAACTTTTCCTAAACCCTTAATTCATCTTGAAAGTCGATACGAAGTAGTATATATGGCAATGTAATGTAAAATACTACGTTTATAGGGTTTTCATTTGTACACGAGTTGGCGCCCGCTGCTGCGCCTATCGTACCAAGAAATGTCGAGGCAGACCAGTCATTCCTTAATCTACTCCTAAAAATCTTGTCCTGCATCATTATTTCATCCCGTAACTCGATGACGTAGTCATTCGTGTCGCCGCCGCCCGCTCTATTAGATATCACTAGAACTGCGCACTACGCGAACGTTAAATTTCAGCCTTTATTTAGGTTCGCATGCAGAGGAAAAGCATCTGAAATTATCAGATGTTAGAGAAGCAGCACACGAATATATGGATGAGCCATAAGTTATAAAGAAGCGGATATTCGTCACTTGACCTTTAAAGAAACGGGCGGTTTTTAGTAACATAAAGACATGTGCGACTCATTCTATGCTGCATTAGTTTTTAAAACCTAAATAACAACTTGTAATGATATCTTTTTGTTTAATGCAATGTCCAGTAGAAATGTAAAAGTAATAAATATGAAATTGTTCTAAAAAAACTAATTTAATTAGAATTAATATAACACGGACGATTTGTAGTAACCTAAAGACACGGGTGGCTCATTCCTTGCGCACCTTTTAAAGGCTAAATATCAACTTTTAACGCAACTTTTAAGGCAAATAGTGTCTAATTTCCAGTAACAGTATACATGTAATAAACATCATATTTATAGATTAAAAAAGGTACAATTAAGAAAGAAAAGAGACTACATAAGACATACTCGGGCGGTTATACCGTACACCAATGAAAATTGTGAACTTCAACTTTAACCTTTTCAAAGGAGGTGGTCATGCGCTCTAGCAACCTAATTTTAATTCAAAAACTGACAAATGGCACCATGAATATTTTAATAAAATTTTGCTTTACTAATGAAAGAGCAAAATAGCGGGTTTTTATTTTCTAAGAAATTTGTTTGAAAATTCTGGCGTCAATCAGTTATTTCATCATTTTACGAACATAATTCTTTTGCCCCTGAAAGGGTTAAACAATGGTTGAACATTAAAGAGACTTTAGGAAGAAGGTTAGTGAAGTGCAAATGTTCATTACGTAATTACTTTAGAATTCAGAACTGTTCTTTCCCTTAAAAGTTAAAGAAACCGTTATATTCAAAATTGAATTTGAAATAAATACATTATAATTTTTATTTTATATAAGTTCGTTCAGCTAATTTGCGGGCCCAGGCATTTTCCTTGTGATAAATCAGTCCCTGTCTAAGACCTTTTCGTATATTTACCTATAAAAACAGTGGGCAGCTGAAACAAGCCATATGTCACTGATGAGAGCGGCACCACACTGAAAGTCGCCTTCCCGATACAAAGCAGCTGCCCAAGGCCAGGATCCAGCACTGTCCGCGCTTCGTCCACCAACGATGCGACGTCGCTGCGATGGTGGAGCGGATGGGCGAAGACCACATTCTGTTTGGAGAAATACAGATTATTTCACATAACTTAAATAAGTAATGTTGACTTTTAAAATACCGGTACATAAATTAGCCAAAAAGAACGGTTTATTATGCGTTAGCTATATAGCCAAACATGAAAGTACGAATTATTATAAGATAGTGAAACACAACTTCTTTGCAAATGTTCGACGTGGTTCCCATTTGTTACTCTGCAAAGGCTCCATCGGTAAATCTGTTAGTATGGTCATCAAACCAAAAGCAATGCTGAATTGTGACTTCAGTTCAGGAATGAATTTCGGAAGCTGCGGGCTGTAAACCTGATCTTTATTAAAATAGTAATAGACTGAAATCTAGGGAGGGCAGGACTGCTTATAATGTTGGTCATGGAATAATATTCCCGTGACCAATACAAACAGACTTCAGCACTGAGGTAAGAAGTATATCTGATAACTTATAAAACAGTACTGGTATAATTAGCTATTCAACTGGTACCTTACAATTAATACTTCGCTAGTTATTCAGTTACTAAATTTTCCGATGTAACTTGTGTCCCCTTTGTAAACAGATAAAGTAAATAAAGGCAAAGTATAGAATCATGCATCAAATCCAGTGGCGACTCGTGACGCGTTTTTTTAGGGCGCTGCATAAACGGTAATAACTTTTACTCTTTTTTGGTTCCGCTATTTTTTAAATAGAAATCTTCGCTTTATTTATTCGTAGAAATTTTGCATTAATAAAAACAATTAGTGGTAACAAAAGAGCGTAAAGTTGGTGCCATGCATGTAGCGCTAAAAGCCAGTCACGAGTCGCTAGTGATCAAATAATAAAACAAGTGGGTAAGTGTGATCACAGATCGCACAGAGGGTTTCGTTTAATATTCCTTTCAAAACACTTTATCCTTTTGCAAAATCTGTTAGTTTCACATTTCGCAACCAGGGGGCGCACTCTATTCTACACAAACCTCTATCCAAACGAAACTCCGTTTTACAACCTATCCGTAGATATATTAGTCGAGGGAGTCGGGCCCATTGCACCCGAGATAGGTAGGCTCCCCCTGGCGGTAAAAAATGGAACTAAAATATGTAAGTCTATGGTGCATAATATGAAAGAGTGGTCAAAGGGGTGTCGGCAAAAGTTTAAAAAGTACCCCCGGGTGAAAAGAGAGAATAAAAAATTGCTTAAAATACACAAGTTAGAGCCCAGAGGGTTAAATATAATATTTATTTCGAAATTTTAGGATTTGTCGTTTGATATGAGGTGTTCAGCTATAAGTATGCAAAATTTCAGTCTCTAACATATATGGTTTCTGAGAACGGGCTCTGTGACGGACAGACAGAGGAGCGAGACGAATAAGGTTTCGTCAGATGAACGAAACCCTAAAAACTAAGCTATAATAGAAATTTCTGAACACTTTGGTGCGTAGTAATTTCATGCAGCATGTACATGACTTGCACATTTATATTTTAACATTGTTCCAACGTGAGAGTTTGTTAAAGTTTTGAAAATGGTAAACAGTAAAGGTGAGTCCAATTTCGTATAGTCAGTTGAAAGTGTGGCTTTTCATGAATATTCAGATTCAGAACAAATCTCTCGTTTACTCGACATCACTTGACTTGCTCGAGCACATAGCCCGAACTTAGGTATGAGATTTTTTTTCTGTGGAAATTTTTTAAAGCGGTGCAAATTCTAGCGATATCTAATATTTTTGAATGATTTTTTTGTGTGTGTGTGCATAGGATAGCTGAAGACGATCTACAACCGGGCTAGTTTTTACTTTCTTGATGGTTTCAGATTTAAAAAAAAATTACTTTCACTTTAGGAACCGGTTTTAAAATTAAAAATATCCTAAAAAAAACTATCACCAAAATCGAAAAAGTAAAAACTAGCCCGGTTGTAGATCGTCCTCAGCTATCCTACGCAAAAAAATCATTTAAAAATACTAAAATGCAAGCGAGATATTTGATAACGCTCCCACAGACTTAACATCAGCGTTTTCGTTTCTTCCAGTGACTAGTGTGGCCTCTTAAGAGACCACTTCAGTCTTCAGTAAATATAATTCAACAGAATTAAATTTCTTAATACAGCTTACATGCAACGGTTTAGCAAACATTTTTGTGGAAAATTTACAAAATTAATTTCCATGCAAATTTAACGAGAAATATTCAGCCAATAAATTTAGTATAATTTTTTTAATGGAAATTTTCAAAAGTTTTCGAATTTTGACGAGTTATCCCATGATAAAATATTGCAGTTATTATAAATTCAAGTTTTATTAAAAACTCAATTAATTCAAAGACAATTCGGGGGGGGGGGGAAAGTTTGCGCATGAGTGAGACATATATGGATAAAGCGATTCTGGCTCTGCGACACTTCAGTACAGGCAATGGAAAGTGGAAGGAGAAAGCAATGATGCAGTTGATTCACTTGCTAGATCTAAAACAACGAACGAAAATCTTTCATAAAGATGATATTTTCGAAAATAATCAAAAATATCCAATATTTTGATATATATCCGATATGTTTGATATACAGGGTGTCCACTCTCAATAGTGTCCAATGGCTAATTTCTAAACCGTTAGTCATTCCAATTACAACAAGAAAGAAAAATCATACTTTGAGCATAGATTATGAAACACTTTCCAACACTTCCTGAATGCTTTAACAAAACTTCGTTATTTAGGGAAATAAGATAAAGAAGACAACTAAGTAAACATTTTAGAAAACGCATAAAACATTTGAAAAACTGATTTCAGCAGTTACCATCCACAGCCAAATATGTATTCCAATTCTTTTGAACAGCCTTGTATTTGATCTGTAGGTTATACTATATAATTGGGAAATTTAGTTTAGCAAGAAAACACATAACAGGTTGAAATTTCTCTTTCAGCAGTTTATACTAATAGATGGAAACACACTTGAATACTTTTGTACAACCCTGTAATCAATCTAGTACCTTTATTACACGCCACTATTTAGCTAAAATTTAATTCGAAGTAAAACACTTAAAACTACTGAAATCGCATTTCCAGAAATTATCATTTATAGACGGCCATGTATCCAATTCTTTGCGTGACCCTGTATATCATTTTATCTATGTTCTACAAACTACAATACTTAGTAAACCAAATGTAGTTCAGGGTAAAAATGCATAACTCACTTAAAAACCACCTTTAAGCAATTTGCACTCATACCCAGTGTTACTGATCGTAATTAAAAATCTCCCGTACGAGGGCGCTGTGTCAGCGCCGTAATTTTATTTATTATTCCAATCGTCTGCGTGTTGACGATATATTGTAATTTATTTACTAGTGAGTGGAAACACTGATTTTTTGTTGTTATTGAAATGATGGAATGTTTTGACTTGGAAACGGCCAGAGAGACTGTTTCACTCTTAACAATTATTGTTTTAAAATAAAGAAATATACAGTTCACTGCGAAGAGTTCCTTAAAAATGGTGTCATTGAGTAACTTATTGTTTTATTCTTAACAGAAATTGGTCCTTCGAGGCCAAAGTAAATAGATTTATCGTTTGCTTTTAAAAGTCAAGAATCAGCGACGAGACTTGGTTTCTTCGAATAAGGTAGGACTTTTTCTTTAACATGTCTACTAAATTAAAAAATATTGACTAAAAAAGGAGTTTTAAAATGTAAAATTACTAAATTTGTGAGTGAAATTAAATTAAGTGACTCCGATGAATGCTCTTTAGAACTTGTAAATACGAAATGTGATCAATTCAATACAGAATTGAAAGAAATTTTTGATAAAATTTATTCATTGTGCGATGAAGAGGAAATTGATAAATATCTCGATGAACAATCATCGATTGAAAAAGAGTTACACGAAACTTGGTTAAAAAATTAAAAGAGCGAAACAAAAACAAACAAATGTTCTTAATGAATCAAAGCCAAAACAAGAGAATAGTGTAACGGAAGTTCGACTTCCCACGATTAATCTACCTTCTTTTAGTGGAAATGTACAGGATTGGATATATTTTAGTGATCTTTTTAAATCTAGCGTTGGCAATAATATCGCACTTTCGGGTGCTCAAAAGTTATATTTGAAATCTTCGCTTCATTCTGAAGCTGCCAAAGTTATACAAAGTATAACGATTTCAGATGATAATTATCAAACAGCGTGATCCTTATTAAAGGAAAGATATTCCAATAAAAGACAACAAGTGTTTGCTCACATTAAAAAATTAATGTCCATTAATTCAATACAAAGTGAAACACCTAGTGCTATTCTTAATTTGGCAGATACCGCCAGTGGATGTATCAGATCTCTAGAAATTCTCGATCAAAAAATTGAAGGGTTTGCGGATACAATAATAACATATATTGTGGCAGAAATTAGATGGGTCCACAAAATTATGGTTTGAACGTGAACAAAAAAAAAGACGAGCTACCAAAATTAAAAAAATTAATCGAATTTTTAAAAAGACAAGCGAGAACACTGCAAGTTTCCAAACCTCTTATAAATAATGTAACTCCTAAACGCAATGCTCAACAACGAATCACTAGTATGGTATTTACATCTAATGGCAAAACTCAAAACTATTTAAATGTGTTAAGTGTCAGAGTAATGAATTCTACGGTTTGCACAAATGTCCAGAATTCTTAAATCTTTCAGTGGCTTCTAGACATGAATTCGTAAAGAAAAATAATATTTGTTTTATAACTGTTTAAAATTCCACTCGGTTAGAAATTGTAAATCTACTTATTCTTGTCAGAAATGTATGAAAAAACATTCAAGTTTACTGCATTTCGAGAATGAAAATGAAAAACAAATTCAAAACAGCGATAGAAAAAATGAATTTATTTCTAAACCCGAGGTCCGTGATTGCAATACCCAAAACCAGAATCAAATCGTAGCGCATTCAAGTCTAGACCCGAATGCTGCAACATTTCACATTTCTAACGAAAGAGTATTTTCAGGTACATCTGTTTGTGAGATGAATTATTTAAGTTCTGGCATCTTATCAACTGTCATTGTTTATATTAAAAAAAATTTGGCGAATTTAAGCCGTTAAGAGGTTTGATTGATGCTGGATCAATGAGTAATTTCATTACGATTCAGTGTGCTGATTATTTAGGAATTAAGAAAGAAAAAATAAAAGTTGCAGTTTCAGGATTAAATGGCATCTCCGTGAATATTAACTCCAAGGTAAAAGCATTAATTTCGAACAATTCAAATTTTAAGGCGGAAATAGAACTTCTTTGTGTACCAAAAATATCGGATACCATTCCAGTAAATCGAATTAACGTTCCAACAGAACATTACCCTAATAACATTAAATTAGCGGATCCAGAATTTTACAAACCTGGAAAAATTGATGTTCTTTTGGGAGCTCAAGTATTTTATGATCTTTTAGAAGTCGGTCGAATTGAAGTCCCCAATTCTAATTTAAAATTCCAAAACTCGGTATTTGGATTCATTGCCTGCGGAAGCGTATTAAATCCTGACAATCAAATCACGCAAAATACTCATTGTGGGCTTGTTTGTAACTATGAAGATTTGACAAAAGAAGTTAAAAATTATTTCAGTTAGAAACAGAGATAAAAGACGATCCCACATGTACTGACGAAGATAGAGCATTAGAAATATTTGAAAAATCTGTATCTTATAAAAATAAACGTTACGAAGTTCCCTTACCATGGAAAAAAGATTGGCGAGAAATGAACGACAATTTCAAAATAGCCAATAATAGACTAAACTGTCTTAAAGTGAAAATGAAGCGAAAATTAGAGCTTCGTGCTCAATATTGTGAGACTTTGAAAGATTATGAAAATAAAGGAATCCTAGAAAAAATAACGGAAACGCACAAGCCAGTGGAGAAACCACTTTTTTATCTTCCACATCAACCTGTCTTTAGACAAAGCCTAACAACAAAAATGAGAGTAGTCTTCGATGCCAGCTCACATGATGTTGGCGAATTATCGTTAAATGATTGTCTTTGGTCAGGTCCAAATCTTAATCCAAACTTATTCGATCTACTTATCAATTTTAGATTAAGCAAAATAGCATTGATAGGTGACATAGACAAGGCCTTTCTGCAGATATCCCTAGCGGAGAAAGACAGAGACGCAGTGAGGTTTTTATGGATTGGAGATAGAGGTATAGAAATATATCGCTTCAACCGAGTTCTTTTTGGTATGAATGCTTCCCCTTTTCTTCTTGCTGCTACTCTAAGAAAACATATCAAGAAATTTCAAGTTAGATATCCTACAACAACAAAGTTATTAGATAGGTGCCTCTACGTTGATGATTTCATCGCTGGTGCTGACAACTTGCAAGATGCGTTAGAAATATCTCGAAATGCTGTTTATATTATGAGCGAGGCAAGTATGAAACTCAGAAAATGGTCAACTAATGATAACGATTTGATGGAGCAATGGAAACAAGAAGGGTTTGATACTCAGCCTCTACATAACCCAATTGAATTAGGATTTGACTCAACAAAAGTTCTAGGAATGTCTGGGCATACGAGTGAAGATTGCTTTATCGTAGATGTAAAAGGCTTATTAGAAATTTTATCAAAAAATGAAAACACCAAGCGCTTCATCCTGCGTGCTATTGGAAAAATATTCGACCCTCTTGGGTTGCTCACTCCTTATACTATTCGCATGAAATGCCTATTTCAAGATCTGTGGTTGAGGAAAATCGCTTGGGATGAAGATCTACCAATAGATGTTAAAGAAAAGTGGCTTCAATGGTGTTCTGAGATCCCACGCCTCTCCGACCTAAAAATGCCAAGAATTGTGCTAAATTCAACGAAAGAAGAAAATTCGGATGTGCTAGAGATTCACTGTTTCTGCGATGCTAGTAAGAAAGCCTTCGGCACTGTCATATACCTCAGAATTGTTAAAGAAAATGCTATTCAAGTTAACCTTGTGACTTCAAAAAGTAGAGTTACACCTCTTAAAAAAATCACTTTACCAAGATTAGAGCTATTGGGAGCTTTACTTGCTGCCCGACTAGGTAATGCAGTCAAGAAAATAGTAGATCATAAGAAGCCATCAGATATGTTCTTCTGGACAGATTCGAAAATCACTTTGTACTGGATTAGAGGTTCTAGTAAAAGATGGAAATCATTCATAGCGAATCGTGTCAACGAGATTCAATCTTTGACTGACTCCAATTCGTGGTTTCATTGTCCAGGAAAGTCTAATCCAGCCGACCTCCTTACCAGAGGCATCAGTGTTGATATGCTCTTAGAAAAGGACTTGTGGTTTAAAGGTCCCCCCTTTTTGAGAGAAACAGTTCTCCCAACTAATGATTGCAACAGCCAAAATTTGCCAGATGACTATTCTGATGAACTAAAAAACAGTTAAATGTGAAAATGATAACTCTTTAGTAACTCTAGCTATTTATGATAAAAATTATTTATTAGATTATATTATTAGTGTTAGTAATAATTATATAACTATCATTCGTATTTTATGTTATGTGCTTAGATTTATTCATAACCTTCGAAATGTTAATAGAGTGAAAAATTATCTTACTTCTAAAGAATTGAATGCTGCAGAATTATCACTGATAAAGATGGTTCAACAAAGTGAGTATCAGGAAGAAATAAAATGTCTTCAGAAAGGTAATTCAGTACCAAATAAAAGTAAACTAAATTCTTTAAATTGTTTCTTAGATGAAAGTAATATTTTAAGAGTTGAGGGTAGATTGGGTAACTCATATTTGACAACAAATGAAAAACATCCTATGGTTCTGCCAAGTAAGCATCCCCTTACTTTAATTATTGTAAGATATTTTCATTTAAAGTATTTACATGTAGGATCACAAACATTGTTGTACCATATTCGTCGCAAATTTTGGATAACTAATGGTAGAAACATCTGTCGCAAAATAACATATGAATGTGTCACTTGTTTTAAAAACAAGCCTGTATTAGCGAGCCAAGTTATGGGTGACTTGCCCAAAGAGCGTGTTACACCTTCATTTCCATTTTCCATTATTGGAACTGATTATTGCGGCCCTTTATACATTAAATTCAAAAATCAAAGGAAAGTAACATATAATAAAGTGTATGTATGTATATTCGTTTGTCTCTGCACCAAAGCTATTCATCTAGATTTCGTTTCAGATCTCACTTCTGCAGCCTTCATTGCTTGTTTTAAGCGCTTTGTTAGCAGAAGGGGAAAGTGTTCAAAAATATTTTCTGACAATGCAAAAAACTTTGTAGGGGCAAACTTAGAATTGAAAAGGCTTCACAATTTGATTAGACACCCAGATGAAGCATTAGCTGATTATTTTGCAAGGGAAAATATCGAATGGAATTTTATTCCTCCGAAAGCGCCGAACTTCGGTGGTCTTTGAGAGGCGGGGGTTAAATCATTCAAATTCCATCTAAAACGTGTAATTGGTAACGCGCACCTCACTTTAGAGGAATTTCTGACAGTAATTCTAGAAATTGAAAGTGTTTTGAACTCAAGACCTCTGTCCCCATTATCATCAGATTTCGACGATTTCGAGACTCTGTCACCGGGTCATTTTCTTATAGGTAGGCCCTTAACGTCTATTATTGAACCCAAGCTCACTGAAATTTCGGAAAACAAAAAATAACAAAATATAGCCAGCAAATATGGAAATTATGGAAGCGGGACTATCTGAACACCTTACAACAACGTAATAAATGGCAAATAAATAAAAACAATATAAATGTTGGTTCTCTCGTATTAATCAAAGATGAAAATATGCCCAGCACAAAATGGGCCACAGGTAGGATTTCCGAGATATTTCTCGGTAAGGACAAAAAAGTTCGAGTAGTGAACATTCGTCTACCTAACGGTACAATAATAAAGAGAAATGTAAGAAGTATTTGTCCCCTTCCAATTAATGGAAACTAATTTCCTTTAATGTATATATTTGGTATATTTTGAATATATTTGTTGTTTAATTTCTATAGTATGTTTTACTGTATTCAAATGTAAAGTAATTTTGCCATTTTTCCTTTGTTATTAATTATATCTTTTGCATTGTTATATGTAGTATTATGTAATTTTATATTATATATTAGAGTAGTTTTGAAACCTGCAGGTTTCAACGGTCGGGAGTATGTTACTGATCGTAATTAAAATCTCCCGTACGAGGGCGCTGTGTCAGCGCCGTAATTTTATTTATTATTCCAATCGTCTGCGTGTTGACGATATATTGTAATTTATTTACTAGTGAGTGGAAACACTGATTTTTTGTTGTTATTGAAATGATGGAATGTTTTGACTTGGAAACGGCCAGAGAGACTGTTTCACTCTTAACAATTATTGTTTTAAAATAAAGAAATATACAGTTCACTGCGAAGAGTTCCTTAAAAATGGTGTCATTGAGTAACTTATTGTTTTATTCTAAACACCCAGTAACCATTACGAATTCTTTTGTGTAGCCATGTATATGAATCATAGCATTTATACACACCATATACTATGCATAAATATAGTGAAATATAAAAGCGTATAACATAATTAAAAATGCATTTCCAGCAATCATCGCTACTGTACAGTACTTCGGATACAATATAGTATCTGAAATCTTTTGTGTGTCCCTGTAAATGCTATGCACTTCGTATTATACATGAAATAAGTTATATTAAACCTCAGCGACATATGGCAATTTCATTATACATGAAATAATGTAATATAATTAAAATACGCCGCAAACAATTCCTTATATCATTATGTAACGGAATTCTTTTGTATGGCCCTGTAAATGAATAATAACTGACAATTGCACCACATATTCTACAGAGTGCATATTTTAGTGTACTTCATAAATGCATATCAGTTTTATTATGTTCGAAAGCGTGTAACACCATTAAAAATCATTTTACACGATTTTTTCTCATAGGACGTAATGTAACGGAAAACTTTTGACTGCCCCTGTAAATGAACTAAACATGCTACAAATTTAATTTGAAATCGGAAACGTGCTATGGTAAACGTCAATAAAATCCAAAAATTTCAGGGCTATTCGAGTATATTTACGGGAGTTAGAGCGCGGCCAGACGGACAGACAAACCGAAGTCACAAACACTTTTCAACTTTGTTGGAAAGCGTTAAAAATGTTTTAATTGAGGAAAAAAATTATTTTAAAAATCGTTTTGATTAATAAAAACATTTCTTAAAAAGTTACGAAATTAAAATTTTTACAGAGTACCCCCCGTCCTGTAAGTTATATTTAATAAAAATTTCCCATTACACTAACAAGAAAGACAAAAAAAGTCCCATTCATCTAACACTAAAATTGATAGAGTTATAAAACTTTGAATTGCTTAACATATAGCTTTAATTTTTATTAATCAAGTTATAGATTAAATAATATAATAGCATTCTAAAATATGTATCATTTTGTAAAGAATTGCGACTGTTAGTTTTCATCATTTTATTTAACAAAAATTCTGTTATTGTTTAACATATATTTTAGTACAAGTTGTATTCTTTAATATATTAGAATGAAAATAGGTTTCAAATTTATATTACGAGTACAATGCTAATTTTACTCTCAAGTATTTTTTTTTATATCTATTATTTATATTTTTTTATAAATTTGTGAATGATCCCTATTTCGCAGCAAAAAAAGGTATTTAAACTTTAAACTGTTATTACTTTTAATCGTAGATGAATGGAACTTTTTTTTGTCGTCTTACTTATATTTTTACTAAATATAACTTACAGGGCCGGGGGGACCGTTTAAAAATTTAATTTTCGTAATTTAAGAAATGTTTTTATTGACCTAAATCGCTTTTAAAATACTAGAATTTTGTTATAAACCCAATTCACTGAATACGGTTAGTAAAAAGGATTTTCTTTTAAATTTTCCTATGTATTTAAAGAAATTTAATTCAAATTAAGGTCACTGAACAATTTTTCTACCATGGTGGTTAAAATGAAGTGTTCTACTGGATCCAGGGCTGCTAAGTATAGTGGGACATTCGTTCCCGAAGCGTTTTTAACACTTTCGAACAAAGTTGAAAAGTGTTTATGCATTCGGTTTGTCTGTCTGTCCACGCTCCAACTCCCGTAAATATATTCGGATTTTCATGCAATTGATAAAGGTTATTTAGGGTCACCACAGCATGTTTGGTATTGTATATATGAAGTATGTAGGATTAATAGTTCATTTACAGGGGCACTCAAAAGTATCCTATTACATTATGGTATATGGGGAAAAAATCGTTTGCAGAGTATTTTAATGACATTACGCTATTTCAAATGTATTGAAACTGATATAAATCACTGAATTTCACTACGATCACGTTAGAATAGGGCATTCATAGCATTTTTTATTAATTTACAGGGACACACAAAAGAAATTGGTTACAGCACTGTCTTTGAGAAAAAATTGCTGAAGTGTACGGTTTAAATTTCGGTATGTGCTTTTAAATTTAATTAATTTTTTGCATATTACTCGTTATATATAAATTCTATACCTCATATACACGTAGTATTGACGTGCATAGTATTGACGTGCCATTCTCCTTATTAGAAGACATTGCTGAAAGGGAATTTTCAACTGATGTATTTCTTAAGTGAACTAAATTTTGGCATGCATGTAGTAAATAGATACAAATCTATATATCCTATACAGGGCTGCTCAAAGAATTCGGATAATTTTCTGGTTGTAGATGGGAACAGCTGAAGTTGGGCTTTGAAATGTGTTATGCGTTTCCGTATGGTTGAATTAGACATATTTTAATTTTTTAAACGGTGCAGTTTTGTTACATTATTCTGAATATGTTGGAAAGTGTTTCATAATCTATGCTTGACACATGTTTTTTTTCTTTCTTGTTTACCATTAAACTAAATGCGTGAAAAAATCCATATAAATTCGGGTTTTCATTGAAGTACTTTGATTTTTGCCGTGCAAATCAGATAATGGCACTCTCGCCCCAGAAGAATCGCAGGAGGACATCTCAAGCGTTGCTTATATACGAAATGCTAGGAGCGAAGGAGTTAATTTGAGCTTCTCACTGTGTAGGTTCATATATGTGAGCCTCAATCTATCATACCCAGTGGGCGGAGCTCGCAATGCCTGTAAATAATTACCCATATTTGATTGGCTTTTGGCTACCGCTTATGGGGAAAATCTGAACGCTGATTAGCTATATAAAAAGAAAAGCGACATTTTGACGTTGGATGACGTTTGAAATACTTGCCTATTCTTTCCCGTTTTAAAACCGGTTACTCTAACATAATTGTAATCCCGATCTCAGAATGATATGCTTTGATGTCCAAAATGTCAAATAAAGCAAATAAATTAAAACTCTTGCTCTGAAGTCACATGAGAAGAAATAATTCAGTAATAATGAATAATATTACATTAATGCTCAGTAATGAAGACGTTAAAGTTCATATTCCCAAAATACAGACGAGAAACTATGGCACTCGCAGAAACATGAAATAAAATTTTATAAACCGTAATACAAAGTACAAATTTCTGAATTTATGGGAAGAACAAGTTGAAACTTATTAATTACCAAGTGTCTTGCATTGAACACGAAGAACTTCTTTTCTCTTACAAGATGTAGGCTCAAAGAGAGACGATGTTGAAGATCTAAATAAATGGGTGAAAGAAAAATTGAATTCCATCTATCATAAATTAATGATTTGCACTTTGAAATTATTTGACAGTACATCGTCAGACTCAAAATTAATAAAATAATAAATGTAAAAGTTAGTTGATTTGATATTTTAATTATTGTTTTTAAGTATTAATATTTATCTAATGAATTTATATAATGAATAACTTACTTGTTATTAGCTGATTCAGTAGAAATCTGGTAGTAAGAATTTTCAGTTTCAAATTGATCTTGAGCATGGACAGATGACGACATATTTCTAATTTAAGAAAAGAATTTCGTTAGTTTTATACGGTAGTGTACACATTTTTCAGTCTTTCTTAAGGGAAAGTGACAGATCTCGAGAAAAGTAAATTTCTCAGGAGAAGTAAAAGAAGATACGCATGTATTTACTGTAACATGAAATCACAGCACTTAGCTCTGCTTCTGCATGTAGCAGTAAAAACGTGCATAAAATCGTAAAACCCTTAAGAATGAAGACGTGTATGAGGTATTTTGGGGGGGGGGGATAATTTTACCTGTCCCTACACAATTCGCCCCCCTTCTGTGGTTACGAATGGACACATTGCGTAATAAAGCTATTTTCCAGATAGTTACATTTATAAAACTTTTCCTGTAGCAAGACACACCTATGACAAACCTATTAGTGGAATAAAAGCAAAATGAATTTTTGCGAGTTGTGTCACTTTTCTTGCGGGCAAGCGATATAAAATATGGATCATCATTTATTTTATTCTTTTTATCTTAATTTTTCTTTGGATTTCCTGATATGTCATAAAGAGCTAAATATTCTCCCTTTTAGACCTAATGCCGACAATACTCGACAAAATAACATATATTGACTATGAATTATGCTTATGTAGCTCCTCTGAAGAATCCATAAGCTATTTATAGTTTATTTTGGCATTTCTAATTTCCCGTCTCCATCTTTTGAATTATCTTTCCCATTTATGTTTATAGTTGTAATTTCATTTTAATGTTTTAATTTTTATATTTCCTTTGAGTTTCACACATATGATTTCATTTTAATTATATATATGTCAGTAGGTGTGTTTGTACACATGCACACACAGGTTATTCTTTCTGTGACCTAGGGAGTATGCCCGCATATGTATGTTTTTATATTTTACTGCAGTGTGGTCTAGCTTAAGCGGTATTGTTTCACAGAATTTCTGCGATTACGTATGGCAAAATTTTCTGTTATGATTACTGGTTCCACGCAGGCTGCATTTGGACACACTGCTTTACTGCATGAGGTGTAAAGTATTTTATGATAACATACCGACAAATTAAACATAATCTACTAAAAGTGTAAAACAGCGAATTTTGGAAAAGCAGTTGATATTTTATATTTTAAGTAAAAAGAAAAAAAATCCCTTTTTCAACCCCCCCCCCCCACGGTTCTGAATACAACAAATAAAAGTATTTCTGAAAAGGTTAAGGGGATTGAAAAATTAGGAAACATTTTTACCTATAGGTAAGAGCACTGCAAACGGCTTTTCCCAGATCGTTTATTCGGCGTTCCATGTCTGCTGATCGAGTTAAGGCATCCAAGCAAAGCTTGCCCCATTGCCCACTTCTTCGAACAATCAAGTATCCTTCAGAACGATAATCATAGGAATCTGCTCCTGCAGATGATTCAGCTAGATTAACTGTCAGGATAAATAGAAAAACAGTATAAGTAAAGGAAATTTCGATATTCATCATAGCATTTTTAGTTAGGACAGAGAAAATAACATGTATAATTTGAAATATTATAGTTAACTTACAAGATGGCTTACAAAAAATAGGGGGGGGGGGGCAGATTACGTAGCAATGTATGAAGATGTTGGCAAATAAGGCTATCTATTTCAAGGTAGGGGAAGGTGGGGTAAGATGACGAATTCCGCATTTCTCACAGTTAAATCATAGATGGTAGCACGTCGCGGCCACAATAAGAGTCCGATGGAGTCGAGAGCTATGCATGACTAGGAACATGAATCAAATTATGAAGTATTTCCCGTACCTACCGGGTTACCCAAAAGCTACAAATGAAATAAAACTTCAATAGTTCGATACATATATCTCAGAGAATTATTCTTTTGGTTCAAGAACATGCCACCAGATGGCACCATCAAACAATCTCCTTGTTGTTTACTGAAACAGGTTCAGAACAATTGGGTCCATGGCTTCATAGCTGTAAGTAGCAAAATGCTGCTGGGATTAAAAATCCCATATAACTCACTAATATTACAAAGGAATACTATTAGGAGCGTTCAAAAAGTAACAAGCCGGATGCCTAGGAACAGAAACTAGTGCATGTATTTCAGAAGTATTGGCCCTGGCTGTTAAGGCACTTGTCCCACTGAGACACAAGACGGTGAATGGCTGTCTCGTAAAATTCCTGGGGCTGCGATGTGAACCAGTTCCGCGCGTACTACTTGACATCGTCGTCCGAGGTGAATCGTTTGCCCCTCGGAGCCTTTTTTAGGGATCCAAAAATGGCGTAATCGCAGGGAGAGAGGTGTGGATTGAATGGAGGTGACCGAGAACCTCCCATTTGAATTTCTGCACGAGTGCCGTAATCGTGTTGGCCGTATGAGGCCTTGCATTGTCGTGGAGCAGAATGACCCCACGGGTGAGCTTGCCAGGTTGTTTTGACTTGATCGCTTGGTGAAGGGTGGTCAAGGTTTGCGAGTAATGCTGGGCATTCACTGTTGTCCCGTGCTGCAGGAAGTCTATCAGAAGGGGTCCGTCTTAATGAAAGAAGAACGTCAGCGTAACCTTTCCTGCACTTGTGTGGATGACCTTTGATTTTCTTGGTGGTGGTGATCCTCGATGTTTTCACTGGAGACTTTATCGTTTTGATTCTGGTTCGAAGTGATGACACGAAGACGCATCTCCAGTCGCTTACAACTCGAATGAGCGCTGGACGACTGATGCATGCTTTTGCTAGCTTTGTAGTCACGTGACCCTCTAGCGGCGAGTATGTGGACTTCCGTGCTCTTGTCGGAAACACTCTTTGTTACTGATGCAACAATATTATCATTCTGTCACCGGTTTGCACATTCCAGACTCCAGCTCGTTTCTTTTTGAACGTCTATTATACAATCAAAATTGCAACAAACTGATGTTAAATAGCTCAAAGTATTTCTTCATATTTGTAGTTTCAAGAATTCATCTGTTTTCTAATTGCGAGCGCTATAAATATAAAATTTACACTATCCAGCGTCTTATTCTACTTGTATGTTTCTTCTAATAAATGTTTTGTCAATTTTAAGACGGATCTACTTCAGTTGAAGAATTTACAAAACAAAGATTAAACTTTTATCTTTTTTACTATTGAGGAATTTCTTATCCATGCCTTCATATGAAATAACATTCCAACAATATATACAGTAGCACGATGCAATTTTCCCTGAAATCTAGAGAAATGCATTAGCAATTTTGTAATAACGGAAGTTTTATTGACAGAATAATTACATTATCACCAAAAAATGGCCTTTCAGCTGTGTTAGCAGTTTGTACGGCGGTGAAGCACATTTCACAACGGGAACTAGGGTTATAAATATTCAATTTGGCGGATACTATTACTGAGAAGAGCTGTCAGATGTGGCAAGACACTTTGTAGAGTCTCGAAAAGGATTTCTCCAATAACTATTCACACAGGATCGCTTAAATAGCGGCAGGCAGAAGTTTTCGGACCACTACAGTTCTAACTGTTGGTTACGAATGAAGCTATTTTGGAAATTTAAATGTTTAATATATATTTGTGCTACCTCTTAATTTACAGTTGTGATAATTATCAATTAATTAGTTATAAAAACATTTTAATGGCGACGATGGATTTAAATGAAATACTTTCATCGTTAAAATTCGACGGAAAATAATTAAGCCGAATGAAAATGGCTCAGGTTCCGATTTCAAGTTACTGCTACTGTTTCTAATCCTGCAATGAGCTTATAAATATCTTCAACAGAATTTTTCGAGCGTGGTAACAGACAAGTTACATTTACATTTTGCTCTTTTGATGCATTTCATAAATAAAAATGTTTACTAACTTCAAAGAATTTGATGATACAATAGAGTCGTTCACAACCTAGGTAAAGCGGTTGGAATAAAATTTCATTCTACATGATGTCAAAGAAGAAAAAAGGTTCCGGCTGTTATATCTTGTATGGGACCGAAATTGTATAATTTATTATGTGATTTATGTGTACCTAGAGATTGCGAATCTTTGAAATATGCTGAAATTGTTGATATTCTGCTTAAACACTTAAGCCCCGCCTCGAACAAATTTATTAAGCGTATTAAATTTAGAAAATGTTTTCAAAATGAAAATAAATCAATTCAAGATTTTGCTGCTAGATTAAAAAATTATGAGACTTTTTGTTCATTAACAGGTGATAATTTAAATGAAAATTTACTTGAGCAGTTTCTGCGCGGTCTGAAAAATGAAAGTATTCAGAATAAATTGATAACTCAAGTTGATGACTTAACTTTTGAAAAAGCTGTTGAGAAAGCTTCAGCTTTATACAATGTAGATATTGAAATTTCAGAAATAAAGCATAAAAATTCCAATGTAAAAAAAATTTCAAGTACTAAAAATGTACAGCCAAAGAAATTACAAAATTGTTCCCAAAAACATAATATCAACAATCATGTAACTACTACACATTCCAACGTGAATAAAGCTAAATATAAATGCTGTAGATATGGAAATTCCTCACATTTAGCAAATGTATGTAGATTTATAAATGTTACTTGCAACCTGTGTAAAAAAAGGCCACTTAAGCAAAGTGTGTAGAAGTAGAAATTTTCAAAAACAGGGTAATTCTTTAAATACAGTAAATGTTTTAATTGTGAAATATGATAAAGGATCAAATCCTATTAAATTTTCTGTTTTAATTGAAAACAAGGCTAGAGCTGATATGGAATTATATACTAGATCTGGAATTTCTGCAGTTCCTTTAAAAAGATTTCGCAGAATTTTTCCTCCAGATGTTCAGTTAACCTTCCTACCCTGAATGGGTCTAATCGACCCATGTCAATAATTCATATCATTCCATTCGAACCAGAAATATTTTTGTAAAGTAATATAAATAAAAGACACCGAAAACTAACGTAAATAAATACATTAAATAGTTTTTAAAGAAAATTCTGGTATGAAATGTTTTTATTAAGGTTGAGTAAAATTTCAACAGGGTAGGAAGGTTAAAAACTGCAACAGGTGAGATTTTTAAATCTGTAGGTTATGTTGAAGTAACTGTTACTTATGAAAATAAAACAAACTAGTATGTTGTGGCCATCACAAAACTTTCTTCTATATAAATCACGTCAATTAAATCATTTACATAGTACAAGAAATTACATCCATTTAGCACCAATTCATATCAAAGTGTATCTGAATTTGAAGTTTGATAAAAATTCGTGCCATAGTTCTTGAGATAGAGCTATAGCGGAAATTCTGAAAAATGTAGCTTAGCAGTGCCACCTGTTGAGTGATTTACACTAATACATAAACAGGAATAATTGATATCCTGGTATACATGGATCTGAAGTTCGTTGAAAATCTAAGCATTAGTTCTTGAGATACACCTATAGTGGGAAATTCTGAAAAATACAACATAGCAGCGCCACCTGTTGAGCGATTTACACCAAAATGTACAAAATGTCAATTCATGTCAAGGATTAACTGATTCTGAAGTTTGGTGAAAATTATTGCATTAGTTCTTGAGATACAGCTATAATGGAAATTCTGAAAAGTGCAGCACAGCAGCGCCACCTGTTGAGCGATTTGCACCAAAGTACAAACTGCACTAATTCATATCAAAGTATACTTGAATCTGAAGTTTGATGAAAATCCAAGCATTAGTTGTTGAGATAGAGCTATTGCGGAAATCGTAAAAATGCAGTATAGCAGCGCCACTTTTTGAGCGATTTACACCAAAATTTACAAAACTTCAATTCATGTCAAGGACTAACTGAATCTGAAGTTTGATGAAAATCCGTGCATTAGTTGTGGAGATTGAGCTATTGCGGAAATCGTGAAGAAGGCTGCATAGCAGCGCTACCTGTTGACCGATTTACACCAAAAACTAATCGGCACTAATTTATATCAGGGGCTAATTGGATATAAATTTTTATTAAATTCCGTGCATTAGTTCTTGAGATAGAGCGCCCACAAAATTTGTGTCACATACAGACAGACAGATGCACAGACAGACATTTTGTAAAAACATGTTTTTTGGAATCCCTGACCACGTGTAAATCCGTCGAAAACCGAAAGTCGAAAATTTTCACGAATCCAATACTTTCTTCTTGTAAAGATAGAAGAAAGTAAAAATGTAAAGTTGTATCTGATAAAAGAAGATAATTTCCCATTATTTGGCAGAAATTTGGTATCTGAATTTGATATTTTTCCACAATTTAAAATCTGTCTATGTAAATGAAATTTTAAATTATTCTGATAAATTACAAACTTTGTTACACGATTTTTCTGATTTATTTACCGATAAGGCTGGGGAAATTAAAGGGTTGAAGGCAGAACTTTATTTTGAAAAAAAAAAAAAAAAAATGCTACACTCGTAAGAGTATGAAGAGAAATTTATTAAGTTAAAAACTAAAGTTCAAAAAATGTTAAAGGTTTCCGAAGCTGAAAGTATTACGAAACGGAAGTTTAAACTTGCTAAGATAGAATTTAAATTATTCGGGGGAGATATTAAAGATTGGTTGGCCTTTTGGGCTGTTTGAAAAAATACATAATGATTCTGAAATCGCGAAAGAAGATAATTATCAATATTTGTTGCAAGCAACTTTAAAGAGTGCAAGGGCTAGAGAAATTGTCGAATCGTACCCCGCTACTGGTGATAGTTATGAAAATGTCACTAAATGTTTAAAGGCTCGTTTAGGTCTTACTGATATGTTAATATAAGTTTATATAGGAGAAGTGCTTTCTTTAATGATGAATAATACAATGGGAAAAGGTCCAAGAATTCCTCTTTTTAAATTGTACGACAAAATTGAAACATATTTAAGATCATTAAAAATGTTAGGTGTTTCAAGTGAACATTATTCTGCAATTCTTTATCCATTGATTGAATTCGTGCTTGCCTGTTGAAATATTGAGAATTTGGGAAAGAAATTTAAATTCCATCACTTTAAATTCAAAAGATGAAAGTAATAATAAGTTAGATTGCTTGATGAAATTTTTACGGCACGAAATCGAAAGCGAAGAAAAAGTCCGTTTGGCGAGAAGTGGGTTTAATCTAGAAAATGTAAACAAAAATATTTATCCTGCGTCAAGTAGGCGAGAATGAGACATTCCAACGGCTACGGAATTATACAGGGTGTTTATAAAGTCCGGGACCCATTTTGATGTTTAATAACTCATAAAATAATAAAGATAGATTAAAATTAATAACATAAATGGTTAGATAGACTCAAAAAGTTTCCCCAACCTTGTGAATGAATGTCCACGTGTGCCCCCTTCGTCGCACGGAGAATATCAAGTCGATAGTCAATTTCACGTCAGGGAAGGGGACGAAGGGGGCACACGTGGAAGTTCATTGACAAGGGTCATGAAACTTTTTGAGTCTATCTAACCATTTATGTTATTAATTTTAATCTATCTTTATTATTTTATGAGTTATTAAACATCAAAATGGGTTCGGGACTTTATAAACACCCTGTATAATTCATCAAAAATGAAAAGGGAAACGTGTGTTTTTTGTAACAAGTCACATTTAAGTTCCGAATGTAGACATGCTAATGGTTTATCTCATGAAGAGAAAAAAAACAAATATTAATGAAAAGGGGGGCTTGTTTTAAATGTTTAGAGATAAGAAAACACATATCGAGTTTTTGTAAAACGAAAATACCACCCTGTGATTGCGGTAGATTACATTTCAAAATAATGTGTCCAGCAAAAAATAATAATGAAAATCCGATTATGGAAAAGTCAGATATCGAAATTAAAAAAGATACTGTTTTATCCAATAAAACAAGTACTCGCCACGTACTTTTACAAACGCTTATTGTACGTCTTAGATGTAATAATAAGATGAAATATATAAGAATATTAATTGACTCAGGCAGCAGTAAATCATATTTATCAGCTTTTGCACTGGCCGAGATGGGATATGAATGCATAGGGAAAGATAAATTGATACATAGTTTATTCGGTGGCACAGAGACTGTATCATTGCATAAGAAATATTTGATCAGTCTGAGCGACTTCTTTGATAATTATCGCTGTCGTGTCGAAGTGTTAGATCAAGAAAAAATTTGTTCGAACATTCCTAAAATTCCTCGTGGCACATTTATAAGTGAAATTAAGAAACAAAAAATCTTTCCCTCTGATTTGAATAACCAGGTTGAATTGCTATATCAATTTTCACCTAACGAAATTCATGGGCTGATGTAGCAGGAAAGTTGTACACCGGAAAAATAAAACAACTGGTTTCTGGTTTAGTATTAATGGAAACACGTCTTGGTTGGACTATGATGGGAAAAACTGGCATGTTTAACGTATCCGATAGCACGAACAGCGTTATGTCACTACATGTAAATGATGCAAAAATTTCAGATTTATGGCGGCTAGACACACTTGGAATTCTCGATCCTGGTGAAAGCGGAAACAAACAAGAAATCGAAAAAGCAACCGAAGAACATTTTAATAGAAATATAAAAATAGATGCAGAAGGAAGGTATGAAGTGAGCCTCCCATGTATTGAAAACCATCCTTCATTGCCAACTGGTCGAAAAATCGCTGAACAACGATTAAGAAGTTGTGTTGAATCATTAAAGAAAACGGGAACGTTACAGGGGTATGAAGATGTATTAAAAGAATGGATACAAGAAGGCGTTATTGAAGAAGTTAAGGACTCCTGTAATGACGAAAGTGAGCATTACTTGCCACACAGATCTGTGATTAAAGAAGATTCTACTACAAGAGTTAGACCAGTCTTTGATGGTTCAACAAGACAAAAAGATTCGCCTTCAATCAATGATTGTTTAGAGAAAGGTCCTAACATTGTAGAACTCATTCCGACTATTTTAAATAAATTTCGATTAAAGAAAATTGGCGTGATTGCGGATATTCGAAGAGCCTTTCTACAAATTGGTTTGAATGAGAGATCATTTCCGAAATTTTTATGGTGGGAGGAAGGTGACCCCGAAAAGTTGAAAATTTTCCAGCATAAAAGGGTTGTTTTTGGCCTTATATGTTCGCCTTATTTGCTTGGTGCAACTATCCGATATGATTTGAAGAACGTACCTTCAAGATTTAAAGAAACAGCAAATAAGTTGTTAAAGTCTTTTTAGATAGATAACTGCGTCACTAATGTAGAAAACCATGAAGAGCTTGAAAAATTTATTGAAGAATCCAAAGTTATTTTCCAAAATGCTAAATTTGATCTTCGAGGGTGGGAGTATAATCTCCATAAAACAGAAGCAGAAAACTTTCCGTTATTAGAAGACAAGAATGTTCCAGTTTTGGGACTAATGTGGAATTTTAAATCTGATACTTTGAAAATAGATCTACGAAAAAAAATTGAAGACTGTACTATTGTAACGAAAAGAATAATTCTGGGTGCTGTTCATAGAATTTTCGATCCCATCAGATTCACGTGTCCTGTCACTTTTGGGCCACAGATTCTCCTTCAAGAATGTTGGAAATTGCAAGTTTCATGGGATACTGAATTGCCTGAATCTATTGCGAACAAATTGGAAAAATGGCGAAAGCATGTCTCTAAATTAAAGGAAATAGAAATCCCTCGTTGTATTATTTCCAATTATGAAGCACCAGAAAATCTGTCTTTGCACATATTCTGTGACGCAAGCAAGAATGCCTATTCTACATGTATATTTTTAAGATGTGCGACTGAAAATACAATATCTTGTAAGCTTGTACAGGCTAGGTGCAGAGTTGCTCCAATGGAAACCATTTCTATTCCTCGATTGGAACTACTTTCCTGTAATATAGGAGCTAGACTAGCACAGAGTGTGATACACGATCTTCAGTTGAAATGTATCCCGAAATATTTCTGGTCTGATTCAGCAAATGCTCTATATTGGATCAAGGGAGCTGAAAATTGGGCTCCTTTTGTTTTCAATCGAGTTAAAGAAATCCAATCATTGACAGAACCTGAAAATTGGTATCACATCCCTGGATCATTAAATGCAGCAGACCTCTCTTCTCGTGGTTGTAATGCAGAAACTTTAGCGAAATCTAAATGGTGGGAGGATCCGGAATGGTTGCGAAGACCGGAAGCAGAATGGCCGAAATCCAACGTTGTTCCTGATTTCAACATAGTATATTCCGAAAAGAGAAAAACTGTTATTAGCACAACGAATCATGAAGAATCAACTGAAAAAATTTATAACAGATTTTCGTCATACGACAAACTGATCAGAATTATTGCTTGGATTTCTAGATTTTTTACTAACTGTAAAGTGGAACGTGCCAACCGGATTGCTGGACTCTTAACTCTAGAAGAAATAAATACAGCTGAAATAGCTTTGTTAAAAATAGTACAAAAAGAATCATTTTTAGGAACTGAAGATAAAAGCTTAAAATCACTTCAGTGTTATGTAGAATCGAATGAACTACTTAAAGTGAAGACTCGCATTCTGATGAGAGAAGATAAAAGAAATTTCCGATTTCCGATACTGTTACCCAGTAGCCATCCAGTTGTGGAAATACTTATTCAGACAAGACATCATAGTTTAAATCATGCTGGTACCCAGATATTGATGAGTAATTTAAGAGAAGACTTTTGGATTTTTAAATGGAGGAAGACTGTTAGAAAGGTAGTTAAAAACTGTGTACGTTGTAAAAGATTTAATTCAAGACCTAAACCGATTATAGAAGCACCACTTCCGGAAGATCGTATAAAAGAAGCTGCAGTATTCGAAGTTGTAGGAGCTGACTACGCCGGTCCTTTACTTCTTCGAGGAGGTCAGAAAGCTTGGATAGTTATTTTCACTTGCGCCGTCTACAGAGCCATACATTTAGAGATAGCCACATCTTTATAAACTGACAACTTTTTGCAAGCTTTTAGAGGATTTATAGCCCGAAGAGGTGGACCAGCAATAGTATATAGTGACAATGGGAAAAATTTTACGGGTGCTGAAAATTTGCTTAAGAAAATCGATTGGGATGTCGTTTCTCAGTATAGCGAAGCTAAGAAGATCACTTGGAAATTTAATCCTCCATCTGCACCGTGATGGGGTGGGTGGTGGGAACGTTTGATAGGCATAATCAAAGGGATCCTTCGAAAAGACTTAGGACGAAGCTCTTTGAACTTAGAAGAAATGCAAGCTGTTATTTGCGATACTGAAAGTATTCTTAATCAGCGGCCTTTGACCTATGTTTCAGAAGAAATTGATGATTTAATACCACTTACTCCTCCTATGTTTTTACAAGACATTAGAGAATCAGGTGTTCCTGATCTTGACATTTTGGATTCATCGTTTATTAGTAAGAGACATGCATATAGACAGCGACTAAAACAAGATTTGAGGAAAAGATTCCGCACTGAATATTTGGGATATTTAAGACAATCCTCGAAATTTGACAAAAATCAGAGACCCGTTCAGATTGGTGATGTTGCTCTAGTGTCTAGTGAGAATGTTAAGAAACTTGAATGGCCGCTTGCCAAAGTTATTAAACTTTATCCTTCTAAAGATGGAAATGTACGATTAGTAAAAGTAAAAATGAAAGGTGGTGAATTTTTACGTCCTGTCCTCAGATTAATACCTCTAGAAGTAACTCATGAAAGAGGTACTGAACTGCATTTTATAGCTCAAAACTCAATATCTTCCGAACAGACTGTTCAACCGAATAGGAAAGAGTGTCCTTTAGATCTTACTTCTGCTAAACCCATGATAAAGCTGACTGGTAAAAACTGTTCTTCAGACCCTGCGACGAGTAAGCCGATGATCCAACGTTCTTTTAAAGACTGTAGATACTGTACAGTAGATACTGAACCTATTTTCCAAAAAGGTGTTGGTGACTCTCCTGTGGTGACTGTACCTGAAAAAAGATCCAGATATGGTCGTGTATATAAACCCAAAGTAAAGTTTTAGTTTCATTGAATTCAAAACTCAAAAGGTGGGAGTGTGTTGCGTTTTATCGCTGCTCCCATGGTCTTAATTTAATCGTTCTTATTTTGCGCTTCGCGCAGACGATATTTTTTTGTTGACAAATAATGTTGACGATATTTTTTTTTTAATGTTTTTAGAATTTTATGAACTGAACTGTAGCTACGAAATTTTATGATGTAAGATTTATTGAAACGAAAGTATGTTCACGAAAAGTTATGTGTTTTTGATGTTAAAATATATTGTTGTTATGTCTACAATTTGTCTCTGCCATTACTCCTTACACAGAATGAACTTTTATTCCGAAGAAATTTAAATTAGCCTTTTATCTCCCGATAAGATGAACTTAGGTAAGCCTAATCCATTTGCATGATTAAATAGTTATATTTTTAACTGTGAAATGAATATTGATAATTAAATATCAGTATAATAATATTGAACATAAAATTTTATAAACAGGGACTAGAATCAATATGATATTAGGGTTACTGGTTAAACAGATGAAATTCATTTAAAACGATTAAAGCAAGTATTAGAAAGATTAAGGGAATATAACATTTGGATAAATAAAGAAAAATCATTCTTTATGGCATATTCGAATACTTATTGAGGGTGTAAAGTTGGTAAACAAGGCATTCATAAAACACAAGATAAAACTGAGGCTATTTTAAATGCTCCAAGACCCGTAAATGTATCTCAGGTTAAAGCTTTTCTAGACTTAGTCGCATATTATGCTAAGTTTGTACCAAACTTATCTACAGTCGCACATCCTTTAAATAATTTGCTTAAGAAGAATGTGAATATTAATTGGTATTATAAGTGTGAACAAACATTTAAAAATATAAAAAAGAAATTACTTCTGACAGGGTTCTTACTAACTTTAATCCTAAATTACCTTTAGTTTTAGTTACTGATGCTTCTCCTTATGGTATCTCTGCAGTTCTTTCGCATGTGATGCCAGATAACACTGAAAAGCTTATTGGGTTTGTTTGCAGAATTTTGACTAATGCAGAAAAACGGTATAGTCAAGTTGATAAAGAGGCATTAGCCATTATATTTGGTGTGAATAAATTTTTTCAATATTTGTATGGTAACAGATCTACATTATTTACTGATAGTAAGCCTATTAGCTTCTATTTTTTCACCTTCTAAAAATATTCCTGTTTTATCAGCTGCTAGAATGCAACGATATGCAAGTTATTTACAAATGTTTAAATTCGATATTCGTTATAAGAAAACTACTGAACACGGAAATGTTGATGTTCTTTTACGTCTTCCATTACGTAGTGAAGATTTACCTCAACAATTTAATCCAAATAATATAATTGATGAATCTGAAATTCTTCAGATCAATCAACTTTCTATTTTGCCTTTAACTTCAAAATTTATTGCTTCAGCTACAAAATCTGATCCCCTTTTACGTCAAATTTTTCATCACCTCATTTCTGGTTCTGAAATTCCTAAAAATTTACTTTTTGGCGGTAAACAAGAATAATTTACTTTTCAACAAAGTTGTATTTTAGAAGGATGTAGAGTAGTTATCTCAGAAATTCATAGAAAGCAAATATTAAATGAATGACATTTTGGTCATTTTGGTATTGTAAAAATGAAGTCTTTAGCCTGCAGTTTTGTATGGTGGCCAGGAATAGCCCAAGATATTGAAGATCTTGCACGAAATCGCACTATTTGTGTAAATTTGAAAAATAATCCTCCCAAAGTAGATACACATCATTGGGAATGGCCTATAGCTCCATAGCAAAGAAATCATATTGATTATTTTGCCCTGTTATGGAAAAAATGCTTCTCTTAGTGGTTGATGCCCATAGCAAATGGCCAGAAGTTCTTATTGTTCCTAATACAACTGCAGAAAATACAATTACTTGTCTTTCTTCCCTTTTTGCACGACACGGTTTCCCTGTTTCTTTAGTATCAGATAATGCTAAACAGTTTAGAGCTGCAGAATTTGAGATCTTCTTGAAAAATCATGGTGTAAGACATAAGTTCAGCGTTACATACCATACAGCTACAAATATATAGGCTGAGAAATATGTGCAAATTCTCAAACGTGGATTAAAAGCTTTAGCTTCAGAATCTGGTTTGCAAATGAAATTGAATAACTTCCTTTTGCAATATAGAAAGATGCCTAATGTTAAAACGGGAGAGATTCCTGCATCTTTATTTCTAAAACGTCACATAAAAACAAAAATAGATTTGATAGTGCCAAGTGTTACAAATTGTGTTCATGATAAACAAAATGCAAAAAGATCCAAAGTTAAAACAAAGTAATTTGAAATTAACCAGAAAATAGCTGTAAGAAATTACACTCCAGTAGTCAAGTAGAAAAATGGTCGAATTATAGCATGAGAAGGAAAATTGCATTATAGAGTTCACGTTCGTTCGAATATTTGGAAAAGGCATGTTGATCAAATAACTAATGTAGGTTCAGCAATTTCTTTAGTTAATGATCCAAATTCGGAAGAAAGTGATACAGTAAATTTCAGAAGTGAAAATGAAATGGTGAAACAAGTCGATCATCCAAAAATACAGCCTAGTATCACAGATCTGCAACCAGTTGACTCTCATGATCCAAATACTCCAGGTCCTACACCAGCTGACTTTTATGATCCTGATTCTTCAAGTCCTAAATCAACTGACTGATTCAATACTTCCAAAACCTTCTGTTCCCTCTGGTGCCACAGTTGATGCTGCAGATTGTTTAAAAACCGATTCTTTTTGTTCTCCACTGGTATTTCGATTAGAAGATCCAATAGGTACAGAAGAGCTCCTGAACTACAATTAATTATTGAGCGGGGGAGAAATATGGTGTTTCTAGTTTAAATTGTATAGATGGCTGCATTTCACCCAAATTCATGAAAGTTACTTTGTAAAAAGTAAATAGAATGTTCTGTTTTGTGATCTGTTGAAATGTGGCGTGGGTTTGTTTTGTTAAGTGTTGATTAAATGTTTAATATGTATTTGTGCTCTCTTGATTTATAGTTGATAATTATTAATTAGTTATAAAAACATTTTTAGTTTTCTATTTAAAAAATCCCATTTTTTTTCGTGTATTTATGTGAAAACCATATCACACTACTGTTTGTACTTATTGGATTACAAAATTTCTACTCCTTGTGACTTTTAAATCAAATCACTCTGTATACTACTTTAAACACTAACTATTGTTTGATTATTACATATTGATTTTTGTCTCATTACTTTCTTCTATCTTTACAAGAAAGGTATTGCACTCATGAAAAACTTAGACTTCCGGGTTTCGTCGGATTTCTACGTTTTAGAAGTTCCTAAACACGATTTGACTGTTTTTAGAAAGTGTCTGAGTTTGTCTGTCTGTGCGACACAAATTTTATGGGCGCTCTACTTCAAGAAATGCACGGAATTGAATCAAATTTTGATTTAGTTAGACCTTGACATAAATAGATGTTGATTAGGTTTTAGTGTAAATCGCCCAACAGGCAGCGCTGCCATGCTGCATGATTCACGATTTTCGCTATAGCTATATTTCAAGAACTAATGCACGGAATTTGACCAAACTTCATATTCTGTTAGACCTTGACATAAATAGATCATTATTATATAAATTTAAAAAGCAACGTTAAAACTCCAGATTAAATAAAAATTCCGCAGACTAGTTTCGGTAGCGTTTAGCGTACCGTCCTCAGTGCAAAGAATAAAGGAAACTTGCTCATTGATATAGAGGAGAAGCGGATTCAACTGAGAAGTTCATTAACCAATGGGGAAACAGGAAAACCTGGGTACCAGTCAATGGGAGAATAGTAAAGGTAATGCCACCAGAAATGTGAAAAAAAAACGGTGGTAATTAAGCAAAAGAGGATTTTATGAAATATTTCCAGCAATCTGATAAAGGGGGAATAGCAAATTCACTATTAATAATATTGTCATAATTTTTGCAGATATGAAATGCTTCAAGAAAGTTAAGTTCGTGTACAGAAATGGGTTTAGAGATGATTTAGGCTGAATTAAAATCAAAAGAGTGATTCATCTCCCAGCAATGTTTAGCAATTGAAGATTTATTGGTTTCCTGTTTTTGAATATATTGTTGGTGTTCTTTAATACGAAATTTTAAACCCCGTTTGGTCTGTCCAATGTAGGAAAGACCGCACTGGCAGTTAATACTATAGATACCCCATGAGTTGTATAACTCAATAGGATCTTTGGCTTAGCATTATTTATAGGGGATATAGCATTATTTATATTTATATTAAACAGGCTTAGAATTATTTATAGATTATTAGGTTGGGTGTATACCGCCCAACAGGTGTTGCTGCTATGTTCTGTTTTACACGATTTCTGCAACAGCTACCAGCTAGATCTCAAAACGGACAGATTGTGATTTAATTTGGTTGCAAACAATTTGATTTATAAAGAAGAAACGTTTTGGGATGGCCACAACATGCTAGTTTTTATACAGATTCTGCATTAATTTCTGCATTGCTCACGAAATTCAATTGATATTATACGCGTTTGAGGACTTACCACACCGCCTTTCGTCTTGAGCTCCAGGGCAATCATCCTTACCATCACAAACCCGATCCTTAGTAATACACGTACGGGATCCCGGACATCGAAAATAATCAGCAGATGGACACCAAGCTAGACAGAATTGAGAAAAAGTAAAAAAGATGAATAAAAAAAAATTAAGTAGAACTTACTTAAAAATACCATAAAATGGGAAAAGGTTACCGCGCCTTTATATTTCTTCACTAACAAGGTCTTTGTATTTCTTCACTAACAAGGTCTTTGTATTTCTTCACTAACAAGGTCTTTGTATTTCTTCACTAACAAGGTCTTTGTATTTCTTCACTAACAAGGTCTTTGTATTTCTTCACTAACAAGGTCTTTGTATTTCTTCACTAACAAGGTCTTTGTATTTCTTCACTAACAAGGTCTTTGTATTTCTTCACTAACAAGGGGAGCGCAAGAAGCATTACGCTCCGATTTTGATGAGTGCAATCGTTGGAAAGATCTCTCCGTGGCGAGTAAAAAACGCAATGGAACTACCAGTCGCAAATCAGCCATTTTCGAGATATCCGACAATTTATGTCACACAATTTGTTTATTACAATGTATTTATACTGTTACAATAATTTTTGCTGTTAAATAGCTTCCTGTTAACTTAATTATGTTACTTATGTTTAGAAATTAAATATGCAAAAAACTTGGGAAAGAAATGAAGAGAAGTTAATGGCTGAAAATGCAGGGAGACTATTTTTATATTCTATTCGCACCACTATTTTCGAAAAAATAAATTTTTTAGTACATTTCTCTTGCGCATGATGTCAAAGTACATGTGAAAGATTTTTATTTGAGGAAGTGGTGCGATATCAAATACAAAATAGTCCCAACTGGTAACTTTGTAAATGTATTGTTTCGTGTGCTGTGTGTGTGTTTGTTGATGCTGGACATTTGTAGTGTTCACTGGTGGTTGAAGCTGGTCACAGCAAAAATTATAAATTTAACGATATAACAAACGTTACATCACGGATACATTATAATAAATAAACAAATTGCGTGACATAAATTGCCATCTCGAAAACGGCGGATTTGTGACGGAGTTTGCATTGAGTTTTTTATTCCCCAAGACGAGATCTTTCCAACGATACCACTCTCATCAAAATCGGCACGTAACACTTCTTGCACTTCCCTAGCAAGAGCAAAAAGAGTACTATTTTGTAGCAAATCAGAATCGGATCAATACTGGCGGACCACTAACACAGACGACATACACTTCATTAGTTGGCTCTTCCGCTCGGTCAGATTCTGCTTACAAAATGGTACCGCCTTTTCTCACTTGATGAAGTAAAACAAATATATTTTAATTTTATTTTTTTGAAAATCTGGAGTGGGTCCACTCGATTATTTTAACATTCTACAGTATACCATGCGTTCAAATAGCACTATAAAAATAATAACTTGGATCCTAATATTCCCAAGGTGAAATGTTTCTACAAGTGAAAATGATTTCGTGTTCTAAAGAAAGCGTGCACTTTCATTCGTAAAGCTCAAAATAAACATGAGCAAATACCAAGCGCGAGAGTGCGCTTTATGTCGAGAAATACCAAGCGGTGACTTTTGGCACTTCAGTTTATACTAACCATTGTTTACTATACGTACCGGTGGAGCACCGAAGCCATAAACTTCATATGGCTGTTCCATTCGGTCCGATTCTAATTATATTTTTAAGGGCACCTTCTACATTAAAAGACAAATGATTTTTTGTAAAAAAAACTGCATGATGGATCTTTTTGAAATTTCAACAGTTTATTGTACATATATTAAGGTATACACAAGAATTTTTTTATTAGATTTTGTTGCTTCTACTCTAGGTTATAAACAAATATGTTCAACTGCTTTGGAAAATTTCGTCTGGACGGTGGCATGATAGCGCCTTGTAGAATTATCTGAAACACAAAAATGAATTTTTTTCGTAAACTTCGTGAATATAACTTCTAGTTAAATTAAAGGAACCCATAAATTTATTTTTAAAAAAAGTTATGTAATGGCTGATTAAAAAAAAACTTTTTTTTTTTTTTGTTAAAAAAATTCGTTGTTAATAACTTTTTTTGGTACTTTTCGGTTAACCGGGCGCCAGTGTTATATATAGATATATATACATACATATTTGTATATAGACATATGTATATATATATGTATATATACATATATGTATATATAACACTGGCGGCCGGTTAACCGAGAAGTACCCTTTAAAAATAATAATAATAATTTTAGTAAAAGTTTTAATTCATATCGAAAACAAATAAGCTTTAATTTACAAAAAAAATCAAGATGATCCATTGAGTAGTTTTTTTTTTTTTTTTAAATCTTGCCCACCGTGTCAACCACATTTTTTGACACGGTGGGCAAGATTAAAAAAAAAAATACTCAATGGATAATCTTGTTTTTTTTTTTTTTTTAATTAAAGCTTATTTAATTGCCTTTGATATGAATTAAAACTTTTACTAAAATTATATATAAAAAAAGTTATTAACAAATAAGAACGAATTTTTTTTAACAAAAAACATTTTTTTTAAATCAGCCATTACATAACTTTTTTTAAAATAAATTCGTGTGTTCCTTTAATTTAACTAGAAGCTATACTCACGAAGTTTACGAAAAAATTATTTTTGTGTTTTAGATAATTCTACAAGGCACTATCATGCCCACCGTCCAGACGAAAATTTCCAAAGCAGTTGAACCTATTTGTTTATAACTTAGAGTAGAAGCAACTTAATATAATAAAAAAAATTCTTGTGTATACCTTAAGATATGTACAATAAACTGTTAAAATTTCAAAAACATCCATCGTGCAGTTTTCTTACAAAAAAAACCCCCATAAAAAGTGCTTTTTTTTGCCTCCTTGGTGAGGAAAGACAAATATCTTCAAAATGTACCTTTCTTTTACAAGAAATTTTTAAGAAGATAGCAGGAACAAATCGTCTTTCAAAGTAGTAGCACTGTTTTTGTTCCTTCTGGAGAAAGAGCTTTTTCCGAATTCTTTCATACCTTTTCATTTGCATGATGTTTTAATGAAATTTTTCCTTTGCTTTTTTACATCGATATTCAGTACTTCAGGAGGAAACTCAACAAGATAAATCACAAATGGTAATTATTACTTACGACAGTTAGCTTCATCCGATTTATCACTACAATCTTCGATACCATCGCAGATTTTCTGAGCTTGTCCCATGGCACGTAGAAGATCGGAGCACCCTAAAATAATTAAGAACAATCCTATACAGAGTTTCAGTACAAAAGTTACAAACTTTAATTGATAGTAGAACATCCGCACAAAGCCTTCTGAAAATATTGTTACAATATCTTCATTATTATTAAAATTATGGATAATAATGCGGCTCGGATTAGAAGGAAACACACTGTATTTTTGACTGAAATAGATTGTGCTACTGGTTTCCTAAATAAATAAAAATAGATTGCCACTAACACCCCTTATATAGTTTGTAGCATTGGTACCGATACACTTTGAACATGCTACATTCCTAAATAAATAAAAATAGATTGCCACTAACACCCCTTATATAGTGTGTAGCATTGGTACCGATACACTTTGAACATGCTACATTCCTAAATAAATAAAAATAGATTGCCACTAACACCCCTTATATAGTTTGTAGCATTGGTACCGATACACTTTGAACATGCTACATTCCTAAATAAATAAAAATAGATTGCCACTAACACCCCTTATATAGTGTGTAGCATTGGTACCGATACACTTTGAACATGCTACAACTGTTAAATAGGAACTGGAACTTTTTAAAGTTTCTTTTTCATTATTGAAGAGAAAAATTATGGTTAACGTAACTGGAAACTAAGAACAACTATGCTAACTTTAATGTTTGTTTATGTGATTTAAAAGAAGTTTTTTTCTGAAATAACCTTATTGTTAAGATATTATGAAACGTAAAATGTGCGTTAATATAAAACTCAAAATCCGAAAATAACTTTATTTTGACAAAAAAAAAAATTATTGGAGTCAATTATTGTATTAATTGGAGTATTAGATTAATCGGAATCATATTGTGAAACTTTTTAACAATAACTGAAGTGCCAGGGCCGAAACTAGCCTTTTTCGCACCCAGGGCAAACATGCAATTTGGCGCTCCTCCCCCCCCCCCCCTCCTCTCACGCAAAGTATATTTTAAGAGAAAGAGAGATTATATTATATAGTAGAGCAGTATATTTTAAGACAAAGAGAATTTTAACCGAGTTATTTTCTTCTGCTGGACTGATGGCTTCTATTATTATGAAACAGCCATTATAAATGAAGTGTTAGGTGAAGATGAAAGAGCAGTCGTAAAAAGTTAGAACTCCGATTTTCTGGTCAGAATGGGCAAAAAATGGTCATAATTTTTTTTGAAAAAAAAATTCTTGATCAAGGCGTCTTAAGCGTCACTCAAGCAGTCATTGAAGACTGCTAGATTACGGGATAGCATAAGAAATTTCAAAATATCCAGTCATGTTTATCATAAACGGCCCCTTAAACCATCCTTTTGCTGTTTAAGCATAATTTGAAAACTACTTGGAAGAAAAATGTGAAATTTTGGATTTCCATAAAGGACTTAATAAATCTAAATCCATAAAAAAAAATTGTAGGTTGCAATTCATATTTTTTTCGAATATTCATTTCATAATTCATAATTAATATCATAAAATTATAAAAATTGCAAATTCAACGCATTTATGTTTGGGTATTTTAATATTATTGCTACACAAAAAATTAGTACATTAGGAGTATAATTTCAGGAGATACTAATAAAAAGATGAAAATGTAATTTAACATTAGAAGCACTAAATTTTGAATGTTTATAATCTAACTTATCATTCAAATGACTTGAAATTTGGTGTCTAGGCATAGTTTGAACCGAAGATTTGAAATATCTTGTTAAAATTTGGTATTGCCATTGAAAAGAAAATGAAGTTTGGGTTCGTTTTAATATGCAGATGGCACCCAAAGCAAGTTTTACATACATCGTTTACAAGTAGACTTTATTTCCAATCGCCCGGTACCAGTAACTTTCTTTTACGATAATTTGTTGAGGAGTTAGTAGGGGTGTTTACTTCCCCCCCCCCCACGACTGTACAGCGTTATAATCACCACAAGTAACCTTATTTAAAAGCACCTGGACTGAATCCTTTAAACTGTATTAAAAAATAAATAAAAAATTAATTAAAAAAAAAATCGTTTCTCCGTTAAATTCAAATCCTAATTTATTACTAGAATAATTTTAATATATTCTAATATTATAATTTAATTAACATCTCTATTTCTTTTTAAAAAGTAACTAACGCTGTAACCGCCGCAGTAAATGAATTTTTTGTGACCGGAGGTCTTTCTTCGTCATTATTAAGAAAACTACTACATACAAAAATATTAAATGTGGTAGTATTATAGAAAAATGATTGATAAACATGCCAATGTAGACAGTTTTAAATCTAAGAATTATTTTAAGAGCTATTTAAATGTTAAAGTTGATCAAAATAGTTCCATAAAAAAAAAAAAAAAAAAAAAAAAAAAAAAAAAAAAAAATTATAGGAGCAAAAATTACACATAGGAATTTAATAATTTTTTCTAAGGATATACATTATAAGCTCGCGGTGTACAGACTGCATTTAATTTTGTAATTTGCCTATTTTTTAAATTTTTTATTAAAATTTTCAGCATTTCAAGAGACATTTTTTTCATATTTTAGAAAAGGTTATTTTTAATTGTTGCCAATAAGAATAATATTTCCTTTAAATAAAAAAAAATATTTACACCTGATTATTATAAACAGAAAAAAAAAAACTTTCAAATTAGAATTCAATGATTACGTGTCAAAAGCAAGAAAATATTGAAAAGTACGTCATAAAATTGTATTTACAAGTGAATAGTAAAAAAGAACGAAAACTTTAAAATAATGAATTCATTAATATGTGTTAAAAGCAGTAAATAGGGGAAATTACGTCCTATTTAAAATGGCCAAATAATATTTCAAACAGTTTAAATTTTACAATATAATTACACGAGACATTTATTTCATATTTCGAGAGGATCGTTTTAACTATTGTTGTCAATTCAAAGACATCGCAAATCATATTTCCTTTCTAATAATAAAATATTTTCACGTGAATATTAAAAAGAGAAGAAAAGTTTGGAGAAAATTACGTCAGATTTAAAAAGATACGTATTTAAAATGTCTTATTTAAAACAATTTTCTTATAACGTTGTTAAAAAATACCTGGAGGTAAATACTCTGTTGACTTAGCTCATTTTATATTAGCCGATTTTCAAATGTTTAACTAATCTTATTTAATCAAACACGCAAATAGCCATTAGATGTCTTAACAGCAGTTGATTCGGCTTTAAAACCCCTCAGTAAAAGGGAAATGAATGGAAACCAGTATACAGGGAGATCGCTACTGGTTTCTTAAGTATAATTCAATCTTCCGTAATCTTTTTAAAGTCGATCCAATTGAGTGTGTTTTTAGAGTCTGCGGTGTCTGAATGGGTGTTGGCGAGCGTATCTCGTAGGAGTTAGAGCCCCCTAGTGAATTGAATTGGCGAAAAAACACGGTGTTCCGATGTTCATCATCCTTCTCCTCGACATACTGCCGAATGAAGAACACGATGCAGAATTTGTTTATGAGAAGCATTTATCCGGAAAAGAATTTAAAAATGTTGTTGCCATAGATGAAGCTTGGGTCTATTTAAGCTATTGTAATAAAAAGAGACCCGTTTATTATTATCAAAGAAGAGAAAAAAAATCTTAAAACATGGCTCAATGTATCTGAAGAAAGTTTTAGCAAACGATTTATGATTGTTGCTGGTTTTGCATATAACGGCAAATTGAAAATAAAGAGAGTAGAGAAAAATGTTAAGATCAACTCCACATACTATCAGAAACATATTTTACTCCCAATCCTTAAAGATGAAATACCACCTATTTACACCCCCCCCCCCTTAAATGCCATCAATTTGCTGAATTCCATCAAGATAAAGCAAGTAGCCACACATCACAATCTACTGTTAATTTCCTGTAAAAAAAAGGAACGAAAACGGATATCAGAGCTATACCCTTCATTGATATACCTGCTAAGTCTCCTGGTGGATTTTTGCGGTTTTGGACTTTTAAAAAGCGTTTAACCTGCAACCCCTTCATTGACTTTGGGTTCAGGTGGAATGAGCCAAAATACCTCTTCCAAAAGTAAACAAGTAAGAAAAATCATGCGTTAAGCATAGATTATGAAACACTTTCCAACACTTCCTATGTATGCTTTAACAAAACTTCGTTATTTAGGGAAATAATGTATATAAGAGAACTAAGTAAACATTTTAGAAAACGCATAAAACATTTGAAAAACTGATTTCAGCAGTTACCATCCATATCAAATATGTATTCCAATTCTTTTGAACAGCTCTGTATTTGATCTGTAGGTTGATATATATGATATATAATGGGGAAATTTAGTTTAACAAGAAAACGAATAACAGGTTGAAATTTCTCTTTCAGCAATTTATACCAATAGGTAGAAACATACTTTTGTACAACCCTGTAGTTAACCTAGTACCTTTATTACACGCCGCTATTTAGCTGAAGTTTGATTCGAAGTAAAACACTCTTAAAACTACTGGAATCTCATTTTCAGAAATTATCATTTATAGACGGTCATGTATCCAATTCTTTGAGTGACGCTGTATATAACTTTATCGATGTTTTATAATTTTATCTACAAACATTTCTTAGTAAACAAAATGCAGTTAGGCGTAAAAATGCATAACTCATTTAAAAACCAAATTTAAGCAATTTACAATCATGCCCAGTAACCATTATGATTTCTTTTGTGTAGCCCTGTATTTGAATTACAGCATTTATACACATCATATACAATGCACAAATATAGTGAAACATAAAAGCGCATAACAAAATTAAAATGCATTTCCAGCAATCATCCCTACCGTACAATACTTCGGATACAATATAGTATCTGAAATCTTTTGTGTGTCCCTGTAAATACTATGCACTTCGTATTATACATGAAATAAGTCATAGTAAACGTCAGCGACGTATATAAATTCCATTATACATGAAATAATTTAACATAATTAAAATACGCCGGAAAAAATTCCCTACACCCGTATATCATTATGTAACGGTTCTTTTGTGTGGCCCTGTAAATGAATAATATTTATTCTTTGCAGCGTATATTCTACGGAATGCATATTTTAGTGCACTTGATAAATGCATATCACTTTTGTTGTGCTTGAAAGCGTGTAATATCATTAAAAATCATTTGAAACGATTCTTTCCCATAGGCCGTAATGTAACGGAAAACTTTTGACTGCTCCTGTAAATGACCTAAACATGCTACAAACTTCCTTTGCAATAGGGTTCGTGCTATGGTAGAGGTCACTAACATCCAAAAATTTCAGAACGATCCGAGTATATTTACGGGAGTTAGAGCGCGTACAGACGGCCAGACGGACAGACAAACCGAATGCATAAACACTTTTCAACTTTGTTGGAAAGAGTTAATAAAAAGGCATTTTAATGGAAATTACGATGAAAAAAAGTAGTTAAGAATAAGGGTTACCAAACTGAACATTTAAAACAAATATTTTATGTAAGTATAAGGAAAGTCGTCTAAAAAAATGCAAACATCATCTGTATAAAGCTCTTTTAAAAAGTATTATTTTAATGTAATAATTTTAATAACTTAAATAATTTAATAATTCTTTTAAATAGTATGATAATTATTATGTATGGCTGAGGTACTAACTGCAGTCGATTTCATCTTCGTTGTTTGGACAGTCCTTTCGCATGTCGCAACGGACACCGCAACTCTCACTTGCTGCATTACAGGGCACCGAACCGGCCGGGCATGACTGCAAGAAACTATCACTGCCTGTAGAAGCAAAAGAGAATCTAAATTTTTCGTCTGCTAAACACAAAAATAACGATATGAAAATTTTAAAAGAGAGAAAATGTTTCTAATCAGTTCAATTAAAATATATGGGAGGGATTCGAGTAATAATTTACAAATAGATTGAACAATTAAGATTATTATTAATAAATAAAACATAAGAATAGTGAAACTACATTCTAAAATAAATCCCGTAGATTTTACCGAAAAACACTGTCAGCTTTTCTAACAGATTTTCCTTATAATTTAGGCAGAGAAATCCTGTTGAACTGGTACAGAGTTTCTCGATACGAAACAGAATTGCTCCATTTCATAGACAGGATAGTTCTTTTAAATTGAAGCAAAGTTTTTACATGAGAAATAAAACCATCTTATAGTGAAAGCCATTTTGTTCAACAGAATTTTTAGGTATTGCATAAGAAGATGTTTAACTACAACCCAGGTCTTTGTACCAAATCTCTCATTTTCCTTTACAGAATTTCTGGTGTAATTTATTAAAACAACTTGTGTTTTTATTAAGGCGACCTAAATACTTTAAACTTAATATTAAAACATGGTATTTTAACTTCATAGATCAGTTTGAATTTTGTTTTATCTTGCTTTCAGTTCAAAAACATTTGAATTGTGATAATTTAAATACTGAACTGTTTAATTGTATATTTTAAGCTTTTCCCAAAAAACTGAGAAGGAATGTTACATGCATAACTATGAAACGGATATGTTACTAATATTCTAAAAAGGTTGTTTAAAAGAAAAGTACCTCCTCCTTCAGTTAGTAATTATCATAAATTTTGAAGATTTTCCTGTGTCTTAAGACGCTAACTTTTATAATTTTTTAAATAACAACTTTAAAGTTACGAAAATGATTCATTCCTTGAAAGAGGTTTTTAGTCATTATAATTATAATAAAACTTGCATAATAAAAATGTCTTGATTTAAATTTGAGTTTTAATATTTTGCGTAAGGGTAATTTTATTGCTATTATTATCAACATTGATTTTTTTATATAAAGCTATATTTTATATTTTGTTCAAAGTTTTTAGCTATATTTTATACTATAATGATCTTTATAAGTACTTAAGTAATAATAATTTTAAAAAAACTTTGAACGTAGACACTTTAAAACAACGATTTAAAATCAACTTACCATTTAACTGCGGACGAAGAGTAGTGATATGCTTTAAAATTTCGTTTCCAAAATGGTTATTTTCATCGACAGATTCCTCTTCTATATCATTGGACAACAGATCAGACTGCATTTGCGGGACCACTTTCGCTTGCTGCGAAGCATCATCAGTGGTTGTATTGTTTATGTCAACATTAGAGAAGACATTTCCAGAGCTATCAGAGGTGTTGTCGTACACTTGTGTAACTTTTGTTTCAGCATCAGACAGGGTATTCTCATTTGTAACGAGAGTGTTGTTGTCAATTTCAGCAGTATCATGTACTGGAGATTCAGTTGGTAGTTCAGACTGATTTGATACTTTAGGAGGGGGAACTGTTTGCGTCGTTAAGTTAAAATCACTTGAAGTATAAATTTCACCCGAGGTTACCACCGAAGATATAATCGAGAACTCTGTTGTTGAATCAGGCCATTTTAAGTTTGATGGAGCAACATCGTTGCCAGAATTCGATGGTTTGAAAAAACCATGTCCTACAAGGGTGTGGACTTCATAAGGATCTTCTGATGACGCATCGGTTTCCTTTTCTATTGTATGAAAATGAGGCTCAGTAAACATATATTGAGAATAGTTAACTATACTCGAATGTATATCTTCATCTGTACTCTTAGTTGTCGCCGAAGATTTATTTTCATTTGAAAACTCCATTTCAGCAATCGACATTTCTGTACTATCACTTTTGTTTTCGTTTGTTACATCTTCTAATTTATCCATTTCATTTGATGTAGTGTTTGAACTGTTAAAAATTGCACGTTCAGTGGACGCTTCTTCGCTGAGACTTGTTTCTGTCACTGCAAAAGAACTTTGCGGAGGATGACTAAAAAGAATACTTTCCAAAGTAGTTTTTGAATCTTCAGATTTTGTTGTGTTTATAAAAATGTCTTGCGAAACTTCAGTTGTAGGAGTGTTTGAGGTATCATCATGTTGCACCGAGCCGCCAGTAACTGATTTTAAGTCTTTTTTGTTAAAGAATTGACTGCGGTTTTGATTTCCTAGAAATGTATCTGATGAAACGTTTAAAGAAGTAATTTCATCATTATTTCCAGTGACTTCTGCCAGTTGTTCATTCGAGTCGCTTTTCATCGTAACTTCAGGATCTAAATCTAACAACCTCGAGGATATCACGGGAGGTTCTCTTTTAAATGGCACGGGTAAACTTTCTGCTATTATTTCCTTAAGTTCTTTCACAGAGCCTATTCCTATATTTTCACTCCTACCCAGGCCAGTATTTTGATGCATTTTTTCTAACCGAGGTAACAGATTTCTAGGTTTATCTGTACGGCTTCTGTTGCGTACAACAAGCATGACGGAAGGAGCAAGAGTTGGAGGATCTAAAACTCCTTCGTTAACTAATGGACTTCGCTGTGAGGGTAATGTTTTCGGAGGACTGTCATCAAGTATACGAACAGAGCCTGTGCCCTCAACATTTGATGTTGGTTTAGGAGACACTTGCGGACTGACGTCTGCAAGACGTACTGATCCAGTACCTGGCCGAAAACTTTGCGAAGTATCTGGATGAGATTCTGCTGATAAGCGAACAGAATAAACACCTTCTCTGCGATCTGTTGGCACCAGTGGTCGTCTTCCAGTTTCCTTTGAGACACCCACATCACCTGTTGTTCTCTGTGGAACTGACTGAACATTTCGCAGTGGAGGTTCTTCTAGAAGTCTTACAGATCCAGTACCTTCGCGAGTATTTAACGGAGGATTTCTGCCTGGTAAATTCTCGGATACTTTAACTGACCCTACACCTTCACTATTCACCGCTGATAAAGGAGGATTTCTAGCTGGATTATCTGCCAGCACTCCATTTGAAGGGTTTCTTCTAGAATTTTCTTCTGGTGACTGGACGGAACCGGCACCTATTATAGGCCTGTCAGCAAATGAAGGTGAAACTGTGTCTTCGATAGGTATAGGACGCCATACACCCACACCTCCAGACGGAGGCAGGCGTTGACCTGTAACAAGAATAATGTTATTCAGAAAAAATTCTGCAAGCACGCATTTTTAATAATAGATCCATACAAAGTAAAATAATTTTTATTTTTAGAAACGGATACCATATAAAGTAGAGACGGAAATATATTAAACATCTTAACCCATTAAGCAAAAATTTTCAAACAGATTAAGCGTCTTATTAATTAGATTTTTTAATTGGTTAACGTTAAGTCTTTATTTACAGTAATTTTATTTCTCTTTAAAATTATTCGGGACACAAAATTTTACTCTTTTTATGAATATTTTTTACAATTTTTGCTGAAATATGTATATTTATATTATCTTTCAAATAAAAATTCTTGAAAAAAAATTTAGTTAAAAAAAAATAAGAATTTTCAATTTTAGCTATGTTTAAATTCTGATACATTTTTTGAACAAATAACTTTTTTTGCTTGCTCTTTTTTTTTTTTTTTTTGCTCAAAAAAAAAAAAAAAAAAAAAAAAAGTATTCATTTGTCTTCACAAATTTTTTTATTTAACAAAAACTAAATCAAGAAAGAAAAATCCTACGCTAAGCATAGATTATGAAACACTTTGCAACATTTCCAGAATACGTTAACAAGACTTCGTTTTTTGGGTAAATAATGTGAATAAGAACGCTCCAATGTGCGCTCCACCCACCTACCCACGTACATATAATAAGCAATAGAAAAAGTGAAAATAAAATAACTTGCCATTTTGTTGTGTACTTGAAGATACTGGAGGCTTTGATGGTATAGGTTTTTTCAGGATTGTTGGACGATTTGGTTCAACTGGGCGGAGTTCTACTGCTGTGAGTTCTTCACTTTCTAAATGCGTGAAAAAAGAAAAAGAAAAAAGAAAAATCTGAAAAAATACTTTCAACAATTATATAATAAATATTTACTTTTTATGGAAATTATATTTATTAAATATAATTGTTAATTAAATGGCACAAAATATGTTTAAAAAATGCATATTCAAATATATATGATTAGGGTCGAATTTATATCCAATAATTCTATTTCAATCCGACCCGAACACGACAAAAATAATTTGATCGTCCCCTAACCCGTCGCGAAACCGACACACTTTAACCCAAATGAAAAAAATATCCTGAACATTCTTTTGAAACATCGCGGTCAACCCGAATCAGACCCGAACGAGTCAAAACCCAACCCAAACCTACCCGAATTTGAACGGTTTAACCGTTTGAAATGATAAGTCAACAGGGGCGTAGCTACAGATATTTTTTCGGGGGGGGGGAGGAGAATTAAAAAATGTCCCAACTTATAATTAAAAAAATTCCCAACTTGAAACATATTGCTCTATTTTCCAACTGAAATGATATGTGCAATGTGTGTTTAATGATAATGGTATTCATACTTAAAAAAATTTCTTTCCAAAGGAAAATACTGAAACTAAAAACATAAAAATTATAATTATCATTTCATTTAATGAAAGTTTGTCTTCTATTGGGTAGGAGTGATAATTGTACTTCATATGAAAATAGCCTCATGATATTTTGAGATTTTTCAGAAAGGAACAAAGTTTTGGCGGAAATAGATTAGAGACACTGTTGATGGACAACAGTAGGGAAATTCGAGTCTGGTAAATGTATGATATTTTCGTAGCACAAATAAATACAATGCCAATTTGGGCCTGACTGCTTTTTGTATTTATTTTAATAATTTAACTAGTTTACTGTTACAGAACTCAGAAAGGTAGTTGGCAAAACAATTCTTATTTTTTTTTTACTATTGTAAAAAAAGAGAAAAAGTGTTTCAAAAATCTAGAATTTCCCAACTCTAAGCTCAAATTTCCCAAGTTCACATATATTGGAGGAGGAGGCTCTCTCCCCATACCCCCCCCCCCCCCGATCGATACGCCTCTGTAAGTCAACCCGACATGCAACGAATAAAATTAGTATCAATCCGACCCGAATCGCGGGTTGGGTAAAATCGGGTTGCCCGACCCGATGCAGCACTCAATCTGTATGTAATCGTTTGTCTGTGTACATTCCAGTAAACACACAGACACGTTGATACACACTTCTGAGAATCCTGCATCGGGTCGGGTAATCCGATTTTACCCAACCCACTGTTCTTATCGGGTTGAGTTGATTATATTTCCACTGCAGGTCAGTCGACTTTGTTTCGAATTCGGATGAGTTTTGACTCTTGCGTGTGGCGGGGTCGGGTTGGTTTTTGACATTTGCGGGTCAAAATAGTCTCCAGAAAATGTTTTCAGATGGAAAACTACATTCGAATATTAATAACTTTAAATTGCTTTTTTTACTTAAGATATAAATTGATACAATAAATAATTGCAGCCTACTTTTCCACCATTGAATTACAATGTGGATTATTTATTTTTTTTTTCTGGTTCGGTTTGGGTTGAGATTGATGAAACTATTTTGATGGATTCGGGTCAACTTTTCTTGGCCTGGTTCGGAATAGTTTTTGGGTTACTTGATATAGAATTTTCGGGTTCGGATTAGGCATAACACGAACCACACAAGCCTCTAACACTCATCCTGTTAGTTAAATTAGAGATTAATTGTAGGAAGCCAAACGATTTTTATTTGAAGCATACATTTTATAGCTTGTCAAAGAAGTCTTGCTGCCAATATTGTTGATTAATGATTTTAAAAAATAGCACTTCACTAAGTTTTTTTTTTTTTTCTTTTAAATTACCTCACTGATTACCTAACCTTTATACAGGCAGGAAAATCCACAAAGGAAAAGGTTTCCATACAATTTTGAGCATTTCCTGAAAGGAAAATCCCGGGATCGTACTCTTCCTTCTATTCAGCAACCTCCCAATAAAAGTACAGGGTGATCTTTTTTAAAGTGACAGTGTTTGGAGCGCCCTGTAGCGCGATCTAATAGCAGAAATGGCACCAAACATGGTATTTAGACTAATCAAGACATAGGGAAAAGGAATCCTTGAAAAAATTTAGTTCCAAAAATCGCCGCTAGGGCATTTTGTGGCGCTTTGCAACGTATAAAATATGAGAAAAGAAAAATACTAACACATACAATCGTACAGTTAAATTATTAATGTTTATTTACTATATAAACTTCCCCGGTGAGGAATTAGACCACCTTCAATGTGAGCACCGTTCTCAGAAATAACACCGTGCATTCTGTGCACAACGTTCTCCACAGCCGTACGTAACATATCACGAGGAATATTCCGCACTGTCTTTGTTATGTTGCCCTTTAGAATAGACAAATTTGATACCCCACCAACAAACTTGAGATTTTAAATAACCCCAGAGCCAAAAATCGCATGGCGTGAGGTCAGGGGAACGAGGCGGCCATGCAACTGGAAAACTCCGACTTATGACTATCATCAGTGAAGTTTTGGCGCAACAGCTGCTTTAACTTATTACTAATGTGTGGCGGAGCACCATCCTGTATAATGATTGTCTGTTGGAGACGGTTTCTTTGCTGAAGTTGTGGAATAACAAACGTTTGCAGCATTTCATAGTACCTTTCTGCATTTATGGTGCACGTTTCGGGTCCTGTCGGAGTGATGGTCTCAAAAAAGTATGGCCCAATTACGAATTCGGCTGTGAAACCACACCAAACAGTGACTTTTAGGGAATTTAATGGGATTTCACGCACGGTGTGGGGCTGCTCAGAAACCCAAATTCAGCTATTTTGTGTGTTTACGGACCCATTGAGATAAAAATGGCACTGATCTCCCCACAGAATGTGCCATGGGAAAGCATCATCAATTTCTACCCTGGCAAGAAACGATAGAGCGAATGTCACTCGCTTATCATAATCACTTGGTTTCAGTTCGTGCAAGCGGCTGATTTTGTAGGGGTAAAATCCAATAACGCGCCGCAAAACTCTCCATACCGTGGAATAATTCATGTCCAATTGTCGAGCTACACCCCGGGCGCTGCTAGTACCAGCAATGGTTCCCTGCGATCCTTCGACAGTTGCAGTTGCCACATCAGTTATTACATCTTCTGATACTTGTTTACGTCCTCTCCCAGCGCGAATGGTCAGTGACCCCGTTTCCTCGAACTTCTTAATCATTTTCTTAAGACCATTCAGCGATAAAGGCCCCTTTCGTAATTTTCTTCTGGTTCGAAATTCCCGAAGAGCTGCGGATGCATTACATTGATTCATATAATACAGCTTCACCAGTAACGCACGTTCCGGTAACGTGAGAGGCATGTCCACTGGAGCTCGTTTACTTCAGCTGAGATTATTTGTCGGAGCTGTCTACTACTTGCTTTTATAGCCCCTATTACTGGCGCTGTCATCGCACAACATTTGCATTTTTCTTTGATACCCGTGTTTTATGCTAATTCTCGTTATTGTAAGCTACAGCAGCGCCACAAAACGCCCTAGCGGCGTTTTTTGGAACTAATTTTTTTTCATGGAATCATTTTTCCCATGTCTTGATTAGTCTAAATACCAAGTTTGGTGCCATTTCGGCTATTAGATCGCGCTACAGGGGCTCCAAACACTGTCACTTTAAAAAAGATCACCCTGTACATTCAATATTAAAGATCTAAGCACACGTATCGCATATACACACCCAACCCCCCCCCTCCCCCCCCAAAAAAAATAAATAAAATATAACATATAGAAACTATACACTATACAGTCCTCCTGCATCAGGTAAGGTTGGGTAACCCGATTTTTTTCCGAAATGTGGTTCGTGTTCGGGCCGGGTTGACGCAGGATTTTGATGTCTGAGGTAACCGGAAAAAAAATCTATTGAGGGGTTGTACATATATAACGTTATCACTTTAGGGAGGAGGGGCTTGTCTGACACTTGATATTGTAAGATCTCTTTGGGGTGGGGGATTTCCTTTTGATATCGTTATTTTTGATCCAAGCAAAACTTTCTTTTTCTTTACATCAATATAGTCCGTTGTCATTTCTTTAATATGTTATCTATTTTTATGAAAATGCAAAATAAATATTAAAATTAAAAGCATTAAATGATTATAAATTCATTTCATTCCAAAATATGGAATATTCCAACATTCGCCATTCCTATTCTTCTGCTATAAGCGCATAGATGTTCGAAATTATATTAAAAATGCGGAAGAATTGTGTGCACCTGCTTTGTTAATAAGAAGGCGCCAGCGGGCAAGGCGCAAATACAAAATGACAATATTATTGTTGAATGCGTTATATTACAAAAAGCTGTTATTAAATAAGTTTAAATAGTAAGTATTTCTTTCAAGTGCTATTTTATATAAAGTTATTTCATATATAATAGTGATATTTTATTAACTTAGGCTCTTCATTTAAATCAATGTATGCGTATAATAAATATAAAACCGTATCTGTATATAATTGCAAACGTTTAGAAGAAAAAGAAAATAAGTAAAAAAATACAAAGAATTTTTAGACACTGATAACGATATCATTAGGGGGAGGAGGGTGTTCAAGGAATGATAACGTATGATATCGTATGGGGGGAGGGTGTCTAAAATTACCAAAAAGTTGATAACGTTACATATGTATAGCCCCTGACAAATGACTAGCGAAAATGCATGAAGTGACCAAAAATTTTAATTTGAAATTATTTATTGCTAGAGAAAGTGTTGTGAAAATTAGCAGTTAAGCGGTACACTCAACTGGACTCCTGCCCGGGTAATTAATAAAATTTGCTGTTCCCGCAAATTTTATTTAAAGCTATCCCTTAACCCAATCCGATCCTTAAATACTTTAAATCCAACCCGGCCCAAAACCCACAATAAGAAAATTAATTCAAAATTTAATGTAAAAGGAAGACTATAATATCTCCAACATAAATTTTTATCATATGTTAAAAAATAAACATGTAAGGAGTCTATTTCAGATGAAAAAATATATATTTGAACACGAGTCCTGCGCGGGTTAGGACCCACGACCCGAAACCGAAAATTCCGATTAAAGTCGGTATGAAACCCAACCAGACGAAAAAATTTCCGTTGACACCAAATCAGAAATACTTTAACCAGAGCCCGACTGTAAACAATAAATGTACAATTTAATGTAATTATGCAAAAAAAATCTACAATTACATCTCTAATATCCATCTTTGATGTAGAAAAATATATAGAGAGACTCATTCATATCTAAATATATAGCATTTCATGTGTAGCCATAGTCTAGACTTTCTTTTGCAAAATTGAATTAACCCGAACACGGCCGGTAAATATCAAATCTCAACCCGAAACCGGTCCTAACCGAATCCAAACGCAACGAAAAAGTTCGTGCTAACATGAACAGTAGGTCACGACAGTGAGGTAAAATCAGGTTACACCACCCAATGTAGGACTAATCTGAAACAACATTCTGGACACTTTTCGAAAAATAAATCCAAATCAACGTGCAAGAATCAAAACTCAATCCGAAACAGTTATAGCCAAACCCATAAAAAAAAATTATCGGCAACCTTAACCCGCGGGTCATTTTTTTTTTCAGCCTTCTTAACTTAAGTCTGTCTTGTGACTTTTTTACTTTACAGCGAGTTAGCTGCATTTATTCCTATTTTGTCTGTTTAGTTACCAAGAGCGGCGCTAGAGGGGGTCCCTTTAACCTCGGGTCTTTCTTTAAAAACTAATTCACAGTCGACTCGACCCGGGTCGGGTGCGAGCAAAATTGGGTTACCCGACCCGATGACGGACTACACCTAAGTCAAAATATTTTCCCCGACGACAAATTTTGATCCTTACGACAAGGGCAGGTATGCCCGATGTGTGTGTGTGGGGTGGGGGATTTTCACTTCTACCCCCCCCCCCCCCGCCCTTAGCTCCGTTCTTAGTAACTTAACTGACGAAACAGGCAGAAATGCAGCTAACTCGTTGCAAAGAAAAGTTGGAAATTGCACGCCAAACGTGGCAAATGAGGTGCGTTCGTACTATAACTAGCTTTATAAATATTTTTTGCACAGCATATTGTACTGAATGTATATTTTAATGCACTTCATAAGTGCATATCAACTTCATTTTGTTCGAAAGGCTGTTGCACTTGAAATAATTTTTTCCCCATTGGCCATAATGTAACGGAAAACTTTTGACTGTCCCTGTAATTAAACTATACATTCGATTTTCATAAAATTTGAAATGACTCAACATTTTGCAACAATTATATGTTTAAAATTTCATACCATTCGGTTGACTAGTTTTTGGTCTGTTATATGCGGACGGACGGACCTAACGACGACTATAGGTGCTACATATTTATATAATTACGAACGCACCTAAAAAAGTTTACAAGAGTCTTAAAACATGAAATTTGCTAAATCGGCGATCTCCATAAACGGTTCTTTAGTACAATTCGTATACACACAAACAAAATCAGCCGATCCTGATAAGCGACTCGCTGAGCAGGAATATCTGAAAACGTGAAATTCTTTGATTTGACTATCACTGTGACCGGTTAACAACTTTCCTGTACAGCGAGGTAGCAAAGTTCTTGGCTTTTAATTTTATTTTTCAAGGGCAGAATCTTAAAAAACATCAAGTTTACAATTTTGGCGAATAATGTACGGCTTAATTTTGAAAAGTAAATTTGAAATTAGGTTAGATATTCTATACTTTTTCATTTGCTGCATTTGGTAATTTATATATAAACTAGCTGACCCAACTGTCGTTGCTACAAATAAAACTACGTTTTGAAGTTTTTTTTTTTTTTTTTTTTGGGGGGGGGGGATAGGGAACATTTCGTAAAGTATCTTCTTATTTACAACTGCTTGGGAAAAAATGGCGTGTCTTTATTATCAAAAACTGCACAGTTATTAAATGGTTAAGCTTAATTTTGTGGAGAGTTCTCGTCCTTTAAAAAAAAGCATAAAAAATTCCCTTAAAGACATTTCGAAAGCGAAAATATCGGACTTTCCAATAATGTAAGGATAAAAAAAAAAAAAAAAAATACCATTTATAGTAATCACAAACAGATACGAGAGCTTTTGAAAAATTACTTCTGTAAAAGCATCTCAAAAGTCTGTTTTTCGAAACATATTTTTTAATTACTAAAAATGTATGGTCTAATCGTTATTTTTCCAAAGATAACGATTAGCCCATAACAGAAAGGAACGAATGATCTATTTTATATTTAGCGAAAATTTTTTAGTCTAACACTTTGTACAATGTATGGATAGCAATTTAAATAAGGGATACATTCTGCAATGCATTTAAAAATAAAATGCACCAAATTATACATTTAAAAATAAAATGCACCAAATTATACATTTTAAAATAAAATGCACCAAATTATACATTTTAAAATAAAATGCACCAAATTATACATTTTAAAATAAAATGCACCAAATTATACTTTTAAAAATAAAATGTACCAAATTATACATTTTAAAATAAAATGTATAAAATAACCCATTTTAAAATAACATCTACAAATAACACATTTTAAAATAAAATCGACAAAAAGGAATAAATAAATAAAATAATAATAAATTAAAGTTTCACATCTGTATTTCCGAAACAAGAGCCAGTGAAGGCTTTTTATGGCGAAATTTGTGTTCAGTTGGTTGTTTTCATACAGAACTGCGCAGTTTTTCTTCGGAAGCAATTTCATCGTTGTACAGTGTAATCATAGAACGATAAAGAATGTACTGTAAAAGCACTTATTTTCGCGAGGGTTTAATTTTCGCGATTTTCGCGAGCCCGTCGTAATCGCGAAAATATAAGCCTCGTGAAATACTTTTCTTCACCTCAAATAATAATAAAAAAATCGGAAAATATTCACTTATCCATAATTTAATGATTACAGTTACTTAAATAAGAAATAAGTACGAAAATTTCTTGAATACTTACAACTATTTCTTGAATACTGAACAACTATTTCTTGAATAAAAACAATAATACAACTAATAGAATGTAGCTCATTCACTTACAATATTTATACCAGCTTCTTTGAAGCCATCAAAATTATCTCATATTTGGCTTTAACACCGTTAAATGTTCGCACAAGCAAAGAAGCGTGAATCGGTTTTAATCGTGTTATTCGCAGGTCCATAGATTCTTTTTCCTCCAGAAATTTAAACAAAAGAGATTCTATTAGGTAGTTTCGGAATTTTTCAACTTTCGGTTCTGTTCATATAAAATTCGCGAAATTTTCAGCTCGCGAAATCACGGATATCCTCATTTTCGCGAAAATTACGGCTCGCGAAAATAAGTGCTTTTACAGTAATAAAAATGGATTTTAAAAGTAATAAGTGAAAGCAACTGACCTTCTGTATGAACAGATTCAGGATCTACTGAGAGTTTCTCAGCGACTAGCTCGCGAACTAGTTCGGTGGGCGGCGATTCTTCTCCGTTTTGTTTGATCTTCCGCCGATCTAAGTAGACACGAAAAAACACGACAAGGCCCGGCCTGCCAGGATGAGAATATGGAGTTATTAAGACAAGTAACATAAAAGTTAACAGCTATTTATAATTAATATTAATTTCAAAATATACAAAATATAAAATTAATATTGAAAAACATATGTATTATCTAAAAAAGAGAAATCGCTTCCTGCATGTTTTAAATATGAGAATCCAAAACAGCATCTCATTTCAGCCGAGTAGTTTGAGTTATACTTAAGAAACTACTTGCATATCAATTTGTTGTGCAAGTTTGCTAACTGCATAATTCTTAAACTACTTTTCCAAATAGTTTGCGTTTGGTATGTGAAGGTAAAATTTACCGAAGAATTCAAGTACGTCAAAACTGGGTGTTCGTATTGAAAATTGAAAAGATTGTTGTAATTTTAATATGGAGACAGCCACCTGTACGCAGACACACACACACAAAAGGCTTAATTTCCAATCGAATGGCTTTTCGTTTTACTCTGTGATTTTCGGCGATTAACCCTTTATGTCCCAAATTATGAAATAATGAAAATTTCATCTTCTAAAGTATTTTCCTTGAATTTTAGAAAATTCATTAGAAGATTTACACAATCAAGTTATGGGTTTTAGAAGAATATTGCCAATTAAAATTAATCAACGAAATATTCACTGTTAAAAAATCATTGTAATTTTACAGTAATTTTGTCTTTTAGATGTTACAGCACTTTTAATAAATTCTCTTTATAAAGATTCTTTTAAATAAAATTATTTAAAGTGATTTTGTGGAATATTTACAAGTCCACTCAAATCTTTTTTAAAGTATGTTATAGAATTAGGAAATGTACATATGAGGGGCTCACAACCATAGTAGACCAAGTCTATTTTGGAAAAAATAAAAATGAGATAGTCCATTTAGAAGGCGCATAAAATCTGTTTTATCCACTCCCACAGTGAACCAAGCCTGTAAACAGATGACATATATGAGAAAGTATGTGAAAACAGACTTGGTTTACTGTGGGAGTGGATAAAACAGATTTTATGCGCTTTCTAAATGGACTATCTCATTTTTTTTTTTTTTTTCAAAATGGACTTGGTCTACTATGGCTGTGAGCCCCTCATATATGAACTCCTTACAATAGTAATATAGAAATATTTAAGAACTGAAATTTTCCACCCAAAATCTTCAAACATCAAGAAAGCTGAACAGATGCAAATGAAAGATTAATCATCCTTTTAAAAACATTTTTCTTTTGTGCAACAAATAAAGCTTTTGGAACAAGATAAAGTAAAGTATCTGCAATTCATTGCAAATAGTATTATTGCTAATCGATGTACTAAATTAATTTTATAACACTTTTTTTAATGGTACATAAAAGTACCGTCGGGGCAAAAAGGGTTAAATTATTTGGAATATATCTTTTTAACACTTTCCAACTTAGCTGAAGAGTGTTTGACCTCGGTTTGTCTGTCCGTGCTCCAACTCGCGTAGATATATACAGTAGGGTGGAACTTAAGTATAGGGTAAAAAAAAAAAAAAAAACTTTATTTTAATGTGTAATTTCCTTTTTCCTTTTTGGATGTCTAAACTTTTGGCTGAAAAGGTTTTTTTTAATTAAGTTGTTTTCCGGTTCCTCAAGGAGGTCAAAGTTTTGAAATTTCAGTATAAAGTAACTGAAAGTAAACAACATAGCTGTTAGCTCATATCTACTTTTATTTAGCAAATACTATCCAGAAGTCACCACACGAGGAGGTGGTTAAATATCGACTTCCACCCTCCTTACCTCCCTTTGTTATGAATTAATTAAATTGGATATTCAACCTATTGTCGTTTCAGGCAAACTTTGTCATTACATTGTGGGAATTCAACTTTCCCAAGATTAAGCCGTCTTTTGCTTAATATTTAAAGACGGTTGACGCAGCTCGCGGGACAATTTTGACACACGTTTCCATTGTTTGAGTATGACAAGGAAAATCTAAAATTCAGGTGTAACCCCTGTTTGTATTTTAAGTTCTTCATCCGATCAGACCGGCAAGATAGGATCAATGTTTTTATAGTCTATAATTTCAATATGTTCGCATTTTTTCAAGTCGCTTTCCTACTGGTCCAGAAAATCCTTTTGTACCCGTAGTTTTTCAGCAAGATGTTGAAATAAGTATCTAAAAAAAAAGTTCATTTGCATGTGATAATCAAATTATCCATTATAAAGTTTATAGGGTATTGCTTCCGATGTTTTAACAACTCCAGATTTGCATCCTGCATTAAAGGCGTTTCTGTTTCACCTAATAACTCTCAAACTTGAAATGTCTGTTATTATTTTGAAAATACACCAAAATTGCAGTGGCTATATTAATATAAGAAGATGTCAATGAAATATGACCAATATATTTTTATCCTGGTTTTTGAACTGAGACCAGATGTTCGTCTTTAATGATTCTTTATACTTTTTTCCCTCTGCTTCAGTTATCATAGCGTTATCCTTTCTGCCATAAAAATACTAACCTTCTAAAATTAACTCATTTCGTTTTTCCTGTTCTTCAACTTCTTCCTTTTCTTTTCTCTTTGTCGTCTTCAAGTCCTTCTTTTCTTTATTATCATCAGAAATACCCATATCTTCTAAGGTGCCATTTGCAATAATATTTGCCGTTCTGTCTAATACTCCGGTTCTTTCACCGTGTTGATTATCAAATTCAGGTTTAGAAAAACAACCGATTGAACTGTTTCCTTCCGAACTGTTTTTTGCACTTGACGATCATTCAATCAAAACATCATTTTTTTGTTTTAAAATAACTTTTTTTCCTTGATATTTCCATTTCCAGTCTTGCTACACATTTTTTGTAGTTTTTATATCTATTGATCCTACTGTCATCACCCCATTTCTCTTTGGTCTTTGAGAAAGTGACGTTCTTGTTCTGATACACGATAATATTTAGTGCTTTTACACAAAGAATTTTTTTTACAGGATTACCTAACATTTTGCAATTTTATATTGGATGTGGGATTATTCTTTCTAATCTTAATATTTTTCTTCAAATTTTGACATTTCTCGCACTAGTCTCTAATCATTTTTTATGATTTGTGTATCGAAACCGTTGGAATTGAAGGTCTCAGCAATACACTTTTAATTGTATCATCAACAGCTTTAGATATTTTTAAAATATTGTGTACCAGATTCCAGCTGTCAGATTTTAAGTTAAATTGAACACAAAAATAATGTTTCATAACTTCTTCATATGTTCATCAAATATGACAGTCTAATGTTAATTGTTTTGGTTTACGAAATACAGGACACTTCAACAATTATCTAGATTTAGGTACGTTAACAGACTTTGTCACTTTTGACACCGAATGTTTATCGAAAAATAATTAAAGAAACTGTTAACACCCGTTAAATCGGACTAACTTGTTATGTGTCGCAGCCAAATAAATCAGAGACAATGAAAGCTGACGCCCACGATGCTGGCTTCTACAAAAGTCAAATAAAGCGGGGCTAACTTTTCTAAGGCACTCAAACTAAATTATTCTCTTTATTACAGGACATTAACACTTAATTAATTTTGCAAAATATAAATTTAACAATAAGCTTAAAAAACTTTTCATGCAATTATTGGCTTTTTTTCGTTTTTTATGGAAAATCAGGCGCTTTGAGGAACCGGAAAATATCATTTTAAAATTAAAAGAAAAATATTTTCTTTTTATGGAGTTAAAAAGGAAAAAATAATCACTATTAGAATATAAAATTCGAAACTTCGTTTTTTAGTTCCACCCTAATATACAGGGTTCTCGCTGCCGCTCGCCATTGAGCCAAATCGCGACAAAATGCTCCATTTGGCGAGTAAAAGAACAATCAGACTCGCCAAATTGCGAGTGCTCAATTTCTGCTTTTTTTTGTATGTGTGTGTGTGCCAATACATTCGAGATTCTTATCCGCGTTAGTGAGTCACTTTAACCTGTTCAATCGCACCGTGCCGTTTACACCGCTCTATTTATAGACATACTGACTCAACACCAATTCAGTTTAGCAACAGCCAAAGACAGAAAGGATTATGCGATGGGTCAGTTAATCACTATATATGCACCAGCGACAAACAAAAGAGAAAAGTTTAGCTGGAATGAGTGGAAATTAGCCATTTACCATATTATTTATTGGTCGTATGCAAATTATCATTGGCCGGTCAATTTTTTTTTCTATCGGATAAGAGTTGAAATCTCAAAGCAATTTTTAGTTTATATTGTCACAACGGTAAATCAAAGATAGCTGTTTTTAATTTGTATTTAGACTGCTAAAAGAATGTCTGAAATATTTACACAATTAGGAGACATTTAGAATGTACTTATTTTTACTAGTTTCTGTAGCGGATAGTCGAATTTTTATTTTACAAGCAATTACAAACTAGTATGTTGTGGCCATCACAAAACCTTCTTCTATATAAATCACGTCAATTAAATCATTTAAATAGTACAAGAAATTACATCAATATAGCACCAATTCATATCAAAGTACATCTGAATTTGAAGTTGGATGAAAATTCGTGCATTAGTTCTTGAGATAGAGCTATAGTGGAAATTCTGAAAAATGTAGCATAGCAGCGCCACCTGATGAGCGATTTACACCAAAAATAAGCAGCACTAAATGATATCAATGTATACCTGAATCTGAAGTTTGTTGAAAATCCAAGCATTAGTTCTTGAGATAAAGCTATTGCGGAAATCGCAAAAAATACAGCATAGCAGCGCCACCTGTTGAGCGATTTACACCAAAAATTAAACAGCACTAATTTATATGTCAATTCATGTCAAGAACTAACTAAATCTAAAGTTTCATGAAAATCCGTGCAATAGTTCTTGAGATACAGCTCTTGCGGGAATCGTGAAAAATGCAGCACAGCAGCGCCACCTGTTGGGAGATTTACACCAAAAATTAACCACCACTAATTTATATCACGGACTAACTGAATCTGAAGTTTGATGAAAATTCGTGCATTTTTTGTTGAGTTAGAGCTATTGCGATAATCATGAATAATGCAGCATAGCAGCGCCACCTGTTGGGAGATTTTCACAAAAAAGTAATGAGCACCAAACTATATCCTGGACAAACTGAATCTGAAGTTTTATGAAAATTCGTGCTGTAGTTCTTGAGATATAGCTATTACAGAAATCGTGAAAAATGCCGCATAGCAGCGCCACCTGTTGGGCGATTTTCACCAAAAACTAATCAGGTCCAGTTTATATCAAGGTCTAACTAAATATAAAGTTTTGTGAAATTCCGTTCATTAGTTCTTGAGATAGAGCGCCCACAAAATTTTTGTCACATAAGACTCACAGAGTGACAGACAGACTCACAGACAGACATTTTCTAAAAACCATCAAATCGTATTCTGGGCATTCTAAAACGTATAAATCCGTCGAAAACCGAAAGTCGAAATTTTTCTCGAATCCAATACTTTCTTCTTGTAAAGATAGAAGAAAGTAAAAATTAGGTTATTTTAGAACATTTGAAAAAAAAACAAAAAGTTACAATAAAGGATTAACTATACATTTTTTAGTGTTTCATGCCGAAACTATTTTGCTAACATTTCTTTTCGTTTGGCTACTGTTTTTTATTTCTCATTCGCCAAATCGCTAATGTTGGTCAAAAGCCAGCGAGAACCCTGATACATGAATTATCAAACTGAAATAAATTTTAGCGTAATATGTGGCGTATATAAAAATAGGTAGATTATACACAAGGCTGCACAAGGCAGTAAATGCTGAAAAACAAACGGGTTTTGCGTTTTATAGCTGAATTAAATTTTAGCAAACCATGCGGAGTGTAACAAATTTGTAGATCATATATATACACGGCTGCTCAAAATAATTCGAATATCTTATCGATCGTTAATTGCTGAAATTGGGTGTTCAACTGTCTTATGAGTTGCCTAAACTGTTTATTTTGATATTTTCTTTTACATTATTAAAAAAGTGAAGTTTTGATGCAGAATTCTGGAAGGGGTAAAAAGTGTTTTACAATCTAAGAATGACGCGTGATTTTTCTTTTTCGACCTCAACTATACATAAGCAGGAAACCTTAATAAAAGTATGAAAAAAAAAAAAAAAAAAACAAGTTTCCTCAGGCATAGGAAAAAGTTGTAGTTATGAAACCGCTTATGTAAATAAGATACGGAGATTCAGAGTAAAGTAAATTAAACTAGTCTTTGGGGACCACCGTAATACTTACCCATTTTGGATATGCATAATATAAAATATGAAAATAAAACATGAGTAAACTATTTATAAATTGCATTACAAATCAAAAATAAAATTTAAATGCATTTGTTGTCAATTTGTTCGGTAGATAGAGTGTTTAAAATCGTGGCTTGATGACGTCATAAACTTTAAATGCTCTATTACTGAATTGCGTAAAAGAAACATCCTCATAGCTCCAAAAATGATAATCACATTAACTAACAATTTACGGGCGCCGGATTAAGCGTCTCATTGAATTGAAATTTAAATGAAATGCAGTGTCATGAATAATTCAAGAGTGTGGAAAATAGGATTACAAATATTTCGGTAACTAATTATCCGATCGACTTCATTCTTTCTTCATTCTTTATGTTTTTTTATTGTCTTTTATATTCACTCCTTAAAATAAATAATTTTGGAAATTTTTATATACCTTTTGTCAGAACGAATATTTCGAGAGTCCGAAAAAGATAGTTCCGGACAATCGAGGTATTGAAATTCAATAGGCTTCTTCTCATTATTACATACTAAGTACACACGAAATTTCAAGTCTCTATCTCAATTTGTTCGGGGAGTTAGAGCGTTTACAGACATACACACACGGACAGCAATTTTTTTTTTCTAAAAATGTTTTTCGGAATCTCCAGCATCTGAAACGTGTAAACCCGTCAAAAAACATTATCGATTTTTAAAACGATTACAAGACTTACCCTATACTACGCAGGATGAGTAAGTAAAAAAGAAATTGTAAAGTTTCTTTAAAAATTCAAGAACTCCGCGGAGCTCAAGTTTAAGATAACTACTCTAACAAGTTATTATAGTGCTTTTAGTGGCGGCACCTGTGGACTAATCTACGAATTGAATAGGTTCGGAAAATATCTATTCGTTCATAAGCTGGCCACAAGATGTCGCCACTAAAAATAACTAGCTTCACCAATAATAATAATAATAAAAAAAATTTTAATACAAATTATGCAGATCATTAAAAAAAAAAAAAAATGATTTTAGAAAAATTAGATTTATGAATAAATCCCTATCACATTTCCTTTTAACTCAATGAAGACTTTAAACTATACTTTTCCGAGCTAGCTTAGTTTGATCCGAGGAACTCAACTTGTCAAAATATTACCATACAGTTGGTACAATTTTTAATACGTAGAGGACGTGTATTTCAAATATTGCATTCACATTTTGAAAGAAGAGATAATACCTAGTCCTATGGGTATTTCTGGCATCTCCCTGCGACAATATGGTGATAGCAGTATGAGCCCCCACCACCACCACCGACGACTTTACCTAATGCATGTTTGAATTTAGTAAACTGACTTATAAATTTATAAATTGTTGTAATAACAGACAGTTTTGTTTATAATTGTAACTTAAAAAATAGTTTTTCAGCAGATTACATAATTATTAGCATAAAACATTTATAATTAAATACAAATCTCGATCGAAATAACAGCTGAGTGTCTGTAAAAGCGAATTTATATGACAAATCTATACTAATTTGAATTATCTATACTAATCCATAATATTTATTATCTGGACTTAGCAACACTTTGCTAGTGCAGAGATATGTATATATCTCCTTTTTAAGTTTATATGGATAGAAACGTTATGTCGCTTTTGACATCAAAGCGATGATTGAAGAAGATTGTCAGAGGTGGTTCGTTCCGCCCTCCCCTCTCCATCAGAGTATTGGAATATGCCTCGTTGTAACTGCATAATATCCCATCTGGAGTGTATATAACATCCTCCCCCCCCCCCCTTTCTTGGATAAACGTCTGTCCATCTCATTAACCCCTTGGGGACGAGCGACCAGTATTCGTGCCGCGTAAGGTGCTCAAAATCGGGGTTATTCTCACCAGTAAATGTTTACTGTAAACTTTGCCTTATTTAATACGAGCATTTTCCCGATTTAATTAGGCAAATATTTCTGTTTTAGAAAACCGGTGATTAAAGATTAAGAATTCTGTAAAAGACACTCGTTCCCAAGGAGTTAAAGTGCAGCATTTTTCATAAAGACGCAAAGAGTCAAATTTTTTTAATGAATCGAATTGGTAAATCTAAAATCAATTTACTTTCCGAAGTCAAAAATAAACTATAGATTTAATGTTAGTGATCCATATTTAATCTATAGAATAATTCTTAAAGTATGCATTTTTTTTGTTGTTGCTTTTTATATTTATGCATACCTGCCAACATTTACTTTTTTCGTTATCACAATTTCCGAATAGTAATACTCATCTTACTTAACACAAAATTTCTGTGCTTAAACACAGGTCGAATATTACTATTCGGAAATAGTGGTAATAAAAAAGCATAAAGCTGGCGGCTGTGTTTATGGTTTTCCAGAATAATTAAAATATATATATATTCTGGAATTAGTAATAATGCTACTAATAACAGAATTAACAATAGAATATATATATATTTTAAAGCACTTACCTAAATGAATAGACTCTTGCCGCAATAAATGCAGGTTCGAGAGAACTTGAAAGGAACGCTTTTTCCACCTAATGAAAAAAAATGAAAGAATTAAGCAAATTAGTAAAAAAAAAACCAAGAAAGAAAAAAAAAAACATGCGTCAAGCATAGATTATGAAACACTTTCCAACACATTTCGTAAACTATAACAAAACTTCACCGTTTAAAAAACTGGAAGATAATCTTCTAAGTGAACAATTTGGAATATGCGTGCAATTTTCAAATGTGTAACACATTTGAAACCCCAATTTCAGAAATTAGCACCTATAGTCGTAAAAATATCCGTATTCTTTTGTGCTCCTGAATATGATCTATAGGTTTGTGTGTATACTACATATTTGTGTTCAGGGTTCTCGCTGGCTTTTGACCAGCATTAGCGATTTGGCGAATAAGAAATAAAAAACAGTAGCCAAAGGAAAAATAGTGTTAGCAAAATAGATTCGGCGTGAAACACGAAAAAATCTATCTTCAATCCCTTGTTGTGCCCCCCTTTTTCAATATATTTTTAAATAGCCTAATTTTTTGTTAATTGCTTATAAAATAGAAATTCGACTATCCGCTACAGAAACTATTAAAAATAAGTAAATTCTAAATGTCTCTTAAATGTGTAAATGTTTCCGATATTCTTTTAGCAGTCTAAATAAAAATTCAAAACAGCTATCTTTGATTTACCGTTATGAAAATATACACTAATATAATTGCTCTGAGATTTCGACTTTAGACGATAGAAAAAAATTGACCGGCCTGTGTTACTTTGCATACTAGTAATAAAAAGTATGGTAAATGGCTAATTTCAACGCGGCATTCTAGCAAAACTTTAATCTATTTGGCGCGTAATGCGAATAATTTTGTGTGTGTTTTTACCGGCATGACGCCGGCGCATGCATAACAATAAACTGAAAATAGAGATAAACCTATCGCATAATCCTTTCCATGTCCTTGGCTGTTATTAAACTGAATTGATGTTGAGTCGGTATCTCCATAAATTGAGTAATGTAAATGGCACTGTGCGATTAAACATGAAAAGCGACACCAAGCGTTTAGCAATGGGAATAAAAATCTGGACTGTATCGCACACACACACGCACACGAAAAAAAAATGGCGAACTCGCAATTTGGCGAGTCTGATTGATCGTTTCCTCGCCAAATGAAGTATTTTATCGCAATTTCGCACAATGGCGAGCGGAAGTGAGAACCCCGTATGTATACTACATAATACGCCAAAATTTAGCTCAGTTAGGAAACGCATAATACAGTTGAAAATTCCCACTCAGCAATTTTCGTCAATAAGCAGAAATGTACTCGAATTCTTTCTGCAGTCCTGTATAGGATCTACAGAATTTATACACATCCAGTAATAGGCAAAAATTTTGTTCAATTTAAAAACGCATACCACATCTGAAAACGCACTTCCAGCCTATTATTGTTCGTAGACAGTAGCGCAACCGAATTATTTTGTGTGTGTCTGTAAATGAACGCTATGCACACCGTATTCTATAGTAAGCACCTTGTAATGCACCTTAGTGATATTTATCAATTTCAATACATTTAAAATAGCTTAACATCCTTAAAACACACTGCCAACAATTTCCCCCTGTAGAACACAATGTAATGGTATTCTTTTGAGTGTCCCTTTAAAGGGATAGGATACGATACCTTAGGATACATTTGAGCACGTCGAAAAAGCAAACAAAATATTACTATGTTCCAAGCTTCAAAACTTGTGTAATAAGTCAAAAATAAAATTCAAACTTCGTTTAAATATAAAGTTCATATTTAAAAAATATATATATACTTTTAAATTCATAAATAAATAGTGAAATGATAAGTTTAAAAATATACATGATAACAAGAGAAAAAAAAAACATAACACGTCTTCCGCGCAGCATAAAATATGCATATAAAGAGGAAATTTTGGCGAAAATAAATGCAAAATAGTGTCACCTTTGTACTAAAACCAGAATATTTGTAAAATTATTGACCAAATTAAAAAATTAACTTAATTTAAAAAATAAAAAATTTTCAGTTAAAAAAAATATTTTCAAAGAACAAAAATAAAAAATAAATAAAATCTTACCCTTTTCCGGTTTAAAGTTGTAGATAATATAGAAATGAATATGTGGTGAAAATTTCTTTTTGATTGCCATGCATAGTGTTTTAGTAACACTGCGCGCGGTATCAAAAATCATCGTTTCGAATAAACGCGACGCAAAGTTTAATTATCACATTTCTGCCACACAAACCATTTCACACAAACTGCCATAATTAGTAAACTAATGGGAATTTTTTAATGCGGTTTTTTGCATATTGTTCAGAAATGATTACGGAATCAAAACATGTATATTTTTTTCCCCCTAAAATTTTGAAGGTTTAAAGGTATCCTACCCCCTTAAACGAACTATAAATGCTACACACTTCACTTTCATTACTGAGCATGCCATGGTAAACTTCAATAGCATATCAATTACATGGCAAACCGGTACATTTACGCGAGCTGGAACACGGCCAGACGGGCGGTTAGACAAACCGAATTCATAAATACTTTTTAACTCTGCAGGAAAGATTAAAAAAAAAAAGTTATTTTTATTTTGCATTTGAAAATACTGCGCTAACATTTCACTATGTTACAATTTTAATAATAAAAAAAAAGAATTAAACAGCTTCTTAATTATTTGAAAATTTTTAAACAGCAGACTCTTGTTCGTGTCCGCTTAAGATGTATTTCAGGCTAATGAGGACAATTTCGTTTTCCTCATCAATTCCTATTTGTAATTAATGTTAAAAGACATCGTTTTGGCCGTACCATTCATCGAATAATGCGGACTTTTTTTCACAAACTGACCGAGCTGAATCGAAACTGCTTTTGTGCATTTTTTCAAAAGTAACTTTGGATGTAATTTTGATTATTAAGAGATCAAAATATTGTCAGTGGCAACTTTTAGAGAAAGCAAACTTTTTACCACTTAAAAACGTGAGAAGTTCAAGCATTACTAATGGCCATTCGCTGATATTACCATTCACAATGTCATAAGACAGACCAAATTTTCCAGTGTGTATCAAAACTGGAAAATCTTATGATGAAAAGATCCTTTGCTCAAGTAAAGCAAATAAGGTGGAAGATTATTTTAAGTTACATTATGCAAGTGCTGCAATTTCTATGCATATTTTCCCTGTCCTAAGTGACTTACTGTTTTGTTTTAACAAATTGACACTTACTTGTACAGCTCATATTCAAAATATTGAATAATTGAGAAAATGTAATAAGTAAAAAATATTTTTCATTTATTTATTTTTGATACTAAGTAAATGCAATTAAATTTTTTATAAATTAAATCTGGAATGTTTAGATAAGATTTTAGCATTTACAAAATATAAAATACCTACAATAAATTAGGTATACAGCTTTCTGAAACACATCAAAATATTAGAATAAAATTTAGATTGGTACAAAATATTAGAATATTTTATTTTACGCAACAATAATACCTTATGAATATGAAGGAAATGGTAGTTAATATTTTGTAGCATCCCCTTTAGCTTTTATAATAACGTACAATCGATCTTGCATACTATATACAAGGTGTTTACAAACATTTCTATCAATATTAACCCAAATAGACTTTATACGTGTCACTAACTCAGTTTTACTTGAAGGAGGATTTTCTTCGAGTTTTCTTCATTATACACCATAAGTTTTCGATGGGATTGAGGTATGGTGAGTTTGGTGGCCAAGGAAGTACCTTAATGTTGCGTTGGTGGAACAAATTCTTAGTTGACAACGAGGTATGCGGTGACGCTAAATCTTGTTGAAAGGTGAAATCCTCTTCAAATAAATCTTCTGATGACGGAATCATGCAATATTCCAAAATTTCTTGATATATCTGAGAGTTAACCTTTTCGTAGACGATGCATAACTTTCCAGGTCCTTCTGCACTCATGCAACCCCAAACCATGACACTAGCGGCAAATTTTACGGAACGTTTAAGGCATTTTTTATCAAATGCTTCTTGCTTCATTCTCCAAACTCGAATACCTTGATTACCATATGAAACACAAAACATACTTTCATCACTAAATATATTTTTCCAATCTTCTTCGCTCCATAAACGTCTTGATTTACACCAATTCAATCTTATACGCTTTTGTTTTGCAGTCATAAGAGGTTTTGTTTTCGGTACACGAGATTCAAACTTAAATTTATAAAGACGTCTTAATGTTGTCGATGTAGAAACTTCAACGCCTTCTTTCCATTTTCGGTGCAAGAATCGCACAGTTTTAAAACGGGTTTTCTTAACTATACGCTTCAGTTTCCTGTCATCTCTAGCAGATGTTTTGGTTTTCGGCCGCCATTTCGGCAATTATTTTGAAATTTTCCATTTTTTGAATATTGTGTTAGCATTTTACTAACGGTTGATTGCGAACAATGTAAATAATTCGCGATATAACATTGATTTTTACCATGCCGATACAAATCAACCGCACGAAGTTTAATAGATTCAGGACCTCTCACACGACCCATTTTAAGACGAAAAAGCAAACAAACTGCAAAAAGAATACTGATTTTAAATAAAATCGTCTGAATTCGATCAATGATGCCAGTTAGGAATTGGTGATAATTAAAGAAGAATTAATCTGAAATATTCTAATATTTTGAACCACTTGAATAAATATTCTAATATTTTGACTTTTCAAAATAATTTTTTTCACTTAATCTTTTCAAAAATGATATTAATTTTAAGATAATAAATAAGTTTAATCAACAATAAGTTCTTAATAAAAATATCGTTTGCATATTTGCATTAAAAGACATTAAATTACTTAACGATATTTTCAATTTGTAAAAAAAGTAATTATTCTAATATTTTGAATATGAGCTGTATTTTAAGAAATTTTTTTTAATTTAGTATTGGAGATTAATTTAAAGTTGTTTATTTCAACATTATTAAGTTAGTAACCTATTTAACTTCCATAAAAAACTGAATTCAATGAAAAGGATTACTTTACACCATTCAAATGTTTACATCGTTTAATGCCGACAAACAAAGGCCTTCAATGGAAGCCCGCACAAACGAAAGTTCAAAGCATTTTATTTCAACGTCTGAACCTATTCGAATAGATTGCACACATAACCAGTGCTTAATTTGCGCCGGAGTTCACGAGAACTCAGCTCCAATACCTTTTTATTTTTAATGAATATTTAAAATATTGGTCGGAATTAACCAGATTTCATAAATACTGCGCTCCGGAGCCCGCGGAACAGCGCTTCCAAAAAACCGAAGACCAAATTATATTTTCCTCTTCCTCCCATTTTCAAACCTTTGCATTTTTTTACTATCAAAGGGCTTACATATGTGACATAGCGTGTTTCACATGTAGGAGCATACTCCTATCTAGCGCTCACAAGTGTAGACAATGATTTTCTGCCTCAATAGTTTCCGAACGACAACGAGGAATTCCAGAATTAACCGCAACTGTATCTACCATTTTTAATCGTATATGGTCTTGTTACATTTATTCGTTGCTTTTTATTCGGGTTTCTAAAATATAATTAACTAATCAACTTTTTAGCTCCAAGCTGTACTTAATGTGTACCAAAGTTCACAGATGCGCAGCTCCAGTACATTATTTTAATGAATATTTAAATATTAATCGGAACCCACGGAAGCTTTTAAATATTGCGCACTGCAGCAGCGTTGTGTTCTGTTCTATTTCTTGATAGGAAGAAATCCTTGGCGAGCAGGGTTTTCTGAAAATTTCTCACTCCTAATTTTAATCTTTTTGTTCTGTTCATTTATTGGATATTATTATATACTAGAAAGGTAGCCCGTCAAAAATGACGGAAATTTAGATATAAAGATATATACAACTCATGTGCAAGAATATGAGTTTTCTCGCTTGTTCCGCAGTGATAGATGAAAATAACACATTTTAAGAACGAAACACATTTATGAAAAACTGTGTACAGTAGAAGACCACTAATCTGCACAATTCCAAGTTTTCTGCAGATTTTTGCGGCCATGTCTATTCAGTCTTTGTTTACATTTTTTTTAAAATTCATATATTGGACAATTTAGATTATTAAGCCTTAAAAATAAATAAATTACATACTTGAAGTAAGGTGAAAACTATTAAATTATCGTATACGATTTCATAAAATGGTATTATATGGTATTATATGTGTGTGCTTCACGATCTTGGTTACGACTTTGGCGAAATTGGCTGCAACTTGTCATAATTCTAATAGTGTGGGCCTCTATAACAAAAAAGTAACCAGTTTTTAGTAAAATTTCTGATATAAAGTAGTTTTCAAAAACTTGTGTGAAATTGCTGGCCGTTCTCATGTTATGCCAGTCCTGGGAATAATATTTCTAACACTGAAGAGTTTCCATGTATATGTGGAATTTGGAAAAGCTTCTCCAAAAGAAAGGTCCTGAAATGACATTGTAATTCCTCTAACGTCAAAGTTTAATCGGGCCCTGATGTTGTTTACTGAAATCTAATAAATACAGTTATTTTGAATATTACAACAGAATTAAATAGCTAAACTTATTTAATTTAAACTCGCTGTTACTTCCCGATGTTATTTTTTAGTATTAAGAAAGAAAATTATTTAAATTTTTTAAATCATGCACATTTATAATTTTTTTTTGTCTTTAATAACTAAATAATGAAAAAATATGCTTTTGTTCTGATCTCATAAATACGACAATAAAATAATGTAACTAAGAGACATAGCAAAATTAAATCTTTGTGATTTCAAACCATAAACAAATGATACCGCCACCATTTTACATACTATGGCGTCATTAGAATATTGTCCATTGATTGTTGGAGAACTTACTTTGTGAATGATTACTTCAATGATTTAATATTTTTTACGGTTCACGATGAATGAATCACTTGTGTTTGTTTAGGTTTATGGAATGAGATATTAAGCCGTGAACCCAATTTCAATTAAAGTTATCCAAAGATATATGTATTTTTAATCGAAATTAAAAACAATGCTTTAGTCTCGAAATAAAATGTTTTAGTTTGTATAATTGGTTATTTCTGTTAATTATTTATTTAGGTACTTTTCCATTATAGCGCATTTTTAAAAAAAAGCTTGGCGTAATTCGGGCATCAGAAAGTGAGATATGTTGCCAAAATATACAGCTATGAAAACAAATCTAATGAACTTTTATTTTTGTTTATATATGCACTTATATACATAAAAAAAATCGTTTCTAAATATATATAATATTTTTTTATATACAAATTACGGCACAGATTTCAGATATGAACCAGGATACCCATGTCGCTAAAATGGTGTTATTTTGCCGGCTATTGTTTTTTATTTATTAATAAATTGTTTAGGCACAGATGTCATATTGGCGCGATTTTTTTCCGACGCCGATTTGGCGAAAACATCAACAGCATAAGCAACAACATCCGGGTTACCATATCAAGCAAAATAACGACACTTTGGCGCCGGTTAAGTATACATTGCGTATATGACATTGGCGTCAGAAAAAAATCGCGCCAATATGGGGCGAATATGACATCTGTGCCATTGTTTATTTACTTTTATTTTCTGTTTTTAAATTATATAAACTGTTTTGTTCTATAGTTATTATTCAAACTTTTATTTATTTATAGTTATTTCCTTTTCAAAATGATAGCAAATAATTTAAAAATATATAAGTAACTGGTATTCGAAAGCGAGATTTCTGCCGAATTGGCGTCAGAGAAAAATCACGCCAACCCCGATGCGTATATGACATCTGTGCAAAAAATACTTCTGTTTCTTTATAAAAATGGATAAATAGTTTTTTTTTTACATTAAATAAATTGTATACATATGCAAAAAATTACTTGTGAGTATGAAGCAGTAAATAGGTTGTCAGAAAATACGTTGGCAAACTTCTTTCTCGCCAAGAAACTTTTCTCCGAAGTATTGTACGTACATAAGTAATGATTGTTAGAAATGCATTTTTAATTATGATATGCGCTTTTATGTTTCACTACATTTATGCATACTATACCGTGTGTATAAATGCTACAGTTCATATGCAGGGCTACACAAAAGAATTCGTAAGGGTTCCTGAGTATGAGAATAAATTGCTTAAAGGTGGTTTTTAAAGGAGTTATGCAGTTTTACGCTGAACTGCATTTAGATTACTAAGAAAAGTTTGTAGAATATAGATAAAATGATATACAGGGTCACGCAAAGAATTGGATACATAACCGTCTATGGATGATAATATCTGGAAATATGATTTCAGTAGCTTTAAGAGTAGCTTAAATTAAATTTTAGCTAAATAGTGGCATGTAATAACAGTACTATTGCTATGGACGGTAACTGCTGAAATCAATTTTTTTTTTTTTTAATTATGCATTTTCTAAAATGTTTACTTAGTTATCTTATTTACCTTATTTCCCTAAATAACGAAGTTTTGTTAAAGCATTCAGGATGTGTTGGAAAGTGTTTCATATTCTATGCTTAACGCATGATTTTTCTTTCTCCTTTAGTCTTATTTTGCATTTATTTTATTCTTAATTTTTAGTCTTATACTGCTTTATAGAAACTTTGGCACAGTTGTCATATATACCCCATACTGGAGCGATTTTTTTCGACGCCAATTTGGCGAAAACATCAACAGCATAAACAACAACATCCGGGTTACCATATCAAGCAAAATAACGACACTTTGATGACAGTTAAGTACCCGTTGTGTATATGACATCTGTGCCGAAACTTTAATATTTAATGTTTAAACTCTTCGCTCCACTCACCTTGCATATAGTATAAAGTATAACACAGATAGCGAAAAATAATAGACAGTTTGATACTTTTCCACTGTAGGGGCTTTGGCATTTTTAAAAAAAAGTTTGGTGTAATTTGGGCATCAGAAAGTGAGATTTGGGTACTTTTCCGTTATGCGGATACCATTGTCGCCAAGCGTAATAGTTGCGCAAAATGAAAGTCACGTGAATTAAGGCATTTGAAAAATAAAAGAAAAAATATTGTCGTACTAAAGTGAGCATTTAAAAAATATAACATTTGAAAATTCCAGACTTTTACGAACTATTTCATTAAATCACAAATATATACTTAAAATGATTGAACAAATAACTGTTATAAAATAAAGCAATAAAATAAAACTCATATTAAACTGCTGGCATAAAATTATAAATATCTTTTAGCATTTTGAAATAATTGGCGCATTAGCATACATGGTACTTTTCCTTTATACGGACAGCATGCTAAAATGTATGCTAAAGCGCCAATTATTTCAACCTTGATCGTAGATTTTTATTGTAAACCATGCGAAACATTGTGATTTGTTATTTATGAAACGTGAATCACTTGAATGATTATTGTTTAACCTCAACCTTGGAAAGCTTTTTAATCTGCTATTAATCGAATTAAAAATGCTTTTTTTTATATATAAAGTTGTAAAATTGAGTTGTAGCTTACGATCATGCGAAGAAAGCGTAGAAATACGACAAAAAACTTGGTTTAAACGATCGTGGGTGACTTTTCTTAATGCTTTGAGGTTTATATATTTATCGTGCAAAGAGTTGACATCGATTGAGTTTTGTGAGCTGCAACTTGATATGAACCACAACACAACAGTGGAATGGAATAGTTATTTTAGAGAAGTTTGTGCAAATGCTTTATGTTCACGACCAAATAGAAAAATCGGTGGACCTAATAAAATTATAGAAGTAGATGAAAGTCTTTTTACCAGAAGAAAAAGCAACGTAGGGCGTGTTCTTCCTCCTCAATGGGCGTTAGATGGTTTATGCCGTGAAACACGGGGGTGTTTCCTTACTCCTATTTCCGATCGCACAGCTGAAACTTTAATGGCGGTAATAGAAAACAATGTAGCTGATGGAAGTATTATTTATACAGATTACTGGAAAGGATATAAAACAGATGAACTGCGAAGTGCTGGTTATGATCATTTCACAGTAAATCACAAATACAATTTTGTCGACCCTAATACTAATACTGGATCTCATACTCCAAATGTTGAAAGATTATGGGGCATCGCAAAATGGCGCAACAAAAGACATCGGGAAGCTGTTCGTCATCATTTAGAGTCGTATCTCATAGATTTTATGTGGCTACGCCTTCATTCAAAAAATGAAATGTTTACTGCAATGCTGAAAGATATTTATAATTTTATGGCAGCAGTTTAATATGATTTTTTATTTTATTACTTTATAGTATAACAGTTATTTGTTCATTTATTTCAAGTACATATTTGTGATTTAATAAAATAGTTCGTAAAAGTTTGTAATTTTCAAATGTTATATGTTTAAAATGCCCACTTTACTATCGAGAATGTTTTTTCTTTTATTTTTCAAATGTTTCAATTCACCTTATTTTCATTTTGCGCCAACTATTGCGCTTGGCGACAATGCTGTCCGTATAATGGAAAAGTACCGCATACATCTTGGCATGGTGTCCGTATAACGGAAAAATATTGAGACTTCTTGTCGAATCATATAAACAGCTATAAAAACAAACTTGATGAGTGTTTTTTTTTATGTTTATTTTATATGTATATTATTCATGTTTTTATGTACAAATTACATCTGTTTCTGTATAAAATTAGAGAAACGGATTTTTTAATCGTATAAATAAATCGTATAAATATCGAAAAAAAAAATGCATGTGTATATAAAATGAAACAGTCGATAGGTTCCGGGAAAATGTTGCCAAATTTCTTTTTTCGCCAAGGCACTTATACCGGAAAAGTACCTAAAGCACATTAAAATCGCGCAGTTAGGAGCTCATACAGTACAGCGTCGTCTATTGGCGGTTATTTTATTAGTAGCATCGGGAGGAAGATGTAAAGATGTACTTTAAATTCTCATCCATAGATTTTGAAAAAATATCTTAAAAGAGCGGAGTTTAAATTAAATTTTGGTGACCTCCTTTATGAAAGATTAATAGTTATAAATGGGAATTTCACCAAATCAGCCAGCTATTGCCAAGTTGGCCAACATTTGGCGCTACTATGGTAACCCTGCATTAGTATTTTTCAACAATTACTCATTTCAATGAGGTGGTCCTATCGGAATCGTGAGGGACACACAGAGACTTGGATTTTATATAAATAGAAAGTGATTAATGCATATAGATAGGGTCAAAATATATCAGCCCCCGGTATGCTATTTCTTTCTCCCAGCTATTAAAATGTCGTGTCTAGAAAATAACGTTCCGTTGTATAAGCCAGCCGTAAAACAAAGCAGATGTATCATTGTACGGTTAAATACTCTACTACAAATTTTTAAACTTCTAAGCATCGCACATTTTCAATTTTTATACCGTCGTATTGGAAAAATAAAGTACCTTAAAATGCAATTTGTTTGAAAATTACATCAATTTATTTTTGCGATATTATTATTATTATTATTATTTTTTTTTTTTTTTTTTTTTTGTAGTTTTTAGCATCATTTCTTTAATTTTGGCAACTCAAGTACTCCATTTCTGTAGAGGGTAAAGGCAAAACATTAGTAATTATATCTTTTTGTTGCAATTTTCCCATAACAACTAAAAAAAATGTATTAAAATACGTGCTATTTTGAAAAAATATAAATGAATGATTTCTGATAAAACATGGAGCTATTATAAACTATATTTAATTTTAAGTATCTATATTAATATTACAAACAAATGAAAACAAATGAATCATTAGATAGCTGATTTTTTTTGTCGAGTTTTTTGAATGATCTCTTTTTTGGATTTGTGTATTATTCAGCGATAGTGACGTCCTATGCGTACTTTACCGTAGATGTTGTTTAAGACTGGATCGTAAATGAAGAATTCTTCAGCGGATGCGGATGATGTAATTTTATATAAAATAAAAGCGTGTGTTTTAAGTCGTAAAACTAAAATACGTTTTGTACTATCTATATTTGTATACATATATATATTTTTTTTTTGATCGGGGGGATGACACTAAATTCTGAAAAAGAATTCCTGTTATCTAGTATAACACTTTCTTATGGATACGATAACTTTCATAATTCTGCGTAAACTTCTTCCTAACTGATACATAAAATCCAGAGGTAGAAAATCTCTGTCAAGTTCATAAAGGGGCAAAATCGGACCAAGGAGGTTAAAATATGGAAAATTTTTGTGAAAACAGAAAAAAAACTCATAACTTCTTAATTATGATAATTATCGAATCAGTTTTAAGTTATTACTTTAAGGAAAAAGGCCAAAAAAAATTATGTATGACATATTTTTGATATCGTTAAAAATGGCCTCAAGGGGAAAAAAAAGGGGGGGGGGAGTTAAGAAGAAAAAATTCATAACTTCAACAATTCACAAGATATCAAATCCACTTAAATTTATTATAAATCTTCCTAATATCATTTACAACTTTTATATTGACAGGATTTTGATAGGACCAACTCTTACATAAAAAAGAAGGGAGGGGGGGTGGGGGGAGATTTGTGGAAGGGAAAAGAAACTTCTCCGTTAATCCGCTACTAAGGCGATGAAAAAGTATCATTGATGTGATGAAAATTTTTGACAACCCTCAGAAATGCTGTATATAGGGTTATATTGTTAAACGCGCGCGTGTCTCAATAAAAAGAACATCAGAATTTAAAATTATAGTGTGTGGTTCCTTTAATGAAACAATCGCTATACGTTTTAAATAAATCTCTCTATTCTAAAAAAAAGTAACTCCCGCTGTCACCGCCGCCGCCGCCGCCGCCGCCGGTTTTGAATTTTTTGTGACCGGAGGTCTTTCTTCGTTAATATTAAGAAAAATAATGCATACAAAAATATGAAAATTGGTAGTATTATACAGAAATGTTTGATAAACACGCTGATGTAGACAGTTTTCAAATCGAAGAATTATTTTAAGAGATATTTAATGCTAAAGTTGGACAAAATCGTTCCATTAAAAAAGTTTTATAGGAGCAAAAACTATACATCGGAATTTAATACTTTTTAGATCATTTTATACGTTATAATTTCCCGGTGTGCAGAATTAATTTATTTTTTTAATTTGACTCATTTTTCGAGGTTTCATTTCTATTTTACATTCAAATTTTCAGCATTTCGAGAGATATTTTTTTACTTATTTCAGAAAATTGTACTAATTTAACCTGTTGCCAAACTGTATAAACAACGGAAACAATAATGTTTGCTTCAAATTAAAAATTTATTTACACGTGACTATTATAAACAGAAAAGAAACACTTTGAAATTAGAATTAAATAATTACGTATAAAAAGCAGGAACTTATTGAAAATTACTTCATCTATAATTACACGTGAATTTTAACAGAGAAAGGATATTGTAAAGTAATAAATTCATTAACATGCGTTAGAAGTCTTAAATAGGAGAAATTACATCACATTTACGTCACATTACACTTATTACGTAAAATGAACAAAAAATAATATTGCAAAATAGTAGTTTAAATTTAAAAATAGCGCGAGACATTTACTTGATATTTTGAGATGAACTTTTCAACTATTTTTTTTTTTTTTTGGACAGCGCAAATAATATTTCATTTCTAATAAAAGCATTATTACGTGAATATTAAAAAGGGAAAGAAAAGTTTGGTGAAAATTACGTCAGATTAAAACGATATATCTAAAATGTTTTATTTAAAAGGACTTTCTTTTCGCTTTGTTAAAAAATACCGGGAGACAAAGACTCTGTTTACTTAATTCCTTTTATATTAGATGATTTTGAAATGCCATTGTATCTTTTAACAGCAGCTGATTTTTCCGTAAAATTCCCCAATCAAAGAGAAATGAATAGAAACCCGTTTATAGGGAGATCGCCTTTGTTTTTTTAATTATAATTCAATCTTCCAAAAAAATTCAATTAAAGCCGATCAAATTAGCGTGCTTTTAGAGACTGCAGTGTCTGATCGGGGGGTTGGCGAGCGTAGCTCGTAGGGGGCCGAGCCCCCTAGTTATATAAATCTTCTTAATGTTATCTATAACTTTTGTAGTAACAAGTTTTTGATAAGATGAACTCTACTAATGGATGTCATTACTAACAATATTCTCAAGGGATGAAAAAAAAATAGGGTTGAAGAAAAAATTATCGTATTAAGATGATTCTGATAAAAACAACTCTTACAGAAAAATGACATTAAAAACTCGTCAAAAACGGCCAGATAAAATTCTTAAACTGGGTTTATCTCTAATCCTGATTTAGTTTTTGTTTGTGAAATTAGAACTTAACTTCGAAATCTACCGGTGCCTGTAAGCCGAGACGGCAGGTTTTTTTTTTTTTTTCCTCCTCCTCCCCGATATGGTTTATGGATTGACTTTTAGAAATTTCACTGGTAATGTACCACTTTTTTTTTTTTTTTTTTTGAAAAGCGCGAACTGATAAATTGTCAAATTAGACCTTACATTCTCTCTGTAACTTCCAAATCGATGTGATTTATTATTTTTTTAACAGTAATTTGAGAAACACTTAAAAAGCGATATATTCGAATGCGCAATATAACAAAGGACTCTCCGATAAATTTTGTTACTGCCCTGATTAAACTCAAGTTGGAAGGTTATCAAATCGGTTCAAACGATGCTGAAAATTTTCATTTTAATGTTAGTCGGCAAAAAAAAAAAAAAAACCCACAAAAATTCAAGGCTAGCTTGATTTGAAACCGGGGCGGGCGTAGTATGCATAGGTGTACACTGCCGAATTCCGTGGGACCCCCAACCTCAAGCTCATTTATTAAGAGGTTCGTTTGGTAAACCAACCAGTGAAGCAGACTAAGATTCACTAGTGATTTAATTAGGGCTGGATTTGGATTATTTAGCAATATATCGGTCAAATATTGATACTTTTTAAATATCGCAATAACAATATCTAAGCTCTGACACTATATCCCAATACAATAATATTGCTTTGCGATCACAGCTATTTCAAGTTACAAAAAACTGCGCCGAATATCCCGTTACAATATCTTCTCCAACTACTTGTTTCGGCCGACCCATGTATTTATTCTCTGGCCTGCGTCATCCAAAACAGAAAATCTACCTCTGTTGATAATCTCGTTTTCGTTGAAGGTGCATTTGTATTGGGATTTCAACAATCTCTGACAAAAAGTCATAAATCGTTGCCCTGCCTTTTCTTTTAGGAAGTTCTGTAGTCACCAGCAGAAGAAAGGAGAGTGAACAAAAGAAAGTGGCGGTGATAAACATGTCAAGGATCTCCTACGCTGACCTCTAGACAAGCTACTGAAGACTGACCACATGAAAAAGAGCTCCTCGTCATATGAAAGGTAAAAACAAAAATTAGTATGTTCGATCCTTAAAATTTCCAACTAAGCAGTGCCCCCAATACATTTAGATGCTACTTTCATTCATATCCCTGCAAACCGTAAATTTCCTTATTCATTAAAGATGAATACTGAATAACGCTTATCGCCAGTTTCTTCTTCCGTTTTTGGTCTATATATATATTGCGATATACCAAGACATTGGTATATCATGTCCAATAAGATGAGCTGGAATATGTGTTGGTTATTGCCGATAGAATAGATTTGATATTGTTGGCTAGAGAGTGATTTCTCCGAATGAATTTATATCTGCACTCAAAATAAGTGACAGAAATATTAGATTCAGTATTTTTTTTTATTGTTTCGGTCAAAAAAGGTATTTTATAAACACATTGAATTTTTTTTATGTCGAATTTCAATGGATTATCGAAATTAACTTATTGCTAATTCGAGTGGATTTTAATGAGAAATTAATTTTATGTACGGAGAAATATCTATCCAAACAAAAAGTTTTCGGTAAAAAAAAAAAAAAAAAAGCGCCAAGTTCTCCTTAATGTTTCGGCCAGAAAAAGTAGTGATATCTGAAGTTTGCACAAGTTAAAAGCCAAGCATCCCAAATCTTTCATTGAAAATGGCTTCCTGCGACTTGGCCGTTAATGCCTTCTACAACATTTCAAAATTAATGATTGGAAATTACGCATTTATGAATTATTTAAATATTAAAAGTAATATTAGAATGCAAAGAGGCAAATTCACATAAAGACATTATAAGTAAAATATTTCTGATAACTACCACTCAGTTTCAACAAACATTAGTTTTGATTACAGATCATTTAGTCCACTTGTGGTTTAATTGCCATTTTGTACGGCCTAAAGCTAAAGTCATTAACGTAAAACCCAATAAATAAAACAAAATTTACTTACTTCAAATCTCACAATATGTTACGTTATATTTTATTGTATAATATTGAAGTCTTGTGTATTGACGAAAGAGATTTCTTTCGTTTGAACATTTATTATAGTTTGCTTGCATACATTAAGAGGTATAACGATTTATAAACTGTTAAAAGCTGATACTAATTATGTTTTAGCAATTAGGGATATTATCCTCTGAATACAAGTATTTTGTTATTTTTAACTTCTAAGCATTTAAATAGACTGAAGTGGCTTAAAGGCTTTTTTCAAATGTGTATTTTATTTCTGTACTTTGTGCCACAAAATGCCTAAAATAATCAAAAAATGTAGTTGACATATAGCTCATTTGTACATACTTTAAAATTTGAAAAACTCTCTCGAAGGCATTAAAAGCCAAGTCGCAGGAAGCCATTTTCAATGAAAGATTTGGGATGCTTGGCTTTTAACTTGTGCGAACTTCAGATATCACTACTTTTTCTGGCCGAAACATTAAGGAGAACTTGGCGCGTTTTTTTTTTTTTTTTTTACCGAAAACTTTTTGTTGGGATATCACTACTTTTTGTATGTTTTTTCAAGTTTGTTATTCTAAACTATATTAATATGAAAAAACAAACTTTTATGTTAGCCGAGAGCAGATCTCCTCATTAGCCTTTTGTTTTTTCGCCAATACCAGTTTCCATTTTTCACATGTGTAAATTAGAAACAATGCTTTGATTTTCAAATAAAATATTTTGGTTTATGTTATTATTTCTTATTTATTTATTTCTATGTTAAATATTCTATTAAATAAAATGAGGGGAATGCATCTATTTTAAATGAGATGACTGAAAATTTCATATTTTTAAATGAAATGAATGCAAAATGAACAATGGTGTTGGGAACAGTATTTGGCGATTTGCCACTTACGCCCGGCTAACATGTAAATACCTAAATTTATTTAATTGAGCTTTTCAAATTTATACTTTATTTCTTTTTCTATTGAAGCACTAGCGGCCTCTAGCAAGCAGTACTTACTCTATTAATTGCATGTTAAATGTTGCATCATGTTACTGTTATTCTTAATTTAATTTACTTGCCCATTATTTCGCCCAGTCGGAACCTTTTGATCGAGAAATCAAGAACTCTTTACGATCATGGAAGAACATCATATATTTTGTGTTGTTATGTATTTCATCTTTCGTGACAAATATCTCTTAACTCACTTATACATGTTTCCTTATCAGTTACGATTCGTTCTCTAATGCGGAAATTTTTAATCCTATTAAGTAATCTTTTCTAATTGGGCTCACTGCCAATTGTTGTATTTTAACTGATACGACTGGGTACAAGTGAAATGGTTCTTATGAAATCCTTTGACAATATCTGCATTCACATTAAACCATATTGATGCTAATATCTTTTTGTTTCATTTTAACCTTTTCAAAAGACTCGATTACGGAAGAATAGAAGGTCTACGGGCTCACTGCCATGATCCATTTCAAAATCTGTCATTCTTCTCATCTGATCGTGTTGAAGAATTAGTCAATGCGTCATGGTTTTAAGATTTTAGCTAATTTTATTCGAAACCTGAAAACTAAAATGCGAGGAACCAGATTATAGAAGATTCATTCTAACGTACATATCGATTAACAGGTTACATATTATAGAATTATAATACTCATAAAAAGAACTGGCAGTTTCAATGCTTAAATAGTTTCCATAAATTCTCTTTATATAATACAGAACTTTTAGCAGTGTAAACATTAACAACATAGTCACAGTAAGTATAATAACAGTACAATATAATAACAATAGCAGAGGTTTGGGGCAGTGACGAAACTATTGTAACTTTGGAAATATTCGTATGTTATACCATTTAACTATTCAGATGATATGTGGAAAAATATAAATAGATGGCTCGCATTAATAATTAATTCATTGAAAAATAGCCACTAGCGTCAAATACTCGCCAAGCTTGGCGACATTAATAAAGTGTCGCCAAATTTGGTAATATATTATGTCAATTCAAGTTTGGCGACAAAAAATGATTTGTTTATTCTGACGTCATAATGATGCATATGTATTATGTATTATACACACCCCTATAATATGTATGATGCAAATGTATTACGCGTTATATGCATATGTATAATATGTATGATGCATATACATAAGTATATGAACATCACTAAAACGCACTTAAAGGAATAGTGTTCCATAAATAGTAGGGATATTTGCCAGATTGACCAGAGTGCTATTGAAATTAGAATTCCGACATTTATAACAGACCGGGAGGCGTCTGCACACAGCATCACCTCATCGAGTTTACAGCTGAAATTTTAAGGATTAGTTAAAACTAGATTAGCATATTAAAATGCAACTTGTCTGTTAAATCATATCTTGGTAGAAACCACCTGAAGACCTAATTTTAGTGGTTAACTGATAGGTTTACTATTGTATTTTCCTGCATCCAAAAGTATGGAAACATGGAGGAATGGGTGCAGGAAAACACAATGGAAAATCCACCAATTAACCCGTAAAATCGGGTCTGTAGGTGGTTTCCAGAAATATATGACTTGGCAGACCAGTTACATTTCAATACGCTAATCGATTTTTAACTAATCCTAAAATTTCAGCCGTCAACTTGATGAGGTGATGATCTGTGCAGACGCCTCCCGGTCTTTAATAAAATTTGTTTTAAGGAAGTAAAAGATAGAAAGATGGACAGATAAACTGAAAGATTTTCCTTATTAAGATTTTTGTAAAAGCATATAGAAATTCATTCAGCTTGAAATCATGTAACACCTTTATAATCCAGGCTAATTTTCTGTAATCGGGTTTTTGCGACCAACATATCTTATCTATAACTATAATCTTTCTTTTACAGTTTTAAAATGAACAATAAATTAACAGTAAGTAGGCTAATAATACAATATAATAACATTAGCAGCGGACTTCGGACGCCGCATCTGACGCACATCGTTAAAGACAGTTTTATTAGTTACACATTTCATTTAATTAAAATGAGATTTTTAAACTTTCATATGAGAATTGGGATATTTTTTCACCATAGGGGTCTTGTCATTTTTTAAAAATCTTGGCGCAATTCGGGCTTCAGAAACTGAGGTTTGTTGCCAAATGATATAAACAACTATGAAAACAAACTTGATGAACTTTTATGTTATTTATATATGCATTTATATACATATAAACATTTTATTTATACATGTATAAAATATTATTTTTTATATGCAATTATTTATGTTGGTATATAAAAATAAATAAACGGGATCCTTACATTAAATAAATTGTATATATACGGAATAAATTGCTTGTGTATAAGACACAGTAAATAGGTTGCCAGAAAGTACGTTATTATCAAATTTCTTTTCTCGTCAAGGCTGTAATTTCTGTATTTCGCCAAGGCTACTATATCGGAAACCTACCGAATTGCGGTTATGTTTTGTTAAATGTTTTATTGTTTTATATCGTAAATATATCAACCTATACAAATTAAAATTTTTAGGTACATTCATTTTTTCTATTTAACAAACATCTTTGGAAAAGCATATATATATAATTGTATTCTTCCTGAAATCACGTGACCCCTTCAAAACTCTGTAATGGAGTTTTGGCGACCAACATTGGCACAATTGAATGTGTTAAGGAACTGTTTACGGCCAAATGAACACCCCTGTTTGAAGGATTTAGAGGCGGAAATTCTGTGTTTTCAGATTTTTCTGGTTAATTGTGCAACAAACCCGACTTACTTGTGAAATTTCATCATTCTACGACTTCTAGAAGTACCTTAGTTATTTGATGATGCGAAGTGAATCGGTGACAAAAAAGCGCTTTTTCGAATTTAATATTTCGAAAACTACTATATACAGAAACAGGAAATTGTGGAACCTTAGTTCAGTTTGAGCATACGAACATGTGTATAAAAGAAAAATTTCTATGCCTCTCCCTAAAACGACGTTTTGATGGGGTGAAATGTATGCTGAAATGGTTCAGGAAAAGGTAGCTTACGGCTTGTGCGAACTTGGCGGACGCACTGCCGTGCTCCCAGATCAGTTACTCAGCGAACAAGAATTTTTTCCCGTAATACTTACATTAAAGAATTTAAGCAAAATTAGATAGTAATTAACTAAAAAAATTGAAGGAAAATTTAAATTACATGGTTACGTGATTAATTTTTTTGTAATGAATCGTAAGCTTCTTAAAATATGCGATGTTTTTGAAAATTCTTAAATTTATACTTTTAACCATCCAAGACAATCCTTTGCTAAATTAAAAAATAAGAAACGACCATGCTCATTGATAACAGAAACTTTTTTTTCAGAATGGAGCGATTTTTTTTATGATAGGTGGGTATGGTACGTGAATACTTTTGTGCAGCCCTGTATATGAGGTATAGAATTTATAAATAACGAGTAAGATACAAAAAATCAATTAAATTTAAAAGCGCATACCGAATTTTAAACCGTACACTCCAGCAATTATTACTCAAAGATAGTACTGTACTGTAACTGTTTTTGTGTGTCCCTGTAAATGAATAAAAAATGCTATGAATGCCCTGTTATAACATAATCGTAGTGAAATTCGGTGATTTATATCAGTTTCCATACGTTTGAAATAGCGTAATGTCATTAAAATACTCTGCAAACGATTTTTCCCCATATATTATAATGTAATGGAATACTTTTGAGTGCCCCTGTAAATGAACGATTAATCCTGCATACTTCATATACTATACCAAACATGCTTTGGTGACCATAAATAACTTATATCAATTTCATGAAAATCCGAGTATATTTACGGGAGTTAGAGCGTGGCCAGACGGCCCGAATGCATAAACACTTTTCAACTTTGTTGGAAAGTGTTAAAAAGAGATTAATACAATAAAATGAGAAGAACAGGGAAAATACTATCTTTAAAGGATAGTTTTATGTAAGTAACGGTGTATATGCAAATAGTTATTGAACAATTGGGGATAATTTTTACTACCTTTTGCTTAAAAAAAATAAAAAGTAGAAATTATATGAGAAAACAGATATAAAAACTTTGGTTCATCATAAAAGATATATCTAACACTGGATTGGCAAATAATTGGATTTTCTTTTCAATTACAAACATTTTTCGTGCACATATGGGGCAATCTCACAATCTTTTGACTTTCATGTCCCTGAATAATAATTTTTATTTTAATACACTTTGTGTTTTTTTTATTTCATATACTGGGGAACACCCCATTGCATGATTGCACAACAATATTAACGAGATAAATATGTTTTGGACGATGTTGGGGGTCCAAACACCTGGAAAACTCCTATACCGTCCCGTGTCCCTGATGCTGATTTTTAAGTTTGGAGCTGTCTGGATAAAATTGTTTCAATAAAAATAATTCGATGTAATTTTTTTCTGAAACTGGAACCATTGTTTTATATAAATATGTAGCTAAAAATTAACCTGGACACATTTTTAGGGTTGTTATTTTTTAAACTTTTTCCCTGGGTTTTAGATTCCTTACCATCCCTCTTCTGAAATTACACAGAAAATCATTTCAGATGTAGCCACAGAATTTTTTTCAAATTTTTTCTCATGCAGAAGTATGCTAGAGAAATAATGTCTAAAATTCTTTGGCAGGAAATTTACTATAGAATTTAAATCAGCATTTAAATATCAATTTCAAGCACCGTGGCTTTATTGGTAGTCTCACCGTCCCCAAGTTTTATTCCTGCACTTTTCGAGGTAAATTAAAAAAAAAAATAACAGTGTAATCCAATGTTAACAACTGTTTCTAAAAATCAATTAACATTTTGGCTATAACTTAGTCTTAACATGATTTTCCTAACAATAGATGGTAATTTTCCTTACTGTTCCATACTTACCGTCCCCTTTTTTAGGTAGATTTCGTATGAAATACTACCTATTGGGATCGTTCCTATGTTGGAATTTCTGAAAAATTTTTGCAGATCTACACCGATCATGACCCCTAGAACCCAAAACCACCCTCAGTAAAAAACTTTATATATATATATATCTATCTATCTATCTATCTATATATATCACTTTCTTCTGGACACGATAACTTTCGTAATTCTGCACCAATCTCTTCCAAACTGATACATAAAATCAATGGGCATAAAATCTCGGTCAAGTTCGTTAATGGGCAAAATCGGACCAAGGGGAGGGAAATAGGGAGGGGTTTTGTGAAAACAGAAAACCCCCCATAACTTCTTAATTTTTGTACATATCAAATCAGTTTAAAGTTTTTATTACTTCTAAAAATAGGGCCAAAAATTTATGTATCACAGATTTTTGATAAAGGTAAAAATGGGCTCAAGGGGCGCAAAAAATAGGGTTTTTGGGAGAAAAAAATTCATAACTTCGTCAATTCTCAAGATATCAAATTCAATTAATTTTATTATAAATCTCCTTAACATTATCTAAAACTTTTATATTCACAAGTTTTTGATAGGAGCAATTCGTACCGCAAAAAAAATTAAAAACGAAAACAAAGAGGGCGTTTGAAGAAGAAAAAAATCCATAACTTCGTCAATTCTCAAGATATCAAATCCAATTAATTTTATCATGAATCTCCTTAACATTATCTACAACTTTTATATTCACAAGTTTTTGATAGGACCAATTCGTACCGCAAAAAAAATTAAAAACGAAAACAAAAAGGGGGTTTGAAGAAGAAAAAAATCCATAACTCCGTCAATTCAAAAGATATAAAATCCCCATGAATTTATCATATATCTTCTTAATATTGTCTACAACATCTATATAGACAAGTTTTGGATAGGACCAATTCTTAGAGCAAAAACAAATTAAAAATACATACCGGTTGAAGAAAAAAAATGATCTTAGTAAGGGTGTATTCAAATCCAAACTGCGTATTTTCTGACTCATTTTACAATTCATTTTTGCTCTCAAAGGCTTCCAATTGGTACGTTTTCTTACTCAGAAACTATATAATGTACCGTAATGGTCGATTTTCTGATAGGGGCAGAATATATTTTTTTAAATGCTGTTAAAAAGGGCATTTTGAACCGAATTTACCGAAGCGGATTGTGTTGGAAAAATCATTGTATTAAGGATGCGCTTAAATCCAAACTGCTTATTTTCTGACTGGTTTTTAAATTCATTTTTGCTCTCAAACGCATTTAATTGGTAGATTCGTTTATTCAGAAACTATATAATGTACCGTAATAATCGATTTTTACATAGAGGCAGAATGTATTTCAAAAAATGATGTTAAAGTGGGCATTTTGAACGGAATTTCCCGAAGCGATTGTGTTAGAAACGAAAAATATTGTCCTTCTGAGAAAATAATTTTTTATATATCAAGTTTTAATTAATTGAACAAAAAATAAAAACACAGGTCGCTTATAAATCTCTTCAAAAATCACGTCAGCAAGTTTCATATTTTTTTTAAATTAAAAATGAATCTGGAATTATGCCAGAAAATTTCGAGTTGTTGAGCATGGAAAAGTATTTTTTTGAATACCGCCCTAAAATGATTCTGATAAAACCAGCTATTATATGAAAATGAAATAAAAACTCGTCAAGAGCGGCCATCAGATAAAATTGTTAAAGTGGATTTATCTATAATCATGATTTAGTTTTTGTTTGTGAAATTAGTATATTTGACTTCGAAATCTACCTCTGCCTGTAGGCCGGGCCGGCAGGGATTTTTACCATTTCGTCCCTTTTTCCCTATACCATCCCCCTTTTTTACCTTACCGTCCTTTCTTTAACAGCCCTTTAAGACAATGTTATACAAAAATTCTGTATTAAAAGTACTACATTGTTATTATTTCTTATTTGAATGTCCTGTGGGTACTATGCAAATTCATTATAATTAAAAATTTAGAAGAAAATAAAAAGTTATAGGGGTAAAATGGTAAGAAAAATTAAACTCACAAGTTTAACTTAAACCTCAGTTAAATAAAAAAATTTTCGCTGCTGACCATTTTTTCTTTATTTTGAATCGTTAAGGCATTCGTATATCAGATTAAAATGTTATTTTAGCAAGTTTAATTTTGCCAGATTTCCCCCCCCCCCCCAAAATCAAAAGATTGTGAGAATGCTCCATATACATTTTAGTTATCTCTATGCCAAATTTAAAGTTTCTAGACCAACAGTTTCAAAGAAATCATAGTGACAATATAACGGTAGGACATTTCCCTCTCATTTTAATCATTTGAAATTCGAATTCTTTAAAAACTTTTCTTTAGGAACATCACGTCTTAATAGAAACCTATACGTCAAATTAAAACGTTTTAGTGTAACAGTTTCAGAGTAATTCTGGTTATAGAGGGTTTTCTAATTATTTTATCCTTTTAAATCTCTAATATTTTAACAAAGGTTTTTAGTGAGCCTTTACATCTTAAAAGTAACTACCATGTCAAATTTCATGTTTCTAGCTTCAATATAGTCAAATAAATCGTAATTTCAGAACGTTTCTCGCACTTTCATCGCTTTGAGGGCAGTTGCACAGAGATAAAAAGTAGCCCTGCTTCAAAGAGAAACCGTCACGATTATTGTCATGTCCTGTAAGAATTTTTGAAATCGGTTTAGTAGTCCAAAGTTATTATGATTTTAGTATAACGTGTAGCGCTCATTTCACTCTTTTAAATTTCGATTTTTTTAGCAGCCATTTAAACTTTTAAAAGTAACCACCCTGCCAAATTTCCAGTTTCTAGTCTCAACAGTATCGCATAAATCACAATTTTAGAACGGTTTTCGCACTTGCAACATTTTAAATTTCGAAATTTTTAGGAACTGTTCTTAACAAGCACTTACATTTTAAAAGTAATCACCATGCCAAATTTCAGTTTTCTATATTCAACGAAATCACAGATATCCCAATTTTAGAACTTTTTTGCTCTTGCACCCTCTTGGGAATTGCGTTAGCAACAAAATACATCCTGTTTTGGAGCAGAGACTATCACTATAATATTGCCACCATTATTTTTGAAATCGGTTCGGTAGTTAAAAAGTTACAAACAGACAAACAACCGTTTCTTCTTTATAAAATTAGTATAAATTAGTATTAAAATTAAACATTGCGCCCATCAAATATTTTTTTATTAGCCCCCGGTATGCTATTTCTTTCTCCCACCTATCAATGTGTCGTCTCCAGAAAATAACGTTACGTTGTATAAGCCAGCAGTTAAAGATGTATCATTGTACGGAATAATCTCTATTGTAATTTTTTAAACTTCTAAGCATCGCACATTTTCAATTTTATACCGTCGTATTGGGAGAAAAAATACTTTTAAATTCAATTTGTTTGAAAACTGCATCTCCATTGATTTTTGAGATATTTTTTTTGTAGTTTTTAGCACCATCTGTTTAATTTTGGTAACTGAAGTACTCAGTTTCTGTAGAAAGTAAAGGGAAAATAGTTGAAAAATAGCAATTATATCTTTTTGTTTCAAATGAAAATGAAATTTCAAAGTAATTGCTTAAGAGGCGCAAAGGCCAACATAGTGAAAAATAAAAGATTCCATGCCGAGACCATGTATTACCATGTATTAATATATCTTTTTGTTGCCATTTTCTCATAAAAACTGAAAAAAAAAAAAAAAATAAAATACGTGCTATTTTGAAAAAATATAAATGAATGATTTCTGATAAAACATGAAGCTATTATAAACTAAATTTAATTTTAAATACCTATATTAATATTACAAACAAATGAAGCAATATGAATCATGAGATAGCCGATTTTTTTTTTGTCCAGTTTTTTGAATGACGAAATCTCTATTTGGATTTGTGTATTATTCAGCGATAGTCACGTCCTATGAATATTTTACTGTAGATGTTGTTTAAGACACGATCGTAAATGGGGAATTCTTTAGCGGATGACGTCATTTTATATAAAATAAATGCGCGTGTTTGGAGTCTTAAAACTGAACTATCTATATCTATATTTATATACATTGCTTTTCATCGGAGCCGACACTAAATTCTGAAAAAGCAGAATTCCTGTTTTCTAGTAATAATTCTTTTGTCGTATTCTGTTTGAAATAAATGAAGTAGCGTAAGGATTTATATGCTTCTATCAAACGTCTACACATCGATTAATGACATTTGAGATTTGAATTAAGAGTTGAGTTTGAACTGTAGTGGCGACATCTATTAGGTTTAAAGAAAAGTACAAATATATAAAGAATAAAATTTGCAGAGCAATATTAGAATGAAAATAATTTTTCTAATCTCAATACAAAAACAATCTTATTATAAATTCGATGTATCTTAGCATAAAAAAAAAAATGCATTTTAAATAAAGTAGAAGAACAATGATTTAAAATAGTTATTTTCCACACTTTGGATTAATATGGAATTAACTGCAGTGGCGACATCTATCCGGATGAAAGAAAACCAAAGCTACATAGTGATTAAAATTTGCCCGGAATTACGATTACGTTGAGTTTTGTATGTACAATTTTTCCAAGCTTATATTTATGCGGGCGATTAACAGTAGAAGTCCGAAATTGCAATTTTAGAGGAAAGCGAAAAAACTGTACGTCTGTTTACAGAAAAAAAATTATTGACAACAAACCAAAACTACCATTGTGTTGTGTCAACTTTTAAAATAATAAATAATCAGTAAAATTTGTATTGTATATAAATTTAATTTTTCTTTAAATTAACGTAGTTATTAAATATATTAAACCAATATTGCATTATGTTCTTCTTTTCCATTGTAATTTTTGTGCAGTTGTCCCTAATTCATAGTCAGACTTTAAAAAATAAAATGCAAACAGATGATCTATAATCCGCAAAAATGTATAATCCACAAAACCCTGTATCTCTAAGTGTGCGGATTTCACAAAGTTGACTGTATTTAACTGTGAAATGTGTTAAAACTGTCAGACTAAAAAGTTTTAATTTGACCTGTAGGTTTCTATTAAGACGTGATGTTCCTAAAGAAAAGTTTTTAAAGAATTCGAATTTCAAAGGGTTAAAATGAGAGGGAAATGGCCTACCGCTATATTGTCACTATGATTTCTTTGAAACTGTTGGTCTAGAAACTTATATTCTTTTAAGTACACATAGATATCATATTTTCACTGTGAAATATGCAAATATACTGATTTGAGCGAAACCTCAGTTGTACTGTTGAGGCCGCCCACCTAAGATATGTGCTTTATACATCATATATAAATCATATATACGTAATATTTACGTCTAAAATATCTATGTGCTACATACACAGAGCTGCCACAGGCGACTATTTTTATATTCTATTTGCACCACTATCTTAAAAAAAAAAAAAAAGAAAAAAGAAAAAGAAAAGAAAAATAGATTTTGTGATATATTTCTCTTGCAAATGTTGTCAAAGTGTATGCAAAAGATTTTTATTTTGAGAAATTGGTGCGAGATAGAATTAAAAAATAGTCGCCAGTGGCCCTTGCTTCAAAAGTGCCAAAACGAAATGCAAAAGACTGTTTCCGGACTGTGTAGGTAAATTTCAGTTGATCTTGTGATGTCACTAAGAAGAACTATGCATACAATAATAATATTCTTATATGCATAGTTCTTCTTACTGACATCACTAGATCAAATAAAATTTACTTCTCTTGAAGGGTCACTGGCCATCTTCCAAACATAAAAAACGACACAGCTGCTACCTGGTGGCTGGATTTTCAGAGCATTATCTGTCATTTTATTAGCAGGGGCGTAAAAACCAAACCGAACGGACAGCCATAACTGAAAAAACCCAATTTTTGAGTTGTGGAAGTTTTGAAATGTCTCAGAGCCGTAATCAGACGGGGGCAGTGTGGACTGAGCCCTCTCAGCAACATCACGAGCCGTTTATAGCCGTTCTTTCAACACTATTATCATATACAGTGTGTCCACGTATAACCTGACCGACCTTTATTTTCGCAACCGTTGGTTCTAGATGCATACTTCCAATTACAAAAATGGTTTAAATAAGGTATAGAATTATTTTTAAAGCGATTTGGGTCAACAAAAATATTCATTAAAAAATTACGAAATTTAAATTTTTATACAGTCCCTCGGTCCTATAAGTGATACTTAGTAAAAATTTACTGTAACACTAACAAGTAAGACAAAAAAAGTCCCATTCATCTAACGTTAAAATTGACCTAGTTATGAAACTTTGAAACGCATGGCTTATATCACTTTTTTGAAACTCAAAACAGATGATTTCTGCTATGCTTTCAGGGGTCGTATATAAAGTACTTAAAGTTATTTCAAGGTATCTGCGCTTTGAAAGAAATCTTACAACTATATTACGATTCAGTTAACTTTTATTAGTTAAGTTCAGATTCGTTAAAATAATTCTATTTTAACATATGTTTTATTTTGTAAGGATTTGAGGCTATGATTTCTTTTAACAAAAATTATGTTATTTTCAAATGGTTTCATTTAACTTGTAACGATCGTCTTTCCAGTTTAAAATTTGTACTCTAACTTTAATTCACTTTCAAGTGTCCGATCGAAGTTAAATTTTACATACTGACTTAAATCCGATGACAATATAATATTATTATGATTTTCGACGCTTACCATCTTATACATACTTATATTGGAGGATAACACACAAAAAAAAAAATTCGGATAGATTACCGTCAACAAGTTTAAAAGAGTTTCAGATTAGATAACAAACCTGCGATGGTTGTGTTTTTTAACTTTTATAATTACGTTTTATGTATTTTTTAACGCTGAATAAAAATAGTACCTTCACTTTTAACCATCATGTCAGGATTTTTCGCAAATCGTAAATTTCAAGGTTAAAAAAAAAGCGAAAAATCTGATACTAATAAAATAGATGTAGAACTTTTTTATTCAGTTTAATTTTAATTATTTCAATAATTTATTCAATGTTTTGGCTTATACTGGGTTTCTTACAGCTAAACAGCTCAGGGGTCCAATGAGGTTGGGAGGGGAGGGGGATCAGTTTTAATTTTGAGCTTTTTAACTTTGAAATTTGCTTTTTGAGAAAAATCCTAACGTGATGGTTTAAAATAAAGGTCATTTTCGGATTCAGCGCTAAAAAATACATAAGAATCAATTTAAAAAACACATGGCACAACCCAAAATTTGAAAGACAATGTAATCTAACAGCATTTTAAAATATGTATCATTTTATAAAGAATTGAGGCTGTTGTTTTTCATCCTTTTATTTAACAAAAATTCTGTTATTTGTATCCTGTTATATGTTTAGTACAAATTGTATATTTTATGTCAGAATGATTAAAGATTTCAAATTTATATTGCAATGCTAATTTTACGCTCAACCAGTTCTTTAATATATCTCATGAAGTTATATTTCTATTAAATTTGTGAATGACCCCTAATTTGCAGCAAAAAATATGCTCCAACTTTAAACAGCTATTACTCGGTCAATTTTAATCGTAGAAAAACGGGACTTTTTTTGTCTTACTTGTCAGTGTAACAGGAAAATTTTACCAAATATAACTTATAAGACCGGGGGACCGTATAAAAATTTAGATTCTGTAATTCTTCATTAAATTGTTTTTTCGCTTCAAACTTTTTTTTTTATCTTAACTCTGCACCTAATTTGGACCACTTTTGTAATTGGAAGTATGCATCTAGAACCAATGGTTGCGAAAATAAAGTTCGGTCAGGTTATACGTGAACACACTGTATATTACATTTTTTTTTTAAACTTTGTAATCAACAGTTTTATGGGACTTGCCCTCTACTCCTGTCTGTATTTATATATCATTAAAGTAGAGGGGGTAGGGAGGAGACTAGCTGTGAATTAACCCCATCAAAAAATTTCATAGCCCACCCCTCTGATTTTGCCGCCTGGTTACGTCCTTGATATGCCATATATTACGTCTAAATATGTCAATATAATCATATTGACATATTTACGTGATATGACAACGTATATAACGTGATATGACATTTTAATTGCTTCGCGATTCATCTACGGGGCTCGCTGTTACAAGGATATACTATTAATTTTAACACAATCTTTTTATAGTTTCGCCATATCTTATTTAGATTTACTAAGGGAAATTTGATTTCAATATAAGTAGAAGAAGAGCGTTCTAGAGTAATTATTCGTCCCTACCTTGGACTGGTAGATTTCAACTTTTTCTAGGAACTTAGTAGAAGATGAGTTGAGCAGCTCTTCCGCAAACTCTTCAGATGCTAGGAAACGACCACTGACTGTCACCACTGGAATTTAAAATAAAATTTACAATTTCTAAACAAACACTCTACAATTTCATTTATATGGGAAATGAAAACTCAAAATATTGATGGCAGAAGAAGATAAAAAAACAAGAACGAAAAATCATGTATCAGGCACAGATTATGAAATTTTTTCCAAGACCAATAGATTACCAAGAAATTTCATTTTTTCATACAATGAAACGAGATATCTAAATAAACAATTTAAAAAACACAACACCGTAAAAATCTATTTTCAGCATTTGCTGTCCATATCTGGTATAAGGTGTGTGGGTTATTTCGTGCAGCTCTGTATATGATCTAAACAATTTATACAGTTATTTATAGAGATAAGTTTAAGAGTGCATACCACAGCGGAAAACACACTTCCAGTAATTATCAACAACTAGGGGATACAACCCGGACCTCTCGGTTTACAGATATATACATATATATATTACACCTTTTAGATTGCCCACTAACACCAAAATGCATTTTTATTTGAAAAGTATCAATTTTGCATTCAAATAAAATTGACATTTATTAAAAGCGATATTTTAGTACGAATTAATAGCCGAAGAAATCGACAAAGACTTCGTAATTTGAAGCCGTCCTTTTAAATTCTGTTCATTTCAGTGGTTTAAACGCGTAGTTCAATTACATGTGTGTTAAATTTCCGCTTTATTTATATTATTTTCTTATATTGGTAAAGTTTTAACTTCGTTATGGAATAACAGCTGGAAACAAATGCTGAACTATTTAGTATATTAACTTAAGTGCAAACGGATTTATCTTTCATAATCGTCCGCACCCGATAGACAAAGATCATTATATATATATATGCTTGAAAATTATTTTAAAAACCATAAAAAAGGAGTAAATTGCGATGCCGCTTTTAAACAAATTCCAATGAAGTTTAGAAACAAATTGCATCTGTAAGCACACTTTTTTATCTATTCGACGATATAAAAATTAAAAATGTGCGATGGTTAGAAATTTTAAAAATTGCAGTAAAAGTGAAATTTGATCGTCTGCTGTTGCCAACATCAAAATATGTCAGCGTTGTAGACGGACACGTTTGTCTTTTATAATACAGATAGTCAGTCTTGTAACCGAATTCTTTGGTGCGTTTTTGCTAATGAACAATAAATGCTATGCACTCTATAATCTATAGAAAATATGTTGTATTGCACTTCAGCACCATTTTAATTCCATTATCTTTCAAACATCATAACACCATTAAAATGTCCAGCAAACGATTTTTTTCCATAAATCATAATCTAATGGTATTCTTTTAAGCGTCCCTGTAAACGAACTATGAATTCTTATAATTATTCTATACTCCTGAGCGCACATATCAATCTAGTTAGGGTGACCCAGCCAGTAGTTGATCAAATAAGGTCAGTGCTACGGGGTTTTTTTATTATATTTCCTTCCTTTTAAATTTTAGAAATAAACTAACGTAATTGCTACAACCCTTAATGAATGTCCTATAGTGGGCAAAAATGAAATCCGATTAAATTAGATAGTAACAAAATTATAAATAAAATTTTTTTAATTACCATTTTTCCCGTGGTTGATCAGGTGAAAGAAGTCAATCGAAAATCTAAACATTAATCTTTAAAATATCATCCTTGGGTTGTGATTAACAATAATTATAAAAACATTAGTTGAAATAAGCAAGATGAAAGTGGATTATTTTAACTTACCGTAATTGTCTCCAACTAATCAAAAACTAAGCCTTTCCACTTTCTAATGTAAAAATTTCATAAAATGGCTTCTTTTACAGCAGACAGCTTGCAACAATGTGACAACAGGTGCACTAACATTCAAACAAAAATATCGTGTCTAGTGCTACGTACAAAATTAATTTCCATCTGAAATGGAGCAATATTTCAAAAATTTGATCAACTACTGGAAGGGTATCAACTACTGGCGGGATCACCCTAGGTTTGAAATATCGTAACATCCATAAAACGCAGCGCAAACGAACCCTCCCCCCACCCCCTCTTATAATGTAACTGAAATCTTGTGTGTGCCCCCTGTAAACGAACTATATAAGCGCTACACACTATTCCCAACTCTGAACATTCTATTCTAAACCTCAATAGCATTTAAAATTTATATGGCAATCCAAATATGAGAATTAGAGCAGGGTCAAACAGACAAACATATTCATAACCACTCTTCGACTATGTTGGAAAGTGCTGAATAGGAGGAATGTTTTAGCAAATAGGGTGTTCTTAAACTAATGGGAGAAAATAGCAAATAAAGCCTTTGTTCAAGAATATTAAAAGGCAGAAAACCGACATTTAAAAATGCACAAATAATACGCAAAAAGCAGAAACAGCTCAGCCAGCTAGCACGCGGTGCCTTGCTCTCTGTCGCACTGAAGAAGAATCTCGATTGTGGATTAGAAAAAGCTGTTTTCTGCTTTTCGTGTATAATACTACTTGTGCATTTTTAAACGTTGGTTTTAGTGCCTTTTAACCTTTAACTGATGTGACAGAAATTATCACATAACTACTGTGAAGCGATCTGTGAGACCGCTCCATCGAAAGATGAATAAAAGGGGCGATTAACTCATAGGATGGTGTTTTTGTTCTAAACTTTTTGTGCACGACTGTCATAATTAAAATTCCCCTATTCAAAAGTCTCTGATGATAGACTCCCAAACGAAACAAAATTTCGGTAGTGTTTGTAGTTAAAATAAAAGTTAAACTATAAAATTTGAAAAAAGCAGCGGTCTGTGAGAATGGCAACATCAGTTCAAGGTTAATGGAAGAAACTTTCAGGTACTAATGAAATCAGGTATAATATGTATGCGCAAAGGAAAATAATTTCTGTACGGGAAACCGTACAGAATCGCCATCCACTTATTCGGTCAAATATACAGATTATCTCACCATTCCAAGCCAAACTCTGATTTTCATTCATAACTTTAACCATAATGAAGATATTGGCCCAAACTTTGGAGGGGTAAAGTGTAAAGCGCACTACAACAAACATTTTTGTATACAAAGCCAAAGTTGAAGTCCACTTACACGCTCAAAAGTACTGCATGTCTTAGTCTAAGGCGAACACGAATTTTCGTTCATTATGAACATTGCTACAATAATGAAAAATATTGTAGCGATATTTTATGAGAGTATAATGCATTAAATAATGGTATTATACATTATTCTAAGGTTATTCTTATTTTCAAAATATAAGATGATCAATCTGTAAAAATTTCCACTGAAGCTGCTATATAAAATGTTTGCATTGTCTTACAAGTGCTTTTATAGAAACGAAAAAAAAAAAAAATGCTTTAACTCCGTTCCTATTGTAACAGAAATTTCTTTTCAATTAGATGAAGAAATTTTCTTCGATAAAAAGAAACCCAATTTAACAAGCAGGCCCTGACTATCGCACGGGCACCCGGGGCCCATGCCCTGGGCACGAAATTTCTGAGGGGCACGAAATGTTTCATAATTTCATATAAATTTCCATTAAAAAATACAATAATTGTGAAAAATGTGATATTTGAGATATCAATAACATAAAATGACAAAAATATATCTAATTATATGGTTAAAAACCCATTTCCATAAGTAATAGAAAAAATATTTTATTTTTATTCCAGGAACCATTTTTCAATTTTCCGGAAAACTTAATATTTTGAGTTGACACTTTTCAAATAAGTGCATAACATGAAAAAAAAAAAAAAAAAAAAAAAAAAAAAAAAAAAAAAAAAACTAGTATCAGTAAATCAACCAATCTAAGGGGGCACGAAAAATTGAAAGTGCCCTGGGCACAGAAACTTGCTAGTCGGGCCCTGTTAACAAGATTATCCACAGTCTGTAACATGGGAAAATTCTGTTTAATAACAACAATAAAAACTAGTTGGATGTGCCAATCCCAAAACTTTCTTCTATCTTATACATCTTAATATTTCAAAACCTGGTTACATATGTTAATACTTCAATATTATTAGTTCAATACTATACCAACTTTGATTTTCATCTTAAATTTCTGCTCAAGTCAATTAAACGGACTAAAAACGAGTTAATCTATATCATGATATTTGTTAAAATTATTAATTTTTCCTTATTCTGTCGTTATCAGCTGTTTGCGAATAGCCGGCATAGCAGGAAGCGAGTTCCCGCCGCTGCATGAGCCGCCGATGCACAATAGAACTACGAAAAATCAAGAAAAGTATACAAAAATCGCTAGCACGGAGCCCCTTTACCGCGCAATATTTCCAAATTCAAGGAGAACCTGTTGGCCAAAGCCAAAAACAAACACAAAAAATTTGGTTCAATTATATGGATAACTTCATACACTTTTCGATGGTACAATAATGAAAATGGTACAGACATCGCAGTTATAGTGCCCCCTTAAGGCAGAATTTTTCCAAATTCAGGGAGGACCTTCGTGACATGACCAAAAATAAACACATAAAATTTGGTTCAATTCTATGCGTAACTTCATACACTTTTCGGCGGTACAATATTCAAAATGGCACAAAAATTGTACAAAAATCGCTATTACAGCGCCCTCTACGAGCGATTTTTTTTACAAATTAAGGGAGGACCTCCTTGCCATAGCCAAGAACTTAAATTTTTTTTTTTTGGTTCAATTCTATGCATAACTTCATACACTTTTCGATGGTGCAATATTCAAAATCGCACAAAAATAGCTATTACAGCGCCCCCTAACGGCGAATTTTTTGAAAATTCATGGAGGACTTGCTTGCCATATCCAAAAACTTAAAATAAAAATTTGGTTTAATTCTATGCATAACTTCATACACTTTTGGACGGTACAATATTCAAAATCGCACAAAAATCGCTATTACAGCGCCCCCTACCGGCGAATGTTTTCCAAATTCAGGGAGGACCTGCTTGCCATAGCCAAAAACTTATAATAAAATTTTGGTTTAATTCTATACATAACTTCATACACTTTTTGATGGTACAATGGCGACGGACGGACACACAGACAGACAGACATTTTCTATAAAGATGTTTTTTGGAATCTCTGACCCCTAAAACATGCAAATCCGTCGAAAACCGGAAGTCGAAAAAAATTTCGATTACAATACTTTCTTCTATTGAAGATAGAAGAAAGTAATAATAATCGTACCAATTTAACAGGATTTCTCTTTATAAATTACAGGAAAAAACGGATAGCATTGCTGACAGGATTTTTCTATAAAATCTACGGGATTTTGCACATATCCTCGATACTATTCTCTACAGAAGCACACAAGATTATTGCGATTGTATTTCTATTTTTAAACAATGTAAATTTTAAACGAAAAATCGTACTGATTTTTTGCATGTTGCCATTTTTACGAATATCAATATTTTTTACTGATCCTGCGTACTACTTTTGTAAATTTGATGTAGGGTAAAAAAAAAAAAGGCGTTTCAGGTTCATTTGGCAGCACCTGTGCTCAAGTAGCAAAGGATTAGATTTTTATCATCACCATGTTGACATCTCCTGCGCCGCCATTTTGATTTTTAATAATATTAAAAAAATATATATTAATGAAGTCAAAGATTGATGTATAAATACCTTCAAATCAATTTCCATGTCGATGTATAATTTTCTCAAAAAAATTTCAGGAGTCTTATAGGTAACGTTACCCTTCAATATAGAAGGATATAAATTCATATTCAGTTAGTTTTCTTCTTAATGTTAATGGCAGCCCTACATGCTGTCATAAAAATATTTATAGGTTTGGAATTAAAGGGGAGGGGGGTTTGTAGGTATTGGGCACGTTCTTCGCATTGTAATCTAAGCAAATTTGTTCAGATGGTATCTAATTTTTTTTATAGATTTTTTTTTTCCCCCAGTGGAATTTGTTTCAGGTGTACATAATTTCTGATTTGAGATGCCTTACATGAAAAAGATAAATGTAATAGACTGGGAGAGGCGACTGCGCAGACCATCACCTCATCGAGTTCACTGCTGAAATTGCAGGATTAGACAGAACTCGATCAGCATATTAAAAATGCAACTGGTCTGTCAAGTCATATCTTGGTAGAAACCACCTGCAGACCCGATTTTAAGGGTTGGACGGTATCAGTAGGTTTATCATTGTGTTTTCCTGCAGCCAAAGGTAGGAAAATATGGAGGACTGGGAGCAGGAAAACACAATAGTAAACCTACCAGTCAACCACTCAAATCGGGTTTGTAGGTGTGTTCCACCAGGATGTGACTTGGCAGACCAGTTGCATTTTAATATGCGAATTGAGTTTTGACTAATCCTAGAATTCCAGCTGTCAACTCGATGAGGTGAGGGTTTGCGCAGCCGCTTCCCTGTCTATAAATGGCAATAGCTTAATTGTCATTTAAATTACTGAAATTTGAAAATTCGAAATTTTAACGCTTACCAACATAGTTGAAAGTATTTAGGAATTTGGTCTGTCTGTCAGTGATCCAACTGTCGTAGATATACCCAGATTGCCCTGTAATTTTTATACGAGATTGCCGTTTACTATAGAACGATCTTAATTGAAAATGAAGCGTGTAGCACTTATAGTTCGTTTACAGGGACGCTCAAAAGTATTCCGTTAGAATACGTTCAATAGGAAAAAATCGTTTCAAATGCATTTTAATGATGTAACACCTTCAAATATAATGAAATGATATGCATTTATGAAGCGCACTAAAATATGCATTCTGTAGAATATGGAGTGCAGATAATGTATTATTCATTTATAGGGTCACACAAAAGAATTCCTTTACATAACAGTATACGGGGAAAAATTGTTTGCAGTGTATTTTAATTATGTTGCACTATTTCAAACATAATGGAATTTATAGGCATTACTGATGTGTACTTTAAGTTGCTTTCTGAAAAGTATGATGTTTATTGCATTTATTGTTCATTTATAGGGACATACAAAGTAATTCGGTGTCAGTACTGTCTATGATCGATAATTGCTGGTTTTCAATTTTGGTCTATGATCTGTAATGATCTGTCTATGATCGATAATTGCTCCGTTTTCAATTTTGGTTTGCGGCTTTAACAAAATTTTATCACAGTTCGTTATATATAAATAGATCATGTACAGGACTGCGCACAAGAATTGAGTACATTTCCGTTTGCTGTGCGATGTGTTTTTTAATTGAACTTTATTTCAGCATATTATATAGTATATATACAATTCTATAGGTCATATACAGGACTGCACAGAATAATTCGTATATTTTTCCAACTGGTAATTGCTGGAATTGTCATTTCAAATGCGTTATGAGTTTTTTCAAACATCTTTCACCTAATTAAACGTTTAAGTTTTGTTACTGTATTCTGAATGTGTTGGAAAGTGTTTTAGAATCTATTCTTGATGCATGATTTTTTCTTTGTTGAAAAATAAAAATGATTTTACAATTCAGTTCCGAAAATGAAAAAAAAAGTTTCAGCTCCTGTTTTTGGTTCGGTTTGTAGATCCCTTTACAGTTTTCTTATTTCACTTGATAGATTTATTGCATAATTTTAAAAACTGTTTCGCCGTTAACTTTTGTAAAGCTATGTTTCAATAAACAGTTGAGAAAAAAAAAGTCACCTGCACGTAAGAATATTTATCCATGTCCATACGCGGACAAGCATATCTTAAAATACAATGTAAACTTTTTAAATGGCTTAAATAGTGTCTATGATCGCAAACAATCAATTCGATTGCGTTCTTTTACAATAATAAACAATCTACATTTAACGAAATTATTTTAAATATCACCCGTTTTATTAAAAAAAACAACAAATAAAGTTCAATGTCCTCCGCTGAACTTGATGATGAGCTCCCCCCCCCCCCCTTTTCGCCCTTTGAAAAAATTAATTGTTTTGGAATCGAGATATAGCTGTAAGAACAAAAATGTTTTATCATAGAGTTCACAAAACAAAATATTGAATTCATAGATAAAAATGTCATTTTGAATATCATTTAAAAGAAAATGTTTTTAAAGTTTAATAATTTTATATGAACTCGACCATGAAAATTTTTATTCGTTTTGAAAACGAAATGTGGATTGTTTTATTTCATGCTTTAATTTGAACTCCAAATGAGTAAATGTTGTAATGGAAAAAGAAAAAAAAGCTATTACTAGTCATTAGTGTATCCTGATCTTCCTGTTCGTATTACATTTATTTCAATCGAAAATAGTTTTTAAAATTACAATCATTGTATAAAGGTTAAACGTTTTGTCTTTTTAAAAATTGTTTCATAATGACTGTAAAAAAGTTTTCTTCTTTTGGTTGTTTGTGTGAAGAAAAAAAAAAAAAGGATCTTTTGCGGAATTGTCTTTGACACTATTAATATATTATAGACCCAATAAAAAAAAAAAGAAAGAAAACGTAAGGTGAGCAAAACAACCTCAGAATAATTCATTTCAGGTAATGGAGACTCAAATTATTGTTAGATTGGTTTAATGTTGTTCTTTAGTAATAAATATTTGATTTAATGCACCCCCCCCCCCCCTATACATATAAAGTTACCCACTCTTATCATTCGACAGTGATAAATTCTTAAAAGAATTTTACAAGAAGAGCGTCCGAGGTTGGTGTCACCGAATGCAATGAACATTTGTGTAGTGATAGAGTATATAGTCCGTCTCAAAAGTGATATGCACTCTTCAAATATAGTTAAAAATAATTGAAGAAAATATATGAAGCCAATTTACAATAAATAATCGACATTTAATCAAAATCAAATAAAATAAGCAGTTTTTGATGGTTAAAATAAAATTTGCATTAAGTTTTGTTTAATTTACTTTTTTCTTGAAGAAAAACTGTCTCAAAAGTTTAAGCACTTTATGCAGTTTTTTTTTTTTAGAAACATGCGATTGGACGGGTATAATGAGGTTGTATGACGTCGTTTTCCAATTTTATAAAAATATGGAAGTGAAAAAATCATTTCCACTCGTTTTAAAAATACCGAAGGGTGAAAAATTGACAAAAGGTGAGATTTTAAAAGTTTTTAAATTGAAATCACAAAATTAAACAATTGCGAACATTTTAAATTGATCAAAGCGATGTATCTGTATTAAGTATTCTCTAGAAATGAAACTTTCAACCGGAAACCAAGATGTGGACGACCTCGTATGACCTTTATTGAGACGGATCGGAGGATACGGAGATTCGTGTTTAGATAAAATATAGCCATACAGCAAATTAAAAATAATCTCTCTGTGCACGTGTCCAAAGATATTGTACATAGGCTTTTTAAAGAAAGTGGTTACATCATACTAAACAAAATGGCTTGAAAACCATGTCTCAAACACACCATTAACAAACAAGAATGAACTGGGCTAAAAAACACATGTCCTGCGGACGACAAGTGATTAACTGTTTTATTAAACGGTGAGAAAAAAAGTGGAACATGGATGGCCCTGATGGGGGGGGGGGGGGGGGACATGTATTGGCATGATCTGCGAAAGGCATCAAGGAGTTTTCAACAGGGGGCAAGGCGGTAAGCCTGTTATGGTTTGGGGGTGGGGTGGGGGGTATTCAGTTCCAACAGCCTGCCCTCTCTGTATTTTCTCAAAGCAAGACAAAATTTCCAAAAATACCAAGAGGCGCTGAACCAGCATTTCCTTCCATTCGGTGACATTTTTTGGGGTGGGGATCCTGAATGGATCTTTTAATAAGATAATGCCTCAATCTACATATACTACATAACCGTGGTTTTCACAGAATTTTTTTTAAATTCTTGACTCGCCAGCTTTATGTCCTCGCATAAACCCAATTGAGAATGTGTATGGCATTTTAACCCGCCAGATCTACAGTAATAGAAAACAGTACGCGTCTCTTGAAGAATTCAATGAGGCCATAGAGAAAGTATGGTACTTTTTGACACCAGAAACACAACAAACACTAATACTTTCGATGGACGCGCGTTTATTTGAACTAATCCGAAATCACGGAAAAATAATTTGCATATAACAGTTTTTTTAAAAATTATAAATATAGTTCTTTTTGTCATTGTGCGTAAACTTTTGAGACAGTTTTGTTTGGACTTGTATTAAATTATATTTTTTACAAGTATGTAATTTATTTTTTTTCTACTTTTGATATCATTTATTTAAATAAAATTGGAAATCCACAAATAAAAAGATGCTCTTTATTTTAACTTTTTATTATTCATTAAGTATGAACATTTTATGCTTGTGCTTAAACTTGTGAGACGGACTATAGTATATAAATATATGACCGCCATAAAGCACAACCCTCAGCGGGTCTTGAGAAAATAAGTCGCAAAGTTTAAGCTACAGTTTATAATGGTATAAATTTCCTTCTTTGGCAAGCGGTTCAGTAGCATGGTCGCAGCATGCTGGACTTGGGATTTTTCTACCCTGGTTCAAATCCGGCTCGCACTTATTTTTCGAAACAAAAATTTTTATCAATCATTTTCGAACCGCAGTTGAAAAAAATATGTATAATAATTGAAATTTACGAAAAATATTAATTAAATATATGTTTTGTAGCATATAAGTGCTTTTTAACTACGAAATTTTGCATGTTTAAATATATAATGAAAAGTGAAAACACATTTTTATATGTCTATAGACCAGAAAATTTTTGTTATTTAAAATTATTTACAGTTATTTCAATGAATAATCTACTATTTTTTACAGAGAAATAAAATATGTGATACAAATGCTTGAATAATTATATTATTTTAATTTTGTTTCTGTATGAAAGCATTTCGAATGTTTGATGATTTTTTTAATACACTTTAAAATTCTTAATGACTTTTTTATGAATTTCGGATTTTTGTTTTTGTAATTATTACCTACGTAATAACTATTTTCAGCTTTTCAATATCTTTTAAGGGCACAGATGTCATATTCGCCCCATATTGGCGCGATTTTTTTCTGACGCCAATGTCATATACGCAACGGGTACTTAACTGGCGCCAAAGTGCCGTTATTTTACTTGATGTGGTAACCCGGATTATGTTGTTTATGCTGTTGATGTTTTCGCCAAATTAGCAACCAAAAATAAAATCGCACCAATATGGGGCGAACATGACATCTGTGCCCTTTTAAGAACTTATTTTTAAGCACAAAGACAGTTATTCTAACTATAATCATAAGAATCCAAGATTTTTAAAAATCAAAAGCTAAAGAGCTAGTTGGTAAAAAACGATACATTTATTTCACTGTGAAAAATAGTAGCTTATCTATGTAAACAGTAGTAAATAAATTTTAAAATTAGCTTAATTTTATGGTCTAACTGACTTTTTTTTCGTTTGTTATTATTATTTATTTTATCTTTATTTTTCATTAAATGTATAAACAGGAAAAGATTTGCAACTAAAATTGTATTTATATAATTAAACTGCATTACATAAAAATATTAAACAAGAAAAAAGAAGATTTCCGAAAGAAATTACTACGTAGACACTTATTCTAATTAAAAATCAGGAATCCCAGACTTTAAAAAATCATTAAAAATATAAAAGCATATCTATCTATATATATAAAAGCCGTTCTCTGTGTGTATGTCCGGTATACAAATCTTCAATTTTTGACCAATTTGCACGAAACTTCATGCAAATTGGTAATTTCCATAATCATGTACATACATTTTAGCATGTGGAAAAGATCACTGTCAACTTTAAAAAATCATCAGACCACTATTTATCCCTTTTTCTACCAACTTACATATAATTTAACATTATAGAAACTAGGGGATCGTACCCGGGCTTCCCGGGTTAAAAAATATAGGAGAAAAAAAATTAATTGAAAACTAATAATTTTTTATATGCAATAAATTTTTTAGATTGACCACTTACATTAAAAAAACATTTCTCAAATGTAAAATACGAATTATATAATCAAATAATTTTTTGAAATTTATCAAAAGCGATATTTTCTTATTATCCGCATGCTGAGAGTTATTTGCCAAGATTTTGCTACTTATGGCATCCTTTTATATTCTGATAATTTCAGAACTTATACATGTCTGGTAAATTTGTGTTTTATTTATATTATTTTATTTATTTATTCATAGGGAATTTTTTTAATGGATATTAGCCGTAAGAAAATGATGACCTCTTTATATTGTTTTAAGGGCAAACGGATTAATCTTTCGTAATCGAGCTCCGTGCGATATAGATAAATTAAAAAATATTTCATGCTTTAAAATTGTTTTTAAAACCATAGATAATCAGTAAACTGAGATGAACTTTGGAAACAAATTCCATTTGAAAAAAAAAATCCTGTTTAGTGATCTAAAAATTTAAATTGTACGATTACAAATAAGTTAGATTTGTGTTTTGTTAATATTATTCTTTTTTTTTGTTTATAAAAGAAGTATTAATTTCGTTAATTTGTCTTTCACAAATATGTTAGATTGGTGGTTTTTTTTTTAAAATATTATTCATTTGCTTATAAATGAAGTTTTAATTTCGTTATGCAAAAATAGTCAGAAACAAATTCTGAAAAATGTTTGTTGCTTTATGTGCAAAATGTTTATTATTATTATTATGTATTGAACTCGCACGTTATAAGATAAGCTTAAAAAAATCATGCTTAAAATTTTTTTAGAAAATATAATACATCAGTCAATGAATACAGTTTTTAAACAAATTGCAATTGAAATTATTTTTTTCCTTTTGTGACGAAAATTGAAAATGTAGGATAGTCAGGAGATTAAAAAATTGCAGTAGCGAAAATTTCAAGACGGAAATTTGATCGTGAAGTGTTGCCATTCGCAAAATGACGTCAGCGTTACGCACAGATACGTTTGTTCTTTATAATATAGATAGATACTTAATCAGTAAAATATAATAAAGATCAGTTATTAAGATGTGGTTATCAATTGAGGCTCTTATGCTTGGATTTCCGGAATGAAAACAGCAACTTTTACCTTCTCAAAATTTGCATACGCACTTCTCATATCCATATTAATTATTTTTTTTTTAAATTGTATTTTGTTCGATCATTTAAAAATCATTTTAACTGAAAATTTGAAGTTACGATTGTCAGCAATATCTTTTATGTGAACAGACGCAATCTTTACTTGAGATTCTAATCTCAATTCCCGAGAATAAAATTTTCCATAATTTATGTTTTTTTAGACGCATTAATGTTAAAATGTTTAGTTTTATCTAAGAAAATGATCGTTTTCTTTTAAATATGACTCCATTTTCACTTAAATAAGCATTTTGCCTAGTGTCTGAAACTTAGTATCAGTACACATGCAGAAGGAAAAACATAGAAAATTTATGAGGAAAAATGCGTGTTTTCAAAAGCAGTATGCCATTTTCCGTTATTATGCCCCTAACATAATATTCTGCTCCTAATGGGATTTTGCGCCACTAAACCCTATACAACAATTTTTATCAACAATTTTGAATTTTTATCAGAAAATAGCATGACTAAAGTTAAAAATACCTGATTATTACTCTCTTGCCTGCAATAATGAAAGCTATCTAATTTTCATCATTTTGAAGAATGCTTTTTATAAAATGCTTTTAAAATTAAAATATAAAAGAGGGAATATTAAAAAAAAATGGATAGTGCGATCACATTTATAAAGGAAGAGCTTTCAGTAAAAAAAAAAAAAAAAAAAATATATATATATATATATATATATATATATTAGTAAAATTGGTTCAGCAGAAAGATCAGGGCAGATGACTAAAAAACACACTTGTGTTTTAAAAATATAGATTATATAAAATTAGGAATAATTAAATTAAGCAAATTATGTTATTTTGATAAAATTATAGTAGAATGTCCTAAGCATTAAAATTTTATTATTCAAGAGAATTTTCGACAAAAACTTCAGGAACACGATATTATTTTAAACCACGAATTATTTGTTTACTTGTCTAACTCGGCGAAGCAAATCCATCCAGGCGAAAATCATCAATTTCTGTAATATAAATCGTTATTATTTGCATTTCGCCTCTCTTTTATAAAGACTCTAAATTTTTGTAAAACATTGCGTTTTAGTAGTGTGTGATTTCGATTACATTATTTTCAAAAGTGAAGCATTTTCAGCTGTGAAGAATTTCAAAGTAGCTGGGCTGTAAAAATGACGCACATCTACAAAACATAATTCAGGTTTAAGAATTTAAATACACGCTTTTTTATAAAATGACGTCATTTGCATCCGCTAAAGCAATCCACTTTTACAATCCAGTCTTAAACTTCGTCTATAGAAAAGTGTGCATATGACGTCATTATCACGGAATAACAGACAATATTCTTGACATAGCCCATATTTTAATTTCAAGTTTTTTTTGCGGGTTTTATGAGAAAATGGCAACAAAAAGATACAGTCTCTCCTATTTTCGACTATTTTCCGTTTACTTTTAATGACTTTCAACAGAAATGAGTTACTTTTGTTGCCACGATAAGAAAAATGGTATTAAAAACTACAAAAAATTAATATCTCAAAAATAAATTGAGATACAGCTTTCAAACAAATTGCATTTAAAAGAACATTTTTTTCCTTATACGACGGTGTAAAAATTTAAAATGTGCGATACTTAGAAGTTTAAAAATTTGCTGTAGAAAAAATTGCAAAACCAAAATTTTATTTCAAATTTCAAAGTGTTGCCATTCGCAAAATGACATATGCGTTACGCACAGATATGTTTGTCCTTTATAATATAGATAGATTGTATAAAATTAGGAAAAATTAAATTAAGCAAATTATATTATTTTGATAAAATTGTAGTAGAATGTCCTAAAGAATAGCATTACAATTTTATTATTAGAGAGAATTTTGGACAAAAATTTCAGGATCATAATATTATTTTAAACCACGAATTATTTGTTTGCTTGTCTAACTCTGCGAGGCAAATTCATCCAGGTGAGAATCATCAATTTCTGTAATATAAATCGCTATTATTTGCATGTCACCTCTCCATTATAAAGACACTCTAAATGTTTATAAAACATTGCGTTTTATCAGTGTGTGATTTCGATTACATTATTTTCAAAAGTGAAGCATTTTCACTTGTGAAGAATTTCAAAGCAGCTGGGCTGTGAAAATGACGCACTTCTACAAAACATAATTCAGGTTTAAGAATTAAAATACACGCTTTTTTATAAAATGACGTCATTTGCATCCGCTAAAGCAATCCACTTTTACAATCTAGTCCTAAACTTCGTCTATAGAAAAGTATGTTTATGACGTCATTATGACGGAATAACAGACAATATTCTTGATATAACCCATATTTTAATTTCAAATTTTTTTTCATGTTTTATGAGAAAATGGCAACAAAAAGATACAGTATCGCCTATTTTCCGTTTACTTTCAATGACTTTCAATAGAAATGGGATACTTTTGATGCCACGATAAGAAAAATGTTATTAAAAACTATAAAAAAAATTAATATCTCAAAAATAAATTGCGATACAGCTTTCAAACAAATAGCATTTAAAAGAGCATTTTTTTTCTTTATACGACGATGTAAAAATTTAAAATGTACCACGTTTAGAAGTTTAAAAATTTGCTGTAGAAAAAATTGCAAAACCAAAATTTTATTTCAAATTTCAAAGTGTTGCCATTCGCAAAATGACGTATGCGTTACGCACAGATATGTTTGTCCTTTATAATATAGATATCTCTTTTTAAAATTTCTAATTAAATTGGTTCTTTCCCGTTGCCACACCCATGACACAAAAATGTGAAAAAATTAACGATAATGCGTGTAATTTTTTTTTATTTGCCAATAAAAATTTAGATTTTCTTGCTATATTTTTCATTTTTGAAATTGACATCGTTCTTAACAGGAAATGCAATTTCTTTTTATACATAAAATAAAAACTTTAACAATAAGAGCGGTAAAATAACGCAACACCTTAATTTGAATGGTTTTTTTTTTAAATTTAAACATCTATTTTTAATACAGACATTAAAAGTTCATGAAAACAATTAAGGAAAAAGAAAATAAAGGCTAGATATGACGTCACATTCTATCAAATCTTTTGAACGTGTAGTCAAAATCATTATAAAAATAAATGGCTCCTACATTTTGTTTACTACTTTGATTGTATACTACAGCCATATCTTATAACTATACGTTATAGCTAAGTGTTCTATTGATTTAGATTCAGTAGTTACCTTTTCTGTGATTTATAGTAAAAAGATAAAAGTTAGTTCCCTTTTCAAAAAAATTCTTGGCTGATGTCACGATTTAAAATTTATGGAAAATGACATCATTTCATCTAATCATTGTAGATTTAATTTCTATTAATGAAAATTTTAAGTTTACGTTTAAGAGTGAAGTTTTATTTAGAGTGGAAACCCTCTTGATCTAATACTTTAATCAAAGCTTATAATTGATGCATGTATTATATTTTTCCCCGTATTGTGAGAAATCGTATATTTTTGTTATGCGTGACAAAGAAAACATGTATTTTAATTTTAAAAGTTGAAAAAATATACTTATTAGATTATTTTGAGTAGTTTGATTTGATATCTGTTAAATTCGTGTTTTATTTTATATTTCGTGTTTTATTTTCGTTTGCCAATTCGGTTATTGAATATTGCAAGAAAATAAACAAATTCTGAATTAATTACAATGTTTTTGAATAATTGAGTAAATAATTTGTAATTGGGTTCCAAGCATATTTAAAAAATATTCATGCTTGAAAATTACTTTAAAATCCATAAAAAATCTGCTAATCTATAAAAAATTTAGATAAATATTACTGAAAGTAGTTTTATTTTCTATAAGACGGCTGGAACAATCGAATGCACGATGTTTAGAGGTTAAGTTGCAGTAAAAAAGAAATTTATTGTTGTGTTAGGTTGTTGCCACCGAAAATATGATACCAGCGTTACTCATAGATATGTCTCTTCTTTATACTATTGCATTAAGAGTAAATAGGTTCATCTTTCGTAATCGGGTTGCACGTACATTTAAAAATATCCATGCTTGAAAATTACTTTAAAATCCATTAAAATCAGAAAATTGAGATACGATTTTCAAACAAATTTTATTTGAAAGAACTTTTTTCAATTCGACACTGTAAAAAATGAAATTGTGTTGTGTTTAGAAGTCAGTAAAGGCACAATTTATGGGACAAAATTTATGGGCACTGACATAGCGTTTTTACTTTATAATGTGTATATATACTATACAAACGAGAATTTCACTATATGCTGCGCGATTTGGTGGATTTTTTTTTTTAAATCATATTTTTCTCTTGCACCCACCAAAGAAAACGCGTATACTGTTATTAAAGCTCAGGGATTTTGCTATGGTTGCGAGACAATAACGTCATGTTTTCTGATTGTCTTTTTAATGATTTGTGAATGGGAATGTACAAATTCCAGTTATTGTGATTGCCGTATTATTTCGTTTTATTTTATTTTACCTGGAGGGCTCCTTAAAATTGACACGGGCGAAGCCGGGTAGTTCTGCTAGTTTTTTAATAAACTATGAAATATTTGAAGTATTTGAATGAGGAAACAAAATAAAAATAATATATTTGTTCACTTATTTTATTTCTCTGTTAAAAATGTAGATATTCATAGAAATAACTGTAAATAATTTTAAATAACAACAAAAAAATTCTGGTCTATAGACATATAAATATGCTGTGTTTTTAATTTTCATTATATATTTAAACATGCAAAATTTTGTAGTTAAAAAAGCACTTATATGCTACCAAACATACATTTAATTCATATTTTTCGCAAATTTCAATTATTATACATATTTTTTCAATTGCGGTTCGAAAATGAATGATAAAAATTTTCGTTCCGAAAAACAAGTCCGAGCGGTATTTGAATCAAGGTAGAAAAATCTCAAATCCAGCATGCTACTGAACCGCTTGCTAAAGAAGGAAATTTACCAGATTATAAACTGTAGCTTAAACTTTGCGACTGATTCCTCAAGACCCCCCCTTGGAGGTTGCGCTTTATGGCGGTCATATAATTATATATTAATTATACTCTATCGATGCACAAATGTTCATCGTATTCGGCGACATCAACCTCGGATCCTCTTCTTGTTAGATATATTGTACTTCAAATTAGAAAAATATTTAGAATGAGGTAATTACAGTAAAACCACGATTATCCGAAAAGCATGGGACCAAAGCATTTTCAGGCAATCGGGGTTCCATAGGAATTTTTTTAGAAGCACGCTAAAGTGCAAAAAGGAAAAAAAAGTAAAAAAAAAGGGGGGGGGGGAAATAGACCTTTTTTTGAAATAGCTGCCACTTTGTTGATTTTCAACTTTTTTATCTCAAAGTAGTTGAATCTCCAGACAACATTATCTACTTTCATAATCCTTAACAGAAATTGATTACAAACGACTCTGGCGATCTATCGGATCCCGCCCGATTGGAATAGCGGGGCGCACACGCTAGGGTATCCATCCATGCAACTGGAGCCACATCAATTTTTTATTAAAACTTTTTTAAATGTTCATCAAACGATGCAAAAAAAAACCCCAAAGTTAAAATCTTCATTTCTATTCCTGAAAAATAATTGCTGAAACACCGTTTTTTTTTGGCCTTCTACAGGCAACCTCCCCCCCCCCTCTTAATGTTACTTAAATCGACTGTACCCATAGTAAAATTCACTCCGAAAAAAGCAAATATTTCCTCATATGAAATGTTTTTTTAATTTTTTGCCAAACTGATTTAGTGGATAATTCTTTCCTTTCTATTTCTTCATTCACATATAAATTTGTTTGCGTCATAATTTCTGTTGTCAGTTTGCCAGTAAACATAATATTATATATATATATATATATATATATATATATATATATATATATATAGGCTGTTGAACATTTCCAAAAATTTCCGTATTTGTAAACGGAAGCCTTCTAGGTAGATTTTTTTCATCATCACTATCGATTTCATTCCGATCATCCCCAGAATTACCAACATTTTCTCCTTGTACTCTATTTTCTTCTTTACGTGAATATTGTGTAGGTTTAATAACTTTTCTTTTCTTAGAATGTAATAAGACATCACTACCAGTGCCAGCACTATCATTAGAGTTAAAGCCACTTTCTGAATTGCCTTAAAAATTCCCTTCCACTATCACTGCTAGTTTTGAATATTCGTAAAATTTTATTCATTTTTTGGGGTCAAAATATTCAAATTTTATTAACAGAACCATTAAAATATCACTATACGTGTTGATCACTTTACTGGTCATGTTCGAAATGCAAAATAATTGTACGCGCGTTCACTAGGCAGCAAGTATCGACATGATTCAGCATTTTAAGTGGTGCTAACCGAATAAAATTCGTGTAACAGATGCTAGTCCCAAAGGGGTTAATCTTGCCACCTCATCAGGCCCCGATCATGACTAATTGGGGCCCTGAGCAAAGATAAATTAGGGGGCCCCATTCGAATCGTTGCAACATTATTCAAATAGAACTGACGATCAGTCATATGCGTAATGCATAAACAATATTTTCGCGCCTTGGATTTTAAATGGAAGAAAATTCTTAGCTCCGTAAATTCTAAATTAAGTACATTAATTAATAAAAAATACTTTTTTTCTTACTACAGTACAAAACTCTTTTATATAACTTTAGCAACTTGTTATACTACTTTAAGATGAATTTAATAACTTCAACTTATGGAAGAGTGTCAAATATTCTTACATGTAAATATGAGTTTATCAAGTTAGTTTCTTTTACATCTTTGTAGGTTATACTATACACAACATAATATTCAATCAAATACATTCTACTTCACGAGTAAAAAGTGTTTTTTCAACAAATCTAAAAAGATGGCGATTTTGGGTTTGTTTTTCATATTTACTCAAAGTTAAAAGAAAATTTCTTATTTAATAGTGGCTGAGGTTAGCTTTGCAAAAGCGTTGAGTTCTGTGTGTTCAAAATGAAATTCGTTTTTCAGAGAGTTTATTAGAATCGTAACACGTTGAGTGCCACGGTGACTGACACTGAAGCTGAAAAATTTACAATATTTTAAGTAAATTTTAAGAAAGTACAATCCTCTAATAAATAAAAGGTAAGTAAATTTTAAATAAATTTTCAGTAATTACTTAAAAACAATATATATTTTTTAGTTTTATATTTTAGCTCTAAAAGTTCATTCTAAAATTTCAGTGTCGGTCACCGGTGACAGACGTGACGCTGAACGTGTTAAAGATGAAATTTGTATTTTGTACTTGAAATTTTTCAAGAGCTGGAATTGGGGGGGGGGGGGGGGAAGTAAATATTTTATAAATTAACATATGGATTTGAAGGTCCCTTGAGGTCCGGGACCCCTGAACAAAGTACCGATTTGCCCATGCGATAAGGGCCTGCACCTCATACGTGCCATACGACAATGTCCCGATATCACGTAAATTAATAAATATTAATTACTAATATTTGCAAGGTGAGAGGTGGCATAAGACCGATAAATTAATTTTAAATACACGTTTTGAATTCTGGTCAGTCAATAAAATTGGCCGATAAGGCAGATTTTAAAGTGTGTAAAATTTTTATTCTAATAAATATGTCTTGCATTCTAATGCATAAAAACCTGCATTACTTATTTTATTTACAAACCAAAATACAAAATAATTTAAAATAGAAGTTCAAAATATTTATTAGTTTTTGACAGTTTGGCGTGTAAATGAACCTACGCACAGTAGGACGTTTTGACGATTTAGGTGGACAAAATTATTTCGTTGAAGTTTAATTAGTTTTTGCTGTTTTTTTTTAATACATCACTAATAAAATACTCAAATAGTGATAAATATTTGGTTATTTAACAACGTCTTAAAATAAAAATACAGGGTGCCCACTAAAGTCCATTCCCACCCTCTCAACTGCATCTATATTCATAAACGTGCTGTCTAGGTATAGTAAAGAGGCTATGCGCTACTAGATGAGACCGCTTACAGCACCACCTGCTGCAAAATTAGCCTTCCTATCGCGAAAACGGTTCGAAATATGGGATAAAAGTGAATGACAAATTTGTAGAGCATCATCGATTTAGTTCGAAAGAACACCTTGTGAACATGAATTCTAAATGAATCTCGTTCTGAGCATGAATCTCGTTTTCGAGATAAGTATGTGGCGACGCCATCTTGCGCGGTCAGTAAAACGAGTTTCTCGCAGGAAGCGATTGAGCTAGCCTTTTGCTCGGCACGTAAGATCTCGCTTTCTAACCGTGGGTTCTCCGGTTCGATCCCTATCGCCGCACATCTCCTGCATTGGTGACCTTGGACAAACGAACATGCACCTTCACAAACATCATCATCTCCTTTCGAGACCAACAGATGGCAGCACTGAAAACACCCCCAGCAGCAAAGCCTGTGAAACTATCACAGCACGCAAAAGCCTATGACAACTCTCATAGCACAAAACTGTCACGCCGCCATCTTCGGGGCACACACATGCGCACGGCAGCATCACCTGGCAACCGCAAACGCAACACGAGTGCACATCGCTCGTACAGCATCAACGAGATGCTCTTCTCACTGGGGGTGGAGTACTGTGGCGACGCCATCTTGCGCGGTCAGTAAAACGAGTATCTCGCAGGAAGCGATTGAGCTAGCCTTTTGCTCGGCACATAAGATCTCGCTTTCTGACCGTGGGTTCTCCGGTTCGATCCTTGTCGGAGCACCTCTCCTGCAGGTATACTAACTCAGCTGTATTGCACCAGGTGACGCTGTAAGCGGTATCATCTGGTAGAGTAAACCCATTGACTATACCTAGACACCACTTTTATGAGTATAGCTGCAACCGTTCGTCAATTAAGAGCGTTGGAAGGACTTTAGTGGGCACCCTGTATAATGCATTACAAATGATGCGTTAAACATACTTATTTTACAATTAAGTAAAAAACAATTTAATGCACACATGTAAATTAACATTCATTTCTTTTTTGTATTTTTGTTTACTAAGAGAAATTCGAGAGTTTTCTCGAGAAATTTGTGTAGTTATCCTGAAAAATAAAAATTTTAAAATAAAATCATATTAAAAAAATTTAATGTTTTGTGGTACCCTGTAAAACTTATAAATGCTACCAAAATTATTTTCGATTGAAAAAAAAATACTGTTGTGTGAATAAATAACCTATATAGATTTTATTCAATTTGAAACAAAATTTCTGTATATAGACGGTAATGTATTAGAATTTTTATGTGTCCCTGTAAAAGAAATACAACTGCTACGCACTTTGTTTTCAATTTAAAAATGTAATTGTGTATCTCAATAACTATAGTAATTTTGTAGAAATTTAATTAAAATTTCTGCTTTTTAGCAGCAATTTTTCCGCGATCTTTTGTGTGGTCCTGTAAAAAATGCATAATTTCTACGTTCCATAAATTATAATAATATTGCATTGTCATCAGAATTACATATCCTGAGCAAAGTTTCAGCTCAATCAGATTATTGAAATTGGATTAAAATTAACTTGCAAGTTTTAATCTAAATTTTTGTGAAGCCCTGTAGAAGCAGTATTCTAAACAAACTTCTTTCTTTAAATCATAATAATATTGTATTGTCATTCAAATTACACATGTATTCGTTGTTTCGGTTTAATAGGATAATTAAAAGTGATTTAAATTTGACTTGTAAGATTTGAACGAAACATACATACACGCACTGGAAATTAACATGAGGCTTGTTCATTAATAAAAACTTACTGATCTGCAGCTATCTGCAGGAGTTTAATTTTTCAATACTTTAGGAATTGCACTGTGATTTAAAAAAATGCTTATTGCTGAATACTGCTGAATAATTTGTTAAAAGTCAAGATGAAATTTGTAAACAACATCAAGGACCATCCACAATTTCAGCCTTTGAAAAAAGCGATAAAGCGTGTTTAATATCGGTTATTTTCAAACAAAAATGGGTTAAATCTGACCTTGACAAAGCTGTGACATTAGATCAGCAAACTCGTGCTTTAAAATAAAACAGAATAGTCACGACGTGCTTTCAAACTTAGAAGAAGTTAGTGCAACTTTTGAAACTCCCTCAAATCAACTGAGCAAATGGCTACTTTACCGTCACAATTAATAGACACCTCTGATTTTTTACGCCAAAACTCTTACGGATCTAGAAAATACAGACATTCAGCTACCAGTACACGCGGTTTTGTCAAATTCCGAGATAATCGGAACAAGTAATATAAAAATTTTGTTTTTAAAGTCAATTCCTACTTATGTCATCAAAGAAAAATTTAATATAATCCCTTAAGCTAATATTAGGTTTTGTTGCATTAAAATATCTCAATTTGTTGATTTTCTATAAGCAAGTAGGTTTACAATGGAAGTCTATGGGAATTTGGCGAAATATTAGAGATATCGCCAAGTTGGTGTCACTTTGGCGGCTCATTTTGGTCGCCAAATTTGTCGATATATTGCCAAGTTGGCGACAAAATTGGCGGTATTTGGCAACAGAACAGGGTCCCTCCTATGGTAACCTCCTTATAGATATGAAGATGCATTAAAGGCTTCAATAACCAATGGCCGCCATTTTGTCTCCCATGTAAAACTAAAATTAATTAAAATTTAATTAATGAATTAATATTTGTTAAAACTATATTAACATCAATTTTCATCCAGTACAAGTTTTAAAAAAATATTTCAACTTGATAGGATTAATAATAAGTATTTTATTAACGATTGAAAATTTGAACAAGATATATAAATAAATAAAATTTAGGGAGAGTGTGAACGTGAACTAATAGTAGGAATTGAAAAAAAAATGGATTTTGTCCACCTAGTTCATCAAAACGTCCCACTGTGCTAAGCAGGAAAGGCAAATATTTAATATTTTCAAATGAAAAGCTAAAGGAAAAAGAAAACAATTCGAAACCTCCACAAACTACCGTAAGCTTAAAATGATGAGTAACAATTGAAGGGCTGAGGTATAAAGCGTGGTAACTGACATTTTTGAATTTGTTTTCTGATTTTCATAAAAAATTGTTTAATTTAAGCCTGAAAACCTTTATAAGTACAAGGTTTTTATCTTTTACTCAATATTCCATGTAACCAAAATTGTCCTCCGGACACCCTATAATGTTCGCATCCTGCGAGAACTATCCACTAGATATCCAGAGGATACTGAGAGAGAATTATCCAATTACATTTTCCTTAGAAAAATCTGTGGATTCTATTATAGAACACACATGCGCAATTACATTCCGCCTTCTTTCATCCTATAATTCTCCAAGAAACATAAAAAGTCATCGGCAAACGTCTAAAGGTGTGACATTTTGACAGCCAGAGAGTATCTTACGACTGCCTGCACAATAAATTCAGGCATCTGGAGAATATCGTATCCTAAAAACCATATCCACTGTATGTTTTGAGGATTTCAGTGCTTTGTCAAGTATACGGTATAATGATTAAAGATAAATTTTAGAAATTTTAATAACGAAAGCTTTTATTTTATTAGGCTTATGTGCAAAAAGTTATCTGACAAAATCATAAGTTAACTAAAAGGTTCAGCGTTAACAAATCAGCTGTTTTAAAGAAATAAGTAACTTTTTTTGGTGGGGAAAAAGGGAAAACATGAATATTGAAAATTTCGAAATTTGCATTTTGTCAATTACTTTGTTTTATCCTCCAACCTTCCGAAAAGTGGATTATTAAAAAAAAAAAAAAAAGTGTTGACCGGTGTCTAAACGAAACAGTCACCACACAAAATTGTATTAAACTTATATAAACGTTATATAGCAATAAAAGTAAACTTACCTGGAGATCGGAAGAGATTAGTTACAACTGAAAAATAAAAATCAAAAAGTTAGTGCCTTTAGTATCACTGTTTTCATACATAGAAAATTCAAATATAATAAATGTCATAGATCATTAAAAAAAAAAAAAAATTAACATACCGGTGATTATAATTAAAGTTACGATTTCAAAAATCGATAATTTTAAAACTGCTGGTCACAATGACTTGATATTATAGCAGAACAATCGTGAGACAGTGGAATTTTGCTTGGCGAAGGAAAAAAATTGTTCCGAAATGTGCCGATAGATGGCGCTGACAGAGTAATGTCAGGGGAAAGACCAAAATTGTATTCGTTAAACACAGGAATGTTAGCCAAAATGAAAAAATAGAGTTCATCGATTTACTAAAAATTTATTAGCGAAAAGACAAGAAAAAGTGTTTACAGCGACAACAGCGATAATGTCAAAAAAATGAAAAAAAAAAAAGAGCTTCATGGAACAAACACCTTACTGATGATTAAGGCATAAGATATTCGATATGCCGTACGCCTTGTTCCGCTACTAATTGGAAGCGCAAAACGACATGCTCCACAACAGATCGGAGGATATCTGTACTGATGCAATGGGTGTGGTGTATGATGCTTGCCTTCAAGTCGGCTAGATTCTGAATCAGCCTTTTCCGTAACTGCTGTAAACAACATTCTTCAGGTACCTCCAGAGCCAGAAATCATACGGGTTTAAGTCGGGGGAACGTGGCGGCCACATTGTTGGAAAATGGTGGCTAATGATCATATTTCCGAAATTAGCACTCGAAATTAGCCAAGATAAGAAAAAAGTACTTTATATCCTTAATAATCCTACTTTATATACTTAAAAGTACTTATTCGTTATGTAAAAACATAATCATATCATTGTGATAAACATGGACGCCAACAAGGAAAGAGAGGTGGAGAAGTCCTTTACACCTCTATGGATTTTGCAAAGACAATGACCCTAGACAAAAGTAAAGTTACTCCTTGCCAAGTGATTAAAATGATTAAATATCAAAAAGAACAGATGTGCCTGTGTTTCGCAACTCAGATTGGCGATTTTTTTCTGCACTAAAACGCTGTTTCTGAAATTGATCGCCAAGCTGAAAGTTCAGAGGAAAACACGGTTTTCAAAATAGCGATCACTAAAAATTTTTAAATCAGCTCTTTTTATAATTATAGAAATAAAAAATATGAAATGGGCTATGAATTTTTCTCCAAGATGGTTCCGCTCCTCACCTTGAACCTGCGTGCATTTTTTTTTTTTTTTTTTAAGCGGTGCGAAAGGAGGAGGGTTTAGAGGTTGTGGAACAACTTTTTGTCAAAATGAAATAAAAAAAAACGAAGACTGAAGCTTACTTTTGGATATTTAATTTTATTATTTGTAACTTTTAGTATCGATTTTTATGTTTTCACATGTGAAAACCACCTTAAACGAGAAAAAAAAAAATATCCAAATTAGGGCTGAAGATTACAGCCATATGTTTCGTTCCACAATCTGGTTCCGCCCCGCATTTCGTTATTTCGAAACCAATTGAGATAAATTACTATTTTGAAAACTGTGAGATCTTTTGAATTATATTTTTACCACAACAAGAAAACATGATTTAGTTTATCGCTTTCTATCTTTATGGTCATCTTTTGTACACGATGGCTAAACTGGATGAATTTTAATTATATTCTGTACATAAAGCTTAGAACAGAAACAAACTGAGTTAAACGAACCTTTCATCCATCTTTCCGTCAAGCGGTTTCAGAGCGAAGGATTCAAAATATACAGGGTGTCCGAATCAAATGTCCCTTTAAAACTTCCATTTAAATAAAAATTCTGAAGTAGGAATGGCGTTATTTACAGAATATGACAGCCTAAAGTTTAAAGTTTGGCGACAATTTTTTGTTGTTGATACTATGATGCACTTGCTATTGTTGCGAGCAGACAAAGAGAAACATGATGAAACAGCAGGAAAAAGCACAAATTGTTCTACGGTAGGCTGAAAAGAAATCCGTAATCGCAGTGCAAATAATGTTCAGAATGTGTACAAAAGGTATCCACCCGATGCTAAAAGTATTAAAGCACCAAAACGATCCTTGAAACCCAAAGTGTACTGAAAAGAGCCGGAGGTATTCGACGCACAGTTTCGTATGAACGCGTGGAAGAGGTGAAGCAAGCTTTCGCTCAAAGCAAATCGCTCGCAAATCGATCAGAACAACTGCGTTGGAGTTAGGTATGCTATGATCAACACTTCATAATGTTCTTCATAGAAAACTGAGGCTGTATGCGTACAAAATGCAGCTTATCCAAAACTGCAACCAAATGATAACCCTTAGAGATGCTATTTCCACATTTAAAGTCTCTAACAAGTTAATAAGCATAATTGCAGAATTTGGGGCTCAGAAAATTCCCATGCAGTACACGAAGTGGAAAGAAACAGCCTAAAAGGCTGCACAATACTCGAACTCAAAGTGTCTGACTTCAGTTTGAATATAATGCAGTGCAGAATCTTAATGGGAGATCTTTCTTTGCTCAATGTTCGAAATGATAATGGACCATCGAATTCAGAGAAAAACATGTAAAACATACAGGTCTCTCTCCGTTTCAAATGCCCTGTTTTGGAATTTCCCCCCTCTGTTTTCTCCAAGATCAAGTTTTGTGTATACACAGGTACAAATCTTTGAAAAAGTTATGATTTAAAAAAATACTAAAAAACCCCCCATAAAAAGCTGTTCTTGATTGTGTTTGAACCGATTATTGCAATCAGTGTTTCTTTCCAAACCTGAGGGGCCCGGAAGGGGTACATAAATTTAAAGAATGTTGTTCATTAGTTGGTAATGTAGCTCGAAATTTTCCCCAGGAGAACTTGCTCTTGCGAAGGCACTGCCACCTCTTTCCAGGAAAGATGCCCAAAAGTAATTTGCGATCTCATTGACTGATAAATACATGCCTGTGAGCAGGATATTCAAAATAAAGGCGTTTAATGTGAAGAATTTCTTAGAATTTATAAAAAGTATTTTCTATAATTGCGCACAAACGTATGTTAATTATACATTAAATTAATAAGCGATAAATCAGTTACCTAATTTACACTTATTACATCTTAAAGAATGTTATCTGCATATCATTAAAATAATGACTTATTGATAAATAAAATAAAACTTGTGTACAAAACAAAATCGCTAAAAACCAAAGTTTGAACACACAATATATAAACTAAATACTGTGAAAATAGCCAAACGTACACGTTTCGCGAGTACTGGGCCTCACATCATCAGCATATAAAATCCACCCCCCTGCTCCTACCTACCCAACTACATGCAAGACGAAAACTCAAAATGTCAGCAAACAAAGCACCGAAAGACCATCGTGTTCCAGCAGCCAATAAAATCAAAGCGGAAGTGAAGCATCGTGATACAACAAATTCATCCAGAAAGTTGATATGTAAGGTACACTAGAAAAATCATTAACCAAGGAGTTTCTAAATTTATGAATATGATCAGCTTCAAACGAGTCTAAATCGTAGAGGAGTATTGCATTTTTCGATAATAGTGGCTGAATCAAAATTGAAAGTATGCCCCCCCCCCCCAGCAATGAGAAGCAATAGAGGATTTTTGTAATTATTTTTTCTTTACATAGTTACAGAGTCAAGGAACATATAAACTATACTTCTTACATGTAAAGTGGACTTAAGCATGATGTTTAGGATGTTTTAACATAATTTTAAATTAATTACATATTACAGAAGGAAGGTTTGTTTCCCCATAAACACATATAAAACTATAGTGAAGGTCTCAAAAAAGTCTTAATAGAAACAAATTGATAATTCACTTTTCCAGATTTGTATTTGCTTTTAACGCTGGAACTGAAGGAGGATGAATCATTTTGACTCCTTGTCCATACTTTCAGTGAAGGAAATGTGATCTCCCGTTTCAGCATTAATAATGGATATATATTTGAGAATGAACGTGTAGTGTACAATATCGTCTGAATTTTATTTAACACTGGATTGGAAAAATCTCTTATCTCTTCCATTCGAAGTATGGACAAGGAGTCAAAATGGCTCCTCCGTAAATTCCAGGGGTAAGAAACTTGTAAAAGAATTCGTTCAATCTGCAGCTAACAAAAAAGACAGGCCGCGATACTTCTACTCCTCTTGGCTGTCACGTAGGCTGGTTTTCACCAATTGTTGAACTTTCATGTGATCAAGATAGTCGAGTGAAGTATCGCGGCCTGTTTGTTTGGTCTGTTGCAGTTCACCCCCCCCCCCTCTTCTATTTATAAATTTAACTCTAAACACGTGCTTGTAAACACTTGAAATAAATGCTTTTGAATTTTATTAGATATTAGAAACTTCTAAAAGACATTACCTCCAAGATAAACAGATATGGCTACAACTGCTAATATAGCCAAGACAACTAAAGCTATGGCACAAAGAAGTGCGCCTGCGCACTTGGGTTTTCGACGTTTTTTGGGTGGCCGCCGTCGCCTGTCATCACCCCATAGTAGGTAAGGTGGCGGCGCTGAGGTTCGTTGGTGACCTGGTGTGGCTGCATAAGGTAAATAATCTTCTGGAAAGGAGGTAAAAGCCAAATTGTCTAAGCGTTCCTAGAAAAGAAAATGGATTCTATTAAAAAGTTTCCAAGTATGAAAGGAATAAAAAATGTGTTTACAAAAAAATATGTTTACGGGAAAAATATTGTACTTATCGCTCACTAGTAAGAAAAATGATAGCTAAAAAAATACATTTCACAAGAGACAAAAGATTGGCAATCTTTAAAATGTAGCAGAAAACTATAGTATTAGCTCTTAAGCTCTGCATGCAGCTGTAAAATCGTATATAAAGCGTAAAACCCTTAAGAATCAAAACGTAAAAAAAAAAGGAGGTTTGAGTAAATTTATCCCACCTAAACTCCCTCTTCTGTGATGGTAAAGTGACATATAGCGTAATCTAACGGTTTTTCCGATAATTACACTTATGACACTTTTCCTGTAGCAATACTTTCCAAGTCCGACCTATTAGTCCAATAATACGCAAAATGAATATTCTGGAGTTGTGTCACTTTTCTTTAGATAAATGCGAAATAAGTAAAATACATTTAACGTGCAATTGTTTTCGGGATTTAGAAAGGAATTTCTTCCTTACTACAGAACCAAGAGAAAGAGCACAGAGCTCAGCAGCAATGTACAGTGATCAAAATAAATATTTGACATGCATGTAGTTTTCAGTGTTTTGTCTTATATCTTTATTAATATGAACAAAATCAAATACATTCTAGAAGTTAAAATTTAGATTATGACATCTACTTTTTATTGCAATCACTGGTTTATTAAAAGCTTTTAGCAATCACAAACAAGAACGTAAAACATGCGTCAAGCATAGATTACGAAACACTTTCCAACACATTCAGAATACTATAATAAAATTTCTCAGTTTAATGTAAACTTTTAACTAGGTAAAAATGATGTCTAAATACTCAGTTTGTAAAACGGATAGCACATTTGAAAAGCAATTACAATCAATAGTTAGAATAATATCTGAATTTTTTGTGCAACTCTGTATATTAAAACATGGAAATTATTCCAGAGAGAAACATTCGCCTTGCATACAATATTTCAAATGAAAATCAAATTTCAAAGTAATTGCTTAAGAGGCTCAAAGGCCAACATAGTGAAAAAGATTCCATGCCGGGACTCGAACTCGGGCCATCAGTATAGCGCACTGACGTTCTACCGACTAAACCACATGGAAAGATACCCAGCCTGGAAAATATTTTATGTTGGCAAGGCTACAAACGCAGCACAAGACGAAATATTTAACGTGAGCCACCGACATGGGGCAAACACGAAATTTTAATTAAATCCAGCATCGATAGAAACTAGATTAAATTAGAAACTAGATTAAGCCCCCGAATCTTTTTTATACAATTCGATATAACATTTTCTCTGTACAATATAATATTTTTTCGTTCTAGATTTATTTAAAATGTTCATTTGTGAGGAACAAAAGCGATTATTAACTATATTTCTTAGAGTCAAAGTTGATATAATTATCGAGGAATGTATAGATTTGATAATCCTGAAAGTAACCGTGATTTACAAAAAATGAATATTTAAAATACATTAAAAGGATAGAAGATTTTGCGAAATTAAAAGTAATTATGCACATTAAATGTGAAAGTAGTGGTATTTTTCATGCGTTTTATTATCTTATATATTATTCTATGATGTATACAATTTTAAAATAAATTTTATTAGTCTAGTATGGCAGTCTATCGTACCCATGTTTCAAAAATGACATAACTAAAAAAAAACTGCGTTTTTCAGGAAATGTGAAAAACTGTTTCTGAGCTGTGTACGTAAATTTTAATTGATCAAGGTTCTCGTAATTGATCTAGTGATGTCACTAAAAAGAACTATGCGTGTAATAGTGATAGACTGCCATTCTTGTAGATTTTTCAAATTTCCACGTCCACTTATGAAGGTTAGATCACAACTGAAGATGTGACACTTCTCTAGAAGGGTCAGTGGCCATCTTGCAAACATAGAAAACGACGCAACTGCTGGGATTTTCAGTACACTATCTGGGACTTTAGGCGATTGGTAAAGGCGTAAAAAGCAAGCCGAATGGCAGCCATACCTTAAAAAAGCCCACTTTTTGAGTTGTGCCACTTTGCAAGCAAAGGCAATATATATTGAGCTCCATTAACTGCTTAGCCAGGGCCCCGCGCCGCTTTGCGCCGACCCTTTTCATTGTTATACGACTATGTGTAGATCACACTCCTGGGGATGGTAGAGGAAAAGGCCCAAATATCGCCTCCCTTTGGGAACTATGGAATTTAGAAAATTAAGATGAACTAAAAATGCCCCCAAAAACAATTTTAGCAGCTCTGCTCCTTAATGGCAGAAGCTCAGAGGCGTCGCGATGGGGGGTTATGGGGCGGGGGGAGGGGGCTCCCCCCAAGTAAAAAGAATTGTTTATTATTTTGCTGACTACCTAATCTGAGTTCTGTAATAGTAAACTACACTATATTGCCATTAATAACCGGCAACTTTCCATTTTAGACATTTTGTCGAATATTTAGAAATATACTTGACAGATTCTTCTGGAATTTCAGGATTGAAAAGAACAGGTATGACCTCATATTTAGCAATGTCAGTTTGATAAGGGGGGCAATTAGGGGGCCAACAAAAAATCAAAGAAAAAAATAATACTTGGGATCACCCTGTAAAATAAAATGCACGAAATGATCTATCGCTACCAAATATAAATAAACAGACATTGTGCAATATGCATATGCTTTTGTGTAAGAATAGCATGCATATTAAGAGAGATATAGCCATTTATTTAAAAGAATTAAAAAATTCTTGCATGTTTTTTGCTTATAACATGCAGAGTTTTCAATCAAATTTAATTCCGGTTTCAGAAAAATTGACAAAATATAGTAGATACAATATAGTGCAATTGGAATATAAATATATTAAATATTTTAGGAAATATGATCAGTTGTATGAAATAATTTTTATCTGCGCATGCGCGAACGATAACAAGGATCATTTTACATAATTTAATAGTCAACTCTATGGAGCAACTTATTAAAAAAAATCTAGTCAAATATCGTAAAAATTCAGCAAATTTTTAGTTGTTCTCTAAAAGCAGCTGAATGATAAGGGATTTTCCACAAATTGTCAGTTTTAATTTTTAATTTTTTTAAATTTTCATTTTTTGTTGATGCTTTAGTTCTTCTTGGATGACCACCAGAACGAGCCTATACCATGATCAAAAGAAGTATCAAAATCGAAGCATGTTTTCCAAATCTACTCGTTGATACTCACCAAATACTAACTTTTTTTCAAATACTAATTTTTTTCACCAAATACTAACTTTTCATTCAGCTGCTTTTAGAGAACAACTAAAAATTTGCTCACTTTAACGCCGATATCTTTCTGAATTTTTACGATATTTGACTAGATTTTTTTAATAAGTTGCTCCATAGAGTTGACTATTAAATTATGCAAAATGATCCTTGTTATCGTTAGCGCATGCGCAGATAAAAATTATTTTATACAACTGCTCATATTTCCTAAAATATTTAATATATTTATATTCCAATTGCACTATATAGTTTTGACTATATTTTGTCACTTTGTCTGAAACCGGCGTTAAATTTGGTTGAAAACCCTGCATGTTATAAGCAAAAAACATGCAAGAATTTTTTAATTTTTTTAAAAAAAATCGCTATATCTCTCTTAATATACATGCTATTCTTACAGAAAAGCATACACATATTGCACAATGTCTGTTTATTTATATTCGTGCATTTTATTTTACAGGGTAATCCAAAGTATTTATTTTCTTTGATTTTTTGTTGCCCCCCTAATTGCCCCCCTTATCAAAACGACATTGCTAAATATGAGGTCATACCTGTTCTTTACAATCCTGAAATTCCAGAAGAATCTGTCAAGTATATTTCTAAATATTCGACAAAATGTCTAAAATTGAAAGTTGCCGGTCATTAATGGCAATATAGTGTAGTTAAACTTTCAAAAGAAACTCAAAAAGCAGCCAGACTCAATTTCTCATTATATTTCTTTGTGCTACGAAAATATACATCTACCAGACCTGAATTTCTCAACTGTTGTCCATCAACAGTGTCTCCAACACATTTCCTCCAAAACTTTCTTCCTTTCTCAAAAATCTAAAAATATTAGGCTATTTTCATATGAAGTAAGATTATGACTCGTACACAATTGAAGACAAAAACTTTCATTAAATGAATCAATAATTATAATTTTTATGTTTTTAGTTTCAGCATTTTTCTTTGGAAAGATATATATTTTTTTTTTCCGTATAAGTATCATTATTGTTAAACACACATTGAACATATAATTTTAGTTGGAAAATAGAGCAATTTGTTTCACGTTGGGAAAATTTTGAACTCTTCCCTCCCTCCCCCCCCGCCCCACAAAAAAAAAAAAAAAAAAAAAAAAATGTAGCTACGCCCTCTGAGAAGCTATTAAGGTAATTTGACATAATTGCCTTTACCTCAGAGTAAGCAGATACGAAAGTATCCGGATTATGTTTACGGATTATGAAGAAGAGTTCCTAATTCCGCCTATCTTTTATTTACAATTCATACATTATTTGAAGTGGGGAATAGTCAGAAAAGATGCTGGTAACTTTGACAACGAATTTTTTTTCCTTGACTTTTTTTTTTAATTTCTTCTGGTGCTCTTCAGTTTGCTGTTTTTGCTGCTCGTGAAGTTTAACAACTCCTTGTGGGAAGATCCTAATGAAAAAAAGGTCTAGAAAATTTAAGAGGAAAAAAAATAAAGCATTATCTCTAACAGAGGTGTAAGGTTTGATTTTAGGAACTTCCCTGATTTCTTTCGGGGAGGGGAGGGGGGAGGGTGTTGGTTTCTTTTGGGAAGAGATTTCAGGAATATTGATGGGGACTATAATTATGACTATTAGTAATAATAACATGTTGGCCGACCCTAACGATTAACCTGACAAGCCGCGTGGTGTTTGATCGTGACAAAGATGATCCAATCTACAAATATATACCATGCACTGCAAAAAAAGCATCTTGAGGCATCAGAATAACTTTCTGAATTTGAAAAAAAAAACTATAAAGAACTTCTCAAAATATTGTTAAAAAATACGCCGCTAAAACACATTTTCTTTTTATCTCATTGAAGGTGCATCACAATTGAGGAATAAGAAATGTTTGTCAAGAGACAGCAACAATGTACGCAGAAGTCAACAAGAGAAATGAATACTATTTAGGCAATGGAATGGATTTGGGTATTTTACTCAAAGGAATTTTTTCAAAAGAGAGTCTTAAAGATGAAGACAGTATAAGTATCTCATTATGCGAGATTAAACCGAGTTACTGGCATCACAGACGATATTAAGATATACTGGACATTTCTGAAAACCTTTTTAACACTTTCCAACAAAGTTGAGCATTCGGTTTGTCTGTCCGTCTGTCCACGCTCTAACTAGCGTAAATATACTCGGATTTTCATGCAATTGATAAACTTTATTTAGGGTCACCAACGCATGTTTGGTACGAAAGATTAACAATAAGATGCCTCCTTTTGGCCCTAAACTGACATCTGTCAATGAAAACGTATCTTCCTTGAGCATCAGTGAACATAAAATTAATATCAAGTTAAGTTGAATTGGTTAAAAGAAACGTTGTACCAGAATATACTCTAAATTAAATTTTATGTCATCCTCCACTCCCTTTTTTCTAATTTCAGCAGTATCGAGGATTTTTTTTCGTTGTAGTTTTAGGGGACAGGGAGTTTTTGTAAAGGCATATGAAATATGTCAACAGACCGAAAATTTATCCTACAAGAAAGAAAAACTATGCGTCAAGCATAGATTATGAAACACTTTCCAAAACATTAACAATACTGCAACGAAATTTCACAGTGTAATAAGGTGGAAGGTGATATCCAGGTAAAACATTTGGAAGCGCATAACGCATTGGAACTCAGTTTCGGCAATTTTCATCTACACCCGAAAAGAATTCTATTATTTTGTGAAATCTTCTATATGATCTATTGATTTATATACTACATAGTACGCTAAAATTTTGTTCAGTTAGGAAACACATAGCACAGTTGTGAATTGCCAAACGGAAATGTACTCCAATTCTTTTGTACTTCCTTTATATGATCTGAAATAAAATTTTTTAAAACACAACTGAAAACGCAGCTCTAGCCATTATGGCTCATAGACAGTACTGTAACCGAATTTTGCTGTGTGTACCGTGCTGACAGTACAGTAGCTGAACTTTTATGTATCCCTGTATATGTGCGATAAATGCTATTCACGACGTATTCTACAGTAAGCATCTTGTAGTTCAACTTAGTGACATATATAATATATAAATTTCAGTAAGTTTGAAATAGTGCAAGATCATTAAACTATATTGCAAACGATCTTTTCCCATAGACTATTTAGACCATAAAATGACGGAATTCTTTAGTGTGGCCCTGTAAATGAACTATGGATGATACATACCTCCTTTTCAATACCGAGAATGCCATAGTAAAACTTACATAGCAATCCGACTATATTTACGAGAGTTGGAGTTAGAGCTAGAGCTCGGACGGCCAGACAAACCAAATTCAGAAACACTTTTCAACTACACTGGTGTGCAAAAATTAAGAACCAATCACAAAATGCTAATTTTCAAATACGCGACTACTCAAAATGAAATAATATAATTAGAGTAATTACTATCTCTACAACACAGCTAGTCCATATAACATCTCATTCATGTCACACATGGTCACATGTGTCACAGTCACTACGGTGAAGCAAAAAATAGGAAATTCCATACATCTCATTACGAGTCTCAAATGATTACTATTAGTGACTCCACTGAGACGTCAATGTGACTGCTGATTTGTGACGAGTCACCAGGTGACTTTACAATGCAGTTAAATTGTGACTCATGTGACTGTCATTTTTAGACTCAATTTCAAAGTCATCATGAACGTTGCATTATGATAAGTCACCAAATAATATCACATTATAGTCGTATGGAGACTTTTCCCAAAAGAGCACAATGGTGACTTCACAGTAGTCTCTCTGTCACCTGAAAGTCATCTGACTTTAATGTGACATTATTTGGTAACTTATCACAATGCAGCGTCCATGATGACTTTGAAATTGAGTCCACAGATGACAGTCACATGAGAGTCACAATGTAACTACATTGTAAAGTCACATGGTGACTCGTCACAAAGCAGCAGTCACAGTGACGTCTCAGTGGAGTCACATATAGCGATCATTTGAGACTCGTAATGAGATGTATGGAATTTCCTATTTTTTGGCTTCACTGTAGTGACTGACACATGTGACAATGTGTGACATGAATGAGATGTTATATGGACTAGCTGTGTTGTAGAGATAGTAATTACTCGAATTATATTATTTCCTTTTGAGTGTTCGCGTATTTGAAAATTAGCATTTTATGATTAGTCCTTAATTTTTGCACACCAGTGTATGTTGGAAAGTGTTAAAAAAATAAATAGCTGTATTACAAATTTCCACAGCGCTTCCATAGCTTAATTAACTCGTAATTCTGCGCGGACACCACGCAGGTTACTCGTGCCGTGGGGCATTTTCAAAAGAGCAACTCTATAAGTGAAAGTGAAATCAACGATTTTCTTTAAAAGGTAAGTGCAATCTCATGAATAAGTGAAGTTCTGTAAACTTTGAACTTTCATCTCGTAAATTACAGGGCAACGGAAACATTTTTGTTTTTTTCTTTTGGAGCTATCGACATTTGGGAGATGAAACATTTAGCAATCGGCGAAATAGTTTCTAAAGAAATCAATAGCAGCTCTGAAGTGCGAACGGAATTAAGATTACGAAATCAATTCAACCTTCAAAACTCAGAAAAAAAGAAATCTACAGGTTTGATGAACTTGCAAGTAAAAAAAAGTAAGCTGAAGGTAAGAAAAAATATATTTTTATTGTCTCAAAACATTTTATCTCGTGAGAAAGATTCAATACAAATAAATAATACTATTGCGAAAAAATAATATATAAATAAATCCCCGAGTAGTAATGTTTCTTTTTCTTCTTTGCTGTCTGATGGCAATATCTGTAGTAATAATGTGGTTATAAAACTGATTTTCATATTTCCTTTTTTTTTTTTTAATATACAGAACAGAGCCAATTAAAATTGAAGTGCTCGCGTGTAAAACAAGTTAACAAAATGCAAGTTAGTAATATCAAAGTTTTCTACGTAATCTCTCATTGCAAAACCATCAACCATCGTGATTGCTTCCTCTAAAACAGGGTCGGCGAACCTATGGCACGCGTGCCAAACTTGGCACGCGATAGAATATTTTCGGCACGGCGTGGATTGAAATCCTAAACAAAATATAATTAAGTTAAACAAAACACGCAAATTTATACAAGCTGGGCTTTTCTTTCTTTTCTTTTTATTGGAAAGCAACTAATTGAATTTAATAAGTTATCAAATTAAGAGAAGATTGGGAGAATATCAAAAAGAAAAATATCAGGTATTATAAGTAAAACTCCCAGTGATGAAACTAAAGCGACTTGGTATAAAATATGTAGTTTTCACAATTGTTCGCTCTATTTATTCCTTCGGATCATTATTTTCGGAAATTATACGAAAACCTTAAATATTACAAACCCAAACCACTTGTTAGATAGCTCGAACTCAGCTTGCATCCTATTAAAAGTAAGACGGGGGGTCCATCTTCCGGTCCCAGGCCCTTTTCAGGCCCATTTGTCGACACAAGGAACCACCCGTGAAACAAGCCCCGCGACGCGTCCCGAAGGTCGCCGCCAGACAAGCTCCAACAGAGCGGAACCCCGTGCCAACTCCGGTCAAACCGACACCGCTGCCCAGCGCACACGGTGACGGCTATTCCCAAGAAGAGACGAACGGCCGCCACGACAGTCCTCACCACCCAGCTAGAAAAACCAAGTGGTCCCTAAACTTGGTTACTCGAGCCGGTAGACCCCGCAAGCCATCGCAGGAACCAGACGCCTATAAAGACGCTGGGCCCACGGACCGAACCGAGGCTTCCCGACCCGAATTTAATTTACGGACAGGCCCCCAAGATCAGATACCATTTTCCGGCAGAGACATTTTTGTGGGCCAGCCGATCGGAAAGTTAGTGAGGAGCCCCTAGCTTGAAAACCAGGGAGGACGGGGAAAATCCCTCCGGCCGTAAAGCGACCCAGCTCCTGGCTCTTCGCCCAGTCCACCCGGCTCAACCGACGGAACCCCTCGCGGATCACGCCGGGAGCCAGTTGGCCCAGACTAGGTGCCGTTAGCGACCCCAGGCGGGCACGGAAAGCTCCACCTAGACGGAATAGACTCCGCCTCGCTAGGGGGTTGGATGGAACGGAGTCCCGCCAGCCCCCACCGACTCGACTCCATCCTAGGACAGAGAAGCCAGCGGAGGCCGACAGAAGCCCGCCCACCACTACCTTACCTCACGGCCGTCGAGGGTACCCAGGCCCGAAGACCCCTGACCCCGTGCAGTGACCGACCGCTACCTTTGTTAGTGCGTTCGAAAGTTAGGTGGAGACACCTCTAGGTCCTCATCACCAGGCGAGGCAAACTCCGGTACCGCATAGACACGGAGGACCTGGATCGGACCAAGAGTTCACCTGAGGCACGATGAGCCGCCGCGTTACCGGCGAGCCTCCGGCCCGTTTCCCTGCGGGAATAGCGTTCGATGGTGGACCTGCCGGCCGACCCCCTCCCATGGGTCACGGCACGACATGGAGCAACCAGAGCCATACTGGCCTCCCCACGCGACCGCTCCTTGGTCAACGGGGGCACCGCCAAACCCTACCACCCTAAGGGTCGGCTCACAACTGCTCCAGCTGAGGTCCTCGGAGGGATGAGCCACCCAAGTCATAAAGTAACCTGGGCGCTGTCCGTAACCCTCGCCCTTCGGTTGCTCCGGGAGTCCCTGCATGGCGTTCCCGCGAGCCCCGTCGTCACTAGCGAGCACCGAGGACTTTCCTCTACAAAGCCCTCACTCACACTTCAGGCTCCCTCTTAGTCAATTGGTGGATGGGGTCCTATCGCCTTAGCTATCCTTTGCCCAGAGTCACCACCCGGCCACTGCCGGCTCTGGGATCAGACTATGGAACGTCGCTATCCAGCTTGGCCAGAGAACCCGGCTGCTGGGGGAACGCAACCTATTCAGGCCCGAAGGCCCAACGCCCCATGCACAACGTCCGTTACCCGTGGCCACCGGACCCTTGGCCTGTCGACCGCAGGTCTCTCGAGGAGGTGGCGAATCGTCCCCATCCGGCCCCCTCGCATTCGTACACAACGAACTCTGCCGAGCTTCCGGTCTCCTCCCCCACTCAAGGGGTCGGTTCGGAACCACCCGGAGGGGCGGCCACTCCTATTAAAAGTAAGTAGGTTGAACATCATATTAATATTTGGCATAGCCGATATCGCATTCACCATTTTATTACTTTATAATGCGTGTTAATCTAATTATTAGATAATAAGATAATAATTAGATGTTATCTAATTATTGTCCATATTTTTAAATACCAATGAACAAAAATCCAGAAATGTTGATCCACTAAATTATGTTTGACGCTTGGCACGTCATGGTCACGTAATATCTTTTTTGAAAAAACTGGGCACGCGGATGAAAAAAGGTTCGCCGAACCTGCTCTAAAACAACATTATTTGTTAAGACTGAACTTTCAGTTAGCAATGTGCAACTTATTAGTCCGATAGATTTTATTTTATTGGACTTATTGAATTTCAATGAGAAAAATTCTCTGCATTTATCTTTATCCCAAACCTATCTTTAATTTATGATGGCATCTATTGAATAATAAATTAATCTTATACTTTTAAATCGATGCCAGTGTGGTGAAAGTTTATGAATGGCACTTAATAATTCTGCCATTTTAAAGGAAATGAATGATGATTGTTGAGAATGTTAAGAAATGTCATAAACTGTTATCTATGAACTTATCTATACTTTTCATTCTATAAAGAGGTAAAAATTGTTTATCTGTAGGAGGTAAGCTCTGGAACTACTGAACCGATTCCAAAAGTAATGGTATCAAAATGATGGTGTTAGTCCAACTTAGAACATAGGCTATATCTTATGTCCATGCCACTGGCCAAAAGGGGGTGCAGAAGCAAAAAACGTTCTAAAAATGCGATTTTTGTGTTACTTAAGGGCCTAGAAACATGAAATTTGGAATGGTAGTTACTTATAAGATACTAATAATCTCTAAGGACATTTAAAAAAAAAAAAAAATCGAAATTAAAAAGTGTGAAAATGCGCGAAAAACGTTCTAAAAAACGTTCTAAATGGCGATTTTTGCGCAATTTCAGGAAGTACCAAACCGATTTAAAAAATAATGGTGTCAAAATGATGGCGACAAACCTTGCTCCAACATAGGCTACATTTAATGTCGGTGCCACTACCCCTAAAGGGGGTGCAGGAGCAAAAAAACGTTCGAAATTGCGATTTTTTTTTGTTATTGAAGGGTCCAGATACATGGAATTTGGCATGGTAGTTACTTATTAGATATAAATGATCTCTAAAAACATTTCTTAAAAAATTCGAAATTTAAAAAGGGGTGAAAATGCGCAAAAGGCGTTCTAAAAAACGTTCTAAATGGCGATTTTAACGCAATCCAAACCGATTTAAAAAATAATGGTGTCAAAATGATGGTCATAACCCTTTCTCCAATATAGGCTACATTTTATGTCGTTGCCACTACCCCTAAAGGGGGTGCGAGAGCAAAGAAAGTTCGAAATTGCGATTTTTGTGTTACTGAAGGGTCCAGATACATGGAATTTGGAATGGTAGTTAATTTTAAGATATCAATTATCTCTAAGAACATTTCTTGAAATATTCGAAATTTAAAAGGGGTGAAAATGTGCGAAAAGAGTTCTGAAAAATGTTCTAAATGGCGATTTTTACGCTATTTCAGAAAGTACCCAATCTATTTCAAAAGTAACGGTTCGAAATTGATGACAGCCCTTGCTCCAACATAGGCTCTATTTCATGTCGGTGTTACTACCACCTAGGGGTTTCAGAAGCAAAAAACGTTCTAAGTTGCGATTTTTGTGTTACTGAAGGGCTTGAATCCTGAAATTAGGCAGGGCAGTTATTTATGATACAAATGATCTCTAAGAACATTTCCTAAAAATCAAAATTTAAAATGGGGTGAAAATGAGCGAAAAACGTTCTAAAAAACTTTCTAAACTGCGCTTATACGCATTCTCAGGAAGTACCGAACCGATTTAAAAAATAATGGTGTGAAAATGATGGTGACAGTCCTCGCTTTAACAAAGGCTGTATTTCATGTCGCTGCCACTACTCCAAAGTGGGTGAAAGATCAAAAAGAGATTTAAATTGCGTTTTTGTAATACTGCAGGGCCTAGCATCTTGAAACTAGGCATGGTAGTTACTTATAAGATATACATGATCCGTCAGAATATTTCCTAAATAATTCGAAATTTAAAAAGGGTGAAAATGGACGAAAAACTTTCTAAAAAACGTTCTAAATTGCGATTTTTGTGATAAAGAAGGGGCTAGCAACTTGAAATTTGGCATGGTAATTAATTATGAGAGGAAATTACTCTCTGAAAAGAGTTCCTTAAAAAATTGAAATTTAAAAGGGGTTAAAAGGAACGAAAAGCGTTCTAAAAACGTTCTAAATAGTGATTTCTACGCAATCTCAGGAAATATAAACCGATTTCAGAAGTAATATTTTCAAATTGAAGGTAACAGTCCCCGCTCCAATATAGCTTATATTTTACGTTGTTGTCACTACCACCTGAGGGTTACAGGTGCAAAAAATGTTCTAAATTGCGTTTTTTGTGTTACTGAATGGGTCTGATATTTTACATTTGGAATGGTAATTACTTCAAAGATGCAAATGCTTTCTAAGAATTCTCGAAAGAAAATTCCAAATTTAAAAGGATGAAGTGAGTGAAAAGCGTTCTAAATTACGATTTTTATGAAATCGTATGAAATATGAAACCGATTTCAAACATAATGGTTGCAAATTGATGGTGATAGAACCTGCTCAAACATAAGCTATATTTTATGTCGGGGGTTGGAGGAGTAAAAAACGTTCTTAATTGCGATTTCTGCGGTACTGAAGAGGTTAGAAACTTTAAATATAGCACGGTAGTTACTTATAAATATAAATGTCCTCTAAGAACAGTCTAAAATAAATTCGAAATTAAAAGGGTGACGCGAAGGGAAGAAGCGAAAAGCATTCTAAAAAAGTTCTAAATTACGATTTCTGTGGAATCTCAGGAAATACTAAACCGATTACATAAGTTATTGGTTGCGAATCAAGAGTGATAGTCCTTGATCCTATACGGGCTATATTTTATGCCAGTGTCACTACCACCTGGTTGGCAGGAACAACAAGAAATCCTTTAAAAACATCTGAATTCAGCTTTCTATAAAATATTAGGAAATACCAACCAATTCCAAGGTTAATGTTAGCAAATTAATGGTGATAGTCTCTGTTTCAACATTTTTCGAGACGTTCTATTTCAACTCTCTTTCGGCATTTTATGTTGGTGCCACTAGCACCAGAGGGGTGGTAGACTGTTAGACAAGAAGGTTGGAATTTAACATGATGGTTAATTTTAAGATGTAAATGTGTTAAGATGGTTTCTAAAAAATTCAAATCTTCAAATCAATACTGAAATGAGCGCATGAAATGAGCATAAATGTCTCAAAATACATGCTAAATTATCATTTAATTGGAATTAGTTTTAGTTCTTCTGATTAATTAAAATTTCATTTCTGTCTATTGCACAGTTATAATGACTTTTAGTCAAACTGTGGCTTACTTTGTAATTTTTGAATTATTTCAAAAAGTGTTCTAATAAAAAATAGTCATGCAAATATCACTTGGCATGTTTCAACTATTACGCGAGCAAAGCCGCGGAGTTTTCTAGTATATATTAAAGTCATCGATCCTAAAATATCGTATAGCAAAATTTTGGTTGTGATAATGTAATAGGGATCGAAAAAACTTGTACTATTCTATTATTTTTTCGCTCAGTTGGAAATATTCAATTCGTATGATAACTTTACCAGTCAGTTTGATTGTGTTAAAATAATAGTTCATCTACGTATACATCGTTTACATGGAGTCCCTTTACCTGCGGTTTATTCTGTTGAGCTGTCTACATGATAGACCAGATGTTCCTACCAATAAGGTTATCTGAGCGAAATACGCTGGCTGGATGTCGGCCCAGTTAGCTTAAACGGAAAAGCATTGGCCTTGTAAGCCAAGGATCTGTGTTCGATTCCCAGCCTGGGCATTTTTTCGCTCAGTTGGAAATATTCAATTCGTATTCTACTTAATTGTGTTTGGTTTCGAGAAAAAAAGTATAATTTGAAAATTCTCACCCATGTTCTAGAACACAGAAAATGTAGACGATACAATGATGAGAGCTTTTTAATTAAAAAAATATATACTTTTTTCGTCTTGGAATAGCAGAAATAGGTTTCATCTTGGCTATCATGAAGAATTAAAATTGCAAAATCAATTATCAAATCATCTCAGCGAATCAAAATATGAAAGGAATTTCAGAAACATTTTTTAGTTGAGAGGGGAAAAAATAGTTAAAGTAAAGAATTTAAACTAATGGCGTGGTCCAACCAGTCACTTGACTTAAACCTAATCGAGCATTTATGGAACGAACTCCAAAGGACATTAAAGTAAAAAAAATGCTGATAAAAAATTCTACGTTTTCAGCATAAAGCATGGGCTAGGATTCCTCAATCGAAAATCGACAAGTTGAGTCGACGATGCAAAGCTCTCATAGACCGCTTTGGCTATCCGGCCAAATACTGACTTATTTGTTAAAATAAATGGGAATTCCAAATAAACAACAATTTTGAGCGATTTTAAGAAAAAAAAATCAAAATTTGAGTCGCACTTCTGACTCTTACCGGTGAAACATTTTTTGGTTTCAATGTTTTCAAAGCTGTGATTTGCATCTTATTTTAAGTACTTTGACTGCCATTTTGTTAAAATTTCATGGAATTCGGTGAAATATTTGCAAAATTAGAACTAATAATAAAAGAATCAAACTTTTGGGGGCTATTGTACGTACACTTGCACACAGTTATCATCTGATGTAATCTCAGTGGCTAATCGCCATATACTTTCTTCTTATATTTCGAAATCGCACATAAAGAAACAAAAACAAAGGTGATGCTTTTCTTTTAACAGCATTGTATGTGCCACTTGGAATTCCCAAGGATTACCCAAGATAAATTTATGATTAAAATGCTTATTTACAAGTCAAAATGCCTGTTTATTAAGTCACCATTTATCTTTTTAGCGACAAAATTCTATTGATGTGTGGTCGACTTAACATTCGAAATGTATCTCAAGTAGTAGTGCGTATACCGATGTCATTAAGATTGTGAAAACGATCTGAGCTGCCGCTTTCGATTTTTCGTTCATACATTCACTTCTAAATATCGCATAATTTTTTTGTAGTATTGAATAATAAAATATATTTTCAAATGAAGTTTATTTGAAACTATAGCTCTATTTATAGATTTTCTATCGACCTTTTAAATAATTTTCATAATGTAAAAAAAAAAATAATAAAATAAAAAATAAATTCAACAATGAATATTTTTTTATTACAATAATGCAAAGTTACTAACAGAACGTCCAGAGTTCCACAATTGGCAATTGATTGCTCATTCTTGTTATGAGCTAATTAAGAAATTGTGTTTTTGTTTTTCGTAGTGGTTCCACTTTCAAGCATTGCCTATCATGGCTACAATGTCTCATAAGAATATGAACACCAAAGTTCTTTAAAAATACTCTTGCACCAAATCAAATTTACTTAAATGCACCATTTAACTATGTACCTGATTACAGAAGATCAACCATAAGATACTTTTTCAGCAAAAATACACTTTCATTTTATGCTGCACCTAAAAGTAATACAAAGTTAAGTTGAATTGGTTAAAATATATTTGCATCAGAATATGCTCTGAATTGCATTTAATTTTTTTCCTTCTTTTTTGACGCGAATTCATTTAATATATTTTACTACAACAATACTCCACTTTTACTATACTTAAGTTTTTACTCTCTTATTTAACTCAACCTGGTTTTCGTATGCAAAGATGGAGTATTGTAATCTATTTTCATCCCGCTTCCTGATTGGCTAGAATTAAAATACGTATACAGGTGTGTTTCCGATGAAAATGCAACTTTTTATTAATTTTAGAACTCAATTATACATTAATAACTTAATATTAAGGTATTTTTATGTTAGCCCACCTCAGGTGATAATCGTCAAATATTCTTCATGGTTGTAACTGTATACGAGGTACAAAATCAATGGGGTTAATGATGCGTCAATACGCGGTCGCTAAAATAGGCCACATAGCTGTGGAACTGCAACAATTCAATTTAAGACACTAAACAGAAAAAAAAATAGAAATAAAATAATAAAGAGCAATATTAAAAAAATATATACGTTTTATAAATTAATTGTTTAACATTAATTCACGATTATACGTTGAGAAATCAAATTGAAAAATCCCAAAAAGATAAATTTAAATAACGTTTCAGTCTTTCTTTTCTCTTGCCCCATCTTAAAAAAGGGAAATAGAACAAAAATTATCTATTCATAAATAAATTCACTTCATCGCGCTTTCCATCAAGCGTAAAAAAAGTGAATTTTCCATAATAGAGTTTGGTTCCCTCACCAAATTAATGTAGTGCAACGGAATTTTTTTGGAAAAACCTGAATTGCAGTCATGAATTGGTCGTGATTTTCAAGATGAACATTGGATGCTTATAAAAGAATTGTCTTTAACAATTTCCAACATAGTAGTTGAAATGTGTTTATGAATTCGTTTGTCTGAGCTCAACTCAAGTAAATATAGTCGGATTGCTATGTGATTGATATATGTTAGAGATTTACTATGGCATGTTCGGCATTGAAAATGAAGTATTCATAGATCGTTTACAGGGACACTGAAAAATATTACGTTATTCTATGCCTATAGGGGGAAATCGTTTGCAATGTATTTTAATGATGTTATACCATTTCAGACATATTGAAATTGATAGATAACCAGGGCTCGAAATGTAGCGGAGCAAACCGGAACGATGTCCCGGTTCGTGAAATTATAACCAATATCGTTCTGGTTCGTGAAATTATGGTAAATATCGTCCCGGTTCGTGTAATTTTTAAAACATTATTACAGTTTTACGTATATAGCTTTTTGTGCTCTCTGTTGATGCACAACAGAATAACGAACAATTATTGATTTTAATAAATATCACGATCGAGATTAACTTGTTTTTACTCCGATTAATTGATTGAAGCAGAAATTTAAGATGAAAATCGAAGTTGGTATAGTATTGAACTAATAATAATATTGAAAGTATTAGCATTTGTAACTACTTTTTGACACATAAAGATGCATGCGAGAGAAGAAAGTTTTGGGAATGGCACATCCAACTAGTTTAAATTGTTTTTGTATGGTTAGATACAAATTTCCTATAATTCAAAAAAGTTTTTAGCCAACAATAATTTTGAAATAACGTTCCGGTTCGTGGATTTTTCATTTCGAGCCCTGTAAGATATCATTGAGGTGCACAGCAAGATGTTTAATGTTGAATAGGGTGCTCATAGCACTTCTCATTCGTATAATACAGGGACACACAAGTTTTCGGTTACAGTACTGTCTGTAAGCGAGAATTGCTGGAAGTGAGTTTTCAGTTGTGGTAAGCGTTTTTAATTTAACTGATTTTTTGCATATTTCATGATGTGCATAAATTATATAAATCATATACTGGGCTGTACAAACAAATCGAGTACATTTCTGTTTATTGACGGAAATTGTTAAAATGGAATTCTTAACTGTGTTAAGAGTTCCTTAACTGATCTAAATTTTAGCAAAATATGTAGTATATATAAAACTCAATAAATCATATACACATACAGAGATTCACAAAAGAATTAGAATTATTTTATGACTACAGATTTTAATTCCGGAAGTTAGGTTTTGAAATGTTTTAAATGTTTTCCAAATTGTTTACGTACGTATCATCAGTGGCGTATCCAAGGGGTGGGCTGATGGGGCTCAGAAATTTATGGAAAACGTCAAGTTTAATCACGGAAGTTTAGAAAAAGGCATGTTTTAATCTTAGAAAGAGTGTTATTTCACAGAAACCATGAAATTTTTCATTTCAGCCAAGTTTCCGTTACACAGAAGTTTACTTCAGTTTTATTTACTGTTTATTGAGATACATTTAGCAGATAATTTCTCAGTAGCCCGTTTAGAAAAAAAAAAAATCGGTATAATCATGAAATTATACTTGTTAATGCAAAACCTGCTGAAAACGAAATTTTGCCTAGTCTCATACGATTCTATCTTAACAAGTTTGATTGCATAATAGATGCGTTACCTACTACTATAAAAACCTGTTCAAAGAGGAATATTTTCGACTTTTTGTGTTCTACCTTTGAAATTTTTACTGTATCTCAGCCCCCTCCGAAGTGATAAGTCTAGGTACGCCACTGCATATCATCTTTCATCTTATTAAATGATGTAGTTTTGTTACAATATTCTAAATATATTGGAATGAGTTTCCTAATCTAGGCTTGTTGCATAATTTTTCTTTCTTGTTTAGAAAACTATTCTTATTTTTAATATTTTAACTTATAGGTAAGCTAACAATGACTCGATCTTCTCGACTCGAGCGGATGTTTGCGCAGCAATAACACCCACACATAGGATCAGGAAACATCTCTTCCCCGCAGTCGAGGTCAAGCTCAATTCCCTTTCATATCTCACTGAGCCACTGGTTCATACTGTAAAAACCGAAATCGGAAATGGGTCAAAAGGTGCCATAAAATGCGTTTCGCTTCTGTGATGGAAAACAATAGGCCGATGCTGTAGGAGTTGCACAAAATCGCAAGACCTACGGTGAGATGCTTACGGAAAACAGGGAGCATCCATATTGACCGATTCATTGATCCACAACTGAAATTATAGAATCCTTATGACACGAACACAGTTGAAGGCCAAGTCGATTCATACAAAATAAAGAACTGATGAACTTCCTATTTTAAGGAAGTAGATTATCAAATGTTATTATCTAGCTCAGATGCTGTCCAACCTTTCAGTAAGAGCTGGCGTACCTCATCTAGAGGCAAACATCGAAGGGCGCCATTATTCACATGTCGGAAAACATGGAACAATAATACCTCGCTACAGCAGGTGAGAAGGTTGTTGCCAATTTGGTTTCCTTTTTTATTCAAGAAATCCGAATTCATACTGGAAATTCGGAAAAAAGAATTTTTTATTTTAAATAATCCTAAATTGCCTGTCATTTTCCATCTTAAACATATATTCAGGCAGTGTTGAATTGAAGCACTTTTCTTCGGGAGGGATTTCTGCGGCTTCGGGGGGACATTATAGAGTTCCGGGGGAGACATCTCATTGCTCCGGGGGGGATGACCCCCCCCCCCCCACGGGCACCCCCTGAATTCAACACTGTTTCGACTCTACTCTTGGAGGAGGGGTGAATGCGATAAGGATTTTTTTTTTTTTTTTTTTAGATAAAAGCGGGAATTTTCGAGAGATTGTTTATTTTGCTGTGTTATAGTACGAGGGTTATTTTTTCGATCGGTTACATAATTTTTGAGCGTTATTATGTTGAGTGTGATATAGTAAGAGGTTAAAATGAATTATTAAAATTCATTTAAAAGTAATTAAAGATAATCAATGAGAAAAATTAATTTACAAATTTTGATGAGGGGACTTATAATTTTTCGAGCAATTTTATTAGTACAGTACGAGGTTCGAATGAATTATTAAAAATGGAAAATTAATTTAAAATATTAATTAATTAAAAAGTAATTAAAACTAATTAATAAGAAAAATTAATTTAGAAAGTTTAATGAGGGTACTTAGAGTTTTTGAGTTTGAAATTTATTTTTGGTGGCTATAATATGCAGTTGAATTTTAAGAATAATTAAAAATATTCATTCATTAAAAATAGTAATTAAAAATGATAATTAAAAAATTTGAATGAGAAAATAACTTAATGAAAAAAATTTTCGAGAATTTCATTTAATTTTGTTAATGAATGTTATGAGATTTTTTTTTTTTCAAAAAATTTCTATTTCAAATAAAACTAACAGTGGAAATTTTTAAATCTTTTTAGGAATGTGAATGTTTTTTGAATAAAATTTGGGAAAGGATTTTATTCTTTTCAGTGACATGTATTTTAAAGACATTTGGGTCTTTATTAGGGAACCTCACCCGTATTTACACATGGAAATCCATGCTTCGAAGAAAACCACGAAAACTCCGAACGATTAGGCCGACGGGCACGATTCGGTTCGAACCCAGTACTTCTTGTCTACCAGCTTCGAGAGCAGAACCTCTCGCCCACTGGTCGGGCGATAATTTAATGCAGAAACTTCAGAAATTTTTCGAGGGTTTTATTTGATTTTGTTAATGAATTGAATGTTTATGAAATATTTTTATTTGAAATAGAAATTTTTTGAAAAAACAGTGGACATTTTTTAATCTTTGTAGGAATGTGAATGTTTTTTGAATAAAATTTGGGGGAGGATTTAATTTTTTTAAGTGACATGTTTTTTAAAGATATTATTTCGAATTGCAGTCATGTTTTCACAAATATTTCTCGGTTATATATATAAATGAATTGAAAGTTTTGCATTAAACGGTTAGTAATTTTAGACTATCATTAGTTAGGTAAATGAATTTATACTTTTGTGTCGTGCTTTCTGACTAAACTTTACTTATTGAATGAAAAAAATATATGTAACTAGAAAATTTGATGAATATTTGAAGAAAAAATTAAATTTTCAGTGATCTTTTAATCTAGTCAATGCATTAAGCAAAAACAAAACTTAAATTATACTTAACAAATATTTTAAAACACACCACAAGTATTGAGAGACTTCATACCATTCCACAATTTAAAAAAAAAGGATATATATATATATATATATATATTAGCTGATTTCGTTTTATATAACATCAAATTTTACTGTATGCGTGTATTCCCCATATGGAAAAACCCTTTGGTAGATAAGTGGCTTAACAGTTCGCATGATAAGTACATGACTCACTTTTTAGAATTTTTTTTTTTTTTCTGAATCCATGTTAGATCGGTGAATATTTTTTCGTGGTTTTAGACAAAAATAGAAATTGGTAAGATATTTTGAAGGATATTAGTTTTCGATTTGTTATGCAATTTTTAGGCATGTATTGCTTAATCCATGTGAAAATATATTTTGAGAAAATTATAGAGTGTCCTTTATAAAGATATTAGGAAATTTACCCCCCCTACCCCTTAATGAATATGTATATTTGTGAAATATAGGGTTACCTATTCAGTGGTGTGTTTGAATTATCAATGTCCCTAAAATGTATCTATTTTTAAGTATAGAATTTTAAATAATATAGATCTATTTTTAAAAACTAGAAAATCGATTTTTGAATATATACTTTTTAAACTTTTATACCTTTTAAACGTTTTTATCAAAATACTTTGAATTTTTAATAAGATATTGGAAAAAAAACGCACTTTTTGCAAATTTATGCTAATAATTGCGCTTTTTAGAATAAAACTATACCTTAGTTTACCTTAGTTTTGGAATACTTATATGTAACATCAAATAGTGTTAAACTAAAGTATTCTAAAACTAAGGTAAACTAAGGTATAGTTTTATTCTAAAAAGCGCAATTATTAGCATAAATTTGCAAAAAGTGCGTTTTTTTTCCAATATCTTATTAAAAATTCAAAGTATTTTGATAAAAACGTTTAAAAGGTATAAAAGTTTAAAAAGTATATATTCAAAAATCGATTTTCTAGTTTTTTAAAATAGATCTATATTATTTAAAATTCTATACTTAAAAATAGATACATTTTAGGGACATTGATAATTCAAACACACCACTGAATAGGTAACCCTATATTTCACAAATATACATATTCATTAAGGGGTAGGGGTGTAAATTTCCTAATATCTTTATAAAGGACACTCTATAATTTTCTCAAAATATATTTTCACATGGATTAAGCAATACATGCCTAAAAATTGCATAACAAATCGAAAACTAATATCCTTCAAAATATCTTACCAATTTCTAATTTTGTCTAAAACCACGAAAAAATATTCACCGATCTAACATGGATTCACAAAAAAATTCTAAAAAGTGAGTCATGTACTTATCATGCGAACTGTTGAGCCACTTATCTACCAAAGGGTTTTTCCATATGGGGAATACACGCATACAGTAAAATTTGATGTTATATAAAACGAAATCAGCTAATATATATATATATATATATCATTTTTTTTAAAAATTGTGGAATGGTATGAAGTCTCTCAATACTTGTGGTGTGTTTTAAAATATTTGTTAAGTATAATTTAAGTTTTGTTTTTGCTTAATGCATTGACTAGATTAAAAGATCACTGAAAATTTAATTTTTTCTTCAAATATTCATCAAATTTTCTAGTTACATATATTTTTTTCATTCAATAAGTAAAGTTTAGTCAGAAAGCACGACACAAAAGTATAAATTCATTTACCTAACTAATGATAGTCTAAAATTACTAACCGTTTAATGCAAAACTTTCAATTCATTTATATATATAACCGAGAAATATTTGTGAAAACATGACTGCAATTCGAAATAATATCTTTAAAAAACATGTCACTTAAAAAAATTAAATCCTCCCCCAAATTTTATTCAAAAAACATTCACATTCCTACAAAGATTAAAAAATGTCCACTGTTTTTTCAAAAAATTTCTATTTCAAATAAAAATATCTCATAACATTCAATTCATTAACAAAATCAAATAAAACCCTCGAAAAATTTCTGAAGTTTCTGCATTAAATTATCGCCCGACCAGTGGGCGAGAGGTTCTGCTCTCGAAGCTAATAGACGGGAAGTGCTGGGTTCGAACCGAATCGCACCCGTCGGCCTAATCGTTCGGAGTTTTCGTGGTTTTCTTCGAAGCATGGATTCCCATGTGTAAATACGGGTGAGGTTCCCTAATAAAGACCCAAATATCTTTAAAAAACATGTCACTGAAAAGAATAAAATCCTTTCCCAAATTTTATTAAAAAAACATTCACATTCCTAAAAAGATTTAAAAATTTCCACTGTTTTTTTTTTCAAAAAATTTCTATTTCAAATAAAACTATCTCATAACACTGAATTCATTAACAAAATTAAATGAAATTCTCGAAAATTTTCTTCATTAAAAAATTTGAATGAGAAAATAACTTAATTATCATTTTTAATTACCATTTTTAATGAATGAATATTTTTAATTATTCTTAAAATTCAACTGCATATTATACCCACTAAAAATAAATTTCAAACTCAAAAACTCTAAGTCCCCTCATTAAACTTTCTAAATTAATTTTTCTTATTAATTAGTTTTAATTACTTTAATTAATTAATATTTTAAATTAATTTTCCATTTTTAATAATTCATTCGAACCTCGTACTGTACTAATAAAATTGCTCGAAAAATTCTAAGTCCCCTCATTAAATATTTCCTCATTAGATTTTTAATTGCTATTTTTAATTACTAATTAGTTAACCGTCAGTAAAAAAATACCCCCTCGTACACACACCAAAAATTCCGCTAAAAATAAATTTCAAACTCAAAAATTCTAAGTCCCCTCATTAAATATTTCCTCATTAAATTTTTAATTGCTATTTTTAATTACTAATTAGTTAACCGATCGAAAAAATACCCCCTCGTACTATAACATGTTAAAAAAATTCATTCTCTCGAAAATTCCCACTTTTACTCAAATTTTTCTCATTAATTATCTTTAATTACTTTTAAAGGAATTTTAATAATTCATTTTAATCTCGTACTATATCACACTCAACATAATAACGCTCAAAAATTATGTAACCGATCGAAAAAATAACCCTCGTACTATAACACAGCAAAATAAATGTTTTAATTACTTTTTAAATTAATATTTTAAATTAATTTTCCATTTTTAATAATTCATTCGAACCTCGTACTGTACTAATAAAATTGCTCGAAAAATTCTAAGTCCCCTCATTAAATATTTTCTCATTAAATTTTTAATTGCTATTTTTAATTACTAATTAGTTAACCGATCGAAAAAATACCCCCTCGTACTATAACATGTTAAAAAAATTCAATCTCTCGAAAATTCCCACTTTTACTCAAATAATCCTTAATTATTCATTTTAACCTCGTACTATATCACACTCAACATAATAACACTCAAAAATTATGTAACCGATCGAAAAAATAACCCTCGTACTATAACACAGCAAAATAAACAATCTCTCGAAAATTCCCGCTTTTATCTAAAAAAAAAAAAATCCTTATCGCATTCACCCCTCCTCCAAGAGTAGAGTCGCGAGCGGAGGAGGAGCACGGGAGGAGGAGCAGGAGGAGGTGCTGCACCTGCTCCTCCTCCTGATGCCGGAGCCCCATTATTCCCCTACTCAGGGACCTGAAAATCGCGAAAAGTCATCATGGGCGAGTATTTAGGATTAGCGGAAAGTAGAGTAAATGCTGCTCACTCAAGGGAAAATAGCTAGTCAAACTTACACAAAAAAATCAATATTTTATTAACGCAGTATAAGTTCAAAGCATAAAGAACAGTTTGCAATCAACTAATTTGCATAAAAGTTTTAGGATTTTTTTATCACTTTATTTAATTAACCATCGATTGAGCGGTAATGCCCGACATGGTAGGGTAATGGCGCTCAAAATTTGAATACAACATTTAAGTACGAGAAAAGTCACATATAGTCGCATAGCTATTCACACCGCAGCAGACTTTATGCGACCACTTTCCATATACTGTGCAATGAAACCACGACCCACCATGATGGAAAGGGTTAAAGAGCTACGCATTTGTTCGTGGTTTTCATCTTGTAGCACTTCTGGACAGTGTTGCCAAAAGGCTACTTTAATTTAATTGTCACCACTTTTTTGAAATCGTAAAATTCGCCTTGTTTAATGACATATTGATTAAGGCGAAAACAAGGGGAATTTTACCATTTTAAAAAAGTGGTGTCGATCAAGAAATTTGAATTTAAAATTGTAGCACACTGGAAAAACTGCTTCTGGAATTCCATGTGAGCACCATTACCCTTCATAGCCATGTTGGATTTCAATGCATTATATTTGGCGTAACAACGTACTACAAAAATATATAAAAGCATGAACTTGCAGCTAAATGTATAGTATATTTTGTAGACATAATGAGTGAATTAACATTTCAAGATAAGAATGTACATTTACCTTCAAGTTAGATGTAGAATTTTATAATAAAACAACTGCAAACTAATAACGCGAGGAAACAAAAATACTTTCCTTCCGACGGTTACTATATCCTTACTGGGAACTTACGATGAAGTTCGCTAGATTCCGGTACCAACCGCACGTTTTCAATTCTATTCTATTTAGAGATATTTTGAGTGAGCGGAATTACCATAGTTTCCCCTAATACTTACTTCTTTGGAAGAATACAAGATTTTAAAACAATTCAAAAATTTTATTAAAATTTTATACTCCGGACTTCCGGTATCGAGCTCGGGCTCTGATGATAAAATTTCAGGCTCGGACAGTCTCCGATTTCGAATCGTGAGGGCTCGGGCTCTGAAAAAGGGGCCGAGCTCATCTGTAGTACGGACCTGGGGGACAGCTCCTTTGATTACGCCTTGTTAATTTTTCAGGTTCCATTTCTTACATAGAGAAATAATGTTTTTACACAATGAAATAATTATATAACGCAATTCATAATACACATGACATAACACATCACGCACGGTTTTTCTTTGCTGTTTCGCAAATCCATAAAGATCAAGCTTATCCGAAGTAATAAAATCCTGTTTAACATATGCTAATAGCGCTTCGTAAAAGGGACAGATTATGGTTGGTTGGTTGGTTGTATTTATGACGGCCAATTATCTGCACAAGGGATATAGGCCCAGGGGGGGAGTGCCCTTCGTGGGGGTCTTTCTAAGGGAACCTAACCCGTATTAACGCTTGGAAATCCAAGGTTCGAAGAAAACCACGAAAACTCCGAACGATTAGGCCGACGGGCGCGATTGGGATCGAACCCAGCACCTCCCGTCTACCAGCTTCGAGAGCAGAACCTCTCGGCCACTGGTGGGGCCGAGACAGATTATGAACGCCGTCAGCCAATTACAAAACACAAATGCCCTCCAAACTCTTCCTATTGTTATCTAGCGGTCACTTTTCCTCCTGTTACGTGTTTAAATGGGAAGTTAATGCATGATGGGTAGCCACAAAGAAGGAAAAAAAAATGAAAGGAATTTTTTTTCAAGCACAATATTAAAAGAACTACTCCACAGTTCGTTTCCCAAGTAAAAAAAAAAAAAAAAAAGAAAAAGAAAAGAAAATGCCTATCTCGGAGAGAAAGTATCCAAAAAGTTACATAATGAACATTCATTTTATATCAAATGAAAGTTTTAATTTTTATTATGTGCAAGCAGTGCTTAATTTGCGCCGGTGCTCACCGGAATTTAGCTACAGTACTTCTGTTTTTAGGGAATATTTAAATAGTGGTCGGAATTCACTGGAGCTCACAAATACTGTCCTCCAGAGCACAGCGGAAAAGCACTTCTGAAAAACCGAAGCCTAAATTATTTTTTTTTTCCCAACCAATTTTGAGTCATTTGCTTTTTTTCTTAGTAAAGGGCTTATATATCACGCAGGACCATACTTCTATCTACCACTAGCAAGTGTAGAGTCAATATTTTGTCTCAATGGTTTCCGAACGGCGACGAAAAATGTTAGAGTTAACTGCAACTGTATCTGCTTTTTTTATTCTTGGTCGTGTTATGTTTACACGCTGCCTGTCCGTATTTATACAATATTTTTACTAATCAACTTCTTAGCTCCACGAAGTGCTTAATTTAACCGAAGCTCACAGGACCACCCCTCCATTACTTCTTTGTTTTTAGTGCATGTTTAAATGTTAGTCGGAACCCACCGGAGCTTATAAATACTGCGCACCGAAGTCCATCGGAATAGCGCTGTGTGTTGTGTTTTGCCAATTGACATAAAGAAACCCTTGGTGAGTAAAATTTCGGAAAATTCTCCACTGCTGATATTAATGTTTTTGCTCTTTTCATTCTAGATTTTATTATATGTAAATGCATATAGATATCGTCAAACTATATTAAAAATTTTCTTTTGTGAAGACAAAATTGCTTTATATTTCGAAAATAAAGTTGAAATATAAATATGCCGGTGGTTGGGACGGGGGGGGGGGGGGGGAGGGAGATACACTACGGTTGTTATTACTCCAGAATATTAGAGCTCCAGTACTTTTTTTTGATAGAAATTAAGAATCTGTGTACAAGTATTACCAAACGATCTCTTAACCATCGGCAAAAACATTTACAAATTTTAAAATACAGGGTGTCCATCATAAAAGAATGTCCCAGTTATAAGTTTTCATTGTATTGTAAGCATTGTAGAGTGTTGGTTCAATATCACAAATAAAAGTAACTCAAACAATTTTAGGGGCATGCGCGAGTACTGTTTTGTTATAGACTCCCCTGCAGTGCCACATACGCAAAATGGCGAGTCTAGAGCGAAAAGCATTATTGCTGGGCTGAAGGGTTAAAAAAAGCCGTTAGAGCCGTGACATTTTCCCCTTTTGGGTCTACGTTCCGTCGCTACCTCATGATTTGCCAGAGTTGAAACAGAAGAATTGAAGAGGCTATTGCTTCCATGATTCCGGACTTGTTAAACCGAAATGTGGGAAGAACTGGACTTTAGGTTGGATATCTTCCGTACATAGATTAATATACAAGATGGGACATTTACAGCAAAATCTGTAATGGCAACAGTACTAGCGTCACTACCGACAAGGAGAAAGAATTAACAATCCTCCGAAATTTACCCATGTTGAAGAAATATGTTTACGCTCTATGTTTTGAATATCTATTCTTTCCTAAAACGAAGTAGAAGCAGCGAGAGGCAGACGATGTACAGTCGGACCTCTATTTAACGAACCTCTATTTTGTGAATTTTTCTATTTTGCGAACTTTTCCTTGGAACCAAGAACATTTTGCTAATTTCTTCGTAAAATAACCTCCAAATAGCGAAGTGCATTCTCTATTTAACGAACTTTTTCTTGCGTTCAAAAATTTTTTTTCTCCCCATTTCTCAAAATATTTCTGGACATTTCAAACTTATTCTTTCTTTAAACACATTTTATGATGTTCAATGGCCTTCAACTGGTTTTACCAGGCGCCTTCTTTATCAGCAGTGAGAATTCGGTAACGGAGGACGAATACGATAATCCGTTAGAGTAACTTAAAAAAAATGTGGATACAGTGAGAAAAAAAGAAAAAATTAACTATGATGTGCTGATTGATGATTGTATTTCACTTAATTCTGAAAGTTCGACCTCGGAAACGCTATCCGAATTGGATATTTTCGAGAGTGTGAAAAATAAAAACAATACAGCAATTAATTGCGATGAAGACGAATATGATGATGGTGGAAATGATCATGATGCAGGGATTAACAAAACTTCGTATGATGAATTGCTAAAATTATTTGAAACAATCCGACGCGGATTGTAGTTAGAAGAAAATACGCAGAAAGGGGTTTTGGTGTATTGCAAAGATGCGAGACGTATTATGAGAGAAAGCACTTTTTTAAAGAAAAAACGCAGACAAAATTAACAGAGTTTTTCAGAAACTAAATTTAAGGACGCGTAGGTTAATGTGTGGTTAAAATTATTTTTTATACTAATAATAAATACGATAAAGTCATTAAAATTCGTTAATTTTAATGTAAAACTATTTACTTTAAACAGAAATAACAGTGTATTCCCGGACAATGTTTTGTTTTCCTTGCAGATTTCAAAGATTTAAACACATAGAAAAAATGAATTGATGATGGATATTGGTGGGTAAAATAAATAAAACAAATCGATATAATTCATATATAAAAAAAATGTGGTTAATTACTTTTAGAAAAATATTTAGTGTTTATGAATTTAAAATCTGTTTTATGTAGTTTAAAGTATTTTAAAAGGTGAATCTCTATTTAACGAATTTTCCATATAACGAACTTTTTTTCGGGATTTAGCGACTTCGTTAAATAGAGGTTCGACTGTATATTTATGCTTTATTTATTTATCTGCTTTATTTTTAATCGTACTTATATTGTTCACCTTTAACTTACAAAATGATAATTAGAGTAATAATATAAAAGAAAAAACCCTAGAAAATTCTGTTAATAACGTAAATATGTAAGTTTATGAGATTAAATTGTAAAAAATCAAATTCAAGTATTGTGTTAGTTTATTCATATCGAATAAAGCTTTATTGAGTGTAAGGTCAGTACCTCTATTTATTTTTAACAGTTAGATTTATATAATTCTAAAAATTTGGCGAAAGAAATTTTTCTCCATTTGTAATTTTATTATTTATTTCTTATATGTTAATATTATAAATATTATTGAATTGATTGTACGCTATTTACATCAAAAACAATATTTTATTTTATTTGTAAGAAAGTGAAAATGTGTAAATTTTAGAAGATTATTGTAACGATTGTTTAATACGTTAAACTTCATAAATTAATAAAACATCGGCTATAAAAATTTTCCTACCGAATGGGAATGTTTATGAAATTTTCTGGGATTTGTAGAGTGCAGTACTTCGTATATTTTTATATTACACCATTACTTTATGTATCTTTAAATCCAATTATATCATATTTACTTCATATATAGCATTCAAGACGAAGTTTTCCTCTTGTTTTTCGTTGCACTTAAATCGTTCACTAATCATGTAAGAAAAAAGAAAAATGCATATATCCGTGCATGAACATAGAATAGATATTAGATATATAAAATAGAATATCTATTCTATGTTCATGTATTCAAGATTCTATTGAAAACGCAAACATGTAACATTAAAAAAATAACGATCACAGTAAGGTAGATACTCAATAATAAAAATATTACGAGGATGGGGAGTTACTTTCCCATTGTCGCATTACCATTACGCTCTATGGAAATGTCCCATCTTGTTTGTTAATCTATGGTTCCGTATAACTAAAGTTGCACCTATTGAACATTTGTAAGAAAAACTAGGTTAGTGTACCTTCCATTTGACATGAGATTTAACTCTTCTAGTGTAAATAGAAACAGAAAGAACGCAACTCTATTATAAACATACGTTTTAAAATATTTTAACAACCAACTCAGTGTACTAAATTTCAAGCAAACTCATAATATAAATTTGAATGTAAATTCTAGCAATGTAAATTTTTTAAATCATTTTATCTAAAAAACTACATTAATTAACACCCCGTCGGTCGCAACTCTGGAATTCCCGAATTCGGGCGCAATGCGCCTAAAAGTCGCCTGTTAGAAAATCGTCATTAGCAATTAATTGTCGCAATTCCAACTCTCTTAAAGTGATCAGTGACCTTGATTAGGATGTACAAATGGAGGATATTCCTTATGTGAATGAAAAAAAAAAAAAAAAAACCTCGTTTAATTCACTTAAAGTGTTCAAAATAAGTAACCCTGCACGCGGAGAAGAGAACGGAAATGATTGTGCTGTGCCTGTTAGGCCTATTGCGACCGACGGAGGATTTAAGAGAAGTATAAACTTAAAAATGCATTCGAATTCTGTCCTAACGAGGACGGAATTATCACATCTGTTTTATAACACAGTTCACACTACAACCAAGTTTAAGACTTCATTAAATGAACCAATTAAAGCCGGAAGTTCGCTAAAACTGAGCTCGCTATAAACGAGTTTGTCTTCATACACAAAGTGTAAAGAACTGTAATGTTTTTTCTTTTATTCCAGAATTACCGCTTTTTCTCTTCCTGCTACCTCCATACCCTCATACTATGGATCTCCATAAGGAATACTCCATCTACCTGCGGAAATATTCCTCCTTCAAAGTTGCTCGACTTGCACGACAGACACTACGCAAATTGATCGCTAATATGGAAATAAACGTTCTTTACCTAACAATCGGAGATATGGGCACCAACAGAATGGAATTCAAAGAGGGACAAGATTTTCTAACAGAAGTTCTTGAGATCCGCTATCTAGGTCAAGTTGGAGAATATAAACTTGGAATAAGCTAAACTAAGATAAAAGAAAAATAAAAAAAATGCAATTTAACAAATTACAACGACCATTTGGAAAATGACTAAAATTTAAGACAAAAAATCGCACGGAGTTGATCATACATTACGTACGCCATGGATTACATTTTTCGGTACTGTAAATTTTTAAACTTCTACGGAGCTGGTCATTCATTACGTACGACATGGATTAAACATTAATATTCCTGGACCAATTTTAAATGAAATTTTATTCTTAAATTTCTAAACATCCCACAATATTACTTTTTACACCGTCGTATAGAGAAAAAAAATGTACTTTTAAATGCAATTTGTTTGAAAGCTGTATCTTAATTTGTTTCTGAGTTAATTTTTTTTTTGTAGTTTTTATTACTTTTTTGTCATAATGGCAACAGAAGTATCCATCTGTGTTGAAAGTAAAGGGAAAATACAGATTACTGTATAGACCAATCAGAAAACGAATAAAATGCGGATTCAACCAATAAAACGCTTCAGATATGTTTTTGATTTTTTACCCTGACAGAGGACATATAAACATTTTTCCAAATGGTTAAAAAAAAAAAAAAAAGAAAAAGAAGCATAGACTATGAAACATTTTCCAACACATTTTGAATAATGTAATAAAACTTCAACATTTAATACGTTGAACTGTGATGTCTAACTGAACCATTTCGAAAACATAACACATTTGGAAACCCTATTTTAGAAATTCCCATCTACAGTCGGTAAATTATCCGAATTCTTTGATCGGCCCTGTATATGATATATTTGTATCAATTAACTACATGCATGCAAAAATTTAGTTCAGTTAGGAAATACATACTACAGTTAAAAATTACACTTCAGCAATTTCCGCTAATAAGGAGAATGGTACGTGAATTCTTTTGTACAGCCCTGTACACGAGTTACAGAATTTATACAAAACGAGTAAAATGCAAAAAATTAAATTTAAAAGCTCATACCGAAATTGAAAACGCACAAGTCTCAAAGGCAGTACTGTATGTAACCGACTTCTTTTGTGTGTGTCTGTAAAGGAACGATAAATGCTACGAATGCCCTATTCTATAGTAATAATCTTGTAGCGAAATTCAATGATTATATCAATTTCAATACATTTGAAATAGAGTAATGTCATTAAAATACGCTGCAAACGATTTTTCTTTACATACCATAATGTAATGGAATTCTTTTGAGTGCCCCTGTAAATGAACTATTAATGCTACATACTTTATATCCAATGCCGAACATTGCCATGGTAAACATCATTAACCAATATCAATTGAATGAAAATCCAAGTATATTTACGTGAGTTAGAGCGTGGATAGACAGTCAGACAAACAATTCATAAATACTTTTCAACTATGTTGGAAAGTGTTAAAAATCAAAAATCCCGGACAATTCAGTTTTTAAACAGATCAATGCAAAACAAGTTTTTCAAAAATGTAACAAATAGGAAATAATTAAAAATAACTCCAAAACTTCTACCGGCTTTTTCGAAATGGAAAATTGGAACAAACCTTTTCTTTTTCGCAAGGGAAGCTTTACCCCCTGCCCAACCCCTCACCCCACCACCATTCTTGTTTAAGATGCTTTAAAACCATAGATCTTAATCTATGTTTAAAACACATCAAGTGAAAGGAAAATAGAACTGAATATTATCTTTTACGTAGGGTTAATGGTTGGCGAGAAAATTAACTTTTCTTCTTAGTGTTTAATTATTTTAAGCCACTTGAATAGAATAAATTTTACTTTTCTTTTCCCAAAATTGTTAGAGACAAATGAAATTTTGCTGATTAAATGAAATTTTAAAATACAGGGAAGGCGAGTAATGCCCACCAGCGCCCATGATCAAATCTTATTTTTCTTAGTATGGAGAGAAATTTTACGTTTTGACGCGTTTTAGCGTATCGAAATCAATCGCAATGATTGGTAACTTTAATTTTTTTACTTTTTCTATATTCATCAAAAAGAAAGACTCGATTCGTGAAAATTTCTGACTTCCAATTTTTAGTAGATTCACGCGGTTTGGGATGCCCTGAATGCACTTATACTATATTTAAAATGAATGTCTGTCTTTACGTAACAGATTTAGTAGCCGCTCTAACTCAAGATGTACGGAATTCCAATAAATTCAATATTTAGTTGTACCTTTACATAAATTGCTGATTCGTTTCTGATGTAAATTGCCTATCTTGATGGCGCTGTTATACCTTGCATATTATTGCCAGAACCGCTCATGTTTGATGTCAAATTTGGCTTTGGACCGATTACGGAATATTAGTTCTATGCTTTTACAGGAGCGTCGTTGTGCTGTGCTGTTTTTAACCTTTAACTGATGTTACCGGTCTCTCAGACCACGGCTTTTTTCAATTTTCATAGTTTAACTTGCAATTTTCAGTTTAACTACAAACACTACCGAAATTTTGTTCCGTTTGGAAATTTAGTTCTATCACCAGAGACTTTTGAATAGGTGAATTTTAATTATAACAGTCCTGTGCAAAAAGTTTAGTGCAAAAACACCATCCTATGAGTTAATCGTGCCTTTTATTCATCTTTCGTTGCAGCGGTCTCGCAGACCGCTTCACACTAGTTATGTGACAATTTCTGTGACATCAGTTAAAGGTTAATTATTCACGGATCACTTAACTCCATGTCAAATTTTCATGTTCATAATTCTTGGTATGTGACTTTGCTCTTTAAATTAATATATTAGAATGATACAGAAGAAAGTTTTGCAATAGCTCAGGATATTAGTTTTCTTAACCCTTAACTACTGTTAGAGGCCTCACGACTGCTGCTTTTTTCAATCTTCACAGTTTAGCTTGTATAATTTTTAGTTTAACTATACATACTGGTACAATTTTGTTTCGTTTGGACCTCGAGTACTATCGGTGGAGACTTCTGAATAAGTAAATCTTAACCCTTTGTTGCATACTGTCCTCCTCCACAGTGAACAAAAATGCTATTTTTTCCTATAACTATTTATTTACAGTTCCTATTCAAAGCTTATGCTACTCATCGACATCTATGCTTTCAGTAGAAAAATCGAGATAACGCCTCAAGTCGGGTAACTTAGCAGACAGAAAATAGTAAATGTAACGTTAGGCATTTGCCAGTTGTAAAATATGCAACAAAGGGTTAATTACAGTAGTCTGGCGGTCAGGCGGTGCTATTCATCTTTAAAAGTTTTTCAAGAAAACTGATGGATATCCAGCAGGAGGAAAAAGCTTCCTTCAAGTTCGATCTAATTTTCTTATCACCTTTACAATGTTGAATATCCCGTCCTTTTTCTAAAAACCAATAAGTGTGTTTGGATAAGAAAGGCCAGTTGGGATTTTTATTGCTTTAGAATGAGAGGGAACCCTTTTCCCTTTCTAAACGCAGCTTTAAGTTGCGAACAGACCATCTTTCTAACCGTTATTAGTATCAGCGTGTTTTCTAATAAGTGTGTTTGGATAAGAAAGGCCAGTTGGGATTTTTATTGCTTTAGAATGAGAGGGAACCCTTTTCCCTTTCTAAACGCAGCTTTAAGTTGCGAACAGACCATCTTTCTAACCGTTATTAGTATCAGCGTGTTTTCTAGTGGCCATGCGGCGTTTTTGATCTTTAATGACTTTAAAAGGAAAGGGACTGATGTCCTGCAAAAGTGAAACCTTTCCGTCAAGTAGAGTTGAGCTCTTTATTTCCTGACCCATTGTTGATAGCCCTCATCCTTTTGTGAATAAACCGCAAAAGGATCCACAACAAAAGATTTCTTGGAAAACAGTAGAAGGATAGCAAAACAAGTGTTTATACGCAGCCTCAGTCGTGCCTTTTATTCATCTTTCGAGCAAGCGGTCTCAGAAACCGCTCACATATTTAACGATGCGCCAATTTATCTTACATAGGTAAAATCCCTTCGGGACGAGCGCCGTGCATACGCCTCATATAAGATGCACAGAACCCTCGAATTTGAAGACCAGTATTCTAATACATACATTTTCGCCTTATTTAATTGCAGCATTTTAACAATTAAGTAAGTCAAAAATTCCAATATGATAATAGTAGTGCCTATAAATAGTAAAGGACCTCGTCGCAAAGTGTTTAATGACTAACCCTTTTGACTCAATAACTTCGATTTTAAAAATATTTACTCACATATTAAAATACATCATTTTAAGTAAGTAAAAAAAAAACCCATAAAAATGAAAAATTATTGACTATAAAAGATACTTTTTTTACATCTACAATAAACACAAAATTACATTACTTCGTATACGTTACAATTTTGTATTAGAAAATTGATATTATTTATGAGAACTTATCTTTGTAAAATAATCTCTGTTTGGGCGCCTCCAGCCTTATTAATTTTACGATGTTCATTTTAACAATAGCGATGCGAAACTGCTCAAATGATAAATAAAACTTTGGCATAAAAAATTAACTCAGTATCGCCTTCTGTTAATAATTCTATGAAATATTAACAAAAAAGTGAATACACTATATGACCAAAGGTGACCGGTCACTTGCGATTTTTGACGTTTTGTTAAATATCTAGAAAAATACATGACAAATTAACCTGAAACTGCAGGTGTGTAAACAATATAGTATAGGTCATATTTCCGCAAAGATTTTTTCCCGAAACATCATAGGGGACTGTCAACAAATTGAAAAAGAACGAACATCTTTTGGATAACCCTGTAAAAACTAATGGCACAAAAGCATTTAAACTCGAGATTAGTAATAAGTGGCTTATTTTAATATACTGTCTTCATTTTTATGCGGATAGCATGCATACTCCTAAGAGAAATTAAGGTTTTTATAAAAACAGTCCCAAATTTCTTGCTTCCCAAGTTTTTTGCTTATAATTTGCAGAGTTCTTAATATAATAAAAAGTGCTTTTCAGAAAATATGACGAACAACATTGTACACAATATCCTGCAGTCGGAATTAAAAAATAATAAAAATTGGATGAAAAATGAGCAGGTTTACTAAAAAATGTTTCACTGTGCATGCCCGAATGCAATCAAAATATAATGTGCATAATGTGTTAGTTAAATGTATAGAGCAGGGTTGGCGAACCTTTTTGTTGCCGCTTGCCAAATTTGGTCAAAAAATAGTTTACGTGACCTGGACGTGCCAACTAAAAAACAAATTTAGTAGATGGAAAAATAATGGATTAAAATTATTTTAAAATTTCCATTAAGATTTAAAAAATATTAGAAACATACATGTAGGTGCTATACTATAATAATTGTGGAAACAAATATATTTTAGAAATTAATTTTAAAAAATGAATGCGGTGTAATTTTATTTCTGTTGTTGAATTTTAATATCAGGTTAATTTTAAACCGAACTGATCCGGATTTATCAGATAAATGCTTTCAGTTTGAGTTTTGATATTATTCATTTGTGAAAACAACGACTCGAAAGCATAGATAGGCCAAAAAACAGTTAAAATGTCAAACGCCAGATTCTCTGAATAACTCTGAAAAATTCAAAGTTGCCATAACTTTACCTTCGGAACTTAGTAATGTCTAATAACCAATTCTTGCCGATAGTTTTCAAATATCGCCTTTGTTTGAAAAATTTTTGAGACCATAATTAATTAGATTGGAATATAATATGCCACAATTAAAATTTTTCAATTTCCATTTAATCGAATTTAGAAAAAAATTAGTTGCGATTTTGTGAAATTTCACTTTATTTTGATTTAGAGCCACAAACAATGCCGTGCCAAAATTATTCTTTCACGTGCCAAAAGTGGCACGCGTGCCATAGGTTCGCCATCTCTGGTATAGAGCAACTTTTATAAAAGTCTCAAAAACACAGTTTGAAAAGTCTGATAATAGTCGTTTATAGAATAAGCTCAAAATCCGTTGTTTCCAAAATGAAGCAAAAACATGAAGGGTTGTATCCATATATCCATTGATTAGCGCCAATATAGCATATACTAGAATATAGCCCGTCAGAATGACGTGTTTGCATTTTCAAAAAAATTATATAGCATTGCATTATAAAAAGAATTATGAAGTAATAAATTTTGTCTTGTCTGACTAATAGGGTCGGGTGGGGTAAAGTAAAAACAGCCCATTTTTCATTGAAACTTAATTTGCAAGAAAATTATTAATTGAATTGCAAATACTGACATAAAGTATGCAAATGAACTTCACTCACAAAATATGAAGAAATATTTCACAAAAACATGCAAATTAGTACTAATAATGCTATTTTAAAACATATTGCCAATTAAATATTTTACCTGATGGTATGGGGTAAAATAAAAGACAATTCCAACAGAAAGTTTATTTGTTTTTATTAATTGCCAAAATAATAATTATATAACTTAAATTTTAAAAAGTTGAACAGAGAAAATCCCGATTTTTTTTAAACATGCATAAAAGAAACCTGTAATAAATTTTGATAATTAAAAATCATCCTTTATCACAGAAGTAAATTGCAACTATTAATTACATTAACAATTTTTTCCACTCAAATTCTGTTATTAAATTACAAATTTATATTCCCTACAAAATACAAAATTTTATTTATTATAATACGGCTTTGATATATATACACGGCTTTACATATTCCTGAAATTCTAATTTCATTTTATAAGAAATATTCATTTTTTCTCTCAATATCTTCAGAATTCAAAAAACATTTTAAAAAGAATTTCTTTTTTTTTAACTACCGAGAGATGGCGCAATAGAGCATATAAACGTTTGTTTTAATATTTTAAAAGTTCAAGACGAATGAATCAATTGTTTGTTTACTTTCATATAGGGAAAGATAAAGCTGCCAATCTAATTTTAACTGAAGTTATCGCAGCAGAATATTAGATAATTGAATGTAAGTCATCTCTTAAATGTTAATTTATTTTGAATAATCTGTCTAAAAATGTAATTTTTGTGAATAGTGGAAAAGAAAAAACGTTTTACTCGACGTTTTAAGATTGGAAATCAAATCAACATTCACTCGTGATGGCACATGTACAACACAAATTCCAAATCCAGAAACAATTGAATGACTCTTTGAACGAATCATTAAAAAATACGGTCGACATCCGATTTTGCTCTTAAAATATTTGTAAAACCATAATAAAGCCTTTAAATAATTTGAAATACGTTTGTTTTTAGAAAGGTTAATCCGGTACAAAATAATTCACAGGAATGAATCACAGAATACAGCTATATTCACTAAACACTATGAAGCGTTCTCATTGATCAGAAAATAGATAGCCTTGAAAAACAGAGGTAATTTTTCGCGATATTTTTAACCGTGTATACTTAATTCAAACTGTAAATAAATGTAAACAAAAGTGAAAAACGTATTTCAAAATATTAATATGCTTTTGAAAAATATTTCAAGAGCATTTAATGAATAGCTGAAAGAGTCATTCATTTGTTTTTGGATTTGTAATTTGTGCTTAAGAATGGCAACGGTGATCGCTTGTATACATCGGAACCCTGTTGTTGGTATCTGGTTATTTTTAAATTAGATCTTAAAGCGTTAAAATTGTATACTTTTTGAAGGTTTTAGAAAAATTGAAGAAGAATATGTTACACAACGAATAGATAGACAGATTAAATAAGGTAGTCTGCAAATACGGCATCTGAATGCTTAAGCCTAACATGGCCGCGTTTGGATTATCAGGAAACGGATGAGTTCAACCCCGGAAGCGTTATACATTTTGTGCCATTATATATATAATAATATTGCACGTATTTGGATACAACCCCTCATCTTTTTGCTTCATTTTGGGAACGACGGATTTTGAGTTTATTCTATAAACGATTATTATCAGACTTTTCAAACTGTGTTTTTGAGACTTTTACAAAAGTTGCTCTATATATTTAGCTAACACATTATGCACATTATATTTTGATTGCATTCGCGCATGCGCAGTGAAACATTTTTTTTAGTAAACCTGCTCATTTTTCATCCAATTTTTATTATTTTTTAATTCTGACTGCATGGTATTGTGTGCAATGTTGTTCGTCATTTTTTCTGAAAACAATTTTTTTTTTTATATTAAGAACTCTGCAAATTATAAGCAAAAAACTTGGCGGAATTTGGGACTGTTTTTATAAAACCTTAATTTCTCTACGAGTACGCATGCTATCCGCATAAAAATGAAGACAGTATATTACAATAAGCCACTTATTAATAATCTCGTGTTTGAACGCTTTTGTTCCATTAGTTTTTACAGGGTTATCCAAAAGATATTCGTTCTTTTTCAATTTGTTGACTGTCCCCTATGGGGTTTCAGGAAAAAATCTTCGCGGAAATATATGATCTATACTATATTGTTTACACACCTGCAGTTTCAGGTTAATTCCTCATGTATTTTTCTAGATATTTAACAAAACATCAAAATCGCAAGTGACCGGTCACCTTTGGCCATATAGTGTATTAACTTCTGTATTAGCAGCAATCAGTCAATAAAATTTGTCTTTAAAGGACCGCTGTATAACATTTTCTTTTGGGTATGTTACAGATATAAAGAGTTACAGAAACTTAGGAAAAGAACAAATAAAAAAATTGTATATTGAAAAAATATACTGCGATTGAGACAAAAAATATTGCCTTTAGCAAAAAGTCTGTTTGAATATTGTTAGCAGCAAATCTTAAAAATTACAACTATATAGCAAATTAACAGCTTTGTAATAATACTAATTTTAATGGTACTAATTTATTATTAACTACACTTAATGGTACTAATTTTAATTGCTCAAAAGGTGCAAATTAAAACAGTAAAAATAGATTTTAATTCGACTGTTTACAGGTTTCGACTTTACCAGAGTCATTTTCAAAACATGTAGCAATTAAAATTAGTAATATAATTAAAACAACTGTAATGACTCTGAATATATACCTTACTCGCCACGATTTTCCTTACTTAGAAATAAAATAAATGTTTTTCAAATTCCAGCAGTTTAAGGAACAAATATTTGCCAGGTCAGTCACCTCGTAATTCCGAGATTGCTAATGAAAATCATTCGCGTAATGAACTTTTAAATTCAGAAACTATACTCGTTCGACTAGATTGTTCTAGCAGGATGTTGGGGTTTCCTGATTAATCTCTTCAGACTCGAAGCTAGAATAATATTATAATAAACACTCAAACTATGCTTTTACATAGATATAATGACAACATATTTAGCAGAAGAAAAAAACACTTTTTTTAAATTAACATTTCAGGAGTTTCTAGTATTTTTAAGTTTACAACAGCAGTTCCGAAATACTATGAATATAGAGCTGTTACTGACGCACCTTTTTTTGGGGGGGGGGGGGGGGGATTACCGAAGCGATTTCAATTCTTTCGCAATTAGCTATATTTATAGATAGTTTTGTTTTTCCGGAAAATAATTTCTTTTTTAGTAACGTTAATAATGATAATAATAATAAATGGAATTTATTAGCAAAATTGCGTAACTATTGCATTTTTAAAATTTCTTTCTTTTCTTTCTTGATGAAAGATCAATTTATAGTTTAGCTAGTGCCAAAACATTTAAAAAGTAATTTACTTACAAAATGTAAATGCTTCTAAGAACAGTTGGAAAAAAAACCGAAATTTAAAAAATGGTGAAATAAGCGAAAAGCGTTCTAAAATAGAAACTTAAAATTTGGCATAGTAGATACTTATAAGATGTAAATGCTTTCTGAAAACAATTTCTAAAAGATTCGAAATTAAAAGGGTAAAATGAGCGAAAAGCATTCTAAAAACTACCTAAATTACGATTCCTATGGAATCTCAGTAAACACCAAACCGATTTCAAAGTAATGTTGGTAAATTGATGGTGGTAATTCCCGCTTCAACACAGGCCTACATTTTATGTTGGTGCCACTAACATCAAGGGGGGGGGGGGGGGGGGCAGGAGCGAAAAACGTCTAAAATTACGACTTTTGTGATATTGAAAGGACTAGAAACTTTAAATTTGGCATAATAGTTACTTATAAGATGTCAATGAATGCAAGATGTCTAAGAACTGTTACTAAAAAAATTGTAATTTAAAAAGGGTGAAATGAATGAAAAGCGTTCTAATTTACTATTTCTGTGCAATTGCTAGGTCTAGAAACTTGGAATTTGACACGTGAAGAGCTCATATGATAAAGGTGGTAAGTGAGACGATCATCATTTTGAGAAAATGAGCTGTAAAGTTCCAAATATCTATTTCCGTTTATTGTCAAATGCATCCTTTATCAATTAAAATCTCTGTGAGTTAATACTCACAGAGATTTTGATTTGATGGTTTTCTTAGATGGCTTTATTAAATAGCAATTTAACAGATAGCAGAGAATCATTCATCCTCTACAATCATATAATTTTCTCTTTTTTTTTTTTAACCATTTGGAAAAATGGTTATGTCCTCTGTCAGGGTAGGAAATTAAAATCATATCTGAAGCGTTTTATTGGTTGAATCCGCATTTTATTCGTTTTCAGATTGGTCTATACAGTAATCTGTATTTTCTCTTCACTTTCAACAGAGATGGATACTTCTGTTGCCACTATGAGAAAAAAAGTAATGAAAACTACAAAAAAAAAAAAAAAAAAAAAAAAAAAATTAATAACTCGGAAACAAATTAAGTTACAGCTTTCAAACAAATTGCATTTAAAAGAACATTTTTTCTCTATATGACGGTGTAAAAAGTAATATTGTGGGATGTTTAGAAGTTTAAAAATGAAATTTCATTTAAAATTGGTCCAGGAATATTAATGTTTAATCCATGGCGTACGTAATGAATGACCAGCTCCGTAGAAGTTTGAAAATTTACAGTACCGAAAAATGTAATCCATGGCGTACGTATATGATCAACTCCGTGCGATTTTTTATGTCTTAAATTTTAGTCTTTGAAAAAATCATCTTCCAAATGGTCGATGTAATTTGTTAAATTGCATTTTTTTTTTTTTTGGCCACATGCCACCTTTATCATCCGAGGCCTTCATTCATTCTTTTAAGACATAAATAGTCGCACAGAACAATTGGAAAAAAAAATGGAAATTTAAAAAAGGATGAAATGAGCATAAAATGCTCTAAATTATGATTTCTATGGAATTGTTAAGGATAGAAACTTGAAATTTGACATGGATATTACTTTTAAGAAGTAAATGCTTGCACAGAACAGTTTAAAATGTATAATCGAAATTTAAATGGGTGAAATGCAGAAAAAGAGTTCAAAAGGCGTTCTAAATTACGATTTCCATGGAATTGTAAATAAATGAAACTTGAAATTTGGCATGGCTGATACTTTTAAGGGGCAAATTCAAGCACAGAACAAACACTGTTTAAAAAATGTGAAATTGAAAAGGGTGCAGGGTGTGGGGTGGGGGACTAAGATTTGAGATATTGAGGGGACTAGAAACTTGAAATTTTCATAGCGGTTACTTTAAAGATACAAATCTTCTCTGAGAATGGTTTCTAAAAAAATCGAAATTTAAAAAGGATGAAATGAGCGAAAAACTTTCTAAATTACGATTTCCATGGAATTTTGCTTAATATTTGTTAATTTCTCATCTATTTCATGCTATGATGACATATTCGCAATTCTGATTTCAAATCATTAGTAGCTCCATGAAGTTGTTATTCCAATATTAAGGTTTTCATTATTAAAAAAAAAACGTTATTTATGAAGTTCCAACCAAATTATATGTCTTTAAAACCAATTAAAAACACTAAAAAATGTACAGTTTATAATTAATAGGCACTGCATCAAAGCTTACTTTGATCAAAAAAGGGCAATGTTTGCTAAAAAGATCCCGGTTTAAACCAATAAAAGCCACCCACGTGGCTGTTTTTAATTTTAAATAGGTTTTTTACAACACAGGAATAAAGCAAATTTCGTCATCTGCTTTTTTTTTTTTTTATTAGTAATTTTATTATGTGACAACGTTGGATGGATCTACTACGAGACATGGCAAATTCCACCCCCCCCCCCCTCCCATAAGTGTCATGGGCCTTATGCAAAAAGAGAACAACTTAAATTTAACATGTCTCGTAGTAGATAAGGGCAACACCCAGTCTAGCTTCATCATTGAAATGCGGGTAGTTTTCTTTTAAAGCAAAACCCAAAAACTATTTTCGGAATGATCTGTCCTTTGGGATTTGCATAATTGAAGCTTCTAAAAATCGATTTAATTAAAATTTTTATAGACTATACTACAGATTTTTTTTTCAAAATACGAATTTCATCGTTTACATATCACTCACTCGCAAGAAAATTGACACATCTTGGCAAAAGTAAATTAAACAGGAGAAGCAAAAGAAGGTTTGCAGGATTTTACTGTAACGTGAAATTATAGCATTTAGCTCTGCCTGTAGAACTAAAAATATGCACAAAAGCGTAAAACTCTTAAGAATAAAGATTGAAGTTTGTAGCGTTGAGTCATTTTACCTCCTCACAAAATCGACCCCTCTCCTGTGGTCACGAATGGACATATAGCGTAATAAAGCGATTTTCCAGATAGCTACGCTTGTAAAAAAAATTTCTGTAGCAAGACTCATTTATATGACAGACCTATTAGTGGAATTAAACACAAAATGAATTTTTACGAGATGTGTCGCTTTTCTGGCGGGTGAGTGATATATTGTAATTACTATTCGAAAGGGAAAAAAATGCATTGTATCCTATAAAATTTTTAACAGAAATCGATTACTAGAAGTTTCAATTATGCGACTGCAAAATTACAGCTCAATCCGCGAAGTAGTGCGAGTTGGGATTACCCTTTTAGGGTTCTCATAGACATCTGAATTTTTCAATATCCACACAGTTTAACTTGTAACTTTCAGTTAAATCCTTAACTGGTGTTGGCTGTCTGACAGACCGCAATTTTATTCAGTTTTCACAGTTTAATTTGTAATTTTCAGTTTAACTCTAGAATACTAGGGAAATTTTGTTTCGTTTGCAATTCCAACTATCGATAGAGACCTCTGAATAGGGGAAATTTAATTATAATAGTCCTGTACATAAGGTTTAGTACAAAAACTGTATCCTATGAGTTAATTGAACTTTCTATTCATGCTTCGATCAAGCGGTCTCAGATATGGCTCATAGTAGTTATGCGACAATTTTTGTCACACCAAGTTAACCTTTAATGATGTCACGCGGTCTCCAAAGACCCCGCGATTCCCAGCTGTAAACACTTTTACAGCTTTCTACTTTTCTGTACTGAAGTTAAATAATATGAATAAAATACTTTTTTCATGCAATTTAATTCACATGCTCCTAAGAGAAGTACAACGATATTGTTAGGACAAAATTTAAGTAAATTCAACCATTTGAGGTTTTTTTTTAATTCATTTTATTCGAGGGGTCTGAGAGACCGGATCACATCAGTTGTGTGACAAATTTTAGTCACATCAGTTAAAGGTTAAGGATTAACTATAACTGGTAAAGAAATTTTATTTCGTTTGGATCTCTAGTACTATCGCAAAAGGCTCCTGAATAGGTCAATTTTAAGAATCCTGTACATAAATATTGGAACAGAAACACTATTCTATGAGTTAATCCCTTGGGGACGAGCGACCGGGATTCGTGCCGCGTAAGGTGCTCAGAATCGGGTGTTATTCTCACCAGTAAATTTTTATTTTAAATTTTGCCTTATTTAATCCGAGCATTTTCCCGATTCAATTAGGCAAAAGTTTCTGTTTTAAAAAACCGGTGATTAAAGATTAAAAATTCTGTAAAAGACGTTCGTCCCTAAGGGGTTAATAGAGCCTTTTATTAAGTTTTAGATCAAGCGGCTTCAGAGTAGTGCTATTATTTCTGCGACAGTAATTACAGATCGGGTAGTTTTTTAACCCTTAATCAGTTTTGCAATGATTAAAAACGAATTTTACATTAGTTCAAAATTTTACATCTACATTATTCCTAAACTAAATGACGGAACCACTGTCCGTTTGGTACGCGAAGAGAAAATTTATCCAAGAATCCAAATATGATACCAAAATTATGTGTTAATATTGAAAAATTTAATGTTTGTTACAATTTCTATAAGCAGACTGCGCAAAAAGCATAATTAAAATACAGCCTTAATTAATAAACTTATTAATAATCGGTTGATACCATTATAATTTTTTATATGATGATTTGAAAGAGAGTAAAGAGAGATTGGGAATATACTATTTTTTCGTGGCTGTACAAGAAATATGCATGCTCATATCAATACAATTTTCTTCAGTTCATTTTTTTAAATGTTTTAAGATATCCAGAATTTACCTAAAATTTGAAAATCACTCAAGTGGTACTAGCTGCATTCACATAAGAAATGTGTGAAGGTAAGTAAAATAATCTTGAACGAAATAGAAAGTACAAATTTATAACAGCTTACCTGCGCACAGCACATAATCCAAGAGAAAGAAAGATGGAGTATCCGATACAACTGAGAAAATGCACCTATTCCAAAAGACACCTTATTCTGTTCACTATGCAGAGGTTAAGTGCCATTTCTTTAGCAAAGAGAGAGAGTGTGTCGAAAGGTAAATAGCCAGAGACTTTTCATGGTCTCGCTCCACTGCAGACATTGAAAGTTGCACACGGAAGGTGCTAGAGTTTACGAAACCAAAAGATGCGTAAAAGAAGAAGAATTCAGCAAAACCTCGATTTTGTAAAAGCATTCTCTGACAATCCAAAGGGTCATTCCTAATTTCGATTCAAACGATGCGTCGACACTAATTCATTGTTGCCAGATTTGTAAGCGAGCTCATCCAAGCTCTCTTTATAAATTAATATAGTACTCGCAAAACCCACGGCTTTACGCATGTTGAACAAACATTTAGCGATTTCCATTAGTTCAGCAATAGAAATTTTAAAAATATTTAAAAAATACTAAACCTTGATTATGGTCGATAAAATTGGCACCATTCTTCATCATATCATGAGTACTCTCTTTGATAAAAGTTTCATCGAAATGGGGATATACCTTTTGGGTAGGGTCCCTTGTTAGTTCAGTAAACCCTGTGAAAACGGAACCTGTCTATGACAAATCCCGTCTTAAACGTAAGACATTAGTGATCCCTACAGATAGAATACCATAACTGCCCAATTGAAAACTTCTCTAATACGGAACTTTTTAAGCCTCCGGTACGGTATGCTATTTCTTTCTCCCAGCTTATTTTGTGCCGTATCCAAAAAATAACGTTACCTTACAGAAGCCAGCCGTAAAATAAAGCAGTACGTTTAAATACTCTATAGCAATTTTTTACAACTTCTAAGTATCGCACATTTTCGATTTTTATACCGTCGTATTGGGGAAAAAAAGTACTTTTTAATGCAATTTGTTTGAAAACTGCATCTCCATTTATTTTTGAGATATTAATTTTTTTTGTAGTTTTTAGAGTAGTTTCTTAATATTGGCAACGGAAGAACTCCATTTCTGTACAAAGGAAAGAAAAACAGCAATTATATCTTTTTGTTGCCATTTTCCCATAAAAACTGAAAAAAAGTTTAATTAAAATACGTGCTATTTTGGAAAAATATAAATGAAGGATTTCTGATAAAACTTGGAGTTATTAGAAACTAAATTTAATTTTAAATATCTATATTAATAATACAAGCAAATGAAGGTCTGTGAATCTTTAGATAGCCGATTTTTTCTGTTGTGTTTTTTGCAGGACGAAATGTTTTTTTTTTTTTTGGATTTGTGTATTATTCAGCGATAGTGACGCCCTAAGCGTACTTTACTGTAGATGTTGTTTAACACTGTATCGCAAAATGATGTATTCTTCAGCGGATGTGGATGTCGTCACTTTATGCAAAATAACATCGCGTGTTATAAGTCTTAAAACCGAACTACAGTAGAGTCCCGATTATCGGAGTTTCCGCTTTCACCGAGTTATTTTCTTCTGATGGACTGATGGCTTCCGTTATTATGAAACAGTCATTATAAATGAAGTGTTAGGTGAAGATGAAAGAGCAGCCGTAAAAAGTTAGAATTGGTCAGAGTAAGAAAAAAAAATGGTCATTTAAAAAAAAAAAAATAAATAAAAAATAAAATAAATTATGGCCATTTATTTTCCTATTCTGACCAGAAAATCAGAGTTCTAACTTTTTACGACTGCTCTTTCATCTTCACCTAACACTTCATTTATAATGACTGTTTCATAATAACGGAAGCCATCAGTCCATCAGAAGAAAATGAAGTAATGGAAATGTCGGGGGTGACACTAAATTCTGAAAAAGCAGAATTCCTGTTTTCTATAGTTTATTTTTTTGTCTCTAGGGATTCCGTTTTCACAAATTTTACCCTAAGATTATTGTGTTTATTAGGCGCGTTCGTAATTATATAAATACGTAGCACTTATAGTCGTCGTCTGGTCCGTCCGTCCGCATATAACAGCGCAAAATCTATCCTACCAAATGGTTTGAAATTTAATATACAGTGTGTCCGTAAAGTCATTGTGCACTTTTGACTGGTCACAGGAAATCAATGAAACAAGATGGAAATGTGAAATCTTCACCAAATAAAAGAAAAACTCCAAGTTTCATACCTGTTCAGTGCAGTTCGATGTAGCCTCCATTTGAAAAACAGAATCACAGACGTTATTCACTCTGTTACACCTGAAGTCTTTAACTGTGTGTGGGAAGAACTTTAATATAATTTAGATGTGTGTAGGGCTACAAATGAAGGCTCCATCGAACTGCACTGAACGGGTATGAAACTTGGAGAGTTTCTTTTATTTGGTGAAGACTTCACATTTCCATCTTGTTTCGTTGATTACCACCTGTGGCCGGTGAAAAGTGCACCATGACTTTACGGGCACACTGTATATATAATCGTCGCAAAATTTTGTCGAGTCATTTCAAATTTTATAAAAACCGAATCAAAACTTAAAAAGCTATTAATAAAAGTGTTCTTCATTCTATTAAACTCTATCATACGAAATTAATTCAATGATATTCCATTATAGGTAATGGGTTAAATTCTAGGTAGTCATGATGATGACGTCCTATTATTTCCGTATTACTGAATTTAATATACATAATCGTAATAAATTTTGTATTCATGTCTTTTTGCATTAGAGTGCAACAGCTATAGCACCAAGATCTGAATATTTATAAAACTAGTTATAGTATTAGATGTAAATTTCCAACTGGGCAAAAAATGTCCGGACCAGGATTCGAACCAGGGATCTCCTGGCTGAAGCCGCCAGTGCTCTGCCATCTGAGCTATCCCGGACGAATTTGGAACTTTTTACGCATCCAGCGATTTCTGGAGTTTCATTACCTGAGATTTATTCTGTTAAGCTGAACCAGGTTTCAGACCAGATGCTATAATCATTAAGGCTAGCCGGGTGAAAAAGTTCCACCAGATTCGTCCGGGATATCTCAGATGGCAGAGCACTGGCGGCTTCAGCCAGAAGATCCCTGGTTCGAATCCTGGTCCGGACATATTTCGCCCAGTTGGAAATTTACATCTAATATATTTATTTCCCAATTAGAATAATTGTGTTAAAATTAATCTAGTTATAGTATACATTTTCCACATTTGACGTACATTATCAAACTGTTTAATTCAGTAAAATCGACTAAGACTGAATATATGACCAAAGAAAAATTCCTTTTTAAGCAGGTTTTCGACTAAGCATGTAAATTTTTATGGCACTCTTTCGGTGGGACCACTAACTTTTTACGTTTAAGACAGGATTTCGTTATAGACAGATACTGTTTTCATTGGATGTATTGCACTTTTATATCCCGATATACAAGCCACAGTTTCGCTTTTTCTGACAGCCTATACCCGCTTTTTTTAATAACAGTGCATTTGGCAACACTACTTGAGTCCCATGAGCCCCTCCCTTTCCTAAACACTTGTTCAATAGAGTTCTCCCAACAAATGAAAGTTTAAGGTACGAATTAATAAACATAAGATCTTATAATTAGCTCTATATTAATTGCACCGAATTGAATATTGCTGCAGGAAGACAGTTATCCGATACCTAACGATTCTAACACGATTAAGGATTAAGTTTCTACCGTGGCAGGAAAAAATGAAATTTATGCCGCTGTCGGATGAGCGTGATTTTGTAACAATGCAGATAAGAATGAAAGATTTTGTAGTCTTGTATTTTAATGAATTCTGCCTTGTATGCTATTTCTGCTGTGTTGAAATAATGGAGGAGACAAAAAGAAAGTTTTGAATTTTTAAATACAGTAGAACCTCGATTATCCGCAGTAGTTGGGACCGACCCTCTTTCGGAAAATCGAAATTTTCCGATAATCGAGAAAGCTTCAATTTTAAGATTAAGGGGAATAAATGCAATATTTCTTGAAATCAAGTACCTTTTACAAATATCACAAGGGTTTGAAAAAACGTTTTGTTTGTTGCAGTTTCGATAGCCTTTGCTTTGATGCTCTATCACAGAGTTTAATATTATGAATCCACTAATACCACAGTCTTTCTAGTACGCCAGCCATGCCAAACCTTTTGCAAAACATTCAAAAGCTTCAGAATTGCTAATTTTTTCGTTATCTTCGTTCCACTCCGCAGCTTACGGGATCTCAAGTTTAATTCGAAGGAACTCTAAGAAAGGAGATCGAAAACATTTATATGTACTCGTAGTTCGGAAAGCACCGCTTGCACACAAGGAATATGATAGTTTAAAAAAGAAAAAAAAACTTTCAAAATGGATTTTGCACACAAGAAATGCGATATTAAAAAAAAAAAAACGAGGTTAATCGAGAGTTTCGGATAAAAGAGGATCTACTGTACTTTGGTTTTCAGGTTGTTACAACTGGGCAGTTTTTAACATTTTCCAAAATAGTTGAAAAGTATGAATTCTGTTTGTCTACCGCCTGCCCGTGCTTTCGGCATTCCCGCTCTAACTGTCATAAATATGCTCGGATTGCAGTGTAATTAATATATGTTATTGGGGTTTACTATGGCATGTTCGGCATTGAAAATGAAGTGTAGCACTTATGGTCATTTACAGGGACACTCAAAAGATTTTCGTTACATTACGGTGTATGGTGGGGGGGAGTATCGTCTGTGGTGTATTTTAATGATATTACACTATTTTAAAAATATTGAAATTTATATATATATATATATCACTCAGATGTACTTCAAGGTAGTTACAGTAGAATCTGGTGTGAATATAATTTATCGTTCATTTACAGCGACACACAAAATAATTTGGCTAAAGTGCTGCCAATGAACAATAATTGCTGGTACTGCGTTTTCAGTTGTAGTACGGACTTTTAAATTTAATTATTATTTTTTCGTATTGCTTGGTGTGTATAAATTCTATAGATCATATACAGGGCTGAAAAAAAAAATCTCAAGTACATTTCCGTTTAATGACGGAAAATGCTGAATGGGAATTTTCAACTGAGCTATGAGTTTAATTGAATTTACTTTTCATACCAGGTAGTATACATACAAATCTACAGATCATATACATGCCTGCACAAAAAATGGATATTTATCCGACTATATTAATGGTAATTGAAGAAATCAGATTCTCGAATGCGTTTTCTTAATTTTTATTTAGACATCAACTTTCACCTTAATAGAGTGTAAAGTTTTGTAACAGTACTTTGAATGTGTTGAAAAAAGTGTTTCAAATTCTATGCTGAACGCATTTTTCGTTCTTTTTATATTTTTATTAAATGCAATGTTAAATCTGTCTGAAATTTTTATTAATAAGTAATAAATTTTTATTAATAAATTATTAAATAATATTAATAATAAATAAACCATATTTATGATAATTGCAGTGTACACACTGAGATCTGACACACTTTGCCAAACTCAAAATGGAACTAATAAATTTGAAAAGATTTTTAATAACTTCACAACAGAACAAAAAGTTGTATCTAAAAAAATCCCTGCCGGCTCGGCCTACAGGCGGAGGAAGATTTAGAAGTTAAGTACTAATTTCACCAACAAAAAAACTAAATCAAGACTAGATAAACCAAGTTTAACAATTTTATCTGGCCGCTTTTGACGAGTTTTAATTTCATCAGAATTATATTAAGGCGGCATTCGAAAAATTACTTTTCCACACTCAACAACTTTCTAACGTATTTTCAGGCTCATTTTTAAAAGTAAAACTTGCTGACTTGATTTTTTGAAGAGATTTATAAGTGACCTGTTTTTCTATTTTTCGTTCAATTAATTAGAACTTGATTTAGAAACAATTATTTTCTCGGTACGACCTTTTATTTCCAGCACTATCGCTTCGGGAAATTCGGTTCAAAATGCCCACTTTGATAGTATTTTTTGAAATATATTCTGCTGTTATCAAAAAATTAACCAATACGGCACATTATATAGTTTTTGGATAAGAGAACCTGTCAATTGGATGCGTTTGAGAGCAAAAATAAATTTGAAAATGAATCAGAAAATAAGCGATTTAGATTTGAGTACACCCTTAACACGATAATTTTTTCTTCAACTCCTATTTTTGTTTAATTTGTTTTTGCTTCAAGAGTTAGTCCTATCAAAAACTTGTCAATATAAAAGTTGTAGATAATATTAAGATGATGTGTAATAAATTTAAGCGGATTTATATCTGGTGAATTGACGAAGTTGTGAATTTTTTGCTTCTTCAACCGTCCCCCCCCCTTTTTTTTTTTCGTTTTTATTTTATTTTTTGTGGCAAGAGTTGGTCCTATCAAAAACTTGTCAATATAAAAGTTGTAGATAGTATTAGGAAAATTTATAATAAGTTTAAGTGAATTTGATATCTTGAGAATTGACAAAGTTATGATTTTTTCCCCCCTAAAACCCTATTTTTTTTCGCCCCTGGAGCCCATTTTAAATTTTATCAAAATTCTGTGCTACATACATTTTTGGCCCTTTTGCTAGAAGTAATAACTTCAAACTGATTTTATATGTATTATAATTAAGAAGTTATGGGTTTTTTTTTTCTGTTTTCACAAAACCGCTCCCTATATTTCAACCCCTTTGGTCCGATTTTGCCCATTAATAAACTTCACCGAGATTTTCTGCTCTTGATTTTATGTATTATAAGTTTGGAAGAGATTTGAGCAGACTTATGGAAGAATTATGTCCATAAAAAAGGTGATATAGATAGATAAAGTTTTGAATTGGATGTGGTTTTGGGTTCTAGGGGGTCATGATCGGCGTAGATCTGCAAAAAATTTTCAGAAATTCCAACATAGGGGAGAATGTAATAGGTAATATTTCTTACGAAATCTACCTAAAAACAAAATGGATTTCTTTCTTCCAAACTACCTAATGATGATTTGGCATGTACCGTCATCTATGGCACTTTCTTAAAAAATTATTTTCATTATCCACGAAGGAAGATTATTTTGGATAGTGATAAAGTTTATAAGTTAATTCCTTGGTAAAAATAAAATCCTTTTAAAAATATTAAGTTATAACTTAACTAAAGACTTTTAATTAGTTTTTTTTAATGATAAAAAGTTTGAATTGTTTAAACATCAGTAAAATAAACATTGTGTTTTAGATATAGGGATGTCCACGGAGGTGAATTTCAATTTATATTGATTAAAAGATTAAAGTTAAAATTATTTTGCCAGAAATGTAGTGAATAGCTTACTTAATTACTGAATTACTTAAATATACATATGAGAAAAAATATTAGGAAATTTGCTACATTTAATAATATTTATTCCTTTGAGACCATAAAAAGCACCTTTTCATAAGAATGACCTAGTAGCAATTGCCTTTAAAAAAAAAAAAAAAAAAAAAGGCCCTACGAGCTACGCTCGCGAACATCCGTACAGCCACCGCAGCCTCTAAAACACACTAATTTGTTCGGCTCTAAAAATATGACGGAAGATGGAATTATAAACATCCAGTGGCGATGTCCTTGTAAATGGGTTATCATTCATTTGCCTTTTACCGAGGGATTTTAAAGACAAATCAGCTGCTGTTACGACACCTAATGACTGTTTTCGTGTTTGACTAAATAGGATCAGTTAAACATTTGAAAAGCGGCAAATATAAAATAAACTAAGTCAACACAGTCTTTGCCTATCGATATTTTTAAAATCAACGCTTAAGAAAATTGTTTTAAATAATATTTGAAATGTATCGTTTCAAATCTGATGTAATTTTCGCCAAAGTTTTCTTATGTATCGCTTCAAATTTGGCGTTATTTTCATCAGAGTTTTCTTTTTCTTTGTAATATATTCACGTAAAAATACTTTTTTTCATTTGAAAGGAAATATTATGCTGCGCTGTAAAGAACTAGCAACAATAGTTAAAAAGATCATCTCGAAATATGAAATAAATGTCGTGTAAATATATTTTTAAACTGAAAAAAACTGTTTGACAATGTTATTACTTGGCAAATTTAAATGTGACGTAATTTACCTCATTTGCTACTCTTAACACACATTAATGTATTGATTATTTTAAAATTTTCTTTTTCATGTGTAAATACAATTTTTATGGCGTCATTTTCAATATTTTCCAGATTTTAACACGTAATTATTTAATTCTAATTTAAAATTTATTTTTCTGTTTGTAATAGTCACATGTAAATAAATTAATTGAAAGAAAATATTGTTCTTTGCGCTGTTTTTTCAATTGGCAACAGTTTAAAATAACCTTTTATAAAATATGAAAGAAGTATATCTTAAAATGCTGAAAATTTGAGTAAGAAATTGAATAAAAGCTTCAAAAAATTAGTCAAATTAAATAAAACAATTGCAGTCTGCACACCGCGACCTTCTAATGTAATATTCTTAGAAAAAAAAATGATTAAATTTCTATGTGTAGTTTTTACTTCTATAAAAACTTTTTTAATGGAGCGATTTTGATCAGCTATAACATTAAGTAGCTCTTAAAATAATTATTCTATTTAAAAACTGTCTACTTCAGCGTATTGTTCAAAGATTTCTCTATAATACTAACCATCATTTTCATATTTTTATATACAGTAGTTTTCCTAATATTAGCGAAAAAAGACATTCGGTCACAAAAAATTCATTTACTGTGGCGGTGACAGCGTTAGTTATTTTTTTTTTTCTAGAATAGAGAGATTGTAAATTTTGATAGAAAAATTTTTGTAATGAGTTTTATTTCTTCAAAATTTAGTTGTATAATTCTGTATTGAAATACATTTACAATTACAAATTTTATCATACTATTGAAAATTTAAAACTTTTAGCACATCGATCAAAAAAGTAATGCATATTTACCTTTAACCCTTTGAGGGTGGAAACAGTTAAAAACAGGGTGAGGGGTCCCTCAATGGGTTAAAATGTCCTTTTACAGAATTTTACAACATTCATGAAACTGTGAATCGTCACTGCTTTGAGTCGTCGGGAAGATCAAAACATTTCATATGTTGTTTGCGGATAACTCTGTCTTTTGCGATAACAGAATAAATGTCATATTTTGTCACTCAATCATCTACGCATGAGCAAATTTCCGTCACGAAGGAAGAGGTTTGTGTAAAATTTATTTGAAGGTTTTTTTTTTTTTTTAGCAACGTAAATCAAGGCTCTACGAAGTATTGGTCATAGATGTATGAAATTGTCATCCACCTATACTAAATCTTTCACGCTGTGATTTGGGTTGTACGAGGTAAGAATGTTTCGAATATTAAATTTTATTATTGGTGTCACAAATGAACATGTACCTAAGAAAAATAAATTTTTATGAATACCTCTGGTTTGAAGTTTTCAATCGTTATATGAATTATTTTCTTCAGAAATTTTTAGGGAAATGACATAAAAAATAAAATCTTGAAGCGATTGATTTTTACATTTTATTTCAATTAAGAACCTAGAATTGGATCTTTAGTACTTTAAATTTACTTTTGTTTTAAAGTTATATTAAAGTGCCCAAAAGTTATCACTCGCAGATTCGTCTGGTCTCTTAGCCACCGTTAGCAGTCTTATAGACAGCTGTTTTTTATTCAGTTTAACCGTTAACTGATGTGGCAGAAATTGTCTCATAACTACTGTGAAGCGGTCTGTGAGACCGCTCCATCGGAAGATGAATAAAAGCCGCGATTAACTCATAGGATGTTGTCTTTGTACAAAACTTTTTGTACAGGAGTGTTATAATTAAAATTGAGCTATTCAAAAGTCTCTGGTGATAGTATTAAAGTTCCAAACGAAACAAAATTTCAGTAGTGCTTGTAGTTAAACTGAGAGTTACAAGTTAAACTATAAAAATTGAAAAAAGCCGCGGTCTGTGAGACCGGTAACATCAGTTAAAGGCTAACTTGTAATTTTCAATTCGTCATAGTGAAATTTTGTTTCGTTTGGAGCCCTAATACTATCGCTAGACTTATGAACATAGTTGAATTTTAATTCTAATATACTCCTGTACATAAAGTTGAGTACTAGAAACAGTACAGTTAATCGAGACTTTTATTCATTCTTCAATCAAGCAGTCTTACAGACCGCTTTATAATACCTATGCAACAATTTTTGAGACAGAAGTTAAGAAGGAATGCAGCTATTCAAAGAGTTATCATGAAACAAATGGTATATGGGGCATTCTCACAATCTTTTGACTTTCAGGAATAAAAATCTGGTGAAATTAAACTTGCTAAAATAACATTTTAAACTGATAGACGAATGCCTTAATGATTCAAATTAAAGAAAAAGTGGTGAGCAGCGAAATTTTTTTTTATTTAACTGAGTTTTAAGTTAAACTTGCGAGTTTAATTTTCTTTACCATTTTACCACTATAACTTTTTGTTCTCTTCGAAATTTTTACTTATAATGAATTTGCAAAGTACCCGCAGGACATTCAAATAAGAAATAATAACAATGTAGTATTTTTAATGCAAAATTTTGGTATAACGTTGTCTTAAAGGGGTGTTAAAGAAGGGACGGTAAGGAAAAAAAAGGGGACGGTGTAGGAAAAAAGGGACGGTAAGGAGAGAAAAAAAAGGGATGGTAAGGATGGGACTGTAAGGAAAATTACCACCTATTTTTAGGCAAATCATGTTAAGACTAAGTGATAGCCACAATGTTCATTGATTTTTAGAAACAGTTATTTACATTGGATTAAATAAAATAAAATAATAATAATAATTTACCTCGAAAAGTGCAAGAATAAACCTTGGAGACGGTAAGACTACCAATGAAAACACGATGCTTGAAATTGATATTTAAATGCTGATTTAAATTCTGCAGTAAATTTCCTGTCAAAGAATTTTAGACATTCTTTCTCTAGCATACTTCTGGGTGAGAAAGAAGTTGAAAAAAATTATGTGGCTGCATGTGAAGTGATTTTCTGTATAATTTTAGCAGAAGGGACGGTAAGGAATCTAAAATCCAGGGACAGAGTTTAAAAAAACAATAACAACAGTAAAAATGGGTGCAGGTTATTTTTTTTTTTGCTACATATTTATGTAAAACAATAGTCCCAGTTTCTGAAAAAGATTACATCGAATTACTTTTATTGAAACAATTTTATACAGACAGCTCCAAACTTAAAAATCAGCATCAAGGACACGGGACGGTATAGGAATTTCCTGGTATATTTGGACCCCTAACATCGTCCAAAACTAATTTATCTCGTTAATATTGTTATACAGTCATGCAATGGGGTGTTCCTCTTTACATGAATTAAAAAATACTCAAGAATATGTACCAAAAGAAACATGATTATTCAGGGATTTAAAAGTAAAAAGATTATGAGAATGCCCCATATAGCAATTTCGCCGGCTGAAAAGTATGTTTAATTTCATAGAAACTTTTCATATAAAGTAACGTGCGTGCGTGCGTGCGTGCGCGCGCGCGTGTGTATTGGTGTGTGTGTGTGTGTGTGTGTGAGTGAGTGAGTGAGTGGAGAGGAAAGAATTGTTAAAAGGTGGGCGTTAAAGTTATTTTTATTTCTTATTATTACATGCTTTCTTTGAACTTATGATTATGTTTGTATGATGCAGTCAAATTTTGTTACTCATTTTTCATCCACTTCCTGTTGACATACAGCTTTGAAATTTGGAATATATATGTATTCCTGAGAGAATACAGGAATTGGACATTGGTTTTTTTTAAATTCGATCCCTAACGGGGGGCAACGAGGGTGAAGCAAATTTATTTAATAGTTACTTAATTATAGTTTGATTTCCTATGGAGAAATCAATATCAGCTTCAAAGGTGAAGTATCTCTCTATTCTAAAAAAAAGTAACTTACGCCGCCGCCGGTTTTGAATTTTTTGTGACCGAGGTCTTTCTCCGTTAATATTAAGAAAAATACTGCATACAAAAATATGAAAATCGGCGGTATTATAGAGAAATGTTTGATAAACACGCTGATGCAGGCAGTTTTCAAATCAAATAGTTATTTTAAGAGATATTAAATGCTACAGTTGGAAAAAATCGTTCCATTAAAAAAGTTTTATAGGGGAAAAAACTATACATGAGAATTAATTCATTTTTAGATCATTTTATACGTTAGAATTTCCCGGTGTGCAGACTGCATTTATTATTTTTTTTAATTTGACTCATTTTTTGAGGGTTTTTTTCTATTTTAAATTCCTATTTTCAGCACTTTGAGAGATATTTTTTACCTATTTTAGAAAATGGTATTAATTTAAACTGTTGCCAACTGTATAAACAGTGCAAACAATAATGTTTGCTTCAAATTAAAAATTTATTTACACGTGACTATTATAAAAAAAATAACTTTCAAATTAGAATTAAATAATTACGTATAAAAAGCAGGAACTTATTGAAAATTACCTCATAAAGACTATATTTACACGTGAATTTTAAAAGATAAAGGATATTGTAAAATAATAAATTCATTAACATGCGTTAGAAGTCTTAAATAGGAGAAATTACGTCCCATTTACGTCATATTACACTTATTACGTAAAATGAACAAAAAATAATATTGCAAAACAGTTTTAATTTAAAAATTGCGCGAGACATTTATTTGATATTTTGAGAAGATCTTTTCAAATATTTTTGTTAGAACTGCGCAAATAATATTTCATTTCTAACAAAAGTATTTTCACGTGAATATTAAAAAGAGAAAGAAAAGTTTGGTGAAAATTACGTCAGATTAAAAACGATACATTTAAAATGTCTTTTTTAAAAGAACTTTCTTTTCGCTTTGTTAAAAAATACCGGGAGACAAAGACTGTTTACTTAATTCATTTTATATTAGCTTATTTTGAAATGTTTAACTGATTTTATTTAATCGAAGACGAAAACAGCCATTGTTTCTTTTAACAACAGCTGATTTTTCCTTAAAATTCCCCAGTCAAAGAGAATTGAATATAAACACGTTTATAGGGAGATCGCCACTGTTTTTTAAATTCAAATTCTATCTTCCAAAATCTTTTTAAAGCCGATCAAATTAGCGTGCTTTTCGAGACTACAGTGTCTGAACGGGGGTTGGCGAGCGTAGCTCGTAGGGGCCGAGCCCCCTAGTTTGTTGAAAAGTAACTAATGACAGTACCAGGGTAGCACCAAATTTTGGCCAACTTGGCGATATATCACCAAATTTGGTGGCAAAAATAAGTTGCCAAATATGAAGCCAAATTGGCGATTGCTGGCTAATTTAGCGAAATTCCCACTTAAATCAATTTTTCATAAATTTATTTTAAATGCTAAAAGGTGTAAGTTAAAACTTTAAAACCAGTAAAAATACGTTTATTTTGACTGTTGATATGTTCGCCCCGAGTCATTTTCAAAAACAAAAAAATCTTTCATAATCGAGCTCACCGCAACTCCGCGCATTTAAGGCTATTATCAAGATTTTTCTATTTCACATTACATTTAAAAAATATATATGTATTCTACATTTTTGCAAATTTTAATAAAAACATGTTTGGTTTTTTTTTTTTAAGTTTTTCCATTTATGTTTATTATTTGTGTATTATATTATAACAAAAGAAACATATCCGATATTTAGGTCAATAATCCAGAGTAAAATCGCACACGGATTAAACCTTTCCGGCGCGGAGTAAGTCCGTAAAATGATGAAAATGATGGACTGACAGCAGAATTTACAAACGAATTTATTAGCAAATAAAAACTTGCTTATTTTCCCGTGCTTTATAAACGGAAAATTTTAATTATATTCTTCAGAGTTTCCCCCAGATAGTTTCAGGAGGGTGCTGCACCCTGCCTGCCCTTAAGTTCACAAAATAGCACCCCTCTTGCCCCTCATTTAAAAAATTAGCTCCCTTGTTGCCCCCACCTGAAAAAAGTGTCTTTACTCCTTTGTTTACTAAAAAAATTACTTGCATAGTTAAAATTGACTCATTGCTGTCTTTAAAATAGTGTTCTGTCTATTAAATATTAAAAACTAGTTTTAAAAATCAAAAGAATGCCCTTAAAAATTTCAAGAAATGCCCTTAAGAATCCAAAACATGCCCTTCGGAATCCAAAAGTGCCCTTTTCCCACAAGCAGCACCCTGCCCTTTTTTAAACCTGGGGGAAACTCTGTATTCTTGGTGCCAGTACTCTTGAAATTAGGCGTCCTTTTTTTGTGGACACCGCCCGCTAAAGGGTTAAGTTACACTCGTCCCAACATTTCCAACTAATGTCGATCCCGTCTAGATAATTTTAGAGAAACTACAACCTGACTAGTGTTGCCAGGTATAATGTCATAAAAAGCGGAAAAGGAAGACAGAAAAGGCGGGACAGCGACTTCTTAATCGAGGTATAAAAATATCACTAAACCCTACGAAAACAAACCTTCCTATAACGGAATCCTGTCTTAAACGTAAAAATTCCATTGTCTTTACAGTAGGAATACCATGAAATTATTACCCGCTATGACGAAAACTTGTTTGAAAAGGATTTTTCTCCTGTGCATTACAGTTCGTGTTAGAAGATTTCATTATACTAAATAGATACAACAATCTTACCCAGTAAAACCTGTGAAAGCGAATAGCTAGGGTTTGGTTTGTTGTATGACGCAAAATCCCAGGGACATGCTGTGCCAAAATAAATAGACTAAAAACACAAAAAAAATGAAGAGCAATGAGAAAAGCAATCTGGATGGATCGCTAGGGTTTGAAACAAAAGTTCCAATTTAATAGGTGTAATTGTAGTATTTATATTGTAGGGACAATGAAATTTTAACTTCTAAACAGAAATTCCGTTATAAACAGGTTCCATTTACACTGGGATTACTTAATAAAGTATGGTAAAACTTGTAAAACAAGAATCACCAAGAACAAGAACCGCCAAAATTTCCGTACGTTTAGGCCGGTAGATTTGTGAAGTATTTCTTTGGAAGGGACTATAAAAATTTTCCGTTATAAATTCTGTGCTGTCCTCACAGGTTTTGCTGCATTAAGTTCAATTCGATGAAAACTAATGAATAACACAGTACTAAAAGAAATTTAAAATAATCTACGCATCATGAATAATTGTGATTTTTGGCGTCTCGCGCAGTGGTTACACGGGACAGATTTTGGTGCTCTGAAAATCGGGACATCTCGCGTAAATCGGGACACCTGGCAACACTAAACCTGGCACACACCAACCGGAATCTGAACCAGAAATACTTAAATTAGAACCCAACCTGAAACCCGAAATGAAAGAAAATAAATTCTATATTTTAGAGGAAATATGGGAAAATAGGCTAAAATCTAAAACACTTATCTGAAGAAAAAGGAATATTACTCATTCACATTTCATGGTTTCAAAGTACTATATATAGTAAAACCTTTTAAGACAAAATCCTAAAGGACCGGGAAAAATTTCATATAGATTTCCAATTTCGCAAGTGCATTGTGTCATAATTTATTCCATATTTTTATAAAAATAAAGCCATTATTATAGAAGCAAGAAATTATCCGTTTAAGGCTGGTTTCCATTATACACAGACTACGTTTTACAAGTTTTTTTTTTTTTTTTTTTTTTTTTTTTGCATAATGCAATTTAGCAGTGAATTTCTTTTTAGCTTTATCGGTCGAAGATGCAATGTTATTTTATATTTCTACATTTCCTAATTCTAAAAAATACTAAAAACAACGTTTTAAAGATAATTTTTGTATGGAGTTGTAAATGCTCCACAAACTATAAATAAATATTTAGTTAAATTTTGGAAAGACTTTTCTAATTTAAGTTATCAATTAATTGCGTAAATCTTAAAATATTTAAAAAAAAATTGGGAAAAATAATTTGGAAAATGACTTTTATGAATTTATTATTTGGAAATAAAGAAGCATGGGTGAAAGAAAATTTTGAGAGCACTAAATTACTTTCAAAGACAAAAAAGTCTTAGTCTCATAGGCATCTCATATGCGTTCCGAATAAAAAAACTTTTAGGGAACGTAATTGTTTCATAGGGATCTTTAAGTCTCGTTGGGGGGCTTCTGTGTGAACGGGCTGGATACATCTTCTTTTATGGTAGTCTCTGAAATAAATTTTTTTTTAAATCTAATGTTTATTTGTCCTTGATAATATTTCCCTATGCTTTACACACAGCTACATAAAACATGTTGGAAATTGCACGTCAGACGTGGCAAATGAGGTGCGTTCGTGCTATAACTAGTTTTATAAATATTTCTTGCACCGCATGCTGTACTGAATGTATATTTTAGTGCACTTCATAAATGCATATCAATTTCATTCTTTTCAAAAGACTGTAACATCATTAAAATGCACTTGAAATAATCTTTTCCCATTGGTCGTAATGTAATGGAAAACTTTTGACTGTCCCTGTAATTAATCTAGACATCCGATTTTCATAAAATTTGAAATGAAAAAAAATTTGCAACAATTATAAGTAGTTTTTGATCTGTTATATGCGGGCGGACGGACAGACAGACTGACGGACGGTCCGAACGACGACTATAGGTGCTACGTATTTATATAATTATGAACGCACCTAAAAAAAGCGTTTTAAACATACAGTAACATTAAAAATTCTCTCACGAAACTAGTATGATTGAATAATGTTTTGGTCAATTCCATCGTAACTGACGTAACACTTGATCATCGAATTTTGTTTTCAAAATTGTGTAGAAAACTTACTAATAAAGTTAGAACAATTTTTTACAATTTAAAACATTTCTTACTAAGGACTTAATACCCAAATACCTGCAGATTATTTCAATCTCTCTTTTAATCCCAAAAATTGCATTTCAAAATTCTGTAACTGATGTAACATAAAATAGACAAACATTTTTTCTGCCTTCATTGAAGTGTTAAAATTATCAAAACTATCCCGTTAAAAAAAGTGATTTAATGTTTTTAATAACACTAAGTAACGACAAATTATAACAATAACTTGTTTAATTTCTTAACAACCGAAAAGAAAAAATGGAATTTAAACATGTAACTGACATAAGTTTTTTTGTGCAACTGGCGTAGCATTATGACTTTACAAAGACAATAATGGTACTGAACTTAGTTTGTAAACTGTAATTTACAATGCCTTTTTATTAGGATTTTATTATAGAGCATAAAAATATAAAGCTTTCCAATCATGCCCTTAAATTAAACAAATTACAAATTTTACTTCCTCACCAAAATGAGAATTTTCTGTGGAATTGCCCTTTTGTACTGTTGAAACAAGAGTTCTTACAGTTGTTTGACATTAGAGTTGTTTTCATTATTATTACACGAAGACGTCTGTCGGAATCAGTAAAGAGAGGCAACTAAATTGAAAAATTAAGAAAGATTAGTGTCTCCAAGAGCAAAATTAATTGTTCATCTACCAGATTATTTCACTATGTTACAGACGAAAAACGACATCCCTTTTTGAATAAGAATGTTTTCACACTTAAAATGCAGATCTTCGCAATTTCCAATACTCGCATTGCATTTATCTCATCATAAAAGAAACTGAAACCACATGTAATCTACGATTACGTAAAAAAAGACATCTAATACATACAAAAACATGGCCATCGCATGTCTTGCATAGACGAAATGAAGAAATTCTTCATTGCCATCTCAGTTAAGTCATCCATGTTCCGAATCGAAAGGTCGATGAAGATGCTCGCTAATCAAACTCACTGGAAGATAAGGTCGATTGAGTTTTACTTCTTACCTGTAGGCGTCACCTTAGGTGGAGTGATGCGTTGCTATAGTTGATGCCAGAGAGAAATTGGGAAAAGCGAGTGTGAAAACATTGTCATCGGTTGCGAAAACATATTGCGGTATTTCTCACTCCAGTGGGTGGATATTTCGCAAGCCCACAAAAGTTAAGAAACTCTTCGGATAATATTATGCAGCTCTGAGATGTCTAAGTTAGCTACAGGAAAAGATAAATAGTGGAAATCTGAATGAATATTTTCCTTACTTTTGATAAAAAGTGAAATCCAGTGGCGTATTTTTATTATTAAAAGATTAAACTTTGAAATATAATCTTTGAGAAGGAAAAAATGTCTACGGTATATGGGATTTTAAAATAACAATTCTGAAATTATGACATTCCACATGTGCAATTTCAATATTTCAATTATTTTAACCTATTTTAACATAAATAACCAGTATTAAATCTTTTCTTAAAAGCAAAAACTTCTTCTAAAATTAGTTGGTTCTTTTCTTTTCATATCAAAACAACAAAAAGCTAAAAAAAATGAATGAGATCTCATTTGTATATTTTGGCTTTCCAATCGATTTGTAATAGCGTTTACTAATTAATGCTATCCTTAAATTTTGCTTAGCGGGTTTTCGATACATAAAAATTGCACACAATTTAATATTTTCATTACTGACCCAATTTAAAAAGGAAAGTGGATGCAGCGCCACTGTAGACGCCAATTGTAGAAATTATGCACCCTATCTCAAAAACTATGGGAGATGGCGAAACAAAGTCACAAAAGTGTAGTGTACCATGTGTATTACATGTAAAAATAACTTAAGCCTAAAAACGCAATGTTTTCGCTTTCAAATAAGGCACAATTTATATTTTAACACGTTGACCACCACTGATTGTCATAAAGTGGCTTTTTCTGACAGGCATTTTACAAAGACATTTTCGGTATTTATCGAGTGAGTTTACAACTCCCGTTCGCTGAAATGTTTGTTAATTTTGTATAAAGTATTCATTTTACACATTTTTAATTAAAAAATATCGAATTTCAGTTATTCGTACACGTTGAACGCCAGATTGAAATCACTATGTACTTCTATTACTGAATATCCGTTTGTTTTATGATGTCATACTCCTACATGGAATTAGTGACTTTAGTCCGGTGATTGGATATCGGAAAACTTACATTTTTTTAAAGCTTCTAATAAAGTTATTTTTTATCTGAAAGACATTTAATAAGAAATCGATAATTAGCTTCTATAATTAGCATTCTATAACTATCTCTGACAGTTTTGAAGATAGAGTCAATAACTTCCAAAATTACCCCCTAGGGGGAGCTACAGATTTGCACGATAGCGCATAGTCGTTTTACTATAGGCAGATACTTGATCCATAACTGTATTAGCTTTATTCGTTCAAACGTTATTAGAATGCATCCGGACTTTAGTTTGCAGCCTGTATGTACTCATATGAATGCATAAAAAATCTTAGTTGAAAACAACATCCTTATTTTATCAAATCAATCACCCTTGTAACACTTTCGAAAATTGAAAAATGATCACTAATTGGGTTTGCCTGTCTGCGCTCTGTTCATACTATATCGTAAATATATTCCATGCAATTTTTATAGGTTACTGAGATTTACTATAGAAAGATCGGTTGAAAATGAAGTATATACTATTGATAATTCGTTGCCAGGGGCACTCAAAATAATTCCATTACATTATGGTCTACTGGGAAATATCGTTTGCTGTGAATTTTGCTGCTGTTATGATACTTCAAACATAATGAAATTAAAAAGGACCACTCAGGTGCACTACAACATATTTGCTACAGATTATGAAGTGCGTACTATTTATCGCTTATACAAACACACACAAAAGAAAGCTGTGACTATGACCAATCATTGCTGGAAGTGCATTTTTTGCTGTGTTATGCATTTTTTAATTTATCTGATTTTCAGAGTATACGTAGCGGGTATTAATCCTATAGATCGAGACCCTTATTATCAAATGGTAAAATCGGGTCTTTGTCCAGGGGCCCCCAAATTCATATATTAATTTATAAAATATTTACTCCCCCCCCCCCCTCCCAATTTCAACTCAAATTTTTCAAATACAAAATACAAATTTTATTTTTTGAAAGATTCTACTAAACTTTTTGAAAAACAAATTTCATTTTGAACTCTCAGAGCTCAATGCTTTCGCAAAGCCTACCTCAACCACTATTAAATAAGAAATATTTTGATTTTAATAGATTACATTAGCAATGAACTTAAATCATATCTAAACTTTAGTGGTTGAAAATAGTCAGATCTAATTGGCATGAGATAATTTTTTTTTCCGTAAAAGTTTTTTACTTTGACTTAAATATGAAAAAAAAACCCCTCAAAATTGCCATCTCTTTAGATTTATTGAAAAAAAAAAATACACTTTCTACTTGCGAAGTAGAACGTATTTTATTATGTTGTGTGTAGTACAACTTAAAAAGATGTAAACGAAATTAACTTGGTTAACTCATATTTATATGTTAGAGTATTTGACACTCTTCCATAAGTTGAAGTTATTAAATTCATCTTAAAGTAATAACAAGTTGCTAAGGTTATATAAAAGAGATTTGATCTGTATTAAGAAAAAGAGAATTTTTATTAAGTTACTTAATTTAGAATTGACGGAGCTAAGAATTCTCTTCTATGTAAAATCCAAGGTTTGAAAATATTATTTATGGATTGCACATATGACTGACCATCAGTTCTATTTGGATAACGTTGCAACGATTCGAATGGGCCCCCCTATCTTTGCCCAGGGCCCGAATTAGTCATGATCGGGCTTATATAGATCATATACAGGGCTGCACTACATAATTACCACATATGGGCAGCAATTGCTGAAAATCGATTTTTACTAAGTTATGTGGTTTTTAAATGCTTATTTAGACATCTCACTTCATTGCACGAAAAAATAAAATTTCTTAATATTTTATAATTTTTGGGAAGTGTTTCCTATTCTAAACTTCTATGCCTGATGTACGATTTTTTGCCCTTGTTTTCATTTTACTAGATGAAATATTTTTAATATCCAATTTTACCAAAAGAGATTAAATTCCAAAATAATTTTTCATAGATTGGCTCATTAAATGATTTGAACTTAATGTAAATGATGAAATAATTTCATTATTCGAAATGCGCATAATTTCATTTACCTGCAAAATTAAACAATCAAAATGCAACCCCAAGGAACCGTTACCTGTAAAAGCCGGCCGTGTAATTAAATTTCCGAGCTTTTGTGTTCTGGCGAATTCACGCCGGAGTAATTCCAAAGAAGCGTCGACCGCATAGCGTGGCTGGCAATCTATTACTGAAAGAAAAACAATAATTACGTGTGTTGCCCCGAGAAACAATTTTTTGGATGACATCACTGGCCTTCGATCCAAGTCTTCGGCCTTAAAGGTGCAAGCTACGGAGAGGACAAAGCCACCTTACCTATTGTATGCAATAGGTGTGCGAATGCTGAATCTTGGAAACATTCAGCAGGGAAAAAATTTAATGGCGGCGCACAGAAAGCTATCAATTTAAAAACAAATCAATGCTGCGATTTATATACAGGGTGTGGCTTCTACCTAGAGTTGCCAGATCCAATGCAGTGCTTAATTTGCACCGGAGCTCAACTCCGGTACTTCTTTGTTTTTAGTGAATATTTAAATATTGGTCGGAATTTACCGGAGCTCATAAATACATCACTCCGGAGACCAGAGGAACAGTGTTTCGAAAAAAATCGAAGCCTGAATTCTTTTTCCCTTTTCCTCCCCATCTTCAGATCCCTTTGCGTTCTTTCCTACCAAAACGCGACATACGTGACGTAGTGTGTCTCACACGTAAGAGCATACTTCTATCTAAGGCTCCTACTTCTATCTAGCGTCGCAAGTATAGACTCAATGGTTTTCTTTCTCAATGGTTTCAGAATGGCAGATCGGATTTCGGATCGCAGCTCCAGTGCTTTTTTATTTTTTATTTTAGTGGATATTTAAATATTAGTCGGAACCCATCGGACTTTAAAAATACTGCGCACCGAGCTCACCGGTTGATACAAAGAATTCCTTGGCGAATGGGATTTTCTGAAAATTCCTCACTCCTGATTTTAATGTTTTGCTCTCTTCATTTATTATAATTTATTATATATAGTCTATATTACATATAGATATAGTAAAATATATTAAAAATTTTATTTTGAGAAAGGCGAAATTACTTTAAAAATTGCAAATAATGTATGAAATATAAATATGCGTATGGGAGGGGGGGGGGCGTAACGTATGCACTTAATTGTTATTACTGCAGAATATTAGAGCTCCGGTACTTTGTTAGAAATTAAGCTATTGATTCAATATCACAAAAGCGGGACATGGGAGACACAATTGGGACAGTGGCTTCTCAATCGGGACATAAAAATACAGTAAACCCCATGAAAACGGAACATTTGTCTATAATAGAAACCTGCCTTAAAGGTAAAAATTTCGTTGTCCCTACGGCATTCATATCATGCAATTATACCTGCTAAAATGAAAGCCTATTTAAAACTGATTTTTTCTTCTGTGTCTGCGATTACGCCTTAGGAGTTTTTATTATATGAAAAAGCTGAACAATCTTATACAATAAAAGCTACAAAAGCGAAATCGTTAGGGACTCATACAAAATTCCAATTTAGCAGGTATATATTACATAGCATTCTTATCACAGGGCCAATGAAATCTTTACTTTTAAAGCAGAATTTCGCTATAAACAGGTTCCTTTTATATAGACTTTACTGAAAAAAGTACAGTAAAACTTGTAAACACAATATTTAATATTACAATACAATTTACACTTTTGTGAAATAATCTTATCTTTTGCTACCTATTTATATGATACGCTAAGGTGACGATACCGAGTCGCGCTTATCCTCGGAAAAAACATATCGCGGCCATCATTCCGATGCCATAAATAAGGCAATTGTTCGACTTATGGAAATAATCTACGTTGTATCACATCTATTCTTCTTCATTTTCTCTAAAATCTTCAAAAACTAAGCAATTATAATGTTTTAAGTTCTAAATTAAAAATAACTGGCTAACAACAACAGATTACCGATATAAACAAACGAACATTTCAGAAATTGTGATTAATTTTACAAATGTAAACAATGTGTAGCGAGTCATTCATTTTGAAAATTCATTGATAAAAATTTAAAAACTTTCGCGCATTGAATATTTTAACTCCTGTAGTACTAATAAGCCTTTGACGTCATTCGCCTATGAACCAATGAAAAGAGTTTTTAATTTAAAAGAAAAGTCTTAGAAAACTCAACTCTAATTTCGGTACTTTTATGTTATCTTGGGGAAAGTCTCGTTAATGACAGTTTTTCTTTTTTCGCCAATAGTGTTGTTTTTTTTTTTTTTTTTTACGTGTGTGCGATTTATAAACAATGCTTTGAAGTTTAAATAAAATGCTATGGTATTTATTATTATTATGTATTTTAAAAGAAATGAGTGAAAGGCATGTATTTTAACTGCATGCAATATATGTATTTTGAATGTTTGTATTTTAAATAAAAGTAATGCTTTTTAAATGAAATGGGTTAAAGGTTTATATTTTAAATGAAATTAATGCAGTATGAATGATGTTAACGGGAATAATATTTGGCGATTTATCACATCGCCAAGCTAGCCTAAATGTACTGTGTTTTCTGAGTATTAATGTAATAAAGTTTGTTTCAGGTTTGTACGTTTAATTTATTTTGGAAAATTGATTTGATGAATCATTAATCCATTTTCCTTATTTTGCAAATTTAATTACTTCTCAACATTACATAATTAAAAATTTTGTTGAATAGGCAGAGTGTACTTTCAAATATAAAATGTTTGAAAACTGTATTTCAATTTACTGACTTTTAAACCAAATAGATCGATTACGGAATAATAGTATATGAATATTTTTATCAATTATTTCAAATTTTAAGGGAATAACACGATTTCTACCCACCGTCCTAATATGTGAGTTTGCACTAATATTTAAATATAATGGTAGTTTAATAACTTTTTCGACTACATTATTCATATTAAAGTATCGCTATACACACAATGTTCAGGAATGTGTTCTTAGAGTGTTGTTTATGGAGGCCAATTATCTGCACGACGGATATGGGCCGCCCTCCGTGGGGGGTCTTTTTAAGGGAACTTAAACCGTATTTACGCAAGGAAACCCAAGGTTCTAAAAAAACCACGGGAAAAAACGAACGAGTAGGCCGACGGACGTGGTTGGGTTCGAACCCAGCACCTCCCGTCTACTAGCTTTGAGAGCAGAATATCTCGGCCACTGGTAGTTTCATAAAGGTGTGTTCATAAAGCAATCTTTTTCTTTCTTCTCTTTTTACTTTTTTTGTATGTTAACTATCTTTTCGATGATTTTGAGATATAATTGAATCTGATGATTGTATGAGATAAAGGAAGAAATCTTCATTAGTCGAAATAATTAACTAATATTTAATTAACTTATTTTGATTTAGCCCTGTTTAGAAAAATTTGATAAAGTTTCCTTTGTATATATTCAAGTTAGCAAGTTAGTTTCAAATTTCAATTCTCTATACGCTAAAAAACACATTTAAATTCTAATGGGCAAAAAACGTATTTTTTTTTTTCTACTTCAATGTAAACAAATTTACAATTCCAAAGATAATCATACAAACAGAAAATTTTTCCACCAATTTAATAATCATAAAAAATAATTTTTAACTTATTTTAGTCAACAATTAATAGTATCAAATAATTAATAATGCCAGAAAAAAAATATATATTCTTTTAATATTAACTGCGGTAGATGCAACATAACGAACAAAAATAAATTAATGGATGGTCTGATGTTATTCGGCAAAATCTGTTACACATTATTTTGAAGAAAAAAAAGTTTATTTTATGACTCTTTGATGCTTCTTTAATACAGAAAACCGAAATACTTAGTTAAATAATAATAATAATAATAAATTTAACGTTTTTGCTCTAAATATTGAAATTGAATCACTGTGGGACTTTTATTCAAAGCAACTGACCCTGAATTTATTTTAGCCTTTCGTACAGGAATTATTTCTAAGTAAATGAAAAAATATCTTGATGCATTTAAAATAGATTTAATACGAAAGAAAAATCAAGAGTCAAGCATAGGTTATGAAACACCTTCAAACAACTTCAGAATGCTATAAAAAAAAAAAATTCCTCGTTTAATAAAGTGAAAGATGTTTAAGTGAATAATTTGATAAACTCATAACACGTTTGGAAATCCAATTTCAGTAATTACAGTGTAAAAAAAAAAAATCCGTCAATATACATAACTTTTTCCGTAAAATTTTACGGAATAGTTTTATTCTTCCAAGAAAACAGTACAATTTCCGTAACTGACATTTTGAGATTATAAATCCGTATAAATCCAGTTAGTTTTCCCTGAATTTTACAAAATATTATTGTATTGCTTTTAAAACAGTACAAGTTCCGCACATGATGTTTTGAAATAGTTGCCTTCTGTTTGGAAAGCAAAGTAATTAATTGGTGTATATACTTGTCGTACAGTGATATTATTTTTTTATGAAGTCCCATTATTGGCTAAATATGGCTCTTATTGAAAATATATTCAATGATTTTCCAATAATGGCTAAATAGTATGTTTCCATGAGTTTTCAAGTAAAACGATAAAAATTGTGGTGCCATCTATAATATGTATTTTTTAACTACTCGCTATATATATATATTTTTTTTTTTGGTTTATTTATTTAAGCTAACGTATTTTTACGATATTAAAAAAACTGAAATCTTATTAATATCTTTTTAAGTTTGAGATCGTTAAAAAGGAAAATATTACAGTTTATTTCTCATCAGTAATTTAAAATAATGTTTAACTTATTTATAGCAAGCAGTAAATATTAAGTTTCTGTTAGAATATTTTAAAAGGAAAAAAGTAGTAATATGATAATATATAATGTATATGATAATAAGTAAAGTAGTAATATGATATGTAGTAATGAGCAGTAATATTAAGTTTCTGTTAGAATATTTTAAAAGGAAAAAATCTATTTTTAATTTTAATAGTTCTTAATCTAATCTATTCACTTTAATAGATTCGCACATAAAAAATTTAAAACATACCTGAAATATAATAACGAAATTATTATTAAATGGACGTTTATCTAAGTTTAATAAGCAATAAAGGAAATTTATTTTTATACCGTGTAGTAATTATCTTTATTTGAGTTTACAGTAGATCATCAGACAAATAATTTGTAAAATTTGAAAAAGTACATGTTTGAAAAAAATATGTTGGTATTCTTGCAAAACTAAATGAATAAATAAATAAACAATACTAAAATAATATTAAAATTAAATTTTAAAAATCTAGCAAAAAAGAAAGTCATTACTCTTAATACATTCTTTCATAGCTGTAACATTTTAAAGAGTAAAATTTATCTTTTATAAAGCATGAAATTAAAAAGCTAAATATTCAAAATTATAGGGTAAAAAATGTATAAAATATTCAGAATTGTATACTCAATTGAAAAATACTATCTCTACGAAAATACCTCCCTTGTTTAACATGTTAGCCTTTGCCTTATAAAAGACATCTGAAATACTGTAAAAGCACTTATTTTCGCGAGGCTTTAATTTTCGCGATTTTCGCGAGCCCGTCGTAATCGCGAAAATTTAAGCCTCGCGAAATAATTTTTTTTTTCGCCTCAAATAACAATAAAAAATCAATTTTTTCACTTATTCAAAATTTGATTACAGTTACTTAAATAAGAAATAAAAGCAAAAATTTCTCGAATACTTACAACTATTTGTTGAATACTACACAACTATTTCTTGAATAAAAACAATAATACAACTAATAGAATGCAGCTCATTCACTTACAGTATATATACCAGTTTCTTTGAAGCCATTCAAAATTATCTCATGTTTGGCTGCAACGCACCGTTAAATGTGCGCAGAAGCGAAGAAGCGTAATTCGGTTTTAGTCGTAATATTCGTAGGTCCACAAATTCTTTTTCCTCTAGAAATTTAAGCCCATTAGAATACCACTCATTAAACTCATTCTTGAGCAAATGCTTGAACTCGCTGTTTACAGTTAAGTCCAAAGGCTGGAGCTCTCCTGTGCAGGAAGCGGGCACAAAAACACTTTTCGGGCGAATTTTTCGAACAAGAGGAAGTTTCTTAAAATGCCTTATGCAAAAGTGGTTCTATTTAGGTAGTTTCGGGATTTTTCAATTTTCGGTTCCGTTCATATAAAATTCGCGAAATTTACAGCGCGTGAAATTACCGATATCTTCATTTTCGCGAAAATTACGGCTCGCGAAAATAAGTGCTTTTACAGTATGTAACGATATTTTAACACGTAGTTTGTGAAGCTGTGGCGTAATCGTTAAAGGCACTAATCTGGAAGAGGACAGTACCCTGGTTCGAATCCCCTCAGGGTAAGTGTTGCTGATTTAGTGTTGTTTGAATTAAATTGTGATTTTCTGACACTTTGATGTAAACGTGTCCTTGAAAAGCGAAGTGTCAAATTCATAATTATGTAAGTTTCTCCTTGAAAAATTATTATATTTTGTCTTTGAGACTGAAACTTTTAAATGCGGAAATATGAAAAGAAAAAAAACCCCGGAAAAGTTTTGTGAAAAACGGAATTTACGGAAAAAAATTTCCGTTAAAATTCGGAAATAGTAGTGGTGTCTCGATTGCCAGTACAATTTCCGTATTTCAACAGATTTTCTTTTATTTATTTTTTTTTTTTTTACAGTGTACAGTCGGAAAAATATCCGAATTATTGTGTGCAGTGCTGTATATTAAAAACATTTCTTAAAAAATTAAAAATTTAAATTTTTATGCGGTTCTTCGGTCCTATAAGTCATATTTAGTAAAAATATCTATTACACTAAGAAGCAAAAAAAAAAAATAAAAAAAAAAAATCCATTCTTCTACGATTAAAACTGACCGAGTGATTGATAGCTGTTTAAAGCTGGAGGATTTTTTTTTTTTTTTTTGCTGCAAAATATGGTTTTATTCACAAATTTACTAGAAATATAAATAATCATCAAATATAAAACATAATAGTTGAGAGTAAAATTAATATTAAAATATAAATTTGAAATCTACAGGGTGTCCCAAAAGTCTCCGTACAACTTCAAAAGTTTATTACAAAAAGGCCTACAGCAAAAATAATTACAACAGTACATAGAGTAACTAAAAAAGTTTTTTTTCTACTACTCTGGTATACTTCTACATGAGATCCTTTCGTTTCACGCGACGTTTCCATGCGATGAAGCCTTTCAACTGCAAATTCGAAACGTTTCGCATAATCATCTGTTTGTAACGTCTGCAAAGCATTCGTGACTGGTATGAGAAATTCATGACAACGGGAAGTGTGAATTATAAAAAAAGAAGTCGTAGCCCTAGCACTAGTGAAGAAAGTGTGGAACGAGTACGTGAAACGTTTTCTAGGAGCCCTATAAAATCAATTCCAAAAGCATCGCAAGAGCTTATGCCAAAAAGCACAATACACAGAGTGCTTCATAAACGATTACAACTTTCAGCCTACAAAATTCAGATTGGGCAGGCGTTACAAACAGATGATTATGCAAAACGCTTCGAATTTGCAGTTGAAATGCTTCATCGCATGGAAACGTCACGTGCAACGAAAGGATCTCATGAGAAGTATACTAAGGTAGTAGAAAAAAAAAAAACTTTTTGAGTTACTCTATGTACTGTTGTAATTATTTTTGCTGTAGGCCTATTATTTTTTTGTAATAAATTTTTGAAGTTGTACGGAGACTTTTGGGACAGCCTGTATTTTCACTCTGACATATTAAAGAAAAATTATACATCTTGTACTAAAAATATAAGTTAAAAAGGAACAGAATTTTTGTTAAATGAAATGGTGAAAACCAACAGTCGTAACTCTTTACAAAATTCTTTACAATATTTTAAAACGTTATTAGATTATTTAATCTAAAACTCAATAAAAATTAAAGTTATCTTAAAACTTGCTCTAAGTAACTCCCTTCGGCTACGATGCAGAAATGTGCACGCGAAATTTAAATCCTCCTAATACTTAAGAACTTTGTGTACGATCTCTCGGAACACGGTCCATCTCATCTGTGTTCAGATGTGGAAAATTGGTCTAAGTCATGCAAATTCAAGGTTTCATAACTCGGTCAATTTTAGATGAATGGTACTTTTTTTTTGTCTTACGTGTTAGTGAAATAGAAAATTTTTACTAAATATCACTTTATAGGACCGGGAGACCGTATAAAAATTTTAATTTCGTAACTTTTTTTTTTGACCAAAATGATTTTAAAAATAATTTGTTACCTCATTTAAAACATTTTAGTAATTGAAACTATTTGTCTATGAATAACGGTTTAGAAATTAGCTGTTGGACACCGTTGAGAGTGGACGCCCTGTATAGTAAGGCGTCTTGTAGTGCACCTCAGTAATGTATATCAATTTCAATATGTTGAAATACCGTAACTTCATAATTTAAATACACTACAAACTATTTTTGCCAATAGACTACATTGTAACGGAATTCTTTTGAGTTTCCCTGTACGCGAATTGTAAGTGCTACACAGTCCATTTTCAATACCGAACATACTATTGGGAAATTCAATAGCATATAACAATTACATAGCAACACGAGTATATTTACACTAGTTAGAGCGCGGCCAGACAAGCAGAATTCAAAAACAGAACTAAAAACTTTGATGTTTTAAAAATATTACATTTATTACAAAAATTACAAGCAGACCCTGATGCTTACAGTTGAGATGAGATGGGCTGAGCTAGAGTTCGGGTCCGAAACGGGCTCGGAGTGAATTTTTATACCAATCATCGGGTTCGGTCTCGAATTGAAAATTTTATTTATTCACAAATTGAAAACACAACTTGGAAATTGCACATCAAACGTGGCAAATGGGGTGGCGTTTGTACTATAATTAGTTTTAGAAATATTTTTTGCACCGCATAGTGTACTGAATGTATATTTTAGTGCACTTCATCAGTGCATATCAATTTCATTCTGTTTGAAAGGTTGTAACATCATTCAAATGCATTTGCAATAATTTTCCCCATTGGCCATAATGTAACGGAAAACTTATGACTGTACCTGTCATTAAACTATACATCCGATTTTCATAAAATTTGAAATAAATCGACAAAATTGTGCAACAATTATATATTTAAAATTTCAAACCATTCGGCTGGGTAGTTTTTGCTCTGTTATATGTAGACAGACGGACGGGCTGAACGACGACTATAGGTGCTACGTATTTATATAATTACGAACGCACCAAAAAAAAAAAGGTGGGGGGGACCTAGCTATTTGAGAAACAAGAACGTACTCTAAGTTTCGGTGCTTTAGAATTACTTAAAAATCCGTTTGAATGGGAATTGATTTGTTGTTGATGGGATATTAGGAAAAAAAGTCCGATTCTGAAGCCTTTACATGGTCAGTGTTTGTAACAAGAAGTCGTGGATTGTCCCTTGTCTAATATCGCTTTTTGTTTGAAATCTTTTTCTAGAATTACTGCAAAACAAAACTCATATCTTAAAAAAATAAAAGTTATGACTTTTGCAGATTTCAAGCAAAGAGTGAAAAAATACGCACTGTAACAGTATTCGAACATAAATCTATTAATTTATTATTATTATGTTTCTTTGAACCTCCTCTATTGTAGATATGTAACAACTTTTCATCTTTCATGAATTTAACATTTTTGTTGAATATATCTGCGTGATTTTTCTTGACTTAATTATTTGTAACAATCAATTTGCCACTTGCTTAAATAGAAAATGATTCGAATGAATTTGCTTCTATTTTCAGTTTCCCTACAAATCTTTTGATTGAGCGTTTGGCATACTTTAGGAGACGTTCTGCTTAACATCAAAGATTGATAGGAGTACTATTTTAAAAGGAAAGAATTTTATTTATCTGGTTGCAAAAACCAAGTGATAGTGACAACGCTAATTATTTTTATTATAGTCATGAACGTTTAAGTTATGTGCCTACCCCTCAAAATCGCCGTTTTGAGAAAAATTTCGTTTTTGTTTTTTTATTTTAAATTAAAGTTCAAACATTTAGGATTCCAAAAATGCCTTATTTTTAAGTTCAGCGACACTTAGAAGCAAAGTTATAGCCCAAAATAAACCTTTATACATAAGTTTTTATGTGTATATTAAAATTCTAACTTGCGTTTTTCATTGTTTACGTTTACAAGAAACCTCATTTCTTAAAAAGTTTTCAAGATATTGGAATAAAATTTGGTCACAAATTTCTACTCATCTATTGGTATATTATAAAGCAAAATACAGGTTTTAAGTATGTATATATTAATTTAAGAGTTGTTTTTATTGAAAAATACACATTAAAAAAAAAAAAATCATGTTTTGTATACAAAATTTGGTATATGTTAGTAAATTTAAGAGGTATTGCAAATCTTTTGCTTCATAACACAGATAAGTGGTTTGCTAATATAGTGTTGAAAAAAAAAAAGTGTAACATATTGAATAGATTTTGTTATTGAAGGTTTGGCAGAAACGCAATTCTTTGCTAAAATTTGACTAAATATTGCCTAAATTTGAAAAGTTAATTAAAATTCCATTAAAAATTTATATGAACTCCTAGTTTATCACCTGTTTTAAATAAAAACGCATGTGCTTCATAAAAATTCCATATTAAAAAAAAAAAAAAAAAAAAAAAAAGTGCCCCCGAAGGTAGGCACATACCTTAAGATAAACTAAGGTTAGTCGTTTGAATTTTGCTCCATTTTGTACCAAGAAAACTGAAAGGGCAGTACTGGGTCAATCTAACTTGAATCAGGTTTTCATAATAAATATCTTTCATATTAAATTTGGTGTTATTAGTTATTACACCACATAAATGTCGAAATATAACTATTATGCACATCGTGAAAAGCACAAAGGTGTATGTTATGCGACTTACTTTAACCCTTTACGTACTGAATTATGAATTCAGGAAAATTTATCTTCTATAGCATTTTTCGTGAATTTTTTTAACTAAATTAGGAGATTTACATAATTATTTAATAAATTTTAGAAGAATTTTAGAACAGTCGTTCCCAACGTGGGGCGTAGGCCCCAAAAGGGGCGCGATACGACTTTCCAAGGGGGCAATTTTAGATTTCTTATTAATTTTTTTTTTCTAATGAAAGTAGTGTTATAGTCTAAAAATATAAATATTAGATAGAAAAAAAAAATAACTAAATAAAAATTTGTTTTGGAAACGTTCCCATTTAAAAGTTCAAACTACACTGACACCGGGATAATGATGTGAATTTTCTATAGATATTTTGACACCTTTTATATATTGAAAAATCATTTGAATTTTTCTGGTAATAGTATTGTAATAGTTAATCTTAGTGTTAGTAATCTTGTAATATTATTTTAGTAAAACACATCTTTTTTTTTTATTTATTTATTAAAGCCTTGTATATCTATTCATAGTGCAATATGCCCTATGAAGGAACTTTTACATATGGAATTTTGTAAAGAGTATATCTAAAATTGAATGTTTGGACATATTTAATCTAAAAAATGTTTTGAATTATCTAAATGAGGTACTACTTTTATGAAATTAGAAAATCTCCGTGCGCATCACGGAAGGAAATGGGTAGAAAGTGAACTTCTTATGACTCTGCTGCAGACCACATACACAATATATAAACATACTTAATGACATTATGCATTCTAAAATTTAAAGTCGGAGAAAACACGGTGGTCAAATAATAATGGAAAAAAGAAAGCCCGCTATCAAAGAAGTATGTTATGAGGGGAAAGAAAATTAGTTACTTAAAATGTATAAAAGCGCGAATCCGAAAATGTTACTTGTGAATTAAGTTATCCATACAATCTCAATGATAAACAAATATCATTTTTTCTTAATGAAGTACTAAAATCCATTATAAAACGTATCAGTTCCATCAGATGTAATTACAAAATGCGAGAGATTTCAAGAAATTTTACGAAGAGAAAAATGTAGACTAATTATCACTTTTAAATTTGAGGAAAGTTTCCAAAAAACAATAAAACTTTAGTAGATGTAAACGCGAAGATTCATGGCCTCACTGCATTCATAGAGTTATGTTAAAAACATACTTGTAATAAAAGAATATGATTTTGATAAATTAAATAATATGAAATCTTTTATCAGAATTAATGATATTTTCGGATTCTTCCGGGAAGATAGAAGCTTATATAATAAGATTTATTTTATATAGAAGGGAGGGGGGGAGGGACCATGATTTTAGAGATACTTTGGTGGGGCGCAGGCAAAAAAAGTTTGGGAACTACTGTTTTAGAAGGATTGAAGGATTTAGAAGGATTCATTAAATTTGAATTTATAGGGAATTTGTGCACAATTTATAACCCCACTCAAACCTTCTATTTTAAATATTTTTCTTAGTGTTTTGTAGAATTAGGAAATGTACAAATATAATGTTATTACAATAGAAGTATAGAAATATTTCCGAATTGAAAATCCCCCCCCCCTCCCCAACGCCAAGAAAGCTGAAAAGTTACAAAGGCAAAAGAAATCATCATTTTAAAAATATTTGTGTAACCAATAATGCTTTTGGAACAAGTAATGCATCTATAACTCATTCTAAACTGTTTTACTACTAATCGTTGTATTAAATGAATTTTATAACAAGTAATTTTAATGGTATTTATAAGTACCGTCAATAGATAAAGGATTAAAATATAATCGGAACCCATTTATATAAAATTCTAAGATTGAAAATCTACAGAATTATATAAAGCTCATGTAATTCTGCGGATTAGTTCTTGAGTTATAACACCATTAAAACACAGAGATATAAAGACACCTACCAAAAAATAGTCAAATCGTAATCAGGATACCCCGAAACATCTAAATTTAAAAATCTGAAATCCGGAAGAAAAAAAAAATTACAAATCCAATATTTTCTTTTTATGAACACAGAAAAAAGTAAAAGAAAAAAAATGCAATTTAACAAATTACAACGACCATTTGGAAAATGATTTTTTCAAAGACTAAAATTTAAGACATAAAAAATCGCACGGAGTTGATCATACATTACGTACGCCATGGGTTACATTTTTCGGTACTGTAAATTTTTAAACTTCTACGGAGCTGGTCATACATTACGTACGCCATGGATTAAACATCAATATTCCTGGACCAATTTTAAATGAAATTTTATTCTTAAATTTCTAAACATCCCACACAATATTACTTTTTACACCGTCGTATAGAGAAAAAAAAATGTGCTTTTAAATGCAATTTGTTTGAAAGCTGTATCTCAATTTGTTTCTGAGTTAATTATTTTTTTTGTAGTTTTTATTACTTTTTTGTCATAGTGGCAACAGAAGTATCCATCTCTGTTGAAAGTAAAGAGAAAATACAGATTACTGTATAGACCAATCAGAAAACGAATAAAATGCGGGATTCAAATAATAAAACACTTCAGATATGTTTTTGATTTCCTACCCTGACCGAGGACAATAGCCATTTTTCCAAATGGTTAATAAATTTATAATGGATTTTTTTTTTTTTTTTTTTTTTACATTGAATTTTATCTTTTTGAAACTGATTAGGCTTTTATTGAAATTGTTATCGATTGTTGTATAACTCCACGCGTACTCTTCAGAAAGTCGCATAAATACGCACAGAAGTCACGGTGCCAATTCTTCTATATATCAACAGTGCAACAAACTTTTTAAGTCACGGAGTGTGACGTCACCTATAGCAGACAATTGACCTTCACTATAATAACAATAATAATCCATCAACTGTCAAATGATAAAATCAGAATAGCGTGATTTAATAAAGTCTTATCTTAATAAGGGAAAGGAGTGTTCCTTCCGACTAAGGACTGGACTAACGTAATACGAAAAGTTTCGATCTTATCAATTTTTAGGTATAATAACACTATATCTTCTTGTATTTCTTCTTTGGAAATATACATCCGAAAAGTTCGCATCCTATGCGCTGCGGAGAATTTTAAATTTTATATCGCCAAAATTTTTAGATTAAACTTTCGACAAGTGAAATTCAGGGTTGCCAAAGGCGACTATTTTTATATTAAAGTCGTACCATTAATAAATAAATACTTAATATTCAGTGGCGCCAACTTATATGGGTCCATGGGGCGCAAGCCCACCCAAAAATTTGATATCTCCACCCACCAAATTTCACAATTTCAATTGATTTAATTAATAATTTATTTTTTTAATTATTTAATCGCTGAAATGAAATTTCACATTACATTGCATGCTGCCATAAAACCTTCTAAAAATTCAACTTTTTAAAAATTCTATTTAAACTATTTTAATAATGATTTATAAACTGAATATGTATTCTCTATACTGCTCAACTTTGTGTATCTATACTAATAAAAGAAAGTTTCGCTTCGCTCTATCTGTCTCTCTGTGTGTGTGTCTGTGATGGTTAGTGAAATCGATCGCATGTACAAGTCTAAAATTTGGGTGAGGACAGTTCAAAGCAGATTCTGATGCACCTAGCACCTGATGCTCAGATTTTAAATTTTTTTATAATTAGCCGAGATATTAATTAAAACTCATTAAACGGTTCAATTAACAAAACCTTTTTTTCCAAAACCGCCAACTGAATATAGTTGAACTCTTCGAGGAGGCTCGCGCAACGGTCCAATCAAAACGTTCCGTAGTCGGAACCTCGAATCGAGGCTAAACTTACGACAATAAAAATTATGACAGTTTTTACTAATTGGCTAAATTTAAGAAAACTAAATCACGATATTGATTTGAAAATTTCAGAGCAAACGTAGATTTTTTTTTTTTTTTTTTTTTTTTAACATTCGAATATAAATTTTTTTAAATATCGGTTGGCCATTTTTCTTAAGTTTTGGAGAAAACTGACTGCGACAGTACGAAAATTCGGAGAAAAATAACTAAATTAAAAAGAAATCCAATTCAGCAGATAAGTCGACACCCCTATCTCATTTGGAAAGGAAAGGAAATTAATTATTAAACGTTGCCAAATGCTAAAACCATATTTTAAAAAGGATTTTATCAACTTAATCGAAGATTATTAGTGTGTTCTGTGGCAAGAGTCCCTTGATATGAGTTAAGACTTTGCCCATAAGGGTTTCTCTTCCTTTATTTACATTTAAAAGTATGTTTTCCCAAATATAGATTTCAGTTACCACCATTTTCGAATAATAACGGCGCATTCTTTCTCGTGTATTATGTGTCCGATTTCAAAGGCGATTCATTCAACTTAGCTTATGATTCTCTTACAGTATTTAGTTCTACCTTCCACCACCAAGGGGCGCATTCTTATCTCGGGTTGTATGAGCCCGATTTCAAAGGGGTTTAGTTCATTCAACTTTATTTTCCATTTTCTTACAGTCTATTGTCCCACCCTTCACTGCCAAGGAGGGAAGGGCATTCCTAATTCCTATCTCAGGTTCTGTTTGCCCGATTTCAACAGGGTTTGGCTCAATCAAATTGGTTTTCGATATGTCTTTGCCGGAAAATGGTAGTTGATCTTCTGAGCCCTCCGTAAAGTAACTCCGGCTCGGGAAACCTCGTGTAAGTTCGTGGGCCCGACTCCTTTATAGGTGTTCGGTTCCTGCGGGCTGTCGGGGTGTACCGGGTCGGGAACCAAGAGAAGGGACCATTTGGCTCTTCTGGCTAGGTGGTGAGGATTATCGTATTCGATCAATTCATCTTCTGTTGGGAATAACCGGCGTGACGTGCGCTAGGCAGTGCGTCGGTTTGACCGGAGCTTCTGTGAGGGCTGCCTTGACGGGGCATGCCTGGCGGCGACCTTCGGGACGCGTCACGGAGTTTGTCTCTCGGGTAGTTCCGAGCAGGGGCAAATGGGCTTGTGAGAGCCTGGGACCGGGACGTGGGACCCCCCGTGTTAACAGTTTTTTAGTTGTACCTTTTACCATCAGGGGGTGGCATTCTTATATCGGTTTTTACGGGTCCTATTTCAACGGATTTTTTTTCCTTTCAACTCAGCTTATGATCCTCTTCAGATTTCCCAGTGCATGGGCAGCAAGCCGGCTATATGGTACCATAGGCAGAACGGATCTGTGCTCTGGAGGTTCGTTTGGAAATTGGTTTGTTTGAAACACACTGTGTAGCACGCCCAGTGTACGCTACCGAAGGCTATCCCAGAGGTTCATTTTGAATGAGATAAGTTTGAATTAAGATTTTATCAGTTAAAGATGCGTGCGTAGGACGTCCGGTCTACGCTGCCGAGGTTCATAATGACAGATTCGTTTTTTTTTAAATTTTGATATGAATCGAGGTTTTAATCATTCGCAGTTTGAAAAAATCGATGGGTCCGAACAACGCCGGGTGGGACAGGTAGTAAAAAAATTATACCTGAAATCTGCTAATACAATTTTTACATCCTCTTTGTATATTTCCTAATTTACAGTCTTATTTCTAACCTCAATAAGTTAAGTCTGACTGAAAGTTACAGAAATATCAACTTTCGCTACATCCAACTTACATATTACATACAAAAATAGATAATTTAATGGGTTATCTCAGGGTTTTTATATGATGTCATTCGTAATTTTCCTTCAGGTTTTTCTTTCTGTTTCTGTCCTTGGACTAACGTCCGCGCTTGACCTTCATAATAAGTAGAGAGTGAAAGTGATGGTCAAAAAATATTTTCTTCTTTGGCATCATCCAACGTTTTCCTGCTTTCCCCTGTTTCTCTCTCACACACACAACGAATTTAATTATAAATATTATTACTCCACACGTGACTCAAGGGCGAAACTTGCAGATTTGGTTGAAAGGAGATAATGTGTCTAAAGAAAGGAACACGTTATCCAATCGCTCAAAGTTATAAAGCAAAATGTAACTATTTTATTCAATGAAATAATATATAAGTATAAATCTGTAATTAAAAGTCCGATCTATACTAATATTATAAAGAAATAAAGTTTATTTGTGTGTTTGTAGGGGTTAATCTCTGGAACTACCGAACGGATTTCAAAAGTAATGGTGGGAAAATGATGATGACAGTCCCTGTTCCAGCATAGGCTATGTTTTATGTCGGTGCCACTACTCCCACAGGAGTGCAGGAGCAAAAAAATTCTAAAATTGAGATTTTCGTGATACTGAAGGGCCTAAAAACTTGAAATTTGGAATGGTAGTTACTTACAAGGTGCAAATGCACACTAACAACAGTTTATAAAAAATGCGAAATTTAAAAAGAGGTAAAATGCGCAAAAGTGATTCTGAAATCATTCTAAATTAAGATTTCTTTGGAATTGGTAAGACAGAAAACTGAAATTTGGTATGGTTGATACTTATAAGATGTAAATACTCTCTAAGAACAGTTTCTAAAGAGTTTCAAATTTAAAAAGGTGAAATGGACGAAAAGCATTCCAAAAATTTTCTAAATTTCGATTTTTTTGGAATTGTTAAAGATATAAATTTGAAATTTTGTATGTTAGTTACTTATATGATGTGCTCTAAAAACAGTTGAAAAAAAATCGAAATTTAAAAAGATGAAATAAGCGAAAAGCGTTCTAAAAATCTTCTAAATTACGATTTCTATTGAATTCTTAAAGATAGAAACTTAAAATTTGGCGTGATAGATACTTATAAGATGTGTTCTCTCCAAGAACAGTTTCTGTAAGATTCGAAATTTAAAAAGGCGTAAAATGAGCCAAAAGCCTTTTAAAAACTTTCTAAATTGGGTAATTCCATGGTAACTTACGTTACATTTAGAACAGTTTACTGCAGTAATTTTAATAATATAACTCCAAAAAATATTCGAATGTGAAGTTCACATGATTTGTTAACTAAACCTATCCAAAAAGGTCAATTTGGATGAAAATTACCCAAAATATGCGAATGAAAATTATATTTTGTATGGTAACTTACGTTCCTTTTTTCAGTAATGTCGGTTACCATAATAAATATAACTGCCAGAGTTCAAGAAATAACACTAAAATTAGGTAATTTTCATCTAAATTGAGCTTTGAATAAGTTTAATTAACAAATTATATAAACTTTACATTTTGAATAATTTTTTGTTGTTATATTACTGAAATTGCTGAAGTAAATTGTTCTAAATTTAACGTAAGTTACCATGGAATGACCCAATTACGATTTCTATGGAATCTCAGGAAATACCAAACCGATTTCATAATTTATGTTGGCAAATTCATGCAGTCAGGGAGAAGGGTGCAGAAGCGTTAACCGTTCTAAATTTGCGATTTGTGCGATAGTGAAAGTGTAGAAACTTATTTGGCATGGTAGTTACTTATAATGTATGAATGCTCTCTAACAGTTTCTGAAAAAATCTAAATTTAAAAGAGTGAAATGCGCGGAAAGTGTAACAACTTTAACAATTAAATAGGAATCAAAATTTAGAAAGATAAGTTTGAAATTTGGTATGGTAGTTACTTTTAAGATGTTAATGCTCTCTAAGAACAGCGAAAAAAAAATAGAAATTTAAAAGGGTGAAATGAGCAAAAAGCGTTCTAAAAATGTTATAAATTACCTATTTTATTGAATTGTTAAAGATAGAAACTTAAATTTTTGCATGACAGATAATTATTAGATCAAATTCTCTCTAATAACACTTCCGAACGAAATTTAAAAGGATAAAATGAGCGAAAAACTTTCTAAATTACGATTTCTGTGGAATCTTAGGAAATAACAAACCGATTTCAAAAGTACTGTTAGAAATTGATGGTGATAGTCCCTTCTCTAAGTAAGTAAGTAAGCACCCACCCTGGGAACCCGCTTTTGGCTTATGGTTAGGTGTAACCCCCAAGCCCAGGGCAGATAAATTGTTGGCGCCACTACCACCAGGGGTGCGTAGACCCGTTAGACTAGATAACTCAGTCACCCTAAAGTCACGCCACTAAAAAAAGCACGTGTCTCTGTTTTTCGGGAATGCTCAGAGTACTATAGCATCTAAAAATTATTTCACTGATCATACTACAGAAGAGTCCAGATTATCCGAGTCCCGCTTAACCGAGTTTCCGCTTTAAACGAGCTATTTTCTTCTAATGCACTGATGGATTCCATTATTATGTAACAGCCATTATAAATGAAGTGCTAGGTGAAGATGAAAGAGCAGTCGTAAAAGTTAGAATTCTGATTGGCTGATCAGAATGAAGTAAATAGTCAATATATATATTTTTTTTTATGGAACTTTTTTTTTTTGCAAATTCAAATTTGCATGTTCTTAATTATAATTTGAAGAACATTTCAATTTTTTTAAATAAAAAAATTATGATATGGCTCGAGTTACGTGGGTGGATGTCCCTAGCGTGCGCGTCGTGCACTTTCAAAAGGGCGGGATCCTGAAGTCGTCTGCGATCAATTTTCGTTAAGGATTATGAAAGTAGATAATATTGTCTGGAAGATTCAAGCAACTTTAAATTAAAAAGTTTAAAATGAACAAAGTGGCAGCCATTTGAAAAAAAAGGTCTATTTCGGACACATTGTTTTGCACTTTCGCGTGCCTCTAAATGTTTATTTTTTATAGAAATGGCTGCAAGTGGTCCAAGCTCCAATAAATTATATTATCTTTTATTTAAAAAAAAATAGCAAGATCGATTTAATAGTTTTTACGTTCTTATCCAGCACAGTTTGAAAAAAGTCAATTTGCATAAAATGCGTTTATAACCCTTTAAGACCGTGGTTAGGCATTAATTAAAATTCTCTGGGTTATCTATTCCGTAAATACAGGAATCGAGTATTTGTGCTGGTTAAAAGAAACTATATTATATGAATTTTGTCAGCAGATAGTGAATTATTAGTTACAAATTTCAGTTATATCATTGTTTAAAAAACTCAAAAAGCAGTCCGGTCTTAAAGGGATAATTGCTCGAAAACGGTTTATAACTACGGAATGACTTCGAATTTGGCTGAATCATTTTACAGGGATAATCTACAGACTATAGGGAATAGAAAAAAAAAAATCTATTAATTTCAACAGTAAAAAAGCAAAATGCTCCCTTGAGTAAATAAAATTATTTGTACTTATAATTTTGCCGTTTCTAAATATACATACAGATGAATACACGTCAAAGACCCTGACCGTCAGCTGAGAAAAATATCCGATTAAAAAAAAGCAAGAAGAAGACATAGGTGGGGCGCGCAGCCTTCGGAAATCATCAGGTATGACCTTCAGAAGATGAAGTGAAAGTGATAAAGGATGCATTTCTCTCAAACATCCCTTTCCCTCCATCCTTCGTACTATCTTCCCCCTCTCCACGTTTGCGTAACGGAGGATTCTTCAGTTGATTTTCAAGGTTACAGATGTTGGCTCATTAGTAAAATCTCAAAACAGCATTAAAAAGAGGTATATAAGCAAAATTTTAAGAGAATATTTGATTACACACTTCAAGAATATTTGCATGCGAAACATGTTTCGGGATTGGCTGTTCCGTAATACTTTATTTTTAAATTTTTCCTCTATGAAACAGAGAACAGAACATACGACATAATTCAAAAGCACAAGTTCTTTAAAGTAAAATAATAGTCATTTAAAAACAAAGTTTCCTTATTATTTTCCTCCCAAATTATATGCATAACATGATATAATGAACTACGAAACATGCTGAACAATTGCTAACTTAGCAGTTTTTTTCCTGATATGTTTACATCTGTTTATTAATGTTATTTATCTATTGTTATTTCAAAGACCTTTTACTTTGAATACCCTATTTTGAAAGATATTTTTTTTTTTAGTTCTTGTATTTTAAATTATTTTTCATGTGTTGCATTTTTATCCAAAGTGGTTTATTTTCTACAAAGTTAAAGTTTTACGTATAAATTATCGCTTTTAAAGTAACCAGGCAATCTAATCCGACCAGGGTTAAAGGAGCTCCATATAATGTCTGGGTACAGAATAGAAGAAAATAGTTTTAATTGAAGACTGATACAGTTTTTACATTTAGTATATTTTCTAAGACTGACCACCAACGACATAAAAAAAAAGCATTTTTAGTATGAGCCGGAGCGGTCAATTGCGAAGCATTTTATTATCCATAGCATTAGTTATTATTCTAATTATTTTAGTTTTAAGACCATAGTTTGATTTAAATAGCTGCTAAATTAGTTTCATTTATTTATTTGTAAAATTTTAATTTCGTTTGGCAATAGACGCTTTCAGTGTGACGTCAGTCATTACGTTTTGGTTGGAAACTGACCCCCCAAACAAACGGTTGCTATGCGCCATTTCTTTTTAAATATAAATCGTAGAAAATGTTACTACTACATACACATAGTTAAGTTATAACACACTTAGTTAGATGTGAGATATAGATATACGATATAGCTATAATATACAAACAAAATGGAAAATACAACATAGCAACCCATTTGTTTGGAGTCTGTTTCCAACCAAAACGTTAGGACTGACGTCACGACGGAAATAGTCTATTTAGTTATGGAATATTCCACAGAAACAAAAGCTGAATTATAAACATTGTTTTCAGAGTAAAAAGCTTAACCTTCTTTAATTAGGTTGCACGCAAATAATAAAAAGCGCTTAAAATATATATGTCAGTTGAGATACAGTTTTCAAACAAATTGCATTTAAAAGTAAAAGAAGAACGAAAAAACATGCGTACGGCATAGATTATGAAACACTTTCCAACACATTGAGAATACTATAACAAAACTTCACAACTAAGTTGAAAGATGTCTAAACGAACAATTTGGAAAACACATAATGCATTTGAAAACCCAATTTCTGCTATTACCATGAATAGCCTAGAAAATAAACAAATTTTTTGTTCAGCCCTGTATACGATTAATTGATATGCATGTCTATTACATAGTATGCTGAAAGTTAGTTCATTTAAACGCATAGCACAGATGAAAATTTCCATTCAGCAATTTTCGCTAATAAACGGATGTTGTTGAAAACGTTTGTGCAACCCTGTATAGGATCTACATAATGTATACACAGCAAATAACATTTAAATAAATCTGCATGAAAAACCCATTTATCTGAATTAAGGGGGTGGACTAACCCCCTTCCCCGCCACCCTTTATCCTTAACCAATGAACCCCAAAATTAATCAGGGAAGCTCCTTAACATAATAAACCGGTATACCAAATTCGGAGCAAATCTAATAATTCTGCATGAAAAACACATTTAACTGAATTAAGAGGGGTGGACTAACCCCCTTTCCCCCCCTTTATCCTTAACCAATGAACCCCCAAAACTAATCAGGGAAGTTCCTTAGCAGAATAAACCGGTATACCAAATTCGGAGCAAATCGAATCATTCTGGATGAAAAACTCATTTATCTGAATTAAGGGGGGTAGACTAACCCCCCTTTTCCCCTTTATCCTTAAACAATGAACTCCCAAAACTAATCAGGGGAGCGCCTTATCACAATGAACCTAGAAAAAATTTTTGAAGCAAATCTGATGTTTCTATCAAGAGTTATCGCGTTACGTACCTACATACATACACACATACATACATACAGAACGGGCGGGCACATTAGCTCTCAGGCTTTGATAGCCTATGAGCTAAAAATAATTAAATTTACAAACGCATACCGCAACTGAAAACGCACTTCCAGCAATTATTGTTCGTAGCCTTTAATAGTTCAATAATTGTCCATTTTCTTCTGAAGCCAAATTATATTGGGTGTCCCTGTAAATGAACGATAAATTCCATGTTGTATAGTAAGAACCTTGTAGTACACTTCAGTGATAAATATCAATTTCAATATGCTTAAAACAGTGTAATATCATTCAAATGCACGGCAAACGATTTTTCCCCATAGACCGTAATGTGACGAAATTCTTGTGAGTGCCCCTGTAAATGAACCGTAAACGCTACACACTTCATTTTCAATACCGAACATGCCATAATGATACCCAATAAGATATATCCATTTCAGGGCAATCGGACTATATTTACGTGAGTTAGAGCACGCACAGGTGGACAAACAGACAGGCGGACAGACAAACCGAATCCATAAACACTTTTCAACTATATTGGACTATGAGGCATTGATAAAAAAATATTTGATGGCCCAAAAATTGAAATTGCGAGAAATTAGAAGTAAAAAATAAATTATACAATAAAACGAAATTTACTGGTTAGGTCGTTTTATAATATAGGTCAAGGTTGGCGAACCTTTTTATAGTCGTGTGCCAGTTTTTTTTTCAAAAAATATTTTACATGACCTTGACGTGCCAACAAATAGTGGATTCAAAAATGATGAATAAAAATCACTTAAGATTTTTTTTTTAAAAATGGGTACCATACAGGTGAGGTATACACTATATTAATCATAAAAACAATTAAATTTTAGAAACTATTAAAAAAAATTGTGATTGCGTTGCTGCATCTTAGAAGAAAAATAATATCAGGTTTGTACTCTGTTAATTTCCACGGAAATTAAACTGAACTGGATTTATCTGACAACTGCTTTTTATTTGATTTTTTGCATTATTCATTTGAAATAATAATGACCTTGCGGAGATAGATCGATGGAAAAATTATTAAAAGTTCAAAACGCCAGTTTTTTTAAATAGCTCTGAAATTAATTTTTAAAATTGCCAAAATTTTATCACCGATACTTTTACTAATGTGGTAATTTACGGTATTTTAAAAAGCCGCAATTAAATTCCTTCAATTTTCAATTAATCGAATTTAGACAAGATCAAAACATCTAAAGTTGGTGTATTTTGTGCAATATCATCACTGCATATTGATTTAGAACCACAAGCAACACCGTGCCAAAATTCTTTCGCGTACCACTTTTGGTACGCGTGCCATAGGTTCGTTGTCCCTTATATAGGTATAAGTAAAGTTTTTAACTCTTGCTTCTTTCACGTAAAATGTGTTTTATGAGAATATTGCAAAATGATCAAAAACTGATAACGTTGTTATATAGGGGCGTGCAATAAAATAAAATAAATAAATAAAAAGTAACATGATAGATTATAATTAGATAAAAATGTTGGTAGAAAGAATCGATTAATTGTTGTTAATAATTTTAAACTGTTAAAAATATAAATCGATTTTAAGGAAACTAATCTCCCGGCCTCTTATATTTACTGCACGCATTATTAGTGTGCAGTGAAAGTAGTTTTAAAGGTAAAGAGGAAAAATACCAGATTTATTTAAAAAATTTACGTTATTTTTACATGGTTATTTTAAGAATTTACCTCTGTTTAAACTTCAAAAGAATCACTTTAGAATAAACTTTTAAATGCCTATCATTTTTAGGTGTAGATTTAAACAATTCCAGCAACAAATTGAAAGTTTATTCACTTTTATATGCAGCATATCCATAATGTATTCAAATAAAGCTTTAAAATTCATTAAAATAAATACTTTCATATTAGCCTCATGTCAGGAGTTAATAACCGAAAAAATCGCCGAATATTTTGCTACTTATAGCAGCCTTTTTGATTCCTATGATTTCAGTGGTTAAGTGCGTAGTTAGATTACATGTTTCTTAAATTTGAGTTTTATTTATATTATTTATTTATTAATGAAGTTTTAATTTCGTTATAGAATATTAGCCGGAAACAAATGCTGAACTATTTATATTGTTTCTAGTGGTAAATGATTAATCTTTCTTACTCTGACAGCATGCGATAGATTTGAAAGCAATTCATGCTTAAAAAATTTAAAAACCATAAAAATTCAGTAAATTGAGATTGTTTTCGAACAAATTGCATTTGGAAGTGCGTTTGTTTTCCAATGTGACGGTGTAAAAATTTATATTGTGCGAAGTTATAAAAAAATTGCAAAAGCGAAATTTATTGGTAAGGTGTTGCCGCCAATATGACGTCAGCATTACTTACGAACATATTTGTGATTTATAATATAGTTTCAAGTTGTTTCATACAGTAGTCCCGATTCTCCGAGTCTCGGTTAACAGAGTTTCCGCTTTAACAGAGCTATTTTCTTCTGATGGATTCCATTATTATGAAACAACCATTACAAATGATGTGTTCGGTGAAGATGAAAGAGCAGTCGTAAAAAGTTAGAACTCTGATTTTCTGGTCAGAATAGGGGGAAAAATTGCCCTTTTTTTTCTCTTTTATCTTCACCTAACACTTCATTTATAACAGCTGTTTCATAATAATGGAAGCCATCAGTCCATCAGAAGAAAATGATCCATTCTAAAGGTTTAAGTTCGAATGTAAAAAACTAATACTTTGAGCAGAAAGAAGAGGCTACACCTGCCATATTCATGACACTAACAGAATCGCATAGCTGATAATTTGTACGGTTTTGTTATTTGTAAAGTTTAATACAAATTTTCGCCCTATTTAATCGTTGACAATTGTTAGATTTCGGCGAGTGAATGAGGCAAAATTTACTGGTAAATTTTAGTGATAAGGGAAAATCTTAGTAGTAGCAGTAGTAGCTATGCAGTAGCGTAATACTGCGGCCAAAAAAACTGCAGAAAAATTGACATTCAACAAACAAAAAATTTATCGAGGGTTTTTTCAATTAAACAATTTCATGCCCCGTTTTTCTTAAAAGTAACGTAAATGTACTGTACATCAAACAAATGTTACTAGTACCATAAAAATGAATGAATTAAGTGAAATTTTATATTTCATCTCCTTAGTGGGTGACGATTTGCGTAAATACGGTTTATCCGAGTTTCTTGCTTATCAGAGGTGAGCTTGGTCCATATTAACTCTGATAATCGGGACTCTACTGTATTCCTAGCAGTTCAAGAAAACATTTCCCGCTTACGTATGCGCAAAATATTCACCGTCTCATAAAAGTACACTTTACTAGAAAATACGTATTGTAGCTTAAACAATTAATTCAAAGGAAGTCGGTGTTTGAAAACAAAGAAGTTCGCGCTAGCCATGGTTAAAATATCTTCCTTGAAAAAGATTCACGATAATTGCTGGGATTTCCCACGAGAGTAACTTCCAGTACTCGCTCAAATTACTAGTAAATGTCACAGCTGAAATCTTTTTTACAAGGATTTTAAAACTGAAGAAGAAAGGCAAAAAGTGTGCTTAAAAATTACCTGTTCAGCTTTGTTGAATATGAAGATCCCAGATAAGATTAACGTAAGTTTAATGTCGTCGAAGGTCAAATACAAAGTTAAATAAAATAATTTTATTTTTATTTTTCGAATTATTCAAATGAGAAGACATTTTGATGATTCACCATTTTTTTTTTTTCTTTACGCTTGCTTATAACTTGCTTTGTCCGTACTGTCAATGCTCACAAAATGTCTTTGTCTAGTTCGCTGAGCAAATTAACTTTAAATTTTGCAAATATAGTGCTATATGCTAGATTTTTATCGAAAATTATTTCTCATCGGTTTGCCTGTCCTTTCTCTTAGTTGTTTATTTTTGTTTAAAAAAAAAAAATGCTCAAATGATCAATGAAAAGACACTAGAGAAAAAAAAAAAAAAAACCCACCAGATTTATTACGATTTTCTTGACGGTCTTATTACATGGTTGTTTTAAGTATTTTCGTTTTGTATTAGATTTTTATGCGAAATTCTGTACTTCTCCATTTTCCCGTGCGTCGACCGCTTTTCATAACAGAAGTATCGCCAAACTACAGAATTTAACGGCGAAAATATATGATCGTGGCTTCAATTCCACTTTACGTCAGATGCGTTACACGTGTTTGTTTTGTCATCAAGTGCTTTTTAATTCGACGTTATCTGTATTTTTAATGATGTTTTACTGATTTATTAGTTATTTCGTTAATTAAAACAGCAAATACGTCCTTAAAAACGGCGACACTATGACATAAAAAGAGAAAAAAGCATTTAAAAAATGTTACGATTCATAGAAGTACAATAGATCAGTTTCAACTGAAGACCTCACAAACATTCACCAGCTGAAACGGATAATTAAGAAATATATACATAAATAAATATCCAAGATTTTTCTTTTCTGTTTTCATTAATATATTTGCAAATTTTAAAGTTAGTAATAGTTGACACTTTAGTGAGATGTTGTCTGCCTATTTTTTTTATTACTACTTCTTTTGGAGTCTGTGGTTAATTGCCATAACTGTATCATGTTAATGAATTATTCACAAAGCAGACTTCAAAATTAAGAGGAAGAGAAAGAAAAACAAAAACAAACAACAACAAAAACGGAGGGGGTGGGGTTAACAGATAGAAAATTACAATTAGGGAGTTGGCTGACAACTTCCTATGTTAGTTGACTACCTTTAATTAAGAATATAACTGAATTCTAAATTAACACAAACTCTACAGATCAAAAAGACTCCAACATACTGAAATTGCACCCCACAGGTTGTCGTTGTTAAAAACACACAAAAATTGGGAAAAGGTGTACATATGGGATATTAGGCTGAGAAATAAGACATTCTCCTTTTTTCAAAGGAGAACTATAAAAACTTTCGAATGACAAGGAAAATACAAAAGAAAAGTAATGCTGAAAAATTTATAAGGAGGAAATTAGCTATACCTTCACTGGCAATTTTACTGACAATCTGTGACATACAATATACTTATGGCCATGGGTAAATAATAGTAGTACAAACATGTGAATGTATAGGTATATATATTTGATTTAAATTTTTCAATAAAGTGTTAAAAAATTACCTTTTTCACTTTATTATTATTACTCTTCTAACTCACTTTACTTTTAATTAAAAGGTTTTTATTTTAAAAGCATTCAATATCAAGCTATAATTTCATTTGTTTAAAACACTGGAAGGTTACTTATGTAAAAATACTTAGAATTTTAATATTTTAATAGATGTAACAAATTAATATTTACTATCTGTCATAACCATGTTATTGAATGAGTATAATTAATAGAAACCAACATTTACTCTCTGTTGAATTCTTAGGCTTAAAATTTTATTTTGTTAATAGAAGACAGCATTGACTTAAAAATATTTATTGATCCCTTAGATAAAATCTTAATTTTTAGCAGACTGTTGTACAAATTTTCTTAATATACCTGGTAATTAATAAATAAGTAAATTAAGAAAAGAAAAAAAAACGTGCCTAACAGAGTAAGGCCTTTCCAAATTTCTTTTACTTATATATATAGATTCCAATTTACACAAACTTCCATTTGTTTAATGGGCGTTACAGTTTGGCAATAGTTTTCCTTGTGGAAAGTGGTCGACGGAATAATGGAAAAGTACTCGAAATTCTTATAGTTTTTTGCTTAATATTATTTGTTATTGGTTTGACTATACTTTTAATCGACTATTTTTGTAAAAAAGAGCAAAGATGATCAATGAAAACATACCAGGAATTCAAACCCCACAGATTTATTAAAATATTCTCGACCTGATTACGTTATTAATAAGTAGTTATCGTTGTTTATTAGATTTTTCTGAAAAACTTATCAATTTTTACAGAATATTATTTTATTATAGGTTCGTCGGTACGTTATCTTATCTTCGTCATTTATTTTTGTTACAAAACTCAGATAATCAATGAAAAGAGAAGTTCGACGTTTTAAGAACTTGAAATACGCTGAAAATTCACAAAATTCAAAGTATCATATAACTTAGAAAATTTTGGTTGTAAAAAAGATATTTTTATTTTCCTTAATCTCTATTGAGCATGGAATAAGTTCCCTAAATATAACTTAAAGTACCTAGCGACCGTATAAAAATTTTAATTTTTTAACTTTGGCAAAAGTTTCGACTTAAGTGGTTTTCTAGAATAACGAAGAATTTTTTAGAATAATCGCATTTGGAATATTTTCGCAATTGGAAGTATACTACTAAAATTAACAGCTTAGTAATTAGCTATTGGATGGCAATAAAAGAGGGCATCATGTGCATACGGTAATTGTTTAACTCAAGGATGCTTTTGGGAAATACAACTTTGAGAGAATGTGGTAAATTTTCATTTATATCTAACCATTTCTGCCTTATATATGTTATGTTATAAAAAGGCTATAATGCTTACTAAATTCACTCCAAATTTCTTGTCCGATTTTTTGTTCTATCGTAAAGCCTTGGTACTGTCTTTTCTCAAACTTTAGTATATTTCTCTTTTACTAAAATTGCCGACAAAAATCTCCTTTTCGATGTCAAGTGCCATAAATGTTCCCTACTTCATGTCCTAATCAAAGCTTGGATCCCGTGACCAATTCTCAAATATAACTTTTGAAGTCTAGAAATTCATAGCCACTCTACCACTCACTGAAGTAGAATCCAGTTATCCAAGATTTTTTCTCGAGCATCTGTCTAACACGAAAACCCAATAAGGATATAAATTGCAATAAAGAACTCTGTTCAAGTGTACTGGCTCTCGTAGCGAAATCGAAGACTTATCAGGCAGTCGTCTACAAACTGGAGCTGCTTTAGGAGGAACTCCTTATAATCTTAATGCAGTCTCCTCACCATTACACTATGTCCTTATTTTAAATAAATTGCTTAAGTACTAAAAGTGATAGTCAATTAATAAAATCCACAGTGAATGTTATGACATATATATTAACAACAAAAAACAAAAGAAAATTATTTTCCTTTGTAATTTGTTCTTGTCCAGCATGGGCAACCAATTGTCAATTGTGATCACTCTGCCCCTTTCTACGTAGTTATTTTACATTATTGCAGCAAAACAAATGCTTATTTTTGAGATATATATTTTTAAAAAATCTTGCTTAAAATTTTTTTAAAAGGTTAAAAAATATAAGGTCAAAAATTAAATAAGGTCACAGTTAAAAAAAAAAAAAAACTAATTTGGAAATATATTTTTTTTCCCTATCAGAATATGTAAAAATTGAAATTATACGACATTTAGAAGCGAATATATGAACGGCGAGCCGCCATCATAACATTGCCTACCATACTACTTTAAGACATTTTTAACAGCGTATTGAAATAAATCGGACTTCATCACTAATTATAAAAAAACATTCACATTTAATACTGCTATGGCATTTGATAGCTTCAAAGTTTATTTGCCTATAAATAGGAATTAGCTATTGTATATAGTATAAACGAAATAGATAAATCACAACAATAGCATCGACCTTCCAAACATTTAATATGATACCGAGCTACGTTCCATTCATCCTTTTTATCCCTCGGGAAATATCTTCATAACGTATGAAAAAAAAAAAAAAAAAAAAAAAAAAAAAGGAAAGAGATTTAACCGACAATTCTTTTGTTTCCAAACTCATTTAAATATCCCACCCTTCAAGCAGTGATTACAGTTTAGTACTTTTATGCATGCCGTTGCGAGGCTGCATAGATTTGTATAATGAAACAACGTCAGTACATAAGCAATAAGGAGAGTAATCAAAGATCTGTCCCTGAAGACAGTGTTAAGTGATGATTCACAGCTGAAAAAAAAAATGTTACTGTGCTTCATTAAATGTGCCCTATACATGGTGTCCCACGATTCCGTCCACATCTATAGTAAAACGCTAAGGGACGCAGCGGCGAAAAAATGATTATTTTTCTTTTGCCGAGGGCAACGAGCGGCTTGGGACAATGAAAATGATAAATTTTTAAACATTTCGCTAAAATTAAGTAAAATTAGCAAAACATCTATTTGAAAATTTCAGAGCATTTTTTTAAATCCAAATATCTCTTTAAAAAAAAATCCAGATAAAAAAAAATAATAATATAAAAAAAGTAATTTAACGAATTACAACGACCATTTGGAAAATGATATTTTCAAAGACTAAAATTTAAGACACAAAAAATCGCACGGAGTTGACCATACATTACGTACGCCATGAATTCAGGGGCCTCGCTAAGGGAGGGGGGGGGCAGCCTCCCCCCCCCCCCCAAAAAACGTTCGAGAATGCTGTTATACTTGGCAAATTTACAAACTTAGTTGGTGAATTTTTGTAAAACTTTAATAAAAACTATAATACATTTTCTATTTCTGATAGACTTGGCAGAAATTACAAATCTAATTAGGAGTATTATTAAACTTTTCACAAATAAGAACTATATTGCATTTTCTAATTGTAGTAACATGGGAAAATTGCAAAACTAGTTGTCAAATTCTGAAATTTGACTTGGCAATTTAAGGTTCTCTCCCCCACCAATAAAAAGTCTTCGCGATTGCCCTGCATGAATTAAACATTAATAGTGTTATTACTTGTAAAAATTCCAATCGACAAAAATCGCCTGCGACTCGTACGTATTATCCACCTGAAACTTATGTATTATCCAAGCATTTCATTGGCTGTTCGGGAAAAGGCTTTTCCATCGTCAGATTTCCAAGAAATCTGAAGATCCATTTTAAATGAAATTTCATTCTTAAAGTTCTAAACATCCCACAATATTACTTTTTACACCGTCGTATAGAGAAAAAAATGTACTTTTAAATGCAATTTGTTTGAAAGCTGTATCTCAATCTGTTTCTGAGTTATAAATTTTTTTTGTAGTTTTTATTACTTTTTTGTCATAGTGGCAACAGAAGGTATCCATCTCTGTTGAAAGTAAAGGGAAATACATATTACTGTATAGATCAATCAGAAAACGAATAAAATGATGATTAAACCAATAAAAACCTTCAGATATGCTTTTGATTTCCTACTCTGACGAGGACAATAACCATTTTTCCAAATGGTTAAAAAAATTGGTATTTTTTCTTAATTTTTGCAAAAACTGACGGTGACAGTACAAAAATTTGGAGAAAGAAACTAGATAGAGACGAGCAGTCATTTTCAAATATTTGTCAATAATTAAAGGAGGGTGAATATTAGTAAATACAGAAAGCAGGTGAATATGACGTCATTATCAGAATAAAAAAGGAAATGAATATGACGTCATAATGTATAACTGACATTTTCGAATATTTGACCACAGATGCTCTGCGCGAGATCAGCTAGTTTCAAATAGAGATGGGCAACATCGTTCCTTTTAAGGAATCGTTCCAGCCGGAATCGTTCACCGAAAGGAACGAGTTCATTGGAGTCGTTCCTTTCGGAATCGTTCCGAAAAAAAGAACGAATCCGAGAAAAAGGAACGATTCCGAGAAAAAGGAACGATTCCGAGAAAAAAGGAACGATTCCGAGAAAAAAAGAACGATTTTGAAAAATAAAGGATTCCAAGGGGAAAAAAATACTTCCGAGATAAAAAGAACCACATGCAATCCATAATATTTTTTACTAATTTATTTTCTTATGTACCCATCCATTTTCTTAGGCATCCAGTCGCTTTAATTTTGTAATGTTTTGGACAGATGATTTTGTTTTTAAGAGTTCATTTCATTGATCAGAGTGTGCAATTAATTTGCAGTTATTTCTAACTTTATGATTTATGGTATAAAGCATAATTCCTCTTGGAAATTTAAGGGCTGTGCAAGGTCTATTCGATTTTCAGTGTAATCATTGGTTTCTCTTGAAAATATGTCCATTTATATTATTATTTTATACAGTGTGTCTTTACTCTCAACAATGTTCAGTGGCTAAGTCCTAAACCGTTAATCATAGACCTATAGTTCCAATTACAAAAATGTTTTAAATAAGGTAAAAAATTATTCTGAAAGTCGTTTGGACCAATAAAAATATTTCTAAAAAAGTTACGAAATTTAATTTTTTATACGGTCCTCCGCCCTATAAGAGATATTTAGTAAAAATTTCCTGTTCTTTTAAAAGAAAGACAAAAAAAGTCCCATTCATCTAACACTAAAATTCATGAAATTATACGAAACTTTGAAATGCAAGACTTATGCCACTTTTCTGCATCCGAATACAAATGAGTTTAGCCATGCTTCTAGGGGTCGTAAACAAAGTGCTTAAAGTATTTGGAGGATTTATTTCATGTGTAGCTGCGCTTTGAAAGAAATCGTATTACGACAGATTTTTGTAAGGATTTGAAGCTGTTTCTTTTCATGATTTTTTTAACAAAAACTATGCTATTTTTATAAGCTTTTATTTAACCTATTAACCGCCAAAACTATAAGTAGGAATTTTCAAATTTCTTGTTGAAAGTCGCTTGTCACCACAAATTCAGAAAGGTAATTTCCGCTGTATTAAAATATCAAAATTTCTGCCAAAAAATAAGGCAATTTTTTTAATTGTAAAATAGTGGTGACAAAGTAATTAATGTAAGCATGAGCAATTATTTTGACCGTTGCGTGAACGCAACACCAGCGGATAACGGGTTAACTTGAAACGATCGTATGTATGTCTTTCCAGTTCAAAATTTGTACTCGAAATTCAACTCACTTTAAAATATGCGATCGAGGTTAAATTTTACATATTGACGTAAATCAGATGACAATGTAATATTATTATGATTTTCAGTGCTTAACATTACGTACTTATTTTACAGGGTAACACAAAAAATTTCGGATAGATTACTGCCAACATGTTTTCTAAAAAGTTTTAGATTAGATAACACAAGACTGCGATGGTTGTGTTTTTTTATTTTTAAAATTATGTATTTTTAAAATTATGATTTTTATGTATTTTTTAGCGCTGAATCCGAAAATTATCTTCATTTTTAACCATCATGTCAGAATTTTTCGCAAATAGTAAATTTCAAAATTGAAAAAATAGCTAATACTATAAAATAGAGTCGATGGTTGTATTTTTTTAACTTTTACGACTGATTTGTATGTGCTTTTTAGCACTGAATGTAAAAATTACCTTCATATTTAACCATCATGTTAGACTTTTTTTAAATGGTAAATTTCAAAGTTAAAAAATAGCGAAAGTCTGATACTATAAAATGGATGTAAAACTTCTTTTATTCAATTTAATTTTATTTAATTCAAGAATTTACTCAATTTTTGGCTTATACTGGGATTCTTACAGCTAAACAGCTCGGGGATCCGATGATGTGGGAAGGGAAGAGGTTCAATTAAAACTTTGAACTTTTAAACTTTGAAATTTACGATTTGCGAAAAATCCTGACGTGATGGTTAAAAATGAAGGTCATTTTCGGATTCAATAGTAAAAAATACATAAAAATCAATTATCAAAAGTTAAAGAAATAACAATCACATCTATTTTATACTATCAGAATCAGATTTCCGAAAATTTTTCACTTTTTAGCTGTCAAATTTACGATTTGCAAAAAATCTGTACTTTGTGATAAAAAATGAAGGCCATTTTTTGGATTCAGTGTGTAAAAAATCGAGGCTGTTGCTTTTCAACATTTTATTTAATGAAAATTCTATTATTTTTTTCCTGTTATATGTTTAGTACAAGCTGTATATTTTGCATTAATATTTCAGAATGATTATAGATTTCAAATTTATAATGCAATGTTAATTTTACTATCAACTATATTTTTTATATATCTGAAGATTATTTATATTTCTGGTAAATTTGTAAATGACCCCTATTTCGCAGCAAAAAATATGCTCCAAGTTGAAACAGCCGTTACTTCGGTCAGTTTTAGTCGTAGAATAATAGGACTTTTATTTGTCTTACTTGCAAGTGTAATAGGAAAGTTTTACTAACTATAACTTGAATGACCGGGGGATCGTATAAAAAATTAAATTTCATAATTTTTCAAGAAATGATTCTATTGACCCAAATCACTTTTTAAATACTTCTTTACCCCCATTTAAAACATTTTTGTAATCGGAACTATATGGCTATGACTAACGGTTTAGGAATTAGCTATTGGACATCGTTGAGAGTGGACATCCTGTATAGGAAATTTTATTATTGCTCTGATATTTGTCACCAGGGTCTAGGAATTTTTAGTCTCATAGATTCCTCTTCAAAATCTACCACTAGGTAATCTTAATTTCATTTTTCATTCTGAATCTCATTTTTCATTTGGATGGCCCTACTGGTTTGGATATGTAACTACCTAAAGTAGATTACATTTTTGTTCCAGTGTCCGTACTTTCAATAACTTAATGCCCTTTATCGTCTTTCTCCTCAGCTCCCTAACTTTACGCACACAGGATATTTCGCATAATTCATCAACATTATTATCACCGCCTTCAGGATCTGGTTCAGAAGTGAAACACCCTATTCTATAGCAATCATCTTGTAGTGCAATTCAGTGATATATATCAATTTTAATGCATTTGAAATAGCTTAATGTCATTAAAATGCGCTGCAAACAATTTTTTCCCGTTGACCATAATGTAACGAAATACTTTTGAGTGCCCCTGTAAATAAACTATTAATGCTACACTCTAATATTGAATACCAAACATCCCATGGTAAACATCATTAGCATATATCAATTGCATGGGAATCCGAATATATTTACGGGAGTTAGGTATATTACACACTGAGACCACAGAACGACACAAAGCGCAACATGAAGTGCAAAAACCGGTCGAAACAAAGAACGAAGTTGTTGCAAACTTGTTTTAAACCAGTTTTTCTAGCGAATTCAAGCGACATGTCTTATGTGTCGCCTTAGTGTGTGACTTGCCTTAGAGCGTGAACAGACGGTCTGACGGACAGACAAACCGCATTCATAAACACTAACTTTATTGGAAAGAGTTAAAAAGTAAAGCACGTTTTTGCACACTGTCTTTCCTGGGTGACTGATGTATGTCTTGTCTTTTACCCTAACATCGCTATTTGTGAACTGCTGTTAACTACGTAGAATTTCAATAAACTTACAACTCTTTTTGAATCTCCAATTTCACGAGAACCTACAGGAATTTCTCTAATTTCACACCCTCATCCGCCGTCACCCTCTCTCCACTTATATCATACAGAACCTCAGTTCGGTGTGAGTGAATTGCAATGCTAATATGTTTGTTTGGATTGGGATCTTTGGAGCTTCATAACTCATGAAGTCATGGAACACTTGTGTTACACGAAAGGGTAGAAGTTCCTTCAGATGATTTGTAAACAGATTCATTAGCAGGGCTATGGCTAGTGATATTTATAAGATAATATTATATGCATTAATATTATAATATATATATATATATAGTAATATATATGATTTTATTCATATATAGTACATATTATCTCCGCCAAAAGATATAGTGATTCACTAAACTTCAAAGTTCTATTTCTTTAAATTTGAAATTTGCTAACATTTTAACTGAAAAACGGTTTATTGGTTTAATTAAATTAAACAAATTAAAAGTATGTCCATTATTATTACAGAGTGTAGTACTATATAAAGAACTATCCTTTTGACGATGTTTCGGCCGTTGAATGAAAGATATCTGTTGCAAACGTGTTATAGATAATACCAACCTTAATTTTTTGAGAATTTGACTATTTTTTATTTGGAGTTAAACTTTTTATTCTCAAAACTATTTAAAATAGATAAAACATTTTGTTAAATTCGAACTTTTCAGAAAACTTTATGTAATTTAAGAAAATAAAGAAAATAAATAAATAAATCTTCTAAGTGAAAAGAATAACAATAAAAAAGGAAAATACATAAAATTTAGTATCGTATTTGCAGTAAGTTTTACCTCAATAAAAACGGAAATTTGGTATTAGGCTTGAAACATTAAATTTAGTTTAGCATGAAGGGAGCCTCGATTTGATCGAAATTAAACTCAGATATGTAATATCCTCACCACAGTAACAGGCATTAATCGTGGCATTGATTTCGGGATTTACGAGTATCAATAACGATCAAGAAATCTGAATGGAAATTAAGAAATTATTACGATAAACGATTTTTTTTTTTTGCTTTTATTTTACGTTGAATTAAAACAAAGTTACAGTTGTTTAAATTCTAATTATTTAGCAAGAAATAGAAGTAAAATAACAATTGAAAAAACTGTACAAAATCACAACGTGCGTTCTTTGGAAACCAATAATTAAATTCGTATATTGTAAAACTTTTTAAATGCAATATTAACCTTCCGCATACCAGACCGGTGCAACAGACCCGATAGATACATTCAAATTGATTTTTCACATTTTAAAAAATGAAAATTTTGTAAATATGTGACTTTTTCTGGAATGTTCTACTCAAAAGGATAGAACATCCCAGAAAAAACCCATATTTACAGAGATTTCAGTTTTCAAAATAAATTAGAAATATCATTATAAATGTACCTGTCGGGGCCATTGAACCCCTCTGGTAGGCGGAGGGTTAACATAAATCTATTAAACCGAAACAAGCATAAAATATGCAGCTTTACATATGTCGCATTGTTTTTGAAAGTCCGATAATCTATATGTAGCACGTGATTTTTCTTTCCCGTTTTTATACTCAAAACGGCCATTAAGAGAGCGAACCGCGGTTAAATTATTTCAATCCCACGCACCACTGTTACTGTTATCTTATTATTATTATTAGACATTATGCTTTTTGAAATATTCATTATCTTAAGAAAGAAAGAAACGTTTTACAAAAATTCCTTGTTCTAACAGATTTTACTCTATGTAATAAACCTCAATGTAAGTTGATTAAAACAACAATCTTAGGGAGTTTCGAGATTTTTTTTAATCATCTTCTTCAGGCGAGAAAAACAAGACGCCAAACTGTGGAAATAATGTGGTTCTCGAGCGCTCGTAGCTGGTCATATATTTATTTTGACAAAGAGGATTCTCAAATTGAAATTATGTTTGAGGAAAAAACATGAAATAGTGAAATATGCATGAAAGTGTAACTCTACATTTATTAAAATAATTGAAAATCAGTTATTATAATCCTATTAAAATGCAATTTTTATGGCCTAGTGATATATTTCTTACATTATTCAAAACTGTTTCTAGTCAGATTTAAAATCATATTTTTCACTAGTAATTAAATAAGCATTTTCTTTGTTTTTCTTAAGGCTGTTCTTAAGTGATCTGCTCAACAAGCGTAAAACGTTTTGACACATTTACAAATTCATTTTTTAACGGAAAGATATAAAATTGGAATGTTTGACCATGGAAGCGATTTGGAATCGAACTGTGTTTTCCATCTTTTGATCAGTAAATTACCTATTGAGTTATAATCGATTTTGATCACGTGACAAACATGTTTTTCACCCTTTTTTTGAGAAATTATGCCTCTTTCGCTCAGAAATTCGGTTCAAAACGCCCACTTTGACACTATTTTCTGAAAGGCCTATTGCGTTTGCAAAAAAAACGGAAAAAACAGCTCGATTACATAGTTTCTGAACAACAACACCTGTTCGTTTCATGCATTTCCGAATAAAAATAAATTAAAACTTTTGTCACAAATTTATCCTTTTGGATTTGAGAACAGCCGTAAGAATTCATTTAGAAAAAATTCATTTCGTATGATACATTTACCAATTAGAAAATGTATTAGTGTATTAAAGTACACATGGTGTTCCATTACCCTCGGGGTCCAGGTACTCAATCGGTAAAGCACGTAAAGTTTTTGGGTTCGAATCCCATCTCGGGCACTTTTTCACCCAGGTGTAAAAAATCCAATTCGTATAAAATATTTTTTTTAATTATTTCTTTCAGATTAATTTAGCACAAGAAGATGAAATAGTAATGTTTATTAAACGCCCTACTCCGCCCCGCACTTCAATTTCTTTTTTCTTTCTTTCTTTACTTTTGTTTTTCTTTCTTTCTTTTTTTTTTTTGAGGAGGGGGGGGGGGGGAGGGGCACACACATTAGAAGGATATTTTGGCAATAAAGTCAGCTTTAATAGAATCAAAATCTGTTATTTTGAAATAAAATAGCGTATTTTAATTTATTAAAACTGACCAGTCTACAAGAAAAGAACCGATTCCCGAGGAATCGGTCCTTTTCGGAACGGTTCCTCGGATTCGGTCCTTTTTGGAACGGTTCCTCGGATTCGGTCCTTTTTGGAACGGTTCCTCGGATTCGGTCCTTTTTGGAACGATTCCGAAATGGACCGACTCCGAGGAATCGGTCCTTTTCGGAACAACTCCGAGGAATCGGTCCTTTTCGGAGTCGGTACATTTTGGACCGATTCCGAGGAATCGTTCCGAAAAGGACCGATTCCGAGGAGTCGTTCCTTTTCGGAATCGTTCCAAAAAGGACCGATTCCGAGGAACCGTTCCAAAACGGACCGAATCCGAGGAACGGTTCCAAAAAGGACCGATTCCGAGGAACCGTTCCAAAAAGGACCGAATCCGAGGAACCGTTCCAAAAAGGACCGAATCCGAGGAACCGTTCCAAAAAGGACCGAATCCGAGGAGTCGTTCCTTTTCGGACTCGTTCCGAAAAGGACCGATTCCTTTTTACAGAATGGAATCGTTCCTTCAGTTTCACTGCCGGAATCGTTCCTTTGGAGTCGTTCCTCAACAAATGACACATCTCTAGTTTCAAATTATTAAAGTAAAAAAACAAATATATGTATATCTTTGTATATGCTATTTCTTTTGGCCAGAAATTAAAGTGTAATCTAAAAAAATAACGTTCCGTTAAATAAGTCAGCGGTAAAACAAAGTATATGTATTATTGTATAGGATAATCTCTATTGCAATTTTTTAAACTTCTAAGCATCTTTTTTTTTTTTTTTTTTTTTTTTTTTTTTTTTTTTTTTTTAAAAAGCTTTTATACCGTTGTATAGAGAAAAAAAGTACTTTTAAATGCAATTTGATTTAAAACTGCATCTCAATTTATTTTTTAGATATTAATTTTTTTTTTGTAGTTTTTAACGTTTTTTTTTTTTTTTTTTTTTTTTTTGGCCAACTGAAGTACACCATTTATGTAGAAAGTAAAGGAAAAGTAGTTTTAAAACAGTAGACATAGCTTTTGGTTGCTATTTTCCCATAACAAGTGAAAAGAATTTTAATTAAAATACGTGCTATGTTAAAAAATATATAAATTTGTGATTTCTGATAAAACATGTAACCATTATAAACTATATTTAATTTTATGTATCCATATTAATGTTACAAACATAAGATTTTTTTTGTCGAGTTTTTCGAATGACGACATCGCTTTTTTGCCAGGTTTGTGTATTATTCCGCGATAGTGGCGTTATATTCATACATTTCTGTAGATGTTCAAGACTGGATCGTAAATATGGAATTCTTCGGCGGATGCGAATGACGTCATTTTATATAAAATAAAAGCGTGTGTTTTATGTCTTCGAACTGAATTATGCTTTGTACTCATGATTATTTTCTTTTTCTTTTCATCGGGGCGACACTAAATTTTGAAAAAGCAGAATTCCTCTTTTCCAGTTTTCTTTTTTTTTTTTTTTTTTTACAAAATAAGAGAATAAGAATGATTATCAATTTTAGCAGTAATATTAGTAGGATTTGATATAAGTTCACTAAATACAGGAATTTCGGAAAAAAGATCGCTTTTAGCAGAAATTTGGTCGAGGACACTGCTGAATTTTTCCATGATTTCTGAGGAGTTGTTAATGTGCAATTCATTATTTATTTATTTAATTATGGTTTGTAGTTTTACTTACTTATGACAGTTCATTTATTGCATTTTAGTTATAAATTTACTAGCAGAACTACCCGGCTTCGCCCGTGTCAATTATAAGGAGCCTTCCAGGTAAAATAAATTAAAAAGAAATACGGCAATCACAATAACTAAAATTTGTGCATTCCCATCCACAAATCGTTATAAAGACAATAAAAAAACATGGCTTATTGTCTTGCAACCATAGTAAAATCCCTGAGCTTTAATAACAGAATGCACGTTTTCTTTGGCGAGTACAAGAGAAAGATATGTGATTTTCTTGACAATACGAAAAAAAGAAATTCCTCCAAATCGCGCAGCACTTAGTGAAATTCTCGTTTGTATGGTATTATCTACATTATAAAGTAAAAACACTATGTCGGTGTCTATAAATTGTGCCCCATAAATTGTAACCCATAAAATGCGCCTTTACTGCAATTTTTCTAACTTTTAAACATCACACAATTTCATTTTTTACAATGTCGAATAGAAAAAAGTTCTCTCAAATAAAATGTTTGAAAATTGTACCTCAGTTTTCTGATTTTAATGGATTTTAAAGTAATTTTTAAGCATGGATATTTTTAAAGTTGAATGCAACCCGATTACGAAAGATGAACCTGTTTACACTTAATGCAATAGTATAAAGAAAAGACATGTCTATGAGAAACGCTGGTATCATATTTTCGGTGGCAACAACCTAACACAAAAAATTTCCCTTTTATTGCAGTTTAACGTCTAAACATTGTACATTCGATTGTTCCAACGTATTATAGAAAACAAAAGTACTTTCAGTGATATTTGTTTGTGATGTTTATCTCAATTTACGAATTTTTTATGGGTTTTAAAATAATTTTTAAGCATGCACATTTTTTAAATATGCTTGCAACCCAAATACAAAAGATTAACTCAATTGTTCAAAAACATTGTAAATAATTCAGAATTTGTTTGCTTTCGCGTAATATTCAATAACTAAATTGGCAAACGAAATTAAAACGCCAAAAATAAAATAAAATAAAACACGAATTTAACAGATATCAAATGAAACTACTCAAAATAACCTGATAAGTATATAAAATTCAAATGGGAATTTCGTTCCGGGTGCATATAACTTGAATTCTTCAGAACGGATTTCCATGCGACTTGCACTATTAGTTTTTTAGGGAACATTTTAGTGCGTAACATATTGATTTCGTTGCTTAGTCATAGGGGAAAGTTACATAATCAAGTGAACCCAATTATGAAGGATTAGTCTTATTAGCTGAATTAAAAATGCAGAACTATTTTTATCTCTACGTATATTGACGGGTTTATCTTCGGTAATGGGGCTGTGCGCTAGGGTATTCTTATTTTAATGAGTGCGCCTGGCACCTATTATGGCATGCACCTTTGTTTAAAAAAATATAGAATGACTTATGTTTTAAGCGACTATCTGGCATGCAACTTGATTACAAAATACTAACCTGCAAATGCTTAAGGTGCTTCTCCAGTTCCCTGCTCAACAACGCGAAACTTTGACACATTTTCTGACTCATTAAACGTAAAGGCTTAAAATTTGTGGGCCTGACTATTAGAGCGATTTGGAATTGAAATGAGTTTTCTTTTTTTCATAAATAAATTACTTACCGAGTTATGAGCAATTGTGGTTGCGTGACGGCCGGTTTTTATCCTTTATTGCACTGTTGCGTCCGAAATTCAGTTCAAAACACTAGCTGAAAGATCTTATACCTTTACCAACAAATGGAAACTATCTTTCGATTACATAGTTTCTAAATAAGAACTCCTGTCAATTTCATGCGTTTCCGAACAAAAATTAATTAAAAAATATGTCAGAAAATAGCTCCTTTGGATTTGAGAACAGTCTTAACTTTGTGAACAGCCTTAACTTGAAGTTTATGAAAAAACTCGCATTTTTAGTTTTAATTTTGGAATTCGCGAAATTTAAATTCAGAAAAAGGATGTTCTTTTGATACATTGTGGTAATTTTTTTTAACTTTTAAAATTAAAATACATGTTTTCTTTGGCGCGCGTAACAGAAGTATACAGTATCTTCACAATACGGGGGAAAATGCAAAAAAATGCATCCAAATGAGGTAGTAGTTACTAAAATTTTATTTAGAAAATTTGAAATTTTATTGAAATTAAATCTACAATGATTAGATGAAATGATGTCATTTTCCATAAATTTTAAATCAAGACATCTGTCAAAATTTTTTTTGAAAATGTAAATAACCGCTCTCTTTTTGCTATAAATCACAGAAAATGTTAGCACTGAATCTAAACCAATACAACACTTAGCGATAAAGTATAGATGCTATAAGATACGGCTGTAGTATACAATCGAAGTAGTAAGCAAAATATAGGAGCCATATGTTTACAATGAGTTTGATTACGCGTTGAAAAGATTTGATAGAATGTGACGTCATATCTAGCCTTTTGTTTCTTTTTGTTAAATTGTTTTCATGAAATTTGACTGTTTGTATTAAGATAGATGTTTTAATAAAAAACATTCAAATTGAGGTGCTACGTTATTTTCCCGCTCTTATAGTTAAAGTTTTTATTTTATATACAAAAAAATGTAAATTTTCTGTTTAGAATGACGTCAATATCAAACACGCAAAAATATAGCAAGAAAATCTGAATTTTTATTGCAAACAGACACAAAATACACGCGTTATCCTTATTTTTTTCACATTATTGTGTGATTTTTTAGGGTTTGGCAACCGGAAAGAAACGTTTGAATTAAAAGAGATTTAAAAAGAGATATTTCTATAATGTTAAATTATGGAAGTGGTAGAAAAAAGGGATAAATAGTGGTCTGATAATTTTTTAAAGTAGACAGTGATCTTTTCCACGTTCTAAAACGTATATACATCGAGTTTCGTGCAAATCGGTCAAAAATTGAAGATTTGTATAAAGGACATACATACAGAGAACGGCTTTTATATATACTAGGTGATCGTACCCGGGCTTCCCGGGTTAAAGAATATAGGTGAAAACATTTTTAGGTAGATTTCGTAAGAAATACTACCTATTGCAGTCGTTACCATGGTGTGACTTTTGAAAAATTCCTTCGTAACTTTTCATTATAGGACCCCAAAACCACCCAAACCTAAAAAGTTTATATATATATATATACTATATATGTATGTACTAAATTTTGTCCGCACGATAAAAGTCGCAATTATGCACGGATCGTCTTCAAACTCGCCAACAACTTTGAGATGGTTAATATCTCGGCGGGGATTGAAAATGGGCAAAATCGACCCAAGGGAATGGAAATGGGGAGGGCTCAAAATTTTGAATACCGTCTTAACATGATTCTGATAAAACCAGCTTTTACACAACAATGACAGGAAAAAAATAAATATTTTTCGTTATAGCAGTTCCCAACAATTAAAAAAAAAAAGCATTAAAATTCTCACCACAACAATTGCTTTTCTATTGCAAGATTTCACGTGAGAAATTAAAAGTTTGACGAATTGAAAACAAATTGAATATTACGTCATAAGTTTTCTAGAGCAAGATTTCCGCATGAAAACTCAAAATGAAATAAATAGTTTGACGAATAATAATATATATAATATATATTGCATCATATTGGAAATATAATGGACCTCAGCAGGTGAATATGTAACGTCATGTGAGTTTGAAGAAACGTATTAAAACATGATAAAAACCCGACTATGGAAATATTAACATATTTTAACACTTTGAGGTTCTCTGAATTTGTTTTAGCCATTTTTAAACCTATCCCATATACATGCGTGTGTGTATTCGTGTATATTAGAATTTTCACAAAATGTTTAGCTCCCTAGAGCTCCTTCTTAGTGAAGGAACTGGGATTATCTCTAATCTTGATTTAAGTTTTGTTGGTGAATTTAGTACTTAACTTCGAAATCTACCTCCGCCTGTAGGCCCGAGCCGGCAGGGATTTTTTTTAAATTGAAAATTAATAATTTTTTTTATCTGCAATAAATTTGTTAGATTAACCACTTACATTAAAAAAGTATTTTTCATATGGAAAATATGAATTATACAATCAAATAAATTTTTGAAATTTATCAAAAACGATATTTTCTTATTAGCCGTATGTTAAGAGTTATTTGACCAAGATTTTGCTACTTACGGCATACTTGTATATTCTGATAATTTCAGAGCTGATACATGTCTGGTAAATTTGTGTTTTATTTATATTATTTTATTTATTTGTTCACAGGGAAGTTTTTTTTTTTTAATGGATATTAGCCGTAAGAAAATGATGAACTCTTTATGTTGTTTCAAGGGCAAACGGTTTAATCTTTCGTAATCGAGCTCCGCGCGATATAGATAAATTAAAAAATATTTCATGCTTTAAAATTGTTTTTAAAACCATAGACAATCAGTAAACTGAGGTGAACTTTGCAAAAAATTTCCATTAAAAAAAAAAAAAAAATCCTATTTGGTTACCTAAAAATTTAAATTGTACGATTACAAGTATGATAGATGTGTTTTTTTCAATATTATTATTTTATTTGTTTATAAAAGAAGCATTAATTTCGTTAATTTGCCTTTCACAAATATGTTAGATTGGTGGGTTTTTTAATATTATTCTTTTATTTGTTTATAAAGGAAGTATTAATTTCGTTATGCAAAAATAGTCAGAAACAAATGCTGAAAAATGCTTGTTGCTTTGTGTGTAAAGTGTTTATTATTATTATGTATTGAAACCGGCACGTGATAAGATAAAAAAAAAATCATGCTTAAAAATTATTTTAGAAAATATAATACATCAGTCAATGAATACAGTTTTTAAACAAATTGCATTTGAAAGTAAATTTTTCCCCCTATGCGACGAAAATTGAAAATGTACGATGGTCAGAAGATTAAAAAATTGCAGTAGCGAAAATTTCAAAACCGAAATTTGATCGTGAAGTATTGCCATTCGCAAAATGACGTCAGCGTTAAACACAGAGACGTTTGTTCTTTATAATATAGATACTTAATCAGTAAAATATAATAAAGATCAGTTATTAGAATGTGGTTATCAATTGAGGCTCTTATGCTTGGATTTCCGGAATGAAAACAGCAATTTTCACCTTTTCAAAATTTGCATACGCACTTCTCATATCCATATTCATCATTTTTAAAAAAATTGTATTTTGTTTGATCATTTAAAAATCATTTTAACTCAAAACTTGAAGTCACGATTGTCTGCAACATCTTTTATGTGAACAGACGCACTCTTTACTTGAGATTCTAATCTCAATTCCGGAGAGTAAAAAATTCGTAATTTATGTTTTTTAGACGCATTTGTGTTAAAATGTTTAGTTTTATCTAAGAAAATGATCGTTTTCTTTTAAATATGACTTCATTTTCACTTAAATAAGCATTTTGCCTAGTGTCTGAAACTTAGTATCAGTACAAATGCATAAGGAGAAACAATATAGGAAATTTATGAGGAAAAATGAGTGTTTTCAAAAGCAGTATGTCATTTTCCGTTATTATGCTCGTAATATAATATTCTGCTCCTAATGGGATTTTGTGCCACTAAACCCTATACAACAATTTTTATCAACAATTTTGAATTTTTATTAGAAAATAGCATGAATAAAGTTAAAAGTACCTCATTATTTCTCTCTTGTCTGCAATAATGAAAGCTATCTAATTTTCATCATTTTGAAGAAATTTCATAAAATGCTTTTAAAATTAAAATATAAAAGTGGGAATATTTAAAAAAAAAAAAAAAACAGTGCGATCACATCTACAAAGGAAGAACTTTCAGTTTATAAAAAATATTAGTAAAATTGGTTCAGCAGAAAGATCAGGGCAGATGACTAAAAAACACACTTGTGTTTTAAATATACAGATTATATAAAATTAGGAAAAATTAAATTAAGCAAATTATGTTATTTTGATAAAATTATAGTAGAATGTCCTAAAAAATAGCATTAAAATTTTATTATTCGGGAGAATTTTCGACAAAAACTTCAGGAACACGATATTATTTTAAACCTCGAATTATTTGTTTGCTTGTCTAACTGGGCGAAGCAAATCCATCCAGGAGAGAATAATCAATTTCTGTAATATAAATCGCTATTATTTCCATGTCACCTCTCTTTTATAAAGATACTCTAAATTTTTGTAGTTTTATCAGTGTGGATTTCGATTACATTATTTTCAAAAGTGAAGCATTTTCACCTGCGAAGAATTTCAAAGCAGCTGGGCTGTGAAAATGATGCACTTCTACAAAACATAATTCAGGTTTAGGAATTACAATACACGCTTTTTTTTATAAAATGACGTCATTTGCATCCGCTAAAGCAATCCACTTTTACAATACACTCTTAAACTTCGTCTATAGAAAAGTCTGCATATGACGTCATTATCACGGAATAACAGAAAATATTCTTGACATAGACCATATTTTAATTTCAATTTTTTTTTTTTTTTTTTTTTTTTTGCAGGTTTTATGAGAAAATGGCAACAAAAAGATACAGTCTCTCCTATTTTCGACTATTTTCTGTTTACTTTCAATGACTTTCAACAGAAATGAGGTACTTTTGTTGCCACGATAAGAAAAATGGTATTAAAAACTACAAAAAAATTAATATCTCAAAAATAAATTGAGATACAGCTTTCAAACAAATTACATTTAAAAGAGCATTTTTTTCCTTATACGACGGTGTAAAAATTTAAAATGTGCTATGTTTAGAAGTTTAAAAATTTGCAGTAGAGAAAATTGCAAAACCACAATTTTATTTCAAATTTCAAAGTGTTGCCATTCGCAAAGTGACGTATGCGTTACGCACAGATATGTTTGTCCTTTATAATATAGATAGATAAATATCACTTATCGTTTTTAGGTGCGTTCGTAATTATATAAATACGTAGCACCTATAGTCGTCGTTCAGTCCGTCTGTCTGTCCGTCCGTCTGTCCGTCCGTCTGTCCGTCCGTCCGTCCGCATATAATAGAGCAAAAACTACCCAACCGAATGGTCTGAAATTTTAAATATATGATTGCTGTAAAATTTTGTCGAGTCATTTCAAATTTTATGAAAATCGGATGAATAGTTAAATTACAGGGACAGTCAAAAGTTTTTCTTTACATTACGGCCAATGGGAAAAATTATTGCACGTGCATTTTAATGATGTTAAAGCTTTCCGAATGGTCTCAAATTTTAAACATATAATTATTGCGACATTTTGTCGAGCCATTTCAAATTTTATGAAAATCGGATGTATAGTTTAATTACAGGGACAGTCAAAAGCTTTTCTTTACATTAAAGCCAATGGGAAAAATTATTGCAAGTGCATTTTAATGATGTTACAGCTTTCCGAATGGGCTGAAATTTTAAATATATAATTGCTGCAAAATTTTGTCGAGCCATTTCAAATTTCATGAAAATCGGATGTATAGCTTAATTATAGGGACAGTCAAAAGTTTTCCGTTACATTAAGGGGAATGGGAAAAAATTATTGCAAGTGCATTTTAATGATGTTACAGACTATGCACTTATGAATTGCAAATAAATACACATTCAGTACAATATGGGGTGCAAAAAATAATTATAAAACTAGTTATAGTACGAACGCACCTCATTTGCCACGTTTAACGAGCAATTTCCAACTTGTTTACAATGTTATGTATTAAATAATGTTAAAATTACTGTTTGAACGTGATTCGCAACTACAAACAACACTGGCAACCATTTTTGGCGATCCATCTCCTGACCCGGATAGTACGTAAGTACCTTTAGAAGCATTTAGTGTTTATCTTGAAAATCACGCCTCCTTTTCTGGCTACAGTTCATGATTTTCCTCCATAAAATACATGGATATGATGTAATCACCGAACCCAAAAGTTTGCCGTTTTGATTAATGCTTGATAGAAAACGCGAACTAGTAAATTTATTAAAAAATTATGACTTTTGCTCTACTTCTTTTCTCAGATATGATTAACAGGAAAGAAAAGCAAATATTATTTAAACTATCTTTTTAGGATTTCTAATTCGATTTTTCAACTTATAATCATAATTTAATTAATATGAAACAATTCAAAAAAGAGTATTATTCTTTTTTTATTATTACACGCTAATTTTTTATTTGTGTTTTATTTTCTCTAATTTTTAGTATTTAAAATTTAATCATTGCAGTTTCACAGCCATTTGGTTTATTTTGGCACATCATTAAATCCATTGTTGTAACACGTATACAATTGTAACCCTGAAGAATATTTGTCGACGTATCACCTGGAGCAGGCTGAAAAAAAAATGGCTTAAAATTAACTTATTAATTTACAATTATGTTCTAATATCAAAATGTTGTAATTGTTATCATAACACACCTATGAACATAATTTTTATAATTCTAGCCTATCAGAAGGTGAGTTGAAAATCGATTACAAAATTGCAAATTCACAACTTCGTCAATTCTCAAGATATCAAATCCACTTAAATTTATTATAAATCTTCTTATCTACAACTTTTATGTTGACAAGTGTTTGATAGGACCAACTCTTCCTGAAAAAACAAAACAAAAGAAAAAGTGAAAAAAAAGGGGGGGGGGGTGCAGAAGAAAATAATTCTGAACTTCATCAATTCATAAGATATCAAAATCCACTTAAATTTATTATAAAGACTTCTTAATATTATGTACAGCTTTCATATTGACAAGTGCTTGATAGGGATAGACTCTTACAACAACAAAAAATAGGGTTTGAAGAAAAAATTATATTAACATGATTCTGATAAAAACAACTTTTACACGAAAATGAAATTAAAAACTCGTCAAAATCGGTCAGCTAAAATTGTTAAATTAAGTTTATCTCCAATCTTGATTTAGTTTTTGTTAGTGAAATTAATAGTGCTTAACTTCGAAATCTACCTCTCCGCCTGTAGACTGAGCCGGCAGGGATTTTTTTTAAATTTTTACAAAAAATATCTGTAAAATAATTGTAGAACACTGTTTGAATTCTTTTTTCTTCTGAAATAACTTATCTTTAGATGCAAGCCGAAAAGCTCAAAATTAGCTTATTTAGGATTTAAGGTATACTAGTAACAGATTTTATTGAAGGGGATCTTTTCTAAATTTGAAAAAGAAAATTGCAAAAACAATTTTTAGATTTTGTTTTAAAAATGCTATTGTTTTTTAAACTAATTAAAACTGAAGTTTTCAAATATTTAATCGTCTTTATTAATTGAATTAAAGTTTATTTTTGCGTGCTATAGCTAAAAAAATACTGCGAAAGTAAATAAACTTAATTTGGTATTAGAATTGTCTAAAACTCTTGAAATTCTAAAAATGCTTGGCATTTAAAATTTTACTTTAAAGCGGTTCTTTTGAACCTTTTTAACCTTTAACCAGCGATAAATACGTAAAATAAATCATATAATAAGATCGTGAAGAAAACTTAAATATTTTTTTTTTCGCCTTTAAAACTACTTTCACTGCACGCTATTGTTGCCTACAGTGAATATAAGAAGTGCAGATATTCGATTTTTTAAAATCCATTTATATTTTTAGTAGTTTCAGATTATTAACAATTAATCCCTTATTTAATACCAAGAATTTTGTGTAATTATGATTTGTCATATTACAACACTTTTTTGTGCGCCGTTACATCTTTATCACTTTTTAAATTGTTCATTTTGCAATGTTCGGACAAAATACATTTCTAAGTTAAAAACTTTACTCATATTATGTTAAGAGCGATAATTTATACTTTTCTTGAACTTTATGTCAAATATATTATCTTTAATAAAAATAAAACAGCTGATAAAAAGCTTTAAAATTCCAAATAAAAGAAATGATGAATTATCTTTCAAAATAGGCGATTTAAAATTAAAAGTCTCTTGAAATAATAATAGGTAAACAGTATTACTAAACGGATAGAAACATAATAGGTGGAGGGAGGATGCTAGAGTTAGAGAATATTTGGCGATTTATTTTTGGGCTAATGGAAAAATGCTTTAAGGGGGCACAGGATCTTTAAACTTTAAAAAGAATCAGTTTTCAGATTTTAATTTATTCTTAATTTTGAAAAATTTAATATTTTAAAATTCCCATTCAAAGATCTGCATTATTTCTTGAGTTATAATCATTTACAGACGGCTAGTACAGTTGAAAGTCCATTGATATTGAAACTTTAAAACGCGTTTTCTCAGATTAGTAAATTTGGAGATTGCACGCACCATTACTTTCAAACTATATAAGCTTTAAAAAATTAACCAAATATGCGTTTCTTTATAGTTTTCATGCTTAAAAAAAAAAAAAATCACATTGTTTATTTTTTTCATTTAATTTTTCTTTTTAATTCTGTAATTTTTCATATTTCGAGCTAAAATTAAATTTTAAAACTTTCTGTATATATTTTGGTTTAAATTTAGAAGTAGTTGTGTTGTAATTCTATTTTGTTCAAAAATTGTTTTCTATAGGCATAATTTAGAGTTTAATCACGCGCGCAGCACTTAATAATTGTAATTCACGCATTAGTGAGACGAATTTTTAAATTTAAAATTTAAATATTAATTTTATATATGCAATATTTATTTTTCTGGATAATATAGTTAAGAATAAATACTTTAGGCAGAAAGCGAAAAAAAAAAAAATCTTAAGGGGACCTTCTACATTAGGAGACAAAAAAAAGCACTTTATGATTTTTTTTGTAAGAAAACTGAATGATGGATCTATTTGAAATTTTAACGATTTATTGTACATATCTTAAGGTATACCCAAGAATTTTTTTTTATTAGATTTTGTTGCTTCTACTCTAAGTTATAAACAAATATGTTTAACTGCTTTAGAAAATTTCGTCTGGACGGTGGGCATGATAGCACCTTGTAGAATTATCTGAAACACAAAAATAACTTTTTTTCGTAAACTTCGTGAGTATAGCTTTTAGTTAAATTAAAGGAACCCATAAATTTATTTTTAAAAAGTTTTGTAATGGCTGATTAAAATTTTTTTAAAAAAAAATTCATTCTTATTTGTTAACTTTACTTTCTTCTATCTTTACAAGAAGAAAGTATTGGATTCGTGAAAATTTTCGACTTTCGGTTTTCGACGGATTTACACGTTTTAGGGGTCAGGGATTCCGGAAAACATGTTTTTACAAAATATCTGTCTGTGAGTCTGTGCATCTGTGAGTGTGTCTGTCTGTATGTGACAAATTTTGTGGGCGCTCTGTCTCAAGAACTAATGCACGGAATTTAATAAAAATTTATATTCAGTAAGTCCCTGATATACATTGGTACTGATTAGTTTTTGGTGTAAATTGCTCAACAGGTGGCGCTGCTATGCAGCCTTTTTCACGATTTCCGCAATAGCTCTATCTCACGAACTAATGCACGGATTTTCATCACACTTCAGATTCAGCTAGTCCTTGACATGAATTGAAGTTTTGTACATTTTGGTGTAAATCGCTCAACAGGTGGCGTTGCTATACTGCATTTTTTACGATTTCCGCAATATTTCTATCTCAACAACTAATGCTTGGATTTTCAACAAACTTCAGATTCAAGTATACTTTGATATGAATTAGTGCCATTTGTGTTTTGGTGCAATTCACTCAACAGGTGGCGCTGCTATGCTGCACTTCTCAGAATTTCCATTATAGCTGTATCTTAAGAACTAATGCACGAATTTTCATCAAACTTCAGAATCAGTTAGTCCTTGACATGAGTTGACATTTTATACAGTTTGGTGTAAATCGCTCAATAGGTGGCGCTGCTATGCTGTTTTTGTTCCGCAATAGTCTCAAGAACTAATGCTTGGATTTTCAACGAACTTCAGATCCATGTATACTTGGATATCAATTATTGCTCTTTATGTATTGGTGTAAATCACTCAACAGGTGGCACTGCTATGCTACATTTTTCTATCTTAGCTCTATCTCAAGAACAAAGGCACGAATTTTTATCAAACTTCAAATTCAGATACACTTTGATATGAATTGGTGCTAAATTGATGTAATTTCTTGTACTATTTAAATGATTTAATTGGCGTGATTTATATAGAAGAAAGTTTGGTGATGGCCACAACATACTAGTTTAATTATTATTTTAGTAAAAGCTTTAATTCACATCGAAGGCAATTAAATAAGCTTTAATTGAAAAAACAATCAAGATGATCCATTGAGTAGTTTTTTTTTAATCTTGCCCACCGTGTCAAAAAATGTGGTTGAACATATTTGTTTATAACTTAGAGCAGAAGCAACAAAATCTAATAAAAAAATTCTTGTGTATACCTTAAGACATGTATAATAAACTTAAAATTTCAAAAAGATCCATCATGCAGTTTTCTTACAAAACTAGTATGTCGCGGTCATCACAAAACTTTCTTTTATATAAATCACGTCAATTAAATCATTTAAATAGTACAAGAAATTACCTCACTTTAGCACCAATTCATATCAAAGTATATTTGAATTTGAAGTTTGATGAAAATTCGTGCATTAGTTCTTGAGATAGAGAAATAGCGGAAATTCTGAAAAATGTAGCGCAGCAGCACCACCTGTTGAGCGATTTGCACCAAAACATAAACAGCGCTAATTGATATCAAGGTATACCTGAATGTGAATCTTGGTGAAAAATCGTGCATTACTTATTGAGGCAAGGCTACAGTGTTAATTCTGAAAAATGCAGAAGGGGCGCCACCTGTTGAGCGATTTGCACCAAAACATAAACAGCACTAATTTATATCCAGGTATACCTGAATCTGATGTTTGTTGAAAATCTGAGCATTAGTTCTTGAGATAGAGCTATTGCGGAAATCACAAAAATGAAGCATAGCAGAGCCAACTGTTGAGAGATTTACACCAAAATGTATAAAACGTCAATTTATGTCAAGGACTAACTCAATCTGAAGTTCGATGAAAATCCGTGCATAAGTTCTGGAGATTGAGCTATTGCGGAAATCGTGAAAAATGCTGTATAGCAGCGCTACTTGTTGAGCGATTTTAACCAAAAACTAATCAGCACCAATTTATAACAGGGACTAACTGAATATAAATTTTTATTAAATTCCGTGCATTAGTTCTTGAGATAGAGCGCCTACAAAATTTGTGTCACATACAGACAGACACTCACAGACAGACATTTTGTAAAAACATGTTTTTCTGAATCTCTGACCCCTAAAACGCGTAAATCCGTCGAAAACCGAAAGTCGAAAATTTCCACTAATCCAATACTTTCTTCATGTAAAGATGATAACTATAAAAAAAAATGCAATTTAACAAATTACAACGACCATTTGGAAAATGATTTTTTCAAAGATTAAAATTTAAGACATAAAAAATCGCACGGAGTTTATTATACATTACGTACGCTATGAATTAAACATTAATAGTGTTATGACACGTAAAAATTGCAAGCGACAAAAATTGCCTGAGACCCGTCAGATTTCCAAAAAATTTGACGACCAATTTTAAATGAAATTTCATTCTTAAACTTCTAAACATCTCACACTATTACTTTTTACACCGTCGTATAGAGAAAAAAATGTACCTTTAAATGCAATTTGTTTGAAAGCTGTATTTCAGTTTGTTTCTGAGTTATTAATTTTTTTTGTAGTTTTTATTACTTTTTTGTCATAGTGACAACAGAAGGTATCCATCTCTGTTACTGTATAGACCAATCAGAAAACGAATAAAATGGGGATTAAACCATTAAAAAGCTTCAGATATGCTTTTGATTTCCTACCCTGACGAGGACAATAACCATTTTTCCAAATGGTTAAAAAGTAAAAATCATAAAAAGGGCTTTTTTTTTTTTTTTTTTTGCTTCCTAATGTAGAAGTCCCCCTTAATTGCATATTATTTGTATTTTGGTACTTTGAAAAAGTAGATGTTTTTGATCGTTTCGACAAACTCAAAAGGTCCTGTGCCCCCCTTAAAATTAATGTATTAATTAATAATTAAATTTGAAAAATATTAAAATGTTGTATTGTCATTGTAAACACACCTGCGAACCTAAATTTTATCATTCTAATCCTTATCAGGAAATGGGTTAAAAATGCATTACGAAATTCCATCTTTTCATACAAAAAACAGGTCGAGTTAAATAAAAGTAAAAAAATCGACAAATTACCTTATCGGAGGGCGGTTTGAACTATAAGATTTGTAAAAGTATCGAATTCTTTTTCTGGAAAAAGCAAGACATGTTTAGCAAAAAATATTGGACTACTTGGCAATTCTTATGGACAAAACTACACACTCTGGTACGACAATCTTAAAATTTTATGAATATTTGAAATCCAAACTAACTTATGAATCTCTTTATGAAAATATAAACTGTCGAGTGCGAGTATTGCTCGCGCTCTGAGGGTTCCGTACAATAAATGTGAATTATTAACAGTATTATTAAAAAAATCGTTGCTAAAAGAATAATAAGACTTTACAAAAAACTATACAACTTAAGGTTGGGTATATAGCTGTAATATGCTAGAAAAGTGTGAATGGGTATACCAAAAAAGTTGAAAGAGATAGGAAGACTAAAGAATAGCAAATATTGCTTGCAATTCGGTATAACTCTTTTTTTAAATCTTATCCTAACCTGTTTATGATTAACTTAATTCGGTACTGATAATAAATATAGTGCATATTTGAACTTCATTTGGCATTTCATAAAACTAAATTCAGCGTAGTAATAATCTTTTAGGTAGATTTCGTATGAAGTACTACCTATTACATTTTCCCCTATGTTGGAATTTCTGAAATTTTTTTTCAGATCTACACCGATCATGCCCCGTAGAACCCAAAACCACCCTCAGTAAAAAACTATATCTATCTATCTATCTATCACTTTCTTCTGGACACGATAACTTCTAAAATTTTGCACCAATCTCTTCCAAACTGATACATAAAATCAAGGAGCATAAAATCTCAGTCCAGTTCGTTGATGGACAAAATCGGACCAAGGGGATGGAAATAGGGGAGAGGTTTTGTGAAAAACGAAAAAACTTCATAACTTCTTAATATTTGTACATATCAAATCAGTTTAAAGTTTTTATTACTTCTAAAAATAGGGCCAAAAATTTGTGCATCACAGATTTTTGATCAAATTAAAAATGGGCTCAAGGGGCGCAAAAAATAGGGTTTTTGGGAGAAAAAAATTCATAACTTCGTCAATTCTCAAGATATCAAATCCAATTAATTTTATTATAAATCTCCTTAATAGTATCTACAACTTTTATATTCACAAGTTTTTGATAGGACCAATTCGTACCGCAAAAAAAAATTAAAAACGAAAACAAAAAGGGGGGGGGGGGATTCAAGAAGAAAAAATCCATAACTCCGTCAATTTACAAGATATGAAATTCCCATGAATTTATCATATATCTTCTTAATATTATCTATAACATTTATATAGACAAGTTTTTGATAGGACCAATTCTTGCAGCAAAAACAAATTGAAAATACATAGCGGTTGAAGAAAAAAATCATCTTATTAAGGGTGTATTCAAATCCAAGCTGCTTATTTTCTTACTCATTTTTAAATTCATTTTTGCTCTCAAACGCACCCAATTGGTAGATTCTCTTATTCAGAAACTATATAATGTACCGTAATGATCGATTTTTTGATAGAGGCAGAATATATTTCAAAAAATGATGCCAAAGTGGGCATTTTGAACAGAAATTTCCCGAAGCTATTGTGTTAGAAACGAAAAATATTATCCTGCTGAGAAAATAATTGATCATAAATCAAGTTTTAATTAATTGAACGAAAAATAAAAACAGAGGTTTTTTATAAATCTCTTCAAAAATCACGTCAGCATGTTTAATATTTTTTCTATTAAAAATAAATCTGAAAATGTGCCAAAAAATTTAAAGTTGTTGAGCATGGAAAAATATTTTTTTTTTAATACCTCCTAACATGATTCCGATAAAACCAGCTATTCTATAAAAATGAAATAAAAACTCGTCAAAAGCAGCCAGATAAAATTGTTAAAGTGGATAAATCTCTAATCATGATTTAGTTTTTATTGGTGAAATTAGTATACTTAACTTCGAAATCTACCTCCGCCTGTAGGCCGTGCCGGTAGGGATTTTTCTTTTTACAGTGTATAAAAAAAAAATTCCTTGTTCAAAGTTTAAACTTGGCATTGTGCTAAGAGCGCTTCGAAAGGAGGTCGCAAAGTTGAAACGCCGCCTTGGTCCGTGCGGCGTTTTTCCAGATAAGTTTTCAATTAACTTTTAAAGAGACGGGAGGCGTATAGAAATATCCATTCAATGTAAACTAAAGGTGAATCCCATAGTATTTATGTGATTAATTCTAATTAAATTAGTTTGTTTTTAACAATTTGACTTTTTTTTGCTTTTATACTACTACTGGGCGTTGCATAACAAAAATGTATCATTAAAAGTTATTATCTACGGTTTAAAAGCCGATGGCACATAGATTACGCCGCCCCTGTCATTATGTATGTCCAAACCGGCCGTATCTTTAGGGTTAATATCTCGGCTAATTACCGACGATTTTTTCCAAAAATCATTTTCAACGATGCTTTTATACTTCTGCACGAAAGGTACCATCAGCGCTCCTCAACACCTTTGCTGAATGCCCGCAAATCGCAATTTGTGTGTAACAGAAAAACGCGGTTTTCTCAAAAACTAAGTGACGTAGGGTAATCGCTATAATTTTCCTGCAAGGTTTTAAGTTAACGTCTACTACCTCTAATTTTTTCATAATTTTAGTTTCAGTAGATTCGGAATTAGATGGGGGGAACATATTTTTGCACTATATTCTCGAAGATATCTCTGAAAATATACCTAAAATTAAAAGGAATGTATTTTTGAGTTCAGCGTTACGAAAGCTTTCACGCGATACCCCACACGATATACAAAGAAAATATTTTTTTTTTTCAAGTAGCTTAATTAGCTCTTCTACATTTTCCCTAAATATATTTGTGAAGTTTAATAATCTGAAAATATGTGGGTCAATAGTCTTTATTACTTCCCTCAATTTGAACTTTCCACGTTCTATAGTTTACGAGTAAAATGACTGACAGTTAGACACAGGAGTGATCTTATAATGGTTCCGTTTTTACGTTTTAAGTACGGAACCCAAAAAAATTCCTTTATAGAGAAAATCCGAAAGTTTGACAAGTCATGTGGTGCAAGCCGCATACCGATGCATTTTAAGTGAAGTTTTGAAATATGAACGGACTTATGGTAGACCCTGTATTTACAGGATTTTAATAGCAGTATACTATCAGAAGTACTCGGCTTTGCTCGTATTAACTATCGAGACTTTCTTTGGTAAAATAAATAAAAATGCAATAATACGCGATAAAAATAACGGAGTTGTGTATTCGTGTTCATAAATCGTTAAAAAGACAAAAATCGCGTTAGTTTGACGCAGTCATAGAAAAATCTCTCGATTTTATAAATGAGGATGCGCGTTTTCTTTGACGCGTGCAATGGGAAAATGTACGAGTTCTCTGACAATACGAAAGAAACAAAAATTCAACCGAATGGCAGAGCATTTAGTGAGATTCTAGTCCTTAAGTCATTACTTTTAAATTGAAACTTACATTTTCATTCACAAAAACTATAATTACAGTAAAATGAAGTCTCATTCTAGAGTCTTGATGCTTTCAGTCGTGGCGTCATAGTCAGACAAATCAGTCATGTAGTTTTCGAGCCATCTGTATATAAACTTTTGCCATGTTGCATTTTCTATTTAATCGTAGAAAATTCTACCTCTACTTCTGAAGTTTTAAATATTTGGAAGGTCTCCTTACTGGGCATACTCAGAATATTTTGAAAAAAAATATACCAATTAAACTACTTATGCATGTAATAAAGGATCAGTCAAATTTAGCGGCGGAATTACAATAGAAAGTCTGTAAAAAAAAAAAAAATACTTTCAAGTATTTGGCGCGAAAAGACGGAAGCGTCACTCGATTTGGCGAGCAGTACTTTTTCTCGCCAAAAGGAAAAGCTTTTAATGCACCTGAAAATTGTTAACTGATAATTAGAATGCGTGTAAAAAGTATTTAATGAATTTAATCACGCCGGCGCGGTGGGTCACACTCGACTGTCTGAGAGCTGACAAGTCTCCGGCTTTTTGGATACCAGTATTTTAATACAGAATATGTTGTTTTATTTAATTAGAACATTTGGGCGATTTAAAGGAACAACATTTTCTCTAACCGGAGACTTGACAACTCTAAGACAGTGGAGTGTGACCCTCCGCGCCAGCGTGAACGTGTTAAACAATGAGAGAGTTTAATAAATACATTTTTTCATATTACATATTTATGTTGCTTGTTATTTAATTTTATTACTTTAAAAACAATTTCACATATAAAAAATATTTTCATATATTTAAGCGTATTCCAAAATAAAGGCAAGATTCATCTAGTTATTCATTTCAATATCAAAGAATTCGTCGTTTTCATAGAAACAAAATTGAATCGACAGCGCTCAAATGGACTTAATTTTGACGCATTGAAACAATTTTAATTTATTTTAATTTTGTTTTAATTCATAAAATTTGATATTTAACTTTCATTATATATGACAAAACTATAGTTAAATCAAACTAAAACTGACAAAACTAAAGTCATTTATGTTAAAATTATTTAAACAAGTTCAATATGAACCATATCTTAAAGAGTATTAGACATGAAAAAGTATTTTTCGAAATTTCATTGTATCGCTAACCGATGATAAATCGCCAGAAAAACGAAATTTTCATTATTTTTTTTACGAACGTTCTATCAAGGTTCCGCCAAAAATTATTTATAAACATATCCACAGGAGAAGAACATTCTGTATTTTTTTCAGATTTTTCTGGATATGCCCGTATGGAGACCTTCCTTGTTAGCTATAACGTATAACTATAGGATATGGCTGTAGTATACAATATATATAGTTAATGAAATATAGCAGCCGTTATGTAGTTTGACGTCACATCGAAAACATTTAATAAAGAGTGACGTCATATCTTGCTAATTATTTTATTATTATTCTTTTTCCTAAATTGTTTTCTTAAGAATAAAGTTACATGACGGTCTATGGAGGAAAAATCATTTGCTGTGTATTTTAATGATGTTACACTATATCAAAAATATTGTAATTTCTATTATATCACTGAAGTGCACTACAAGAGTCTTAATGTAGAATAGGGTGTACATAGCATTCATCTTTCATTTACAGGGACACACCAAAGAATTCGTTTACAGTTACTGCCTATCAATAATTTCTGGAAGTGCGTTTTAATCTGTGCAACGCATTTTTAAATTAAATTAACTTTGAGCCTATTACTTCGTGTATATAAATTCTATAGGTCTTATACAGGGCAGCACAAAATATCTAGAGTTCATTTTCGTTTACTGAAGAGGAATTTACAACTGTGCTATGAGTTTCCTAACTGGTCTAAATTTTAGCATACTATGTAGTATAGTAAGGGTTTTACGCTTCAGGGAATTTCTCAAGACAAATATCAGTTTTTTTTTTTTTTTTTTTTTTTTTTTACACAGAAAAATAAATCTAGATTAAACACGCAAAATTTTGCCTTATTTAAGAAGAGATTTTCTAGAAGAAAATACTGGTACCGAATAATTTCCTGGTCTTGAAATTTCAGGACAAGTACGACCCCTGAGTATAGTCTATACTGAGAAAATATGGTTCTGGCATCTAGAATCTAAATTGTGGCTCCAGAAAAAACAGTTCCATGTCATCCTTATAAATTCTAGTTCCTTTTTCAGGAGAGTTCTGGAGTCTTCTACTAGAATTCAAGAGCGTTTTCTATATTCTCGTGGTCAAACTTATTTTAAAATCTCTGCAAATAGATGCGAACACAAGAGGTTAGTTTTAGTAACTATAATTCTAGTTTATGAAACCGTTCCAGAAACCAAGCGATAATTTCTCGCTACTGACACGATTCATTATCGTTTCGTCACCTAGAAAACAAGAGACTAGAAATTCTAGATTATTTCGTCTATTCAGCTTAGTTGTTTACCCTATTCGCATAGCTCGGAAATCTATATTTCTAGTTTAGGGATTCAGAAAATGACTACCTATTCATTCTAGGTGAAGGCGGTATTCCCCCCCCCCCCCCCCTCAGTGTACACAAATATATGGATCATATACAGGACTGCACAAAAGAATTCCGATATTTTTCTGACTGTTGATAGCAATTGCTGATCTCGGGGTTTTCAAATGTGTTACGCGTTTTCCCAAGATGTGTACTTAGACATCTTCTTTCACCGGTGATTTCACCGTATCACCTTTTTCACCGGTGAAGATTTTTTTTTTTTTTTTCAAGTGTTCTGGAAGTGTTGGAAAGTGTTTGATAATCGATGCTAGACGCATGATTTTTCGTTCTTGTTACTCTTATTTCGGATTGTATACTCAATCTTCTTACGCTGACGCCAGTACATATGAAATCAAAGAGCTTCCCCTCTGAAGATAGTACTTAGTGATGAATCACACCTGAGGGGAAAAAATAAAGGAGGAGGTTACTGTGCTTCAGTGAATGTGCCCATACACTTACACGATTCTCTTATATTACCTTTTGTTTAGCTTTTCGAGTCACTTAGCGTTTAGCATATACGCACTGGCGAAAATAATTATGGTAAGGTCTCGAAAGAGGTTCTTTTTCAAAAAAATTCAACAATTCGAATTATTAATAATAAATATTTATGAAAAATAATTAGTGGTTCAAACTATCGCAAAAAATATTTCCATTGTTTTAGATCGAATATTTTAAAAAATTAAGGACTGAACTCTAAAGTGGCACGATCACCGAATTAATGGGGCAACTGCGGAGTTCAAGCGGAGGAGGGTGGCTGGCTAATCTACCCTATGTATATAAAATACTAATGAAACGATTTTATGAAACGACTGATTAAGTTTCACGGCTATTTCTCCTAAAATATGAAAGTTTTGGCAGGCAAATTAACCGTGTTGATCCACAGATGTCTGAAACTGTTAATAGAATTTTAAAATTTGAATTAGTTACCGAAATATTATTTTTTTTCTAATTTTAATTACATTTCTATAGTGACAATCTGTGATGGCATTTTTTTAAGGGAGAATAGGTAAAAACTACAGGGATTATTAGATTTCTTCTTTATCATCAGTTTCCAATTGATAATTGAAATAATATCTTATTTCCATTGATAGTGAAACAATATTGAGATTAAATTATGTTTTTCAGGAAAATTAAAACCAACATTTTTTCACATTTCGATCATCCGAAATCAATTTATTTTAGAAAACAAAACTAGTCTGCCAATTTCAAATTCCATAGACGGGAAAAAAAAGTTTTCAATTTTAAAGAGAAAATGACATCAATAATCTTAAAAAAAGAAAGAAAATTTTAAAATAAGAATTTAATCATCACATGTTAAAAGCAGAAAATAAGGAAAGTTACGTCAAAATCTTTGCACATAAATATTAAAAAAGTGCGAAAACTTTAAAATAGTAACATTAACACACGCGAAACGCATTTAAAGGTGATAATTATGTCATTTGAAAAAGGCCCAAACATTAAATATCATAAGATTAAAGTACCTCAATGTAAAGTGCCTAAAATAATTAAATTGTTGCACGTGAAAAACTTCTAATAGTGAATATTAGGTCATACTTAAAAAGCTCAAATAATACTTCCAAATGCTTTTAAGTTAAATAATATAATGTCCGACTGCAGAAGATAGCCGCTGCTATACTGATAATATCATTCAATCTTCCGTAACCTGGTAGTATTTTTTTTAAACAGGGCACATTGGTATATTTTCAGAGGCTGCGAAGCTTGAACGGGGTTGGAGGGCGTAGCTAGCAGGGGGCTGGGCCCCCTAGAATAATAATAATTCATAGAAAATAAACAAGCCTGCAGCAAGTAAGTTATTTGTGAGATTAATATTTATATTATAAATATTTCTGAGACTATTTGAACATTCAAACTAATTATTGCCATTACCACAAAATCAATATTTGAATTATTTTAGACAGATGATTTAATATGCTGATTTATTTATTTTTACTGTCTCCTGTCTTTACAAGTAGAAAACATTAAATTCGTGAAAGTTTTCGACTTCCGATTTTCGGCGGATTTATACGTTTTAGAAGGTCTGAACACGATTTGGCTATTTTTAAAAAATATCTGTCTGCGACAAAAATTTTTTGGGCGCTCTGTCTCAAGAACTAAAGAACGGAATTTAATAAAACTTAAACAGTTAGTCCCTGATTGGTGCTGAATAGTTTTTGGTATAAATCGCTCAACAGGGTGGAGCTGATATGCTGCATTTTTCACGACTTCCACAATAGCTCTATTTCAAGAACTAATGCATGGATTTTCAAAAACTTCAGATTCAGTTAATCCCCAATATAAATTAGTGCTGATTAGTTTTTGGTGTAAATCGCCCAATAGGTTGTGCTGCTATGCTGCATTTTTCACGATTTTCGCCATAACTACGCTAAAAAAAATCGCTCAAATTGACAGAAAAGAACTGTCAATTTTGGCACCAGTGGAAAACCGTTTAATTCACAGAAAAGATCGTAATTTTTCATTAAAACAGTTTTTTTCTGTAAAAAATAGATTTTTTCCGTAAAAATTACAAAATCCACTTTCTTTCACAGAAAAAAAAAACTATTTTTCTTTAAAACAGTTTTTTTCTGTAAAAAATAAAAAAAAATCTGTAAAAATTAGATTTTTTTTACAGTGTATCTCAAAACTAATGCACAGATTTTCATCAAACCATTTCATTTTCATCACGCAACAGGTGGCACATTTTTTGCGATAGCTGTACGTAAACTTTTGATTTTTACGCTGGGACGGTGCCTGACCTGAAAATTTTGATTATCGCAGACCACGTTTTCCTTTCTGCACCCATGGAGATGGGTAAGAAATTTTAAAAGCGCGAACTCTAACTTAAAGATTGTTGGTACGAAATTGATGGCACTGAAAATTGATTATTTTGGTGACCATGAAAAAACTTTCTACATTCATTATCAAACCATTTTAAAAAGACGAAATAGCTAACCTCTATACAATGACTGCTATTTAAACTTCCGCTTTGTCTTTGATTTAAACAAATGCAATATAAATAGGAAAAGCAGCGTACGTTAACGAATAAACGAATAATAGTATTTTTTGTGTAGTTTTTAAATTACTGAAGCATTCACTTTATTTTGAAGATCAAAGCATGAAATAAAACAACCAACGTTTGTTTTGAAAAATAACAAAATTTTAATCGTCAAGTTCATATAAAAATATATTAAACTATAAAATCATTTTCATAAAATGATATTAAAAATCCCATTTATATTTAAAAATCCAGTAGTCCGTTTTATCAACTCGATTATGAAACAATTTTCCTTAAAGTTGCATTACTTTGATTCCAAAACAATGCAAATGAAAAGAATCTAGGTTTGTTTCATAAAGTTGAAAAGAGGATATTGAACTTCAGGGTTAATTTATTTTTAATGCAGCATTTATATTTAAAATAATAACAGTACGCGTAAACTGTTTTTATTTTAATTCTAAAAGAATGTGGATCTAATCGAATTGGTTTCCAATAATAGACTATATATAAGCTTTTTAAAAAGTTAACACTTTGTGGTAAGATATGCTTTGCTGCGTATGGACAAAATGTTCTTACGTGATGTGAATTCCCCCCCCCCCCCCCCTCCAGTTGTGTATAGAAACATATCTATTAATAAAAACCAGCGAAATAGAGCTTTTAAAACTATATGGTAAATCTGCTGCGTGTGTTGATGTTATTTATTACGGTCGATTATCGTTATGCTTATGAAAGGCCAAAGGGACGGGGGTGGGAGGGGGGGGGGGAGAGATCCGTAGAGGTTTTTCTAAGGAAACCTAACTCGCGTTTAAGGCTGTTTCTCAAATCCAAAAGGACAACTTTCTGACATAAGTTTTAATTTATTTTTGTTCAGATATGCATGAAACTAGCAGGTGTTGTTCAGAAACTATGTCATCGAGCTGGTTTTTTCCGGTTTTTTTTTTTTTTTTTTTTTTTTTTTTTGCAAACGTAATAGATTTTTCAGAAAACAGTGTCAAAGTGGACGTTTTGAACAGAATTTCTGCGCGAAAGGAGAAAATCCACTCAAGAAAGCGTAAAAAACATGTTTGTCACGTGATCAAAATCGCTTATAACTCAATAGGTAATTTATTGATCCAAAAAGGGAAAACATAGTTCGATTCCAAATCGCTTCTATGGTCAGTCTTTCCAATTTTATACCTTTCCATTAAAAAAGGAATTTATAAATGTGTCCAAACGTTTTGCGCTTGTTGATCAGAGCAGTTGAGAACAGCCTTAAGTAAAGTTATCCAAGGTTTGAAGAAATCCATGAAATACTCCGAACGATTCGGCCAATGATGCGCGATTGGGTTCTAATTCTAACCCAACACACCTCCCGTCTACCAGCTTTGAGAGAAGAACCCCTCTTTCTTTCTTTCTAACCGATGACCAGGCTCCTACTTGCTGGGGAGAAAAACCCCTCAGCCACTGGTGGGGCGAATCTGCTGCGTGAAATGGGAAATCTTTAAAACACATAAGTTCATAATTATTTTTTCCCAATTCACTGTTACTTGGCTAACAGTTATTTATAATCATTTTGAAATTTAAGCTTTTAAAAAAATAAACATTTTGTCGCAAGATATGCTTTGCTGCGTATGGAAAAACTGTTCTTACGAGATAACACATTTTTTGAAACTGTTTATTGAAGAATAGCTATCCCAAAACACAAAAAACAAAATAGAGTTTTTTAAACTATGCGGTAAATCTGAGTGAAAAGGGGAATTTCTAAATCACATTAGAAGCACAAGTTCTTTAAATTTTTCCTGATCCAAGCTCATTTCACTGTTACTTGTCTAACATTTATACATTTCATAGCACCGGGTAAGCCAAAAGTTCCTTACAACTTTAAAAGCTCTAAAAAAGGTAAGAAATTATGATAAAGGAGTGCGGTTTGCAAGAAACGACTCACAAGGTAATCTGATTTTTTTTAGCAGCAACATTTTTTTTAGTTAAAAAATCACATGGAGAGGGGCTCTGACGACCCGAAACATAACGAATAGGACAACAGTTGTGTCGTACATTGTTCTGAAGGTCATGTTGAACTTTTTTTTTTTTTTTTTTTGGAAGAACAAATGAATGGAGCGTACTGTGTTTGTTCATTGTGTACGTTCATAGTGTTTCGGGTCGTCAGCGCCCTCTACGTGCGAATTTTTTTGCAGCAAAAAAAGAATCCGATTACCTTGTGAGCCCTTTCTTGCAAACCGCACTCCTTTATCGTAATTTCTTCCTTTTTTATGAGTTTTTAAAGTTTTAACGAACTTTTGATTCACCCGGTATATATTTCATTTTCAAATACTAGGGGGTTCGGCCCCCTACGAGCTATGCTCGCCAACCCCCGTTCAGACACCGCAGTTTCTAAAAGCACGCTAATTTAATCGGCTTTAAAAAGATTTTGAAATAATTGAATTATAATTTAAAAAACAGTGGCGATCTCCCTATAAACGGGTTTCTATTCATTTCTCTTTGATTGGGGAATTTTAAGGAAAAATCAGCTGCTGTTAAAAGTTACAATGGCTATTGTCCTCTTTGATTACATTAACTCAGTTAAACATTTCAAAATAAGTTCATATAAAATGAATTAAGTAAACAGTCTTTGTTTCCCGGTATTTTTTAACAAAGCGAAAAGAAAGTTCTTTTAAATAAGACATTTTAAGCGGGCTCTCATGTCAAGCACACAAGTCGTATGTCTGTTGGTCAATAAATAAATAAATAAATACATTTTAAATGTATTGCTTTTAATCTCACGTAATTTTCACCAAACTTTTATTTCTCTTTTTAATATTCACGTGAAAATACTTTTGTTAGAAATGAAATATTATTTGGGCTGTCCCAACAAAAATAGTTGGAAAGATCATCTCGAAATATCAAATAAATGTCTCGTGCAGTTTTTAAATTTAAACTGTTTTGCAATATTTTTTGCTCATTTTACGTAATAAGTGTAATGTGACGTAAATGTGATGTAATTTCTCCTATTTAAGACTTCTAACGCACGTTAATGAATTTATTATTTTACAATATCCTTTCTCTGTTAAAATTCACGCGTAATTATAGATGAAGTAATTTTCAATAAGTTCCTGTTTTTTATACGTAATTATTTAATTCTAATTTGAAAGTTTTTTTTCTGTTTATAATAGTCACGTGTAAATAAATTTTTAATTTGAAGCAAACATTATTGTTCGCGCTATTTATAAAGTTGGCAACAGGTTAAATTAGTACAATTCTCTAAAATAAGTAAAAAATCTCTCTCGAAAGGCCGAAAATTTGAATTTAAAATAGAAATAAAAGCTCAAAAGATGAGAAATTTAAAAACTAAATGCAATCTGCACACCGGGAAATTATAACGTATAAAATGATCTAAAAATGATTAAATTCGGATGTATAGTTTTTGCTCCTATAAAACTTTTTTAATAGAACGACTTTGTCCAAATTTAGCCTTAAATATATCTTAAAATAATTCTTCGATTTGAAAACTCTATATCAGCGTGTTTATCGAACATTTCTCTATAATACCGCCGATTTTCATATTTTTGTATGCAATATTTTTCTTATTATTAACGGAGAAAGACTTCCGGTCACAAAAAACTCAAAACCGGCGGCGGCGGTAACAGCGGTAGTTACCTTTTTTTAGAATAGAGAGATATATTAAACTAGCAAATCGCGCAGCTTTGCTCCCGTAATTGTTGAAAAATGCCAATGGTATTTGTGTGCCTATTTTTATTAAAAGGAAAATACATTGCTACGAATAATTGCAAAATTACTAATTAAGCTACATTTTGACTAAACATCATTCTTATACTGCATTAGGCGAACATGAGACTTAATTCATAATAAATGGTAATTTAGAATGCATGAACTCCAACCTTCTAGTTATGCAAGCTTCTGTAACATTTACGGAAATCAAAATGTCAGAAAGTTTTTTATTCCTGCGCACTTTAAAATATCTAAATTTTTGAAAACTTCTGTGAGTGTATTGAAGTCTCTAAAGTAGCAGCAATGTTAAATTTAAAATTTCTATATCTAAACAATATCAGATAAATCGTAGTTTAGAAGGTTTTTAGAACGTTTCCCGCTTACTTCATCCTTTTAAATTTCGATTTTTTAAGACCATTCTCAGGAAGTATACTTAAATCTTAAAAATAACCACCATGACAAATTTCAAATTTGTAGCACAGCAGCATCACAAAAACTGCATTTTTAGAAGGCTCTTTGCTTCTGCACCTTTTAAAATTTCGAATTTTGCAAAAACTGTTTTGCGCGAGCATGTGTGTAAAAAATAACAGATGTGTCAAATTTTAAAGTCTAAATCCCTAACAGTTCTAAAAAAACCGTAATTTAGAAATTTTCTAAATTTTAATCAACTGTTTATACTGTGCATCTGCGTCTTAAAAGTAACCACTGTATTAAATTTCAAATTTCTAACCCGAACAAATCCAACTAAATCATAATTTAGAAAGTTTTTAGAACGTTTTCCGTTCAATTCACCTTTTAGAATTTTGATTTTTTTTTAAACCTTTCTTAGCGAGTATTTAAATCTTAAATGTAACCACCATGACCATCATACTAAATTCCAGGATTCTATACCAACTGTATCACATAATTCACAATCTTATAACGTTTTTTGTCCCTGCACTGCAAATAGAAGCGTCTTAAATTTAGACACATATGTGACTGAAAAAGAATTTTAGACACTTAAGTGTCTTAATCTGAAAATTAAGACACTATAGATGTCTTAATTTAAGATACATAAGCGTCTTACTATGACCATGGTGTAAACGAACTGAGAATAATGTCTAAAATATCCGCAAACGTCTTATTTTAAGACACTTCATTGCGTTAAACGTGTCTTAATTTAAGACGTTTTGATTCTTCCGACGCAATAACCACCAGGGGGCACTAGCACTCCCAGTTGCGCATGCGTTTTAGATGTCTTCGTTCGAAGTGGTATACGTTGTAATTCAAACAAAGTTTGTTTTTATGTACGCGTGTATTTTAATTCGTTTTTTGCGAAATGTGAAGTACTGTGATTTTAATTCGTATTAACTTGGAGTATTTATTTATTGAATACATACATCTGACGTGTGTGCTCGACATCAAATGTCTCTTAGAAGCTGTCGTCGATACAAGGGCGGGATAGACACAGAACAGAAGTAGACGACGGTTGAAGATTACACCCGGAATTTCTACAAAGCGTGTGCAATGGGCTTAGTGTTAACTCGTATCAATTTATATCAATAATATTGTGTTATTCATCTTCGTCCTGTCGAAGCTGGCAAAAAAAAAAGAAACTTTTGTCTGGCGGGTCCTGTTTTTAGGATGAAACATCTCATTCTTTAAATATGGCTAGTCGGATGTATTATGGGATTACCTTTTAAACTGATGAAAGTCTTTCTCCCTCACTGTGGTTGTGGTAGTTTTTAAAATTTCAAATCGAGGAATATTTCTTACCTCTTGCAGCAACTCAAGTAAGTTTCTTTATAGTAGTAAAATTAGTGTATTTTATGATTTTATTTATTGTACTAAACAAAATCCTGCATGAAATTTAATTAGTTTTGAATCTGTTCGCAAAAAAACCCACTAATTCTAGAAGTATATATTTTTAAACTTATGACGTTCTTTTTTATTACGAATTATATATTCAATGTCAGTTCTTAGTTTAAATGGATAATTTTTATCTCGCAGTAAATGACGGCCACAAGGAAGTAAAGAAAAAAAAAACTTTGAAAGATGACCTAATGCTTTCTTACTTCCTGGCATAAAACCGCAGATTAAAAAAAGATAAATAAAGTAAATGAGACTGGTCTATTATATGAAGCTGCCTGTAAAAATATACATATGTATTTGATTTGCAATCAACTCTAATACTGATTTTTTTTATTATTTTTAATAAAAAAGTAATTTGAAATTTATAATGGGAAAAAGTAAAAACCTCTAACTAGATTTCGTATTTAAAATTGTGGAAACTTTATTTATATGCACTTATACGAAAAATACAAAAATGACAGATGTTACTGTATATATTTAAGACGAAAGAAGTTTGGAATTCATAAATTATTTTTTCCTCATGTTTTTAATATAGAATATGTACTTATTTGTTTTTATTGATAGTTGAATAGCTTTTGTGAGTACCCTCTGATCTACATAAAAACTTGCCCATGTGGAAATATAAATTTTTTAAAAACATAATTTTTAAATAAGTATTTTCATTTTTTTTTGGGGGGGGGGGTGGGGGGGGGGATTTTGCATGAATTTTTGTAAAGCTGATATCTTAAATCTTGCACTGATTATAATGAAAGTTTTGAACTTTTAGAGTAGGACAAGTTTAAAAACGCAAATATATTTAACAAAATACGAAAGTCATTTTTTCCCCAATGTTATTAAAGTAGAATATTTATTTATTTATTTTCATTATTCATAGTTAAATGGCTGTTGTGATTATCAAGTGATGTATATGTAAAATTGCCTATGTGGCAATATATTTTTTTATATTTTCATTTTTTTTTTTTTGGGGGGGGGGGGGGATTTTTGCAATTTTCGTACATCTGATATTTTAACTCTTTTTCCACATTCAACCGAGTATAATAAATATTTTGAACTTTTAGAGTAGGGCAAGATTATAAAATATATATATATATTTATCTATGTACCTTAAAAGCCCTTAATAGCGAACACTTTGGGACCGCGGAATTTGTCCGATAATTGGAGATGTCTACTTTTTTGAGGTAAAAATATACAAATATGTATGTCTGCTGATTAAAAAAGTATTCGTTAAATAGAGGTGTTCGCTTTTCGAGAATGTCCATTAACCTCCACAACGGATACTCCCGAATACCGGACATCTCAATTTAGACAACTATAATGCAGGGTTGCGTTTTTTGCAAAAGTACTTCTTGATTAAAGGAAGGGCAAACTGGGAAGTGCCCCATCCCCCTACGACTGTAGTGCCCCCAAATTTGATGTGCAATATTTGTAAAGCTTATATTTTAAATCTGTTTCGAAATTGTACTGATTATAATCAATATTTTGAACTTTTAAAGTAAAATAAGGTTAAAAACAAAATAAATTTTAAAAAAATCTAATATTTAGATAAATATTTTTTTGTTTTTTAATCTTGTTCTACTCCTGAAGTTCAAGATATTGATTATAATCAGTACAATGTCGTAAAAGATTTAAATTATCAACGTAACGAAAATTGTATACCAAAACTGAGAGCACCAAAAAAATCAGGCTGTATTATGGGGTGGGGGGGGTAGGGGCAGGACCACAGCCAAATATTTTTCCAGGATTCAACGTGGTCAAACATGGCTACGTATGATGCTTACAAAAAAATGGATGCGATTCAGACGTTTGAAGTGTCTGAAATTCAGACGCAGAAAGTGTCTGAAAAAATTCAGATATTTTAAAATGTCTGAAAATTGAACACTCCATTTCAGACACTTAAGTGTCTGAATTTCAGACATTTTAATTTAGAGTGTGCTCCCTTTTAAATTTCGATTTTTTTGTAAATTGTTCTTTACGTCTGGATTTACATCTCCAAAGTGATCATGCCAAATTTTAAGTTTCTAGCTCTAACAATTCCAAATAAATTCCAATTTAGAACGTTTTCCACTCATTTCACTCTTTTAAATTTCGAATTTTTTAGAAACCATTCATAGCAAATGTTTACATTTTAAATATTAACACCAGAGCAAATTTCAAATTTCTAAACCCAACAATATCGCAGAAATCGCAATTTTAGAACGTTTTTCCAGCTCCTGCACTGCCTTGGGCGTTGTTGTACTGACATAAGATATCAGGGAGAGTGTTGTGGAATGGGACAGTAGGTTTTTTTTCTTTGTGTATCATTCTAAACATTTCATCAATCACACATTAGATGAAGCAATGATACCCCAAGCTTCAGCTGAAAAAAGTAGCTGATCTGCATAAGCTTTCGATTGTATAAAGAAAAAGATTACTTCAAGAATCAAAAGTAAATTTGCTTCATATACTTTTTATTATTATTATTAATGAATTGTTTATGCGTAGATGTAATAGTTTCCCCATTTATGGAGCATTATACTGTATATTATCCCTAATTTAAACTATGCTTAAAAGCAGCATTTTTGTTTAGGCAAGAAGTTTAACATAAAAGAAGGTAGAGGGAGGAATGGGACATGCCAGCAAAGGGAGGAATGGGAACCGTCTAATTCTTTCTTTTCAATAAGATGAATGTAAATTGCCAATATGCAAATACTTTTCGAGGATAGTATATTAAGTATAACATTGTAAATATATTCATTTACTTCAAAATGTAAATAAATTAAACTGATGACTTTTTAATGTCATCTCTGACTGACAATCCTGAATTTTCTTTCCAGTGATGAAGGTAATTGTATTTGATATTGTAGAACAAATATTATCAACCTACAATCTTTGTTAGACTGTATATATAGCCAACACTAGACTATTGTGCCTTATCATACATTGTTTTATATCTGTCCCATACCTCCCTGTTAGTGGGGAGGTATGGGGCACATTTTGAAATTTACAATTTCTTTATTTATGAAATTGTTTCTGCAAATTATGTTTCTATATTGCTCAAGAACATTAGAAAGTGTTTCATTTTGTAATCTATATATCGAAATTTTTGTTTTTGTGTTAAACAAAGTTGATTTTCTTATTTTTATAAAAAGTGTCCCATTCCTCCCCACTCTCCTCTAGACTATGTTGGAGCAGTGATGGTCATTAGCATTTAGCAACTATTTATTTGGAAATCGGTTCGGTAGTTTCAGAAATTACCCCCCCCCCCCCCCCACAAAAAAAAAACAAATGTTACTTCTTTATACTATTAATATAGATAGAAATTTCCCAAGTACATAAAAGTTATATCATTCCCTGTGACATAAATTAGACCTTACATCCTGATAGAAGGTAAGGATAACAATCCAATACGTTGCAGTCATTTATTGACGCGAGTCTACATTAGTTTCCTTGGATACAACATAATTTGGCTTGATGGTAGACTTCGAGACGTAAGCAAGAGAAAAGGCATCTGAAAGTTATCCCCTTTCTTCATTTTCTGAAAAATATGGATAATATTGAGAATTGTAGTTAATGGCCCTGAATATCACGAATGTCACTTTTAATCTGATCAGATATCAGTTGATGAATCACATATTAGATACTATTATAAATGCAGATTCCGTCTTATTATCTCGAAGAATAAATACGATCTCGTATAGACGATTACAATAGCCGAAAGGCATTTTCTTTAACACTTCCGCGATTTAAGACTGATTTATCACAGAATGCATTTGAATATCATAGCAATTCGACCGTCTGGACTCGGCCTAAACACAGCTGGGAAATTACTCTACACAAAGGCGCTTTTGAGATATTTTCTTTCAAGAAAAAAAAAAAAAAAAAGATGGATGATTGAAGCTGAAAAATTATACCAGAAAGAATACTAATTTTAATACGAATATATAACATTCTTTTAGAAGAAGCCTGGAATTTTTTTACCATTCATGATAGATATAGTAAAGGTGACATCAACACACCATCCTTTTAGGTAGCTTTCTTTACAAAAAAGCTACCTATTGCAGCCGTTCGGAGGAAAGCGATTTCAAAAAATTTTGGTATATTTTCATCGATCATGACCCCCAGACCCCGAAACCACCCTCCGTTCAAAATTGATATATATATATCTGACCTATGTCACACTGTAACTCCCGTAATTATGAACCGATTTCGATGTAATTCGGTGTGTACATAGTACATACCAATGTCTCGACCGAGTTCGTTGGCCAGCTTCATCCGCCGTTTTGTTTCAAAATGGCGGCCATTTAAAATTTAAAAAAAAATTTAAAACTTGAAATGTGGTACCAAAAAATTAAAAATGGAAAAATATTTTTATCTTATGTATTTAACCTTTATACAAAGATTCCGGAGCAGTTTTTGTTTCGTCTATATCTTAAAAAATGGCTGAGTTATAGCATTTTGAATTTCTAGCGTGGCTGACATTTTGAAACGTCCTGAATTTTGTCACGCGATAAAAGGCGTATTTATGAACCGATTTGGATGTAATTCGGTGTGTACATAGTACATACCAATCTCTCGACCGAGTTCGTTGGCCAGTTTCATCCGCCATTTTGTTTCAAAATGGCGGCCATTTAAAATTTTTTTAAAAATTTAAAATTTGAAATGTGGTACCAAAAAATTGAAAATGGAAAAATATTTTTTTCTTATGTATTTGACCTTTATACAAAGATTTCGGAGCAGTTTTTGCTTCGTCTATATCTTAAAAAATGGCTGAGTTATAGCATTTTGAATTTCTAGCGTGGCTGACATTTTGAAACGTCCTGAATTTTGTCACGCGATAAAAGGCGTATTTATGAACCGATTTGGATGTAACTTCGTTTATACATAGTACATACCAATGTTTCGACCGTGTTCGTTGGCCAGCTTCACCCGCCATCTTGTTTAAAAATGGCGGCCATTTAAATTTTTAAGAAAAATTTAAATTTGAAATGTGGTACCAAAAATTAAAAATTGAAAAAATATTTTCTTCTTATGTGTTTGACCTTGGTAAAAAGATTCGGGAGCAGTTTTTGTTTCGTCTATATCTTAAGAAATGGCTGAGTGATAGCATTTTGAATTTCTAGCGTGGCTGACATTTTGAAACGTCCTGATTTTTCTCACGTAATGACAGGCGTATTTATGAACCGACTTGGATGTACCTTGGTGTGTACATAGTACATACAAATATCTCGACCGAGTTCGTTGGCCAGCTTCATCCGCCATCTTGTTTCAAAATGGCGGCCATTTAAAAAAATTAAAAAATAAAAAAAATTTAAATGAGATACCAAAAAATTGGAAAATGAAAAAGATTTTTTTTGTATGTGTTTGACCTTAATACAAAGATTCCGGAACAGTTTTTCTTTCGTCTATATCTAAAAAAAAAATGACTGAGTAATAGCATTTTGAATTTCTCTTGTGGCTGACATTTTAAAACGACCTGATTTTTGTCACGCGATAACAGGCGTATTTATGAACCTATTTGGATGTAACTTGGTCTGTACATAGTACATACCAATGTCTCAACCGAGTTCGTTGGCCAGCTTCATTCGCCATCTTGTTTCAAAAGGGTTGCCATTTAAAAAAATTAAATTTAAAATTCAAAATGAGGTATTAAAAAATTGGAAAATGAAAAAGATTTTTTTTATGTGTTTGGCCTTGATACAAAGATTCCGGAGCAGTTTTTGTTTCTGAAAATTTGTTCTTTTGTTGATATCTTAAAAAATGGTTGATTTATAGCACTTTGAATTTCTAGCATGGCTAACATTTTGAAACGATCTTGTATTTGTCACGCGATAACACACGTATTCGCCTATTTCGATGTAAGAAGGCATGTGGATAGTATACATCAACACCTCGACCAAGTTCGCTGGCCAGATTCATCAGCCATCTTGTTTCAAAATGGCGGCCATTAAATTAAAAAATATATATATATTTAAAGTGAGGTGCAAAAAAATTAGAAATTGAAAAAGGTTTCTTTCTTAAGTCTTTGATCTTGATATAAGGATTCAGGAGCATTTTTTGTTTGTCTTAAAAAATGGCTCACATATAGCAGTTTCAATTTCTAAAGTGGGTGACATTTTGAAAAATCTGATTTTTTGCCTGCGACAGCACTCGTATATATCAACCGATCCCGATATGAGTGAGCATGTGCACAGCAATTACTAAGGTCTCGACCAAGTTCACTGGTTAGCCTCATCTACCATGTTGTCTTAAAATGGCAGGCACTTTAAGAAATTGCCGAATTTGGCAGCCAAATATAAGTTACTTTAAAGAAAAGCAGCTTGGATAAAGCTGACTAATTTCGCGAAATTCTCATTCATTATATTGATAAAAATTAGTATTGAATCTTCTATATTCGGTTTCCACTAAATTGAGCTTCGTGTGTTTGCATGATATAAGTTGGCCTTTTTTTAAATAAAGATTATGAAAGCTACCTCTTCCTCCCGGCACTGGCCGGAAGGACTTTTTTATCACTAAAAATCGCAGCGATATGTCAGAGATACCATTCGACTTAAAATATTGCTTCCTCTCCAAATGTGGATGCAATTTTTGAAATAGGAATAGTCTAGATGTTAAAAATTGCCCATAATTTTATTTTTCAAATAATAACACCCACTTTTAACAATTTGAGTTCCTTGAATCAAAACAGCCAGGTAAAATTAGGGAGAGTGGGACACATTTGACCATGGGGTACCTTTGATGAATCTAAATTTTGCAAACTTCTATAATTCTAGTGGTAACATCCTTTACTCACCATTTTACTAACTGTAAACCACACATGTGACTAGTGTTACCAGTTCCAGTGTCGCCAAAAACAGACAAAAAAATTGGGGCATAACAATACAGAAAATATGAAAACAGAACCTGTTTATAATGAAATCCTATCTAAAACGTAAAAACTTCATTGATCCTGCGGTAGGAATACCATACAATCTGCTAAGACAAAAGCCCGTTTAAAATGGATTTTTCCCCTTCCCTTGCGATTCCGTCTGAGAATGTTTCATTATACTAAATAAACACAACAGTCTTATACAATAAAACTTGTGAAAATGGAAAAGTTAGGAACAAAAGGACAAATTACCAATTTAGCAGGTATTGTATAGTGTTCCGATCGTAGAGACAGTGGAATTTTTACCTTTAAAACAAAATTCCGCTATAAAGAGGTTCTGTTTACACAAAATTTACTGATTAAAGTACGGTGAAACTCGTGAAAAATGAATCTCTAGGAACCACGAAAAATTACTTTTACACAAGATTTGTAAGGTATTCCTTTGGAAGAGACAGTAAAAAATTTCCGTTGTAGACAGCTTCTATCTTCAGAGATTTTACACTCGATGCAGACTAATGAATAACATGGTACTAAAAAAAAATTAAGAAGAATATGTGCATCATGAAAAATGGGGACTTTTGTCGTCCCGCACAGTGGTTGCGCGGGACATGTCTTGGAACCAGGGTTCTCGCTGCCCCTCGCCATTGCACCAAATCACGACAAAATGTTTCATTTGGCGAGTAAACGGATGATTAGACTCGGCAAATTGTGAATGCTCAATTTTTGCTCATCTTTGTGTGTGTGTTTGTGTGTATCCGTACAGGTGACACTCTTATTTACATTACTGAACGATCGATGTCACATGTTTAATTGTACCGTACCCTTTACATTATTTTTAGAGATACTAAACCAACACCAATTCAATTTAGCATCAGCCGAAGCCACAGTAAGGGAAAATGTCATTTCAGTATGTGTTAATGTGTCCAATAGGCAACAGTACTATTTTGAAATTGCCTTTGAGGTATGGGCTTCAATGAAAAGCCGAAGAATTCTAGAAAAATAAAGTTTCTGACACATGTTGTTCATATTTTGAATTTTTCAGAATTCATTGTGTGTAATACCTTAAAATCCTGAGTTAACTGGGATTGGAACTTTTATTTCATAACATTTTATTGAGTTAAATTAGATTTTTTTCTTGATTATGCGAGACATTTAGAATGTAGTTATTTTTTAGTTTTTTAGTTTCTGCAGTCGATAACTAAATTTAGATTAATAACTGATCTATAAGCAGTTACAAAAACTTAGGTTTTTTTAGAGCATATTAAAAAGAGGGGGAATATATTAAGGTGTTAAATATCGAATTTTTAATGTTTCACAACAAATTTATTTTGCTATTTTTACTTTCTTCTATCTTTACAAGAAGAAAGTATTGGTTTCATGAAAATTTTCGAATTCCAGTTTTCGACGGATTTACACGTTTTATGGGTCAGAGATTCCAAAAAACATGTTTTTACAAAATGTCTGTCTGTGAGTCTGTCTGTCCGTCTGTATGTGACACAAATTTTGTGGGCGCTCTATCTCAAGAACTAATGCACGGAATTTAATAAAAATTTATATTCAGGTAGTCCCAGATATAGATTGATGCTGATTAGATTTTGGTGTAAATCGCCCTGCAGGTGGCGCTGCTATGTAGCATTTTGCAGGATTTCCGCAAAAGCTCTATCTCAAGAACTAATGGACGGGTTTTTATTAAAACTTCAGATTCCGTTAGTCTTTGAGATGAATGGATGCTGTTTACGTTTTGGTGTAAATCGCCCAACAGGTGGCGCTGCTATGCTGCATTTTGCAGGATTTACACTATTTTCGCAGTAGCTCTATCTCAAGAACTAATGCACACATTTTCATCAAACTTCGGATTTAGTTAGTCCTTCATATGAAATGATGCCGACTACGTGCTGGTGTAAATCGCCCAATAGGTGGCGCCTGCATTTTGAACTATTTCCTCAATAGCTCTATCTCAAGAACTAATGCACGAATTTTCATCAAACTTCAGATTTAAGCATAACTTGATTAATATTGCTGCTGGTTATGTGTTGTTGCAAATCGCTCAACAGGTGGCGCTTCTATGCTGCATTTGCCGTGATTTGCGCAATACCTCTATCTCAAGAACTAATGCACGAATTTTCCTCAAACTTCGTATTCAGTTAGACGTTTACATACGTTGGTGATAATTAGGTTCTGGTGTAAATAACACAATAGGTGGCGCTGCTATGCTGCATTTTGCTGGATTTATACGATTTCAGCTACAGTCATACCTCGAGAACTAATGCACGGAATTTCATATTTTTAGAATTCTCATGATGAACACACATTGCCATTTAATTTGGCACTGAGATAGTGAATTTTGAAGTATTGACACGTATGAGATAGAAGAAAGTTTTGTGATGGCCGCAACATAGTTTTTTTTCATTTGACGAATGTTTTTAATTTCAGATTAGCCAAATTGCTAACGTTCGTAAAAAGTCAACGAGAACACTGCTTGGAACCCCTGAAAATCGGAACTTCCCGCGTAAATCGGGAAATCTGGCAACACTAGTTATGACGCTGTTTGTCTCCTTTAAAGCTTTGAATTATAAATTTTCTTCAAAGATTTAAAGGGCTGGTGACAATAAGGGGTGGATTTTAAAGTTATATTTTCTGTAATATAGTATTTTTAAAAGCCATTGTAATTAGATCTCATATGGTGTGTTTGCGTTTACTTGGTTGTGAGATTCTACAGAATTTTATGATTTTTTTTTTTATGTACACCGCTTATTGTTTTTTGCAAAAATCCCCAACATTAAATCTCATTTTCAAACTTAATAAAATATTTTTTTTTTCATGATAAAATAATTTAAAGGCTTTCATAGATGTTGCCAACTTAGTCCCTTTTTTATCCAATAAAACTTCCATACTACGTTATTTTCTTATAGTAATTTTTGTTTTATTTAATGACATATATTGCGCGATTAAATAAGACAAAATTCGTTTCGTTGAATATACAAGTCGGAAATTGGACATCAAACGTGACAAATGAGGCGCGTTCGTTCTATAACAGACGGAGAGTCAAGCCGAATTCATAAACACTTTTCAACTATGTTAGAAAGTGTTAAAAACACATAATAGGTTGAAATTTAACTTTCAGAAATTTATACCGATAGACAGAAGCATATATGAATACTTTTGTGCAGCCCTGTATTTTACCTACTCTCGTTATATACACGCCACTATTTAGGTAAAATTTAATTAAGACTAAAACGCACTTAAAACTAGTGAAATTACACTTCCAGAAATTATCATCCATAGACGGCCATGCATATCATTTTTTACGTGGCTTTGTACATAATTTTACTTACATTCTACAAGTATATCTTAATATACTAACTGCAGTTCAGCGTAAAAATGCATAATTCATTTAAAAAACACCTTTAAGCTATTTTCGTTCATACTCAGTAACGCTTACGAATTCTTGTGGAGACCTGTATGATCTGCAGCATTTATACACACAAAGTAATATGCAAAATTTAGTTAAACTTAAAAACTCATGTCACAACTAAAAATGCACTTCCAGCAATCATCGCTAATATACAGTACTTCGGATATAGTATACTATCCGAAATCTTTTGTGGGTCCCTGTAAATACTTTGTACTACACTTTCTGTAATATAGAAAGTAACTTGTAGTAAACATCAGCAACGTATATCAATTTCATTATATGTGAAATAGTTTAACATAATTAAAATACGCCGCAAACAATGCTTCCCTCTATACCATTATGTAACGGAATTCTTTTGTGTGGCCCTGTAAATGAATAATAAACATTCTTTGCAGCGCATATTCTACAGAATGTATATTTTAGTGCACTTCATAAATGCATATTAATTTCATTATGTTCGAAAGGGTGTAACATTAAAATGCACTTGAGACTATTTTTTCCATTGGCCGTAATGTAACGGAATACTTTTGACTATCCCTGTAATTGAACTATACATTCGATTCTCATAAAATTTGAAATGACTCGACAAAATTTTGGGTTGGGTAGTTTTTGCGCTGTTATATGCGGACAGACAACTACTATGGATGTTACGTATTTATATAATTACGAAAGCACCTAAAAAAGGGGCTAAGTTGCCAGCACTGCTTCCATCTACTTTAAAAAGATTTTCGTCTCAAAACGATTACGATAGCACTAGCACTTTATTCTTTAAGAGAAAAAAATTAATCTGATTAGTACATCCTCTCATTTAATGAGCTTTTATCGAACATAATTTTGAACAGAAGGCCAGGTAGATAAACAAAGTCTTTAACATCTTTCAATTATATTACAAAACACAGAAAAGTCGTGAGAACTTTCAACTTTTTTTTTTTTTTTTTTTTTTTTTTTTGCATCATACTGCGACATTGAACAAGCGATGAACTTTCATTCGCTGCACTAAGCTTTGTTTTTACTTTTCTTAAAAGGTCTTTCTCACATTAATATCGCCCGGTTCGTCAACGTTCATTAAATAACAGAGCACGATACACAACTGATAAATCTACCACGGCTCACTTGAAATTCCAGTTCTCATTCTCTACAACTCTGTATATCTCAAATGCAATCTTAAACTGTTCCTTTTTTCTTTTCTTTTTCAAGCTACTTTTGTTTTAATTCGCTTTAAAAAAAAATTTTTATTTTTCGCTGAAAGCAGCGTACAAAGTGAGAGAGAAAAAAACAACAACTGAGTGAAACAATCTATGAAAGAACGAAAAAAAAAAAATGGTTTGTTTACATTAATATATAAAATCTACTTTATAGGAAGTCTGCGGCATGCCATAGTCTATTTTAAACAAGTGGGTAAGTGTGATCACAGATCGCACAGAGGGTTTCGTTTAATATTTCTCTCAAAACACTATCCTTTTGCAAAATCTGTTAGCTCCACAATTCGCAACTAGAGAGTGCACTCTATTCTAAACAAACGTCTGCCCGACAAAACTCCATTTTAGAACCTATTCGAGGAATTAGTCGAGGAAATCGGACCCATAAAACTTAAAATAGGAAAGCCCTCCTGGCCAAGTGGAAATAAAATATGAAAGGCTATTGTGCATAAAATGAAAGAGTGGCCGAAGGGTCGTCAAATGATATATTAGATGAGAGGTTTGGGGAACAATTGACTCCACCCCCTCCCGGAGCCTTCAACTGAAACTAGCTCGCTGTAGCTTAATTAGCGGCTAAGTTAGAAAAAATGCTTAAAAAACACAAGTTAGAGCCCAGAGGAGTCAATAATATAAGACTTTTTGAAAAATTTATCATTTGCCGTGTGATCACAAGTGTTCAGCTATAAGCAGGGACCCGGAGCTGGAGCTGGAGCCCGGAACCGGAGCGCTCCGGAGCTGTGTTTTCCCTGGAGCTGGAGCTCTAAATTTTCCCCAGCTCCAGGGCTCCTTTAGTTTTTAATATTCTTTGAATTTTTTTTTTCCCAGTTTAAATTTCTAGGCTTAAAATATTTTAATTACATCATTATTCAGTATTTTAATTATATCATTTTTTAGGTTTTTATTATTATTATTAGAGAAGGAAACCTTCTCAAAACATGGTAACACTACTTTACTTCTACTTTCTACTTGAACTAAGTGACAACACTATTCAAAAACCAATATGGCCGCCTGTTGTTTACATGTGTAGTTGTACAACTTTGGCTGTTTGAAAAGTGTAGAAGAAATTTAAGATTTTTGTGTTTAAAATTCCACCAAACTTTCTATTTTAAAAGCAAATGCTAAAAGATGTCATACTTTCTGAACAAGCATTTGAAGTTTGATGAGAAGAAAAATGCATTTTGTCAGATCTTTAATGAAGGTAGAAAGCATTTGTGAGCAAAAAATTAAACGTGTAAATTAAAATCTGCAACTCAAAAGCGCGAAGTCGGAGCCGAGTTGGAGCCGGAGCCACAGTATTTTCTCTAGGAGTCGAGCTGGAGCTGGAGCATCAAAAATTGTTCAGCTCCGGGTCACTGGCTATAAGTATGCAAAATTTCATATCCCCAGCTTAATTAGGGCTCAGTTAGAAATAATTGCTTATAATACAGAAGTTGAAGCCCAAAGGGTTAATTATAAGACTTTTTCAAAAATTCATATTTTGTCTTATGATCTGACGCGTTCAGCTATAAGTATGCAAAATTTCATGTCTCCAATTTAATTAGGGGCTCAGTTAGAAAGAATAGACTAAAAAACACAAGCTGGAGTCCAAAGGGTTAAATATAAAACTTTTTCGAAAAGAAAATTATTCGTCGTGTGGTCTCAGGTGTTCTGCTATAAGTATGCAAAATTTCATGTCTCCAACTTATTTATGGGTTTCATTTAGAAAGAATTGCTTAAAATATATATGTGGGAGCTCAAAGGGTTAAATGTAAGACCTTTTTCAAGATTTTATAATTTGTCGCCTGGCCTCAGGTGTTCTGCTATAAGTATGCAAAATTTCAAATCTCCAATTTAAATATGGTCTTAGTTAGAAAGAATTGCTTAAAATACACAAGCTGGAGTCCAAAGGGTTAAATATAAAATGTTTTTCGAAGTTTATTATTTGTCGTGTGATCTGAAGTGCTCAGCTATAAGTACGCAAAATTTCATGTCTCCAACTTAATTATGGGGCTCATTTAGAAAGAATTGCTTAAAATATATATGTGGGAGCTCAAAGGGTTAAATGTAAGACTTTTTCAAGATTTTATGATCTGTCGCCTGGCCTCAGTTGTTCTGCTATAAGTATGCAAAATTTCAAATCTCCAATTTAATTATGGGCTCAGTTTGAACGAATTGCTTAAAATACACAAGCTGGAGTCTAAAGGGTTAAATATGAAACTTTTTTCGAAATTTATTATATGTCGTGTGATCTGAAGTTTTCAGCTAAAAGTATGCAAAATTTCAACTCCCCAATTCACTTAGGGACTCTGTTAAAATGAATTGCTTAAAATACACAAGCTGAAATCCAAAGGGTTAAACAAAAAACTTTTTCGAAATTTATTATTTGCCGTGTGATCTGAGGTGTTTAGCTATCAGAATGCAAAATTGCATGTCTCCAATTTGATTAGGAATTCTGTTATAAAGGATTGCTGAAAATACACAAATTGGAGCCCAAAGGGTTAAATATAGCACTTTTTCAAAGTTTTATGATTTGTTGTGTGGGCTCATGTGTTTAACTATAATAATTCAAAATTCCATGTCTCTAACTTAATTGAGGGCTCTGTTAGAAAAAATTGCTTAAAAAACACAAGTTGGAGCCCAAAGGGTTAAATATAAAACTTTTTTCAAAATTTTATGATTTGTCTTGTTGTCTCAGGTATTCAGCTATAAGTATGCGGAATTTCATGGCTCCAACCTTATTAGGGGCTGACTTAGAAAGAATTGTTTGAAATACACATGTGGGAGCCCAAAGGGTTAAACTTAAGACCTTTTTCAAAATTTTAGGATTTGTCGTTTCATATGAGGTATTCAGCTATAAGTACTCAAAATTTCAAGTCTCCAACATGTATAGTTTCTGAGAACGGGCTCTGTGACGGACAGACAAAGGAGCGAGACGAATAGGGTTTCGTCAGATGAACGAAACCCTAAAAATGAAAAAAACAGTTTTCAAATGTCACGAAATGAGATTCTCAAATTCCCTGCTCAATAAACGCGAAACTTTCCGACCCACTTTCAGACTCATTTTTAACCCTTTAACTACTGACGTACTTATAGGTACCATTAAAATAACTTGTTATAAAATTCATTTAATACATCGATTAGTAGTAATGCAGTTTAGAATGAGTTATAGATGCATTACTTTATCTTGTTCCAAAAGCATTATTGGTTACACAAAACAAAAATACTTTTAAAAAGGATGATTTCTTTTGCCTTTTCCTCTTTATTGGCGTTGGTTGGGGGGGGGGGGGGGGAGGGGATTTTCAATTAGGAAATATTTCTGTTGTAAGAACATTATATTTATACATTTCCTAATTCTACAGAATACTAAGAAAAATATTTAAAATAAAAAGATTTGAACGAGGTTATAAATATTGTACAAAATCCCTATAAATTCAAATTTAATGAATCCTTCTAAATCCTTCAATCTTTCTAAAATTTATTACATGATTATGTAAATCTTCTAATGTATAGTTTCAAAAATTCACGAAAAATGCTTTAGAAGATAAAATTTTCGTGAATTCATAATTCAGTACTTACAGGGTTAAGCTTAAAGGCATAAATTTGGCAGGTCTGACTATTGAAGCGATTTAGAATCGAATGGCACTTTTTTTTTTTTTTTTTTTTTTAATATAAGTAAGTTACTTATCGACTCGTAAGCTATTTTCGTCACTTGACGACCGGATTTTCTTCCTTCCCGCGTTGTCGCATTCGGTTTCGGCTCAAAATGCTCATTTTAACATTTTTTAGAAAGGTTTTTTGCGTTTACCAAAAAATGGAAAACGCCATTCGATCACATAGTTTCTGAATAAAAACACTGGTCAATTCATGCGTTTCCGAACAAAAGCGAATTCAGAAATGCGTCAGATAGTAGCTTCTTTGGATTTGAGAACAGTGTAAATGAAAACAAAACCAGTGCTAGAGACATGATGTCAGAAATGAAAACCAAGTCAGTGCTAGACATGCTGTCAAAGTCGTAGAGAGAAATCACGGGGCCCGAAAACAAGCTTATGAAAACCCCTCAGTTCTGGTAAAGTATTAGAAGACTTTTTAAGGGGGCTGGTCACTCAGCTTCGGAATTCGCCTCCGTAATGTTAAGTCTATGGACTTTTGATGCATTCGTCTATTCAAAATATCTCCTCGGGAAATTCATATTTTTGACATCTTTTTTCTGTGTACTCTTCTTAAAGGATGTCTCTTTTTTTTTCTTAGTTTTCAAAACATTTCTAAAATCTGTGCTGAATTTAATATTTTATGTGTTAAAAGCGGGCGAACTGCGAGTGAGATTTTAACACTTCATACAAAATTAAGCCTATACTTCAGAAATATTTTGAGAACCAAGAAAAAAAGAGACATCTTTTAGGAAGTGTACACAAAAAATAGAAGTTAAAAATAAGAATTTCCCGAGGAGATATTTTAAATATACGAATGCATCCAATGCCCATACACTTTACATTGGTGAGGGGAAATCGGATGCTGAATGACCAGCCTCTTAAGAGATATCATCATCCTCTACTCTCTTTCCATTAGACATTGTATAGAAAAAACTACAACTCCTAAACTATTAACACGTTGAGTGCCCGGTGACTGATACTGAAATATTTACAATGTTTTAAGTAATTTTTAAGAAAGTATAATCCTGTAATAAATAAAAGGTAAGTAAATTTTCAGCAATTGCTTAAAACAATATATATATATTTAGTTTTATATCATATTTTAGACCGTCAGTCATCGGTAAATAACGCGTTCTAAACGGAAAGTTCAGTGTCAGTCACCGGTGACTGACGTGACGCTTAAAGTGTTAAATACATAGCTTTGAAAATTCATTTACATATGTTAAAGATACATTTACAACTTAAACCTATGCAGGATGTTTCTAAAATCATGGGATAAACTTTGAGGGTGGTACACCTCAGTTAAAAATATTTTTGCAATAGGAAAGCTTGGTCGCAATCCACTTATTTACTTATAAATACAGGGTGTCTTACTCCAAGTCGAACCCGGATTTTCGTTCACTACATTAACAACAATGAAAATATTTCACAGATATTTTCAACAGACATATTTTACTTTCTGCGGAATATGGTAACGTCACAAGTATTTTTGGGAATAGCCACGATCTTCGTCCAAACAACATCACCTAGACACTTCGTAATTTGGATTCTAGTTCGCACAGTACATATGGATCACTGGCGTAATTACAGTGCACTTCCGGTGATAACCATCACACATTTTACACAAAGTAAAATAAGTCTGTTGGAGATATCGGCAAAATATCTTCATTACCGTTCAAGTTGTGAATAAAAATCTAGGTTGGACTTGGAGTACGACACCCTGTAATTAATACTGAAAAAAGTGCTTTGCAATCCCGCTTTCCCATACAAAATAGATGTGTTTCAGTGAGCTATATCATCCTTTTTTCCATGATTTTAGAATCACCCTAATAAATAAAATATGTATCATCGTAATCACGCAGGGTTAAATCTAGATGTAACCCTGCTGTGTATCTCGTTAGCTGTGCCGCCCGGTTTTTTGTTTTCTCGTTTTCGTTAATTAACAGTTGTTTAACCCCTTAAGGATAGCTTAATATTTGGAAAAACCATAAAAAAGTACCTATTTTTTTTATTACAGAAATTGAATGATAAGATTTCTAAATAAAATATGCAATTAGTTTTTTTAAGGCGAAAAAAAAAAAAAAAAGATGTTATAGAACAAATTCACATTTGTGGAAAAGTCATCATGCGAGAATTCTCTGTCTTAATGTTTTACACCGTACAAATAAATGTGAATAAGACCTTTCTTTTTCACATCTTAGATCTTTATTTATCATAATCACACAAAGTTTTACAAATAATATTTGAAATAATAAATACATACATTAAAGTTTGATTATTAATCATTTTTTTGAGTGTGATATTTCGAAATAGGTAATTCAAAGTCCGACATCACAATCAGCACAAAAAACCAAACCTGAACGGTAATATTCAAAGACTTCACACGGAAATGCCTGTTAAATGTTTCTGGTTTCGGAAGTTTTTTTCAGCATTGAATCTCCAGCCCGGAAACATGACGGCACGAGAAATAACGAACGACACCTCAGCCCGTTATATTGAGGGGAGCGAGAATTAAGGGGTAAGTTGTTTTATTTTAAAGTTTAATTGAATTATTGTTGTTTGTTTTAAAGTTTTGATATGCTGTTGGTGTTAATTTTCGTAATTGGAGTTTTAACTATATACATGAGAGAGAGAGAGTTATTAGGGAAGATCGCATGTTCGTGATTAAGCTATTTTATTTAAAACTTTTAGAAACTTTTAACTTAGACAGTAGTAAGTTAGCTTAAATTTTCCGTAAAACCAGAATCATTCCGATATCCCGAGCGAGCTTCTGACAAAGACAGCACACCAGTGATGACTTTCTCAATTCTAAGAAGCAAAAATTATTTCCTCAAAACAAATGAGTGTGGGACTTCAAGGAAAATTAAAAATGAATTGCAAATTTATGTATTGTGAAGGTCAATTTTAATAAATGCTAATCACACCATGTTCCCCACAGAGTATTTCATGATCAGTTCTCGTATGGCAGCTTGCCTATTGTTTCAAAACAGATTTTCTCAAATAATGGGCGTGATATCTGTTAGTTTCTATTTACGAAAAGAGAATACATATCTTTCAATGAATATTCGATTTCAATCGATGAAAATATTTAATCATTCAACGTTGAAATTTTATGAGGACTAAAAAGTTGGTAAAGAAAAATCACGTGAAAAGCTTCTAAATTTTACTCACGAAACATCGTGAGCAGAGATTTACAGGAATAGGAAAAAAGAGATCCTAAACTGAATTCTAATCAAGGAAATTCTGGAATCCGTGCCTAACAAATTTCATTAATTTTATTTAGCGAAGCTATGAAAAAAAAATAACTTAATCATATTTTAAAATAAATATCAATAAATAAGTAAATTACTTAAAAAAGGAAAATACAGAGCTCTGAAATTTTAAAACGGATCTCCCATAAAATTGACGTGAATGAACTGTTTTAACCCTTTCACGGGCGGTGGGATATGTTATATGTTATATCCCACTTAATTTTAATCAAGATTTGCACCAGAATCTTAGTTTTTTTTTCTTTTATATCTTTGGTGAAAAAAAGATTTAAAAATGCATTTTCTTATTTTCAAATGAAATTTTTCGAAAATTCCGGCGTGAATTGGACATTTCAGAAACATAATTACGTGCCCTTGAAAGGGTTAAATAGTTCGTCCAACGGTTAATATTTTTCTTTATAATAAACACACAATCCCAGATTTTTTTGGTTCCCTCAGATTTTCAGAGTTGTATTACCTAACAATTGGCAACTGAAGATATGTTTTATCGCAACAATTATACTATTTCTGTTGTCAACCCTAACAATTGGCAACAGAAGATATGTTTGATCGCAACAATTATACTATTTCTGTTGTCAACCCTAACAATTGTCAACAGAAGATATGTTTGATCGCAACAATTATACTATTTCTGTTGTAAACATCCCATTTTCTCAACTAACATGTAGCGTACAGCGATGAATGAGGCATCATTGCATCGGATTTTTTGCCCACATCTGACATCGCATACCGAATTTAATATGTAGCGTACAACGATGAATGGGGTATCACTGAATAGGATTTTTTGCCCACTTCTGACATTGCATACAGAATTTTTGTTATACTTTCAGATTAAGTTTCATCATACATACTATTTCTGATGTCAACATTCACTTTCCTTTGCACATACAAAACGCACAACGATGAATGCAAGGGCGGATCCAGCTCACTATTTAGAGGAGGGGGGGGGGGGGGTCATGGATTTCCATTTTGGGGGTGAGAGAGGATCACATTTCTTTATGAGAATTTTTTATATTGAAAGCTATCCCCAAATCCAAACTACTTTTTTGATACTTTCGCGCAATCATTTTCATTCGTAAATACAAAAAATGTGCATTAATATTCGTAAAAATATATAATTTACAGATTTTTTCCAAGAAATTTAAGAGTTTTTCATTTTCTTATAAAGGCAAAGTTTCATTCAGAAAATGTTGTCAAAGTTTGCATTTTTAGCCAAGTTTTATGAATTGATAGCCACAGAAATGTCGTCACAAGAGAACAATTGGCTGTCACTTTCGGAAATTCAGTTTAAAAAGTCTAACAATTGCCAACGATTAAATATGGAAAAAAATTGTATTAAATTTTAGAGGTAACAAAAACCGTACACATTGGCAGCTAGGTGATTCTATTAGTGTCCTGAAAATTGAAGGGGTAGCCTCTTCTTTCTACTCAAACTCAAAGTATCATATAGTTTTTTCCAATCGAACTTATATACCTTAGGGAATGGGTCATTTTCTTGTGATGGACTGATAGCTTCCATTATTATGAAACAGTCGTTATAAATGAAGTGTTAGGTGAAGATGAAAGAGCACCGTAAAAAGTTAGAAGTTAAAGTCAGTTTTCTGGTCAGAATGGGAAAAAAAATGGCCATAATTCACCTAACACTTCATTCATAATAATGGAAGCCATCAGTCCATCAGAAGAAAATAACTCGGTTAAGCGGGACTCGGAAAATCGGGACTCTACTGTATATTTCATTTTTAAAATGATCTTTAGAATATTTTTGTTGGTGTTCAGAGGGGGGGGGGGGGCATGACCCCCGTGACTTCCCCTTGGATCCGCCATTGGATGAATGAGATATTACACGAAAGATTTTTGGGCAGGCTTTTGACGCGAGTACTTCATACTTCGTTAAAACAAGTTGTTTGATTAAAAAAATTCCAGTTAACTATAAATTAATGAAAAATGTACGAGAAAATAAACTGAAATATTGCAGTGAGAAAGCATGGGTCTACGGGCCACGGTGTTATTTGTTAAATATACTTTGCTCTTTAGCTTTATCATATCTTGAAGTCCATAAACATTTATTTTTTGATAGCTTTATCTCATTTTGTTTATAATTTGAAAAAACTTTAATTAAAAAATAGCTTATTTATACACTCATTAATTGCTATAAGGTGCTAATTAAAAAACTATAAAAACAGTAAAGGAGTTAAACTGCCTATATGTTTCGATTTTATAGAAGCCTTTATCAAGACAAATAAGAATATTCCACAGTTGCACGATCTACAATCCAAATGATTTGAAACGCCATCATTTACGTTTTATCTCGGATTACTCGTGTTATTACTTTCTTCTATCTTTACAAGAAAATACAGTGGAACCCGGTTAAGACGCGTTTCAAGGGAGTGGACAAAAGTCGCGTATTAAGCGGGTTCGCGTATTAAACGTGATTTGTTTAATGTTGCAGAAACTGTGCTTATTTACACATCTAATCGTCTAAATGAACTTTAGGGCTTTCGGTTAGATGTTTACGGTTGAAAATTTTATCTTTTAGGTATATTTAGATTGAAATTTAATTGTATTCAACTTTAACTCATTATTATTTTTTTAGGAGCTACTAAGAATAACTGCTGAAAATAAAAAAAAAATGAATTTAAACGGCTTTAATGTAGATTAATACGTTACAACCAAAAATAAAAAAAAAATAATTTCAAGCTAGACTAATTTACAACCAAAAATATAAAAATTAATTTCAAGCTAGCCTTTTTTTTTTTAGCAGAGGTAAAAAATTTAAAATATTAAACTTTTCAAAGCACAACCCAGTTTTTAAAGTCATATTTAGTACTTGTGATAATGAGTGATATTATAATCTATCCTTTTCATTATAAAAGAAAATTATCCTTATTAATCTTTTTAAAAAATATATTGTTAGCATAGCAAAAAGAAAAGAAAACATAAAAGAATTAAACAACCTCGGTCGTATTTATTTAATCTTTACGAGTTTCTTTTTTCTTACCCGACTGCCAAGAAAGGTTATGTGTTTCACGCGTATATCTGGGTAAGTGGATTCGTCTTAACCGTCCGATGGTTATAGGCTAGGTTCTTTTTTTATAAAATAAAAAATGGCGGTAGAGACGAAAAAAATTTTTTACGCTCCATATATGAGTGGCATAACATTGGATAGGTCTTTCAAAATGAAGACGATGTTTCATTGACTATTTTACAGTCAGAAGCTCCGTTTAAATATTACACAACCTCGAAGTTGTGTAGGTAGGATCTCTAGCTTTACTGCAACTCTAACCTTCATAGACATCTATAGGCCTCATCAAAACAGTGTTTATAGATAGGAACTAACAATTAAACACAACTTAAAAGTAATCAATACAAGTAAATAAAAAAATAGGTAAGTGATATAAAAAATACACTGTAAAAAATAGTGGGAACGTTTACTATTCTAAGAGGAACATTTCTGATAGTACCGGATATGTGAGAGCTATTTCTATTTTCCGAAACAACCGGGAATGTTCCTGGGTGTTTCAATTTACTTTCCCTTGTACTTTCCGTGTAACAGAGAAAGCGCCTGTACGCATGCGCTCCAAGTATTTCACCACTATTTCTCCTTACGCTGAAACGGACGGGAAGCAATCGCCTAAAGTGAAAGTCAGCTCGTGTGTATGAGATGGCGGCGTAGGACCACGTGTATTTGAATTCGCTTTTATTTTGAAAAAAAAAAAAAAAAAAAACCAATATTATAACATTTTTGTTATATTTTGTGGGTATTTTTTATTGCGTTTTAAAATTATGCAAGAAATGTATCTTGGATATTATCAAAGGACTTTTTCAGAGCTTTGGAAATTTAGTAATTTTGAACGCGGAAAGATCGTAATTCTGGGTAAGTGTTTTCTTTTTTTTTAACCATCTACAGTATTACTTTTACTTACTATTTATTATTACTTCTTTATTAGTTTTCTTTGTTGCAGTACACGGAAAGAAATTAATAACCTATTTATTTTTTAATATATCAGACTTTGTTTTGTCTGTTTTTTTATTATAATATATATACATGTGTGCATGAAAATAAGATAATATAGTTAAACTTGATGTTCATACTGATTGCGGTATCGTATTCTCCTTTTTTACAGCGTGTTCTTAACAAATTATTAAATGCGTTATAACTTAAAAGAAAATTTATGTATTATATTTTAATCAAACAAGCTGAAGGTTCATTGTCATTTTACTTCTTTATTGTTGATTGCTTTTACGTAAAAAATACGGTATTGTGAATAAAAATAAACAGTAAACTATTCTTACAATTATAGGATTTATTTTTATAAATCATTATAGTAAATAAAATTGATTCATTTGTTTTGCTGTTTCCTAAAAAGATTTCAAAAATTTCATTTTTTATATTCACCTTTTTTCTTCTCCAATTTTGAAAGAAAAATAAATAGAATCGTTTTAAGATCATTAACTTGTTTAGTACTCAGGTTTAGATATGTAAATTCCCCCCCACCCCTTCACAAACACACACTTTTTTTTTTTTTTAATGCTTCGAAAAAATTAACCATTGCATTTTTTGCGATTTGAATTTTACTTGTTCATCATCTTCGAATGTTGTCAAATCGGTGTCGAATTCGATCGGTGTCGGTTGTCAAATGTGGAATCGAATGTTGTCAAAATCTAAATGTTCTTGCTTGAAAAGAAAAATGTTTTCTTCTGATTTTGCAAGACTGAATTGTAAAAAAAATAATAATAAATAAAAAATAAATACTATTGTTATTTAACTTATGCACTTTACAGTAAACAAAATTAAAAAATTCTAGATCATTAACCATCAGCTTATTTTATGAAAATATAGTACACAAAATTTCTTGCTTTAAGTTATAAGGCATTTTAATTTATTAATATTATGCTGTGAAAAGCATAATACGATATTGAATCAACAATAACATAAATTGCAATCATATCTTATTTACATGCACTAATAATAATAAAATGTCATGTATTAAAATGTCTGTGCAACAAAGAAACGCTAATAAAGAGCTAAAATAATAAGTAAAAATAATGCTATAAATGATTAAAAAAATAAGTAAAACGCTTTTCGACAGAATTTATCATTCCATTTTCAATAATAATACAGTTCAGGAACTTTAATGTTACTTGTTAATCCGCATGGTTAAAAAAATATCACTGCAGGATGTTAAAACGCAATAAAATTTTATCTAAATTATGAAAAAGTTATAATAATATTGATTTTTTTTTTTCAGAATAAATCCAAGCAGATATATATATATATAAACTCAGAAAAAAAGATCATTCAGAAATGAACTTCCATATAAGACTCTTTCATAAAAATTCATTTAATAAAACTGGCTTCTTCACAAAATCCATTTTACTAAACTAAGCCCCTTTCACAAAATAATCTTCAATAATTGAATGTTCAAATACTAGCGCTAAATTCAACTTGAGTAAATAATTAAAATTTATGTAAAAAAGCTCAAATAAATGTACTAAAACTACTTGCAAGTGCATTACACATAATATAAAATTATTTAAAATATATTAGAAATATCTTAAAAATTTTAATGTATTTTTGAGATATTTCTAATGTATTTTAAATGATTTTACATTATATGTATGAACCTGCAAGTAATTTTGGTACAGTTATTTGTGCTTTTTTATGTAAATTTTAAAATAATCCTCGTCTCCAGAAAGGTTCCACATATATTCAGAAACCTTTCCAATTCGTAATAAAAGGTTTCCTATACATTCAAAAACATTTCTTAGTCTTCAGAAAGATTTCATATGCAATCAGAAACCTTTCCGATCCGTAATGAAAGGTTTCCGATATATTCAGAAACCTTTCATTGCGAATCGGAAATGTTCCGTATTATAACCGAAACAGTTTTCTGCTCGAATCTGAAACCTTTCCGTTAGTATCGTGCAGCACAGGTCTCCGTTACATTCGGAAACGTTTCGGAAAATTTTTTACAGTGTAGCTTCACATTGATGAGAAATAATTAATTAGTTCGCTTTTTACGCAGTCAGGTTTTTTTAATTTAATTATTTTTATTTACCTTTAGTATGCATTATAAAACACATTAGGTATATAACTTACATTAAAAACCTCACTAACAATAGGTATAATCATCTTTAATCCTAATTTTATGACATATCTGAGTACCCTGAATTCGTCTTTCTCTACAGTGAAAACACACACGAAGCGAAAAACACAGAAAGTTAGGACGCGGGATCAAAGAATTCCAGTGTTTCTAATTTAGCGGGTTTCAAATATCTACCGCTATTTTCGATTAGTAATGTTCGCCTTAGTTAATCTGTTATTAAATAAAGTAAATATTACTATTTGAAGTCGCTGTTTTTCAATTTAATATAAAAAATCTGATAAATTGTCAGTACTGGAAAGCAGACAAGGAATTCGCATCTTGATCAATGAATTCGCGTCTTAAGCGTGATTTTTTGCCTTAAAGGACCAGAAATCTCTCGCGTATTAAGCGGGATCGCGTATTAACCATTCGCGTATTAAACGTGATATTTTTGCATTAGCCTTATAGGCGATGTTCAAGGGATCGGAAAAAATCCGCGTATTAAGCGGGATCGCGTATTAACCGTGAGCGTCTTAACCGGGTTCCACTGTACTAGATTCGTGAAAGAAAAATAGACTTTTTGGTTTTCGACGGATTTATACGTTTCAGGTCCTGAAGACGATTTGACTGTTTTTGGAAAATGTCTGTGTGACACAAATTTTGTGGGCGCTCTATCTCAAGAACTTATGCACGGAAAGTAATAAAACTTTACGGGTTGGGTTGATTTTTGACGGCCAATTATCTACACGAGGGATATAGGCCCGGGGGGAGTGCCCTCCTTGGGGGTCTTTCTAAGGGAACCTAATCCGTATTAACGCATGGAAGATCCACGGCTCGAAGAAAACCACGAAAACTCCGAACGATTAGGCCGACGGGCGCGATTGGGATCGAACCCAGCACCTCCCGTCTACCAGCTTCGAGAGCAGAACCTCTCGGCCACTGGTGGGGCCCAAAAATAAAACTTTACATTCAGTTACACCTTGATATAAATTGGCGCAGATTAGTTTTTTGGCATAAATCGCCCGAATTCCTGCTAGGCTGCGTTTTTCACGATTTCCGCAATAGCTCTATCTCAAGATTAATGAGCGGTATTTCATCAAACTTCATATATTCTGTTAGACTGACATAAGTTGGTGTTTAGGTGTTCGTGTAAATCATAACAGGTGGTGTGGTTATGCTTTATTTTTCACGATTTTCGCGGTAACTATCTCAACAACTAATACACAGAATTTGATCAAACTTGATATTCTGTTACACTTCACATAAATAAATCATTGGGTGTATACAGCGCGATAGGTGTTTTTATACTTTTTGGGTTGGGAATTTTGGTTAAGGCTGCTAGTCACCCAGCTTCTGAATTCCCTTCAGTAATGTTAAGCCCATGGACGTTTGATGCATTTTTATGTTGAAAATATCTCCTCAGGTAATTAATATTTTTAACTTTTTTTCTCTGTGTACTCTTCTTAAAAGATGTCTCTTTTTTTCTCAGTTCTCTTTATATTTCTAAAATCTACGCTTAATTTTATATAAAATGTTAAAATTTTACTCCAAGTCCGTCAGTTTTTAAAACATAAAATATTAAATTAAGCATAGATTTTAGAAAAAATTGAGAACTAAGAAAAAAAAAAGTGATATCCTTTAAGAAGAGAACACTGAAAGAAGTTAAAAATAACTTCTTGGAGAGATATTTTGAATAAAAAAAATGCATCAAACGCCCATAGACTTAACATTACCGAGGGGAATTCGGAAGCTGAGTGACTAGCAGCCTTAAGACATTTAAGAGGGTGGGTGCCGAAATCCAAAGATTTGTTTGAAAGATACGTTGCATATACAGTAGAAGCTCTTTTATCCGAACCTCTCGATTAACCGAAATCCATTTTTAAAGCTCCCCCCCCCCCTCTTTTTAAACTATCATAATTCCTTGTGTGCAAGCCGTCCTTTTCGAACTAAGAGTACATATAAATATTTTCTATCCTCTTTCTTGGAGTTCTTTGAATTTTAACTTGAGCTCCCGTAAGCTGCGGAGTTGAACAAAGAAAAGGAACAAATTAGCAATTCTTGAGCTTTTGAATGTTTTGAAAAAGGTTTGGCATGGCTGGAGCTGCAGAAAGACTAATACGTGGTGAACTAATGATATTACAAAACTCCGTGATAGAGCTTCAAAGCAAAAGCAATCGAAAAAGCGACAAACAAAACATTTTTTCAAACTCTTGTGATATATGTAAAGGTACTTGATTTCAAAATTAAAATTCATGTAATTTATTCTTGTTTCTATTTTGCTATTGCTTTATTTTTATTAAGCACTTGTTACCATAATAAGAAATATTGCCTATATTTCTCCTTAATCTTAAAATTGAAGCATTCTCGATTATCCGAAAACTTCGATTTTCCGATAGAGGGTCGGTCCCAATTACTTCGGATAATCGAGATTCTACTGTATCTCCTTTTTAAATGCACACAATTCAACGAACCTATACCTTTAGAATCCTCATGATGGGCATAGATTATCATTTAATTTTGGCACTATGATAGCGAATTTCGAAGCATTAACATGTATGAAATAGAAGGATGTTTTGGCATTGGCACGTCCGCCTTAGTTTTATTTTTCTTTGGCGTTTATTTCCATACTCGTGATTATGGAATAACTGAACAAACGACGAGAAACAAAATGAAAAATGTGAATGATGGCGTTTGAAATCATTGCATTATATAGATCGCGCAACTGTAAAATATTCTTACTTGTCTTGAAAAAGGCTTCAATGAAGCTGAAACATGTAGACAGTTTATTAAAACATTTGCTGTTGTTTTTTTTTATTTAACACCTTTTAGCAATTAATGAAGTATAACTGTGGATGTTTGGATTTGTTATACAGGGTGTTCATAAAAGAATGTCCCAGGTAAGATTTTAATAGCATCAACTATAAACGCTCTAGAGCACTGACTCAAGGTCACAAATAAACAGTAACTCAAACAGTTTTAGAGAAGCGCATGCGCGAGTATTACTTTGTTACTGACTCGCTCTCAGTGCCACATACGCAAAATGGCGACTCCTGAGCTTACAGCGTTATTGCTGGGCTCCATGCTCACCTAAGGTAACGCCATGCGGTTTTTTCCTTTAAGGCTTTATAAAAGATCGTGTCTACGTTTCGCTGCTACCTCATGATTTGTCAGACATCAGAATTGAAGAGGCTATTGCTTCCATGACTCCGGACTCGTTAATCGAAGTGTGGAAAGAATTGGACTTCAGGTTGGATGTGTGCCGTATATCTATAATAATAGCCTAAGTCATGTGACTGTCATCAATAGTTCCGGATTGACCCCTTCACTTTTTATATACCAAACAGCCAATTTGGTAATTTAATGTTAGCTAGTCGCAGGTGATAAATCGCCAAATATTGTTCCATCGCCATCATATCATCAGTATTATAATAGTCCATCGCATGCGACTGTCATAAACAATTTTTTAAGAGGTAAATTAAAACAAAGCTTTGATTTTGAAATTAAATGTCATAGTTTATAGTATTATTTACTATTTTTTTCTTTCTTTTCATTCTTTTCTTTTTTTTTTTTTTTTTTTTTTTTAAGAAATAAGAGAAAACTGAGAGTCAAACTTTAATCATTTCAGTTTTAAATTTTAAAGCTACGTATTTTAAATAAAATGAGTGAAAGTAATGAAATTAATGAAATAAGAACAAATACGACGGGTACAATGTTTGGCGATATATCAACTGCACTCGACTAACAAAAATACCGAGTTCATGATTTCTGTATCAGAATCTTCCGATTTGGCGAAGGATTGAGCAAGTAAATTAAATTATGAATAAAAGTAACATGATGCAATGCTTAGTATAGATTTAAAGGAGACCAAACTGGTCGCCAAGTGCGGCTAGTAACTAAATATGCACCTATAGAATATTGGTAAGAAAAACTAGGTTCGTTTACCTTCAATTTGATGTATGATTTGTTGTAAATAGTCTAACTTATGATATACCATCGAAAATGTAACCACCTTTTATGGATACCCTGTATATTTAGCTTATTTGTACTAATGCAGATCAATAAGGGCAAAGACAGCAAAAAACCTAATTTAACAAAACAGACGGTAGTATATTTAAAGTATTTTCAACTAGCTCTAAGTTTGCGTACAATAGAGTCCAGAATTCTATTTTAAAATTTTGTTAAAAAAGTTGCTTCTAGGTCAAAAGTTTATCCGCAAAGCATATTATTATCTTCCGCATATATTCCCGCTCCCCAAACTAGTTTATTTATATACAAATGATCCCTAAATCACTGAAAATAAATAAAACAAAAAATATTTTCCGAACAACAGCTATGTAAATATACTAAAGTTATATACACTAAAAGAAGTAGCATGAAATTACTTCCTTTGGTAAACTTTGGCATGGAACTTTAACTACAATAGTTCAATGATCCGTCGAATTAATTATACTTTGTTTAAAGAACAATGCAAATAAAATTCAGTTCTTCGATACTGGTTCATTTTATTTAATCACAAAATTTTTACTTTGAAATCAAATTTGGCTAAATTAAGCCTTGCATCATTCAAAGAAGAGAAAAATGCTGTACAATAAACATGGAAAGCGTCGAATTTAAATTTAAAGTTGCTGAAATCGAGAAATTTGTATTCTTTTTAGGGAGAAAAAAAAATTGTTTAATTCTGAAAAACTAAATAAATAAGTATTGAAGCAGAGTTCGAATCTCATAATCGTTTAAGCATGGTTCGTTGTCATTAACCTGAAATTAATTTTGGAAAAAGATGTTTATCCTGCTTTATTTATACTGTGGCAAGATATCTGTGAAGATAATTGCTCGGACATGATCGCGAACACACACACACAAAAAATATATTGGTATCCAGGTAAGCAAAAAGGCAATTAGTAAGAAGAGTGGATCAGAAGTAAATGAAAAATAATTTAATTGCCCAGGCTCATATCATAATGCACGAGTACAGAAAAATTAACAAGTCCCATGGCGACAGGCTGCCACTGACAGCGGTAGATAGGTACACGGGATAGTTACCAGGTACTAGATTAATTTTAACACAATTAATCCAATTGGTAAAAGATGCTTACCAATTGAGATAGCCAGAGCTGTACTAGATTAATTTTAACACAATTATTCCAATTGGTAAAAGATGCTTACCAATTGAGATAGCCAGAGCTGATACCATTTGAGATAGCCGAGACCAACAGATGTTTACCAAAAGATGTTTATCTTTACCAAATTGGAATAATTGTGTTAAAATTAATCTAGTGTAATTTCGTATCCAGCGATTTCTGGAGTTCCATTACCTGAGATTTATTCTGTTGGGCTAAACCATGTTTCAGACCAGATGCTGTAATCATTAAGGTTAGCTGAGTGAAAAAGTTCCACCAGATTCGTCGGGGATAGCTCAGATGGCAGAGCGCTGGCGGCTTCAGCCAGGAGATCCCTGGTTCGAATCCTGGTCCGAACATTTTTCGTCCAGTTGGAAATTTACATCTAATAGTTACCAGGTAGTTACTAATCCCGATACTACATCCTGACAGGATAGCGCGTTCGGAGAAAGAATGATAAAAATCATACGCTGAAAAATTATTCGTTTTAACTTATTTTTAATTAATTAATATATTGAATTTGACGAGAGCATATGAATCATAAGACATTAGCATATGGAGACTTTTGAATTTAAAGTCGATAAACTTGAACATATAGCAAGATTGAAAAGCATGCCAACAGTACTTTATACAATCATTTTGGCAAAACAGGCGAGAAGCAGACAAATCGACAAAATAATTAGGAGAGGCTACCACTATAAGATTCAGAAAAAAAAAAAAAATGCATAATTCACAATTTATTCCAAACTCAAAAAGAGGGGGGGGGGGGATATATTTTTATAGCCGGGACATTTCTTTTATTATTTTTTGATGAAAATGTAGTTGATCTGACGTTATGATTAAAGATCAGAATTTTCGCGGGAGATTTTAAGATAGAACAGCTTAATTATTTCGTTCATTTATTTAGAATGGAAAAACGAAGGGTTTAAATACAAATTAATGACTTCTTTGAAAAAAATAAGATATTTAGTAAAGAAAAGGAGATAATTTAAAAGGATATGTAATTTCACATACCAATCTGTACTATTTTATTTTAGTAATAGCAAGCATTTACAATAGAAAATTGCGACTTTTACATATATTTAGATTAAAATTTAACTGTATTCAACAATAACGCATAGTTTCTTTTTATAGGAAAGACTAGAATAATAATTGGAAGCAAGTATAGATTCAAACATGGCTTTATTGCCGCTATAAGCAAAAATAAAACAACAAAAATAATTTTCCTGCTAGTCTAATTTTTTGGCACAAAGAAAAAATATTAAATCTTTGAAGCACAATCCAATTATTAAAATCATATTTAGTACTTGGGATAATGAGTACCTTTATAATATGTCCTTCATTTTCAATATAATAAGTAAAAACTATACTTATTAACCTTTGAGTAAAAAATATTGTTAGCATGACAAAAAATAAACAAAATATAGAAAGCATAAAAGTATTATACAACCGCAGTCGTATTTAATTTTCGCAAGTTTTTTTTTTTTTTTTTTTTTGGCCTATAACGTGCGTTATAAATAGTAGTGATATAACACACAGTCGTGGGAAAAGAAGTAATACCCCCACTAACTCTGCAACAAATTATGGTAGAAGAAAGTTACAGGTACCAAACGATTGGAAATAAAGTTACTTTTAAATGATGTATATAAAATTTTCTTAGGGAGCCATCTACATATAAAAACGAACCCAAACTTTTTTTTTCCATAGCGATACCCAAGTTTGACACCATAAATAAATTCTACACTTTTCAATTAGCCTAAATCCAAATTTTCATGAAATTCGTACGATTAGTTTCAGAGAAATTAATTGTTTTAAAATGAGCCTATTTTAGGGACTGTATTCAAATTGAAGTTTGGTACTCAACTGATTAAATCAGGGCGCGAAATTTCCGCTCGCCAGCTCGCCAATGGCGAGCAAATATTTAAGGTTGGCGAGTAAGTTTTGCCTTTTAAAATGTTGTGCTTTAAATCAAACTATATAGTACACACAGAATAGCGTACCTGAATCCAGTAACGTGCGGATCTTGTAGATTTTTTATGCTTGGCTGAAAAATGTGGATATTTTTACAAAGTTTGGCAATATCCATTTTATTGCTGAAACTATGAAGTTAGATTTAGTGGAAAAATTAAAAAAGTATACATATATCAGCATTCTGGTTGATTGTACCACAGATAGATCAGATGTTGAACATGCAAATTTGTATGTTCGGTACGTGGATGTAAAAGATAATCATATCAAAGAGGACATTTTAGGAGCAACACAGCTGCTAATTTCTACTTCATCCAGTCATTTTCACAGCCATAACTGGTTTTATTGATAAGAATACAGGTCCAAATGAATATAGAAACAGGTGTTATATTGTAGGCTTGGTTACTGATGATGCTCCAAATACGGTTGTATACAAATAAGGACTGGCTATGAAAAAGAAATCTATTTGTGCTAAATTGATAAACATTCATTGCCTTGCACGCCATTTGTAGTTGGCTGTTTTAGATGCATGTAATGAAGTTGAATATCTGAAAACAGATTCAGTGATTAGGAGTACTTTTAAATTTTACCGTGTCTCGTCTAAAAGGCTTAATATGTTAAAAGACACAGCAGAAATTCTAGAAGAATGAATTCTTGAGTGATATTCACACTTATTAGATGATTATTCATCAAAGAAAGTGCTGTGAAAGCTCTATTGCAAGCCATCTTGAACAGGGGGCCCACGGAAATGATAATGATAAAGCTATGGGTTTGCTGAAACGATTGAAGGATTATAAATTTTTTTAAGTTCTGTGCTTCCTCTTGGATTTCTAAAGGAAATTGAACCCTTTAAATGTGGCATTAAAGAACAAGGAACTTATTTCATTTAAAAATAAAAATTGAACATTGCATCTCAGTTCCGACATATCTCGAATCTAGTGTTAGATTAAACGAACGGGAGCTTTTGGACCAACTATCTATCGCAAGGATAATAAAGGTTATACAGCTGGAAAATATTAAAAATTTGAAGCGAGAGTTTTAGACTTTAAGAGGGAGATTAATTAAACATGCAAAGATACACATCACAGAAAGACTGGTCAACAGATGTGTTAATATCTTTGCATGTTTTTGACACTTTGGGTTAGCCTCCCAAAAGAAACAAATCTTGAATTTAGATTAGAAAAAACAAAAAAGCTCTTCATGTATTTAAACCCAAGACTCTTGAATGAAAAAGTGGATATTGTAGTTGCAGAGTGGGCAGAATTCAATTTTATGTTCCCTTCACTAACACTGAAAGATATGCTGGGAAAAGTTTTACAGTGAAAAGTACTTAGCATGATTCCTCAATTCGCTCTAGATTCTAACAATTTTTGCTTTTCTATCAGTAAGCATAGCTTCGTGCGACACTCAAGAACTCTCATACAGAAACTCTCTGAAGACTAAGACACTAAATGATTTACTCAGAATTTCTATTAATGAAAAACCCCGACAGATTTTGACGATACAGCTGAGATTGACAAGTGATATCAGAGCAGAAAGGCAACGCTATACAAACATGAAGTTGTAATATTACATAAACTTTTTCTTTCATGACTTTTTACTGGTATGTGACAATTTCTGTAACCATTGAAACCTTATGGCAACCTTATTTTGAGTTAATATTTTTTTCTTTTGCAGTAAATATGTTGCAATTTTTCAATTTCTGCATTATTTTATGATTTCAGCCACCAGGAAGTTCTTCATACTACACATGTAAACACTTTAAAAATTGTTCATATTTTTCATGAATGTAAAATATTCCTGATTTCACAGAGAGCTCCTTCTAACAACGGTCAATTTAAATTCAGTTTGTCATAAATAGTTCATTTTCTGTGCAAGTGTCGTAGCCGACGTTGCTGTTTGAATGAATGTTAAATAACGACGAGTAAAAGTTTTAGTTTGGCGAGCACCTTTTAAACTGAAATTTCATGCCCTGGATTAAATGCTACAGAATGGTTATGTCGCTTCTATTGATGTGTTGTTTCTTTCAAATAGGACCATTTCAATCTATATGTTTCGAACTATTGACAAGCCAAAATATTTCAATAAAATGAGTAAAATATATTTTTTTCAAATTATGCTTTTCTGCACATCATAGAAGGCCCCTTAAACCATAATTTTCACGTTTTTTTTTTTTTATGATAATTCGAAAACTACTTGAAAGAAAAATTTGAAATTGAGAATTTGGATAAAGCAGGGTAAATAAATATGAAACTTAAAAAAAAAAAAAAAAGAAAAAGGAAAAAAAAAAATGTAGGCTGCAATTCATATTTTTTTTCGAATATTTATTTCATAATTCATATTATAATTTTTTTTTAAATTACAAATTCAACGTTTGTGTTTTTAAACTACACACAAAATTATCACATTAGGATTATAATTTCAGGAGATATTAATAAAAATATGAAAATGTAATTTAACATTAGAAGCTCTAAATTTTGAATGTTTATACTTCGAAAACTTATTCAAATGACTAGAAATTTCGTTTCTAGGTATTGTTTAAGCCGAAGATTTAAAATATAGTGTCAAGATTGGGTGTTGTCATTGAAAAAAAAAAAAAAAGTTATTTCTGTTTTTGATTTGTAGATGGCCTCCTAAGCAAATTTTACGTACATTATTTAAAAGTAGACTATTTCCAATCGATTGGTACTAATAACTTTCTTCTAATATAATTAATTACAGAGTTAGTAGGGAGTATTTACTCTTCACCCCCCCCCCCCCCCCACGACTGTACCTTCATAATCTGTCCTTCATTTTCAATATAATAAGTAAGAACTATACTTATTAACCTTTGTGTCAAAAATATTGTTAGCATAACAAAAAATAAACAAAATATAGAAAACATAAAAGAATTATACAACCGTAGTCGTATTTATTTAATATTCGCTTTTTTTGTTTTTTGGCTATAACGTGCGTTATAAAACGTAATGATAACGTATATTTAAAATCTCCCGACATAACAGGTATAATCATCTCTAATTATGATAATTTTTCTGACGTACCTAAAGCATCCCGAATTCGTTTCTCTGTCTCCAGTAAAAATATGCATGACGCGAGAGACAAAGAACGTTAGGATGCAGGATCAAAAAAGAATTCCAGTGTTGCTAATTCGGCGGGTTTTTTTTTTTTTTATAAATTCAAATATTAACCTCAATTTCCGATTAGTAATGTTCACCTTAGTTAATTTGTTATCAAATAAAGAAAATATTATTCTGAAATAGTGGTTTTTATGTGAATAAATAAAATCCACTAAATTGTCATGCCTCAAAAGGACCGAAAATCTTTCGCGTACCCATTAAAGACTGACGTTGCGTTTTCGCAACATTATGTTTGTAGTTTTTTTTTTTTTTTTTGTGAATATTTTTTTTCAAGAAATTTATCAGTATTGTACATAGGACTTTTATTTTCACGAAAAAAAAAAATGTTAATTGATTAGAGTTGTAAAAAATTGGAAATATGAATGAAATAGTACGGAATGTTTTGAAATTTTTTATCGATAAATTTCGGATTTTGTTCATAGATGCATTTAAAAAATGAAATCAAATTCAGCAATTCAAGATACAGATATTGTAGCTAACTATGTGTATTAAATGTATATGTACCGCTACATAGTAAATGCTTTAAAACTTTTCATAAGGGAAAAATGTAGTTGATTTGTACTGACGCAAGACGTTGCGTTTTCGCAACATTATCATATTTCACATTAAAAAAATAAAAAAATAAAAATTGTAATGTTTTTTTATCTCTTAATTAGTCATTAATATGTATAAAATAAAATTTTATTTCATTTATGTCAAGTATAAAGAAGTGCGGTTCTTTAGTAGGTTAAGCGTTATCGTGTAATAACCGTTCACGTATTAAACGTGATATTTTTTCATTAGTCTTATGGGCTATGATAAAGGGACAAATAAAATCCGTGTATTAAGCGGGATCGCGTATTAACCGGGTCCGACTGTATTAATAAACAAAATATATATGTACTGATTTCATATAACTAAACATAACATTTCTTAATCAAAATTTAAAAGACATTTAAAATCATTACATTTAACAAAACTAAAAAACATTAATATCGCATAATGAAGTCAATTACAGTAGGCGTTTCAAGCTCTAATACAAGCACCTCTTATATAGAGCTTGAAACGCCTACTGCAATTGATTTAGGTTTATTGGACGTCTGCTTTAAAATGTCTTAATTTTAACTGGGATTTGAATGGACATATTCGTCGAGTAGAACGAAACAAAAATTTTGCGTCTCTATTTAGCAATACAAAATAAGCATAATTTTCTATACTTTCCTTTCGAAAAAGTACATTTGCTATTTCAACTTTGTCACATCTAGAAACTTGTCGGATGTGCCAATCCCAAAACTTTCTTCTATCTCATACATGTTAATAAGTCAAAATTCTCTATTACAGTGCCAAAATTAAATGACAATCTATGCCCATCATGAGGATTATAAAGGTATATAGGTTCGTTGAATTGGATGTACTTAACAAGGAGGTATCTGTTTCAAACAAATCATTGAATTTCGGAACCCGCCCTCTTAGATGTCCGCAACAAAAATTTCGAACCCAAAGAGTACAAAATCAACACCTGTTGTTCAATATGCACCCAAGTCTAACAAGGATCTATATTTACGTGAAAATGTAACAGAATATCAAGTTTGATTAAATTGCGTGCATTAGTTTTTGAGATATAGTTCATGAAAAATTCGGCATAGCAGCGCCACCTGTTGTGCTATTTGCACCAAAACCTAATCAGCAACAGCTTATGTCAACGTCTAACTGAATCTGAAATTTTGCTGAAAATCCGTGCGTTATTTCTTGAGATAGAGCTATTGCGGAAATCGTACAAAATTCAGCACAGCTGCGCCACCTGTTAGGCGATATACCCCAAAAATTAATCAGAACCAGTTTATATGAAGGTTTAACTGAATTTAAAGTTTTATTAAATTCCGTACATTAGTTCTTGAGATAGAGTTATTGCCGAAAGCGGGAAAAAATGCAGCATAGCAGCACCACCTGGCGATTTACACCAAAACCTAATAAGCAACAACTTAAGTCAACTTGTAACTGAATCTAAAGCTTAGTGGAATTCCGTACATTAGTTCTTGATAGAGCGCCCACAAAATTTTTGTCATATACAAACAGACTCACAGACCGTTCTAAAACGTATAAATCCATCGAAAACCGGAAGTCGAAAATTTTCACGAATCCAACATTTTCTTTTTGTAAAGATAGAAGAAAGTAAAAAGAGTGCGTTTTACCACATGAAATCATATTAGAATTATAAAATTAGTCTATACAAAAGCTGAAGACAAGTGTTATCCAGAATGCACTTATTAAGCAATGAATAGTAATTGAAACGGGAGGAAGGGGGGACTGATTTTGCGAAACAGTTCATAAAATTGACATTATGAGTCCAAGAGGAAAATAAAAAGACATGCGGTTAACAAAAATGACATCGATATTACCGCCAGAAAGGATCAGCAGATAAGTGATTACTAAGAAAATCCATTATTCTTTTCTAATTAAACCATGATACTCGAGGCATGCCTTGAAAGTGGGGAACTTTCAGGGATTTTAAACAATGAGAAAGTCAAACTTCTGTAGTTGCTAATTCTAAGGAAAATCACTGAAGATCGATTAGATCTAAGCGTAACGAAACCTTTGGAGCTATCAGTTGTCATCAGAGCAAAAATAGTCCTAAAGTCATGGTTTTTAACTCATCTAAAAATCTATGAAGTTATGTATCTCTATTCTAAAAAAAAAAAGTAATTAACGCTATCACTGCCGCGCCGCCGTAAATGATTTCATATGCTTTTAACAATGTCGTAATATATGCCATGATTTTAGAGCAGACCAGCCTTTAAAAACGAAGATATATCACAGAAACTATTCTTAAAACATTGTTTTTAAGAGGGGAAAAACTAAACAAATGGTTGTTATTGTTGTGTGTGTGGGTACACACATATAAAGAATCAGAGACAGCAGCAGAAATTTAAACAATAAAAGAAGACTCAACAAAATTAATTAGCCTCTCTAAACAGCTTGATATCTACACAATTCTTAAATGTGTTTATTTGGAACTAACAAAATAACAATTTTGAAATTTTTTTTGTACCCGAATAAATAAAAAAAAAATATGATCATTGTGGGGAGAAAAAAAAAAAAAACTATGTGCAGAAAGTAATGAATATATGTATATAATATATAGTGTAGTATAGTATAATATAGTGTGTATAATATATAGTAATGTCTTCCTTTAAACAATCTAATAATTATACAGAATGTCTTAACAGAAAGAAGAGCTAAACTGGCTCAAATAAAAGGATTGAGCATGTATATTTCTGTTAATCGTATCTTGTTATAATCGAAGAAAAATTGTATTCAAATAGAATGATTGAACATGTACAGTCGTGGGAAAAAAAAAGTAAACACCCCCTACTAACTCCTCAACAAAATATCGTAGAAGAAAGTTACTGGTACCGAACGATTGGAAATAAAGTCTACTTTTAAATGATATAGATAAAATTTGCTTAAGGGACCATCTTCATATTAAAACGAACCGTAACTTTGTTTTTTTTTCAATAGCAGTACACAATTCTGACAGCATAAATGAACTCTACACCCTTCAATTAGCCTAAAAACAAATTTTTATGCAATTCGTACCATAAGTTTCTGAGAAATTAATTATTTTAAAACGAGCGTATTTTAAGGGCTGTATCCAAATTGATGTTCGGAACTCAATTGTTAACCGAGAGAGCCCCCATCTTGATCAAGGCACCTTAAGAAATCAATGAAGCCTGCTAGATTACACGACAGCAAAAGAAATTTCAAAATATTTAGTTACTCCTATTACAGACGGCCCCTTAAACCATCATTTTGCCGTTTTTTAAGCCTAATTTGAAAACTACATGGAAGAAAAATGTGAAATTTTGGATTTCAATAAAGCAGGACTTAATCTAATTCCATCAAAAAAATTGTAGGTTGCAATTCATAATTTTTTCGAGTATTAATTTCAGAACTCATAATTCATATCATAAAGTTATAAAAATTGCAAATTCAGCGTATTTATGTTTGGGTATATTAGTATTCTTGCTATACAAAAAATTAGCACATTAGGAGCATAACGTCTGGAGATATCAATAAAAATATGAAAATTTAATTTAACATTAGATGCACTAAATTTTGAATGTTTATAATTCAAAAACTTATTCAAATGACTTGAAATTCGGTGTCTAGACATAGTTTGAACCGAAGATTTGAAATATCTCGTTAAAATTGGGTATTGTCATTGAAAAAAATGAAGTTTGGATTCGTTTTAATATGTAGATGGCCCCCTAAGCAAATTTTATATACATAATTTAAAAGTAGATTTTATTTCCAATCGTTTGGTACCAGTTACTTTCTTCTACGATAATTTGTTGAGGAGTTAGTAGGGGGTGTTTACTTTTTTTTTCCACGACTGTACACTTCTGTTAATCGTATGTTGTTATAATCGAAGAAAAAAATCGCTTGATTTGTCCCCCTTTGTTTAATATTGGTACTGATTACTTATCTGAGCAGCGGAACATGATCAAGAAGAAATTTAATGGATTTTTTTTTTTTTTTTTTTTTTTTTTTACTTAAGAAAATAATGTGTTGCACTGTCAAGCAGAGAAGCAATTAGCCAGTAAATTTCATTGAAAACTTTACATATCCACAAATACTGCAAAGCGAGAACTGTGGTGCATTTGTCAACTTCTGAAAAACATTATCATGCATTTGATCAAGGAGATTTTCGCAACACTCTTCAGCGGTTACATATGGACTCATGTTCATAAGGTCATGGTATTAAGTTTCAAAATTTATACGAAATACCAATTTCAGCTATTGCCGAGTTTAATACTGGAAATACCAATAAGTGGATCAGCAACCTGAAAATTTCGACTACTGATTTCATTTACGATTTCATTCTTTTAATCATAGGAACATAGGACAGTTTTTAAATCATAATGCGGTATTTTTTACCACACCCTCTAAATAGTTTTCATTGCACATGCATAAAAGTTTCACATTTTTGAGTCTATAAACTATATATAAAAATCACTTCAAAACATCAAAGTACTCATTAATTGCTATAAGTGATAAACAAACTTTAAAACGCCAAAATACCTTTATTTATTTACATTTCGACATGTTTCATTGCATCAGACGACAACATTATCAAGAATAAAATGATAAATATATTTTCGCAAAAATTCAAATTTAAAAACTAGTAAACAAAAACAAAAATAAACAAAATTTCATTATGCTTGTGTTCGCGTAATTTTTGTATTTGTTCACTAGTTTTTTTAATTTGAATTTTCGCGAAAATATTGTAATTTTATCTTGAGAATGTTGCCGTCTGATGCAATGTAACATGTCGAAATGTAAATAAAGATATATTGCCATTTTAAAATTTTATGTTTATCACTTATAGCAATTTATGAGTACTTTGATTTTTGCGTCTTATTGAATTCTCTCCACGGGCACTATTAGAGGGCAGCTAGAGGGATCCCCCCCCCCCCCCTCCTTAAGAAATTTGATATTTCAGAGTGTGTCAGTCATCATAGGTCAGACTCAGTTTTATTTTCCAGAAATTCCACAAAAGATTAAATGACTTGTCTTGTCACATTTGACTGAAATAGAAACCTTAGCATTAAATAAGCACTTTAACCATAGACAATAATAACACTGGTCGCCAACAAAAACCTCTCTGTGAAACAAATAGTTGATTCTTATAGATTTCACTCTGCTAAATAAAAATATGGTAACGAAATTACTGCATCACGTACCATTCTTTTCGTAGGAGTGTTTGCTTTTAATATTAAAGTATTTTAGAAATTGCTAAAACATAAATGAAAATTTTGTAAACTATAAAATGTAGATAATACGTAAATTATCTGTAAATATATAAATATAATTACAGGAGTTACAGCGGCATAAGGAATGAAGATATATTAGTGGATAGCGGAGAGTAAATTCGGACACGAAAGGGGGGGGGGGGGGTGCAAAAAAGAAAAATGCACGATACAAGTATTAAAAAAACAAGATTTTCATGCTATATTTTATCAATTTCATATCCAAGATAGTAAAAACACCTTTTTCATGATTTTAATTTTATCTAGAATAATAATTGCAAATATAATTATCTTTCACTATTTGTTATTATTATAAAACTTTCTCGGAAAAATGGTACGTGCTGACTGACACAATTTGGATAAAATATTTAGAATTAGGAATATTAGATCTGTACACTTTAGATATTTAGTTTGAAAGGAGAAAATGTTTTAATTTTTTTGCCAACCAGCGTATCAATAATATTTACCAAAGTTCGGCTATTGCAACATTCTCAAAGTTAGATAGATTTATCAATGAGTACTTTAACTATTTTTAAAAACAAATGCGAGAATAAAATTGCAGGTTGCTTCTTAGCTGTGCCCAACAAGATCAAAAGAATCCGACCCACCCCCCCACCCAAGGACGCTATCGGATCATTTATCAGTAATTTAATGCAATTTTAAAAATGGTTATTGAAGTTTTGAAGTAATTTTCAGAACACTATAATATCACCTTCCCCCCTCACAAAAAATCAATAAGCAACCTACTATAATGAAAAATATAATGTATTAACCTTTAACTGATGTTACCGGTCTTACAGACCGGTGCTTTTTTAAATTTTCATAGTTTAACTTGCAAATTTCAGTTTATCTACAAACACTATTGAAATTTTGTTTCGTTTGGAACTTTAGTACTAACACCAGAGACTTTTGAATAGGTGAATTTTAATTAAAACACACCTGTACAGAAAGTTTAATACAAAAACAACATCCTATGAGTTAATCGCGACTTTTATTCATCTTTCGATGGAGCGGTCTCACAGACCGCTTCACACTAGTTATGTGACAATTTCTGTGACATCAGTTAAAGGTTAAGGAACAAACATTTCACTTTCTATTTAATTATTCATTCGTATATAAAGTAGTATCTGAAAAGGAGAAGGGCTATTAATCCTCCCCACCCTCCCATCGGATAAGGTAAAACTGTTCTTTTCCAAGATGTTTTGATTGTTTCAATATAATTTGATATTGATATTTACCTGCCTTTCATACTTGTTTGAAAATTGTTTAAATGTATTATACAAAACTAGAACTGTCAAGATCAGTTTAGCAAATTTAAAAACATTTTAAAGTATTGATTCCCTCATCCCCCCCCCCCTCCCAAATTTTGGCCAAAATTTACTCAAATTGTATTCATGAGTAACGGTGAAAGAGATGTCTGTGAAGCGAAGCAAATCAAAGGGAATCGGTACCCTTTGAATATTCTTTTAAATATTTTAGAATAACTTTTTTGAGATATTAAATGGTTTTATGAAGGAAAATGGTTTAATCAATAAAAAACGCAAGTCTTGGAAAAATTATTATTTTTTAAATACACTTCAACAATTTTGAACTTTTAGCATTAATGTTTTTCTATACTTTTCTTACAAATGTGTTCTATAACTTTAAGGACCAGATTTCTGAGAAGTTAATTTGTTTGAGCAAAAATAAATAAAATGTCATGGCATATATAAAAATGCAATAAAACTGACTATTTACTTAACATAAAAAAAAACTATATTATAACAAAACTGGTCCTTAATTTAATAAAACAAACCACAAGGAACACCTTTAAAAAGATATTAAAAAAATGAAGTACGTAGTGAAATGTATGTTAAAGTTCTAGCGTTTTGATCATACTGAAAAAACACTAACTGAGAAAAATGAATTTAACTTTGAATCACTTAAAAAGAAATGAAATGCATTTGATAGCTTTTTTTCAAGCCTCTTTTTTAATAAATGGAGAAAACCCATTTTCTCCATAATAACCGGACCTTTAAGTAACTTCGTCAGATTATACGAGAGATCTCCGAATACATTTTAAGCAAAAAATTTGGAAAGATTATATTTTCGTCGGTACCTCTTGAAAGACAGTGAAAAATCCGCCGATGAGTAAGAAAAGGACACGCTAGAGTACTCACTTTTTCTGTGGCATGTCTAATGTAAGATTTGGCCGACGACCCATCATAGCTCATCCTGGCTCTCAAGCGAAAACATCCAAACGCACACACTCTCTTGGCTCTTTCTTCTTCAGGCACTGATCATCTCAGGAAGATTCCTGCCTCTCCGACTCACTACGATCACCTGTGCGTACCTGACCTTCGCCAGTGAAAGTGACTGAGCCACTTCGTTGATTTCCCCCCTTTCTTTTTGCCTGACCGGTCCGTATCTCGCGGTATGCGTAGGGTTGAAAAACCGTCGGAGAATGAACAAAACAAAGCAAAAACGTCTCTTGTGGATTGTTTTGGCGCTGAGAGTTTGGTGAAAAAACACGTTTCAAACAGCGCGCGCACGGCAAGGCTGCAACACCACGCAGTTCAGATGGAGCATCTGATCGTTATCGAGAGGATTTACAAAACATTTTGTTTTGTTTTTCTTCCGAGCGGATGTGGAAGTCTTTTATAGACGTTGTTATGGTCAATTTCAAACTTTCAAATGGGGCGCGTAGGAAAGGGATAGGGAATGGTTCTTGGGGCTCAAATACAGCCCTGCATTAGGGTCCTGCAGGGGTCAGGTTGTACCCGACCCAAAACCGACAAAGAAAATTTCGTCAACCCTAACCCCACACACTTCAACCCGAAACCGACCTAAACCCAAAATATTCAAACCCGAACCAGAAGTGACAGAAAATTAATCCGTATTTTAAAACAATTGTGGAAATATAGTTTACAATTATAGATCTAATGTCAGTTTTTTTTTTTTTTTTTTTTTTTGTATAAAAATGAATTTATATAAACTCATTAATATTCAAATATATAGTTTTTCAATTGAAAAATATTCAGGACTTTCTTTTGAAAAACTGTATCAACCCGAACCCGACCTGAAAGAATCAAAATTCAATCCGGAACCATTTTGGAGCTAATCCGACTCGCAATGAGAAAAATTTGCGTCAACCAGACCCGATTCGAACTGCGGGTCGGTCACAGATGACATCGGGTTTCCCGATCCGATGCAGGACTCTATCCTTCTGAATCAGGTCGAGTTGCCCGATTTTACTCAAACCGCGTTTTGGGGGGTTTTTTGAGTTGCGGATCGGGTTAATCCAATATTTCAAAAGAAAGTGAGAATAAAAAAAAGTGAAATAAAAAAGTGGTTTTCACCTATATTCTGTAAGCCGAGAAGCCCGTGTTGGGTCCCTAATTTTCGGCAAAGTTAATATTATTGGAATTATACACTACTTATTTAGATTGCCTCCAAAGCCATTGACAAAAACTGTGACGGTCACACAGCAACATAGGGCGGTTTTGAGCGCCTGGAAAATTTTTTATTTTACACCCCCTCCTTAGAGTTTTCTAAAGCTTTTTTTTTTTTTTTTTTTTTTTCCAGAGTTTTGTGTAATGCATTTTTTACGCCCCCTAAAAATTTAACACCAGGGCACCCTTTTCTCTGTTCTATATCTAGTGTTGTCTGGTGTCCCAATTTTTAGTGGTTAGAGGATATTATCCGTGCAAAAAAATGCCCTGATTTTTCAGGCTGCACAACCCGCTTTTAAAATTTCGCACACATCATGTTATTCGTTACTCTGTATTAAGTTTTTAAAGCACTATGACATTTTAAAGAAAAATGAATAAAATCCTTTATTTTTAAAGATTTTATGTGTATAAAATTTAGAGTGCATTTTTTTTAATGACAAATCGTTTTTATATTGTTTAAAAAAAAAAAAAAAAAAAAAAAAAAAAAAAAAAAAAAAAAACTTTCCCTTTGGATGTGGGTTAAAAATCGATTTCAAAATCCCATCTTTACATACAAAAACCAGGTTGAGTTAAATAAAAGAGAAAAGAAAAGGAAAAGTGCCCGGTTAAACTGATGGCATTGAGCTCACAGACTATTCACACTGATTGTATTATACTTTTATTTCAAAGAATAATGCCCCTCGAAAAATAAATTAACCTCCTGCGGGGCAAGCAGTTACGTTCGTCTAATGTTGATAGTAGGAGAGCTGTTGAACATTTTTGAGTAGGTATTTGAGTATCCCTGAAAATTTGTGCAACACTTCTTTTGTAATGCCTGAATACAAAATCGAATGTCTGGCTGAAGGATCGTGGCCCAAAACCTGTGCCAGACACGTGTCAAGTGCCATTTTTTGACACTACCCAAAAAAGATTATTTGAGGCACGCTGAGATTGAAACAGAATAATATCTATACTTAGAAAAAAATATTTTGAAAATGACAGACACTTTAGTCGGCCCAAAAACTGTGCCAGACACGTGTCAAGTGCCATTTTTTGACACTACCCAAAAAGGGATTTGAGGCACGCTGAGACTGAGGCACAATAATATTTATGCTTAGAAAAAAATATTTTGAAAATGACAGACACTTTAGTCGGCACAAAAACTGTGCCAGACACGTGTCAAGTGCCATTTTTTGTCTGGCACAGGTTTTGGGCCACGATCCTTCAGCCAGACATTCGATTTTGTATTCAGGCATTACAAAAGAAGTGTTGCACAAATTTTCAGGGTGCCTCAAATACCTTCCCTAAAATGTTTAACAGCTCTTGGACTATGAATTAACACCGGAAAATTCGAAAAATTTTATTTTTCGATTTTTTCAGTTCTTTTTCGCCGATTTTTCAACAATGCAAAAATTTGATGATTTTTCAACTTTTTTCCGCCAAAGTTTTAAAAGAAAAATTTAATTAAAAGTTTCTGGTGCAAATATTAGTTAAAATTAGGTGGAATATAATATAACCCACTAACCCCTCAAGGGGTTAAGGTGGGATTATCCCCCCCTTTCCCCTCTTTATATTTAACCAATTAGCTTCCAAATCTCATCAGGGAAGCGCCTAATCAGAAAAAACCGGCATACCAAATTAAAGCAAATCGAATAGAAAAACCCATTTATCTAAATTAAGGGGGTATTACCCTCGTTCTTTAGACTTAAACAATGAACCACCAAAACTAATCAAGGAAGCGCCTTATCAGAATTAACCGGTACACCAAATTTGAAGTAAATCTGATAATTCTGCATGAAGAACCCATGTATCTAAGTTAAGGGGGGTTGCCCTCCCCCCCCCTTTATACTTAACGAATGAACCCCCAAAACTAATCAGGGAAGCGCCTTATCAGAATGAACCTAGCAAAAAATTTGAAGCAAATCGGATATCGGGCTTTGCAGCCTGTGAGCTAAAAAGTGTTACATTTTTAAGTGCATTTATTACAAAGGAGCATTTTATACAAGGGAGCGTTTTATACAAAAGAGCGTTTTAAATACAGGAAAATACGGTAACTAAGATGCAAAAAACTTTTTAAAAAAAACTTAAATTTTTTGACAAAGCAGCAAGTTATTGAAGGCAATATTTTAAAATTGAAAGCTTATAAAATTTACCTTGAACTTGGTATTTCAACAGGTTGCAGAGGCGCCATTAGGGTTAAAAGAGAGGTCATTCCCCTGTAGCGGAGTGCAGTGAATACACAAGTGAGAGGTCTGACACGACTAAAATCACTATCTAGAGCAGTATTTTTCATTTTTTTCCCCTCCGTCTTACGGCACATTTGACGACACAGTTATGTTTCCATGGCACACACACATCGTGATTTTAAAAATCATACAAAAAAAACCCCAACCTTTTACAATTTCTTTATAAACAGAAACAAAATACTTAGCGGTAAAAAAGCCTAATAATTTATCATAATCTATATTTATTATTAACTTTAAAAAAAATGACAATTAAAAATTTCAAAAGTTTATTGCTTTTATTTTTATCTCATTTGTCGACAGAATGGAGGAACTGGGAGGAAGGGTAATTTGATAGGTTTTAGCATAGTTGTTAACATTTCCCAACAGTAATTGAAAAGTGTTTATGAATTCGGTTTGTTTGTCTGTCCGGGCTCTAATTCTGATAAATATACTCGGATTGACCAGAAATTTTTATTATGTTATTAACCCTTATATAGCTTTTTATACATGATTCTATTTTTATATTCTATTCGCACCACTATATGTAAAAAATATCTTTTGGAGTGAATTTCTCTTGTAGATGTTGTGAAAATACAAGTAAAAGTGTTTCTTTAAAAAAAAAAAAAAAAAAAAAAAAAAAAACAAGACCGAAAAATCATGCGTCCAGGATAGATTATGTAACAATTTCCAACACATTTAATATACTGTAACAAAACTTCACAGTTAATTAAGGTGAAATAAGATGTCTAAATGAACAATTTGAAATACTTATACCGCATTTGAAAACCCTGCTATTACAATCAAGTCGGGCAAATATCAGTTTATTTGTGCAGCCCTGTATATAATCTATGGATTTGTATGTATAAAAGTTAGTTCAGTGAATAGTACATCTGAAAATTTCTATTCAGTAATTTCCGTGAATAAACGGAAATGTACTTGAGAACTTTTATGCAGCCCTGTATAGTATCTGTAGAATTTATCCACAACAAGTAATATTAAAAAAAAAATAGTTCAAATTAAAAACGCGTTACCACAACTGAAAACGCAATTCCAGCGATTATTGTACACAGGTTTCAATAGTTAAATTTCTGCTGTAACCAAATTCTTTTGTGTGTCTCTGTAAATGAACAATATATTCTATGCACACCATGTTCTATCGTAAGCGCCGTAGTACACCTCAGTGATGCATATAAATTTCAGTATGTTTAAAGTAGTGTGATATCATTAAAATACACCGCAAACGATTTTTCCCCATAGACCGTAATGTAACGGAATTCTTTTGAGCGACGAAAATTGAAAATGTACGATGGTCAAAAGATTAAAAAATTGCAGTAGGGAAAATTTCAAGACCGAAATTTTATCGTGAAGTGTTGCCGTTCGCAAAATGACGTCAGCGTTACGCACAGATACGCTTGTTCTTCATAATATAGATACTTAATCAGTAAAATATAATAAAGATCAGTTATTAGGATGTGGTTATCAACTGAGGCTCTTATGCTGGGTATTCAAGAATGAAAAACAGCAATTTTCACCTTCTCAAAATTTGCATACGCACTTCTCATATCCATATTCATCATTTAAAAAAAATTGTATTTTGTTTGATCATTTAAAAATCATTTTAACTCAAAACTTGAAGTCACGATTGTCAGCAACATCTTTTCTGTGAACCGACGCACTCTTTACTTGAGATTCTAATCTCAATTCCGGAAAGTAAAAATTTCCTTAATTTATGTTTTTAATACGCATTTGTGTTAAAATGTTTAGTTTTATCTAAGAAAATGATCGTTTTCTTTTAAATATGACTTCATTTTCACTTAAATAAGCATTTTGCCTAGTGTCTGAAACTTAGTATCAGTACACATGCAGGAGGAAAAACAATATAGAATATTTATGAGGAAAAATGCGTGTTTTCAAAAGCAGTATGTCATTTTCCGTTATTATGCCCCTAATATAATATTCTGCTCCTAATGGGATTTTGCACCACTAAACCCTATACAATAATTTTTATCAACAATTTTGCATTTTTATCAGAAAATAGCATGAATAAAGATAAAAATACCTCATTGTTTCTCTCTTGTCTGCAATAATGAAAGCTACCTAATTTTCACCATTTTGAAGAAATTTCATAAATGCTTTTAAAATTAAAACATAAAAGTGGGGATATTAAAAAAAAAAAGATAGTGCGATCACATCTAAAAATGAAGAGCTTTTAGTTTTAAAAAAAAATTAGTAAAATTGGTTTAGCAAAAAGATCAGGGCAGATGACTAAAAAACACACTTGTGTTTTAAATATATAGATTATATAAAATTAGGAAAAATTAAATTAAGCAAATTATGTTAATTTGATAAAATTATAGTAGAATGTCCTAAAGAATAGCATTTTATTATTCTAGTGAATTTTGGACAAAAACTTCAGGAACATGATATTATTTTAAACCACGAATTATTTGTTTGCTTCTCTAACTCGGCGAAGCAAATCCATCCAGGCGAGAATCATCAATTTCTGTAATATAAATCGCTATTATTTGCATGTCACCTCTCTTCTATAAAGACACTCTAAAGTTTTGTAAAACATTGCGTTTTATCAGTGAGTGATTTAGATTACATTATTCTCAAAAGTGAAGCATTTTCACCTGTGAAAAATTTCAAAGCAGCTGGGCTGTAAAAATGACGCACTTCTAAGAAACATAATTCAGGTTTAAGAACTAAAATACACGCTTTTTTATAAAATGACGTCATTTGCATCCGCTAAAGCAATCCACTTTTACATTACAGTCTTAAACTTCGTATATAGAATAGTATGCATATGACGTTATTATCACGGAATAACAGACATAGCCCATATTTTAATTTCAATTTTTTTTTCAGGTTTTATAAGAAAATGGTAACAAAAAGATACAGTATCTCATATTTTCGACTATTTTCCGTTTACTTTCAATGACATTCAATAGAAATGGGGTACTTTTGTTGCCACGATAAGAAAAATGGTATTAAAAACTACAAAAAAATTAATATCTCAAAAATAAATTGAGATACAGCTTTCAAACAAATTGCATTTGAAAGAGCATTTTTTTCCTTATACGACTAAAATGTGCGATGTTTAGAAGTTTAAAAAATTGCAGTAGAGAAAATTGCAAAACCAAAATTTTATTTCAAATTTCAAAGTGTTGCCATCCGCAAAATGACGTATGCGTTACGCATAGATATGTTTCTCCTTTATAATATAGATAGATAGATTGAGATGAAATGCTTCAATCCAAGAACCATTCTCCAAAACTTGCATCGTCGTATGACCGTTTATTTAGATCACTTCAAAACATTTTGAGGATAAGATATTTTATTTTTTGGAAGATTTGAGAAAATACATCGATTTTTTAGCCAGATGAGCGCTAATTATGTAACTGCTAGGAATTGAAATTTACACGAAATACATTTTCTTTAATTTCCATCAACAATATGCGACAAACTTTTGCATCCGTCCCAAAAATTGGAATTTGGTAATAGATTCTTCTCTGGTCTTTTACTATGAATTTTAATAACACTCGATCTTTACTTTCAATTTACATTGGTATCCTGTTAAAGATTGCGTTAGTTAACATTTTTATTTCATGTTGTATTGTAATGGCACATTCTTTCGTTTACTACAATTCATTATTCAATCACACAATTTTATAAAATGATTAGAGAGGAAATTAAGGCTCACAAAGCAACAGTTAGTAAATTTGTTATTAGCTTTTCAAGAATTATAGGAGAAGGATAATACCGTCATCAACAAGTCTATCACTGTGAAAGTCTGCGTTATATACGTAGAAAATGTCAGTAGGACATTTTTAACAAACTGATAAAAACATTTTCTGGGCACCAATGAATGGCAGCTTACCATTGTCTTGATCGGCAAGTTCAAGTAGAAGCAAAGTAAAACCAGTGATAATTTACCAAGCTAATTTATAAACTAGTAAAAACAGTTTCTTAGCAACAACGAATGATAGCTTAACACTGTCATGATCGGTAAGGTCAAGTAAAGACTATAAACTAAAAGCACTGCTAATTTACCAAATTCCGATATAGGACACAGATTGGTAAAGGATATTACGGCAACTCCTCCTGATTATTAACTGGGAAGTAGAGGAAGAAGATGGAGAATCTCTGGAGATATTTGACTGTGAGCTTTCAACTGACAAGGTAAAAAAAAAAATCTCTATCAGCAATGCGGGGAAAATAAAATTGTAACATAGTCTAAAGATAAAGATGCAGAAAAATAAATTTATTTTCACTGATTTCTGATAAAGAAAAGAATGCTTTGGTAAAATTGGAAGAAATTCGAAATATTGCTTTGAAATGGAATTCTATGAAATTCATTATCAGAATTGCATATCAATGTAATGAAAAATCCAAGCAGTTTTCAGAGAAAATAAAAACAAAGTCTTTCTCAAACAATTGTAAAAAAAAAAAAAAAAAAAAAAAAAAAAAAAAAAAAAAAAAAAAAAAACAGCTGTATTTGTTACAAAAATCTCCAAATTCAGAGTAATGAATTAAAAAAGGTTTTTATACACAATCTAGGTATAAAAACACAGATAGGATGTTTTTGTGCCTGTCCACAGATTCCTAAAGAGTGATACAAGATTTCACAGGAAGGGATTTGTTCGACGGGTGGCAATTGCACAGACCATTAGCTCATCAAGTTGAAGGCTGAAATTTTAGGATTAGATAGAACTCAATTAGCATATTAAAATGCAAATGGTCTGCTAAGTCATATCTTGATAGAAAACACCTGCACACCGGAGTTTAGTTTTTGATCGATTGGTTTATCATTGTATTTTGCAGCACCCAAATGTATGAAAATATTGAAGTTTGGGTGCATGAAAACACAATGGTAAACCTGCGGATCAACAACTAAATTGATGTTCTGCAGATGGTTTCCACCAAGATACGACTTGGCAGACCAATGCATATAGCTTGTATATAAAATAAACGGTCAAGTACGAGTATTACTCGCGCTCAGAGAGTTCCGTACAATAAATATATGAATTATTAACTGTATTATTTAAAAGAATAATGAAACTTTGTAAAAACCTATACAACGTAGAGTTGGGTATAGCTGTATATATTAGAAAAGTATGATTGAGTATACCACAAAGGTTCAAAGAGATATGAAGCCGAAATAAAATTAAATATTGCTATTTTGTATAATTCTTTTTTTAAACGTATCTTAATCTGCATATGGTGAACTTAATTTGGTACTAACAATAAAAGTACTGCATATTTAAATTTCATTTGGCATTTCATAAAACTAAATTCAACATAGAAATATTTTTCTTTTTACAGTGTAGATGAAATAAAATCCTTGTTCAAAGTTTAAACTTGGCGTTGTACTACGCGCGCTTCGAAAGGAGGTCGCAAAGATGCAACTCGACTTTGTCCGTGCCGCGTTTTTTCAAATAGGTCTTTAATTATCATTTAAAGACACGGGAGGCGTATTGAGAGATCCACTCAACGCAAACTAGTCGCGAATCCCATAGTATTTATGCGATTAATTATAATTAAATTGGTCTGTCTTTAACAATTTGACGTTTACTTCTTTTATGCTGCTACTGGGTATTGCATTACACATATATATCATTAAAAGTTGTTATCTAGTATTTAAAAACCGATGGTATATAGAGTACGCCGCCTCTGCCATTATGTATGTCCAAACCAACCGTGTCTTTAAGGGTTAAGGCTCCTGCCCCTGCCAGCGAAGACAATCACGAGCTAATGCTAATCGTATAGGGAAGGATTTTTCTAATATCTATTTTGTATTTCGATATTTAAAATTTTTTTTTGGCATTATATAGCCGAGATCCGTCTCTACATCGCACCTTTCTTTACTTTTTCCTCCCCATCGGATTAGCATTAGCTCGTTAGTGTCTTCGCCGGCAGGGACAGGAGTCTTAATATCTCGGCGAATTACCGACGATTTTTTTTTCGAAAATCATTATAAACAATGCTTTTATACTTTTGATACGATAGGTACCTTTAGCGCTCTTCGATACCTTTGCTGAATGCCCGCAAATAGAAATCTGTATGTAACAGAAAAATGCGATTTTATGAAAAACTATGCCACCTAGGGCAATCGCTATAATTTTCCTGCGAGTATTAAATTAACCTCTACTACCTCTAATTTTTTTCATAATTTTAGTTTCAGTAGATTTGAAAATAGATGGGGGGGGGGGGGGCACATTTTTGCACTACATTTTCGACGATATCTCTGAAAATATAATATCTAAAATTAAAAGAAATGTATTTTTGAGTTATGCGTTACGGAATCTTTTAACCGATACCCCAAACGATACACAAAGAAAATATATTTCTTCTTTAAATAACCTAATTATCCCCTCTACGTTTTTCCAACGTATATTTGTGAATGTTTAATAATCTGTAAATATGTGGGTCAATAGTTTTTATTACATCTCCCAATTTGAACTTCCCACGTTCCGTAGTTTACGAGTAAAATGGCTGTGACAGACAGACACAGGAGTGATCTTATAATGATTCCGTTTTTACTTTTTAAGTACGGAACCCTATAAATCATGATTATTGCAACTGAGAAATACAAAAACATAAGAAGATGAATTAATGAAAATAAATAAAACAAGAAAGGAAAACCACGTGTCAAGTATGGATTATGAACCCTTTTCTACATTTTTAGTTCAGTCAGAAAAACACATAACACATTTGAATATACACATTTATTAATTCCTAACAATAGACGGAAACGTACTTCAATTGTTTTGTGAAGCTCTGTATGTTCCTTATAAATTTTTATACACGCCACATACTGAGCTGAAATTTAATTCCGAAATAAATACGCTGAAAATTACTGATATCACACTTCTAAGGCTAACATTAGCTTAAGAATTGCTATCCATGGACGGTCATGTATCCAGTTTTTTGTCATATCCCTATTTATTTATATGCTACAATGTCACTTGGCCGACGGGACATTTAGCAGACAGCAATTAGACGACAGGATGTTTAGCCGACAGCGACTGTTAGCCGACAAGACAGTTAGCCAACAGAGGACAATTATTCGACATGGACATTCATCCGACAGGATATTCATCCGACTTAACTGTAACGTAACTGTAACCTGATCTTAACCTAATTATAACCTAAGCATAAACTAACTGTAGCGTAACTGTAACCTAACCAATACCAAACTGTAACGTAACTATAATCTATCTGTAACCTAAACGTAACCTAAGTGTAAGATAACCGTAACCTAACTGAAACCTAACAGTAACCTAATTGTAGCCTAAATGTAACCTAACTGAAACCTAACAGTAACCTAATTGTAGCCTAAATCTAACCTAACTGAAACCTAACAGTAACCTAATTGTAGCCTAAATGTAACCTAACTGGGACGTAACCGTAATCCAACTGTAACTAACGTTTACCTAGTTATAACCTAATCGTATGCTAACTGTAATGTAACTGTAACATAACTTTACCATGACCAAGCTCTAACCTAAGCGTATTCTAATTATCACCTAAACGTAACCTAACAGTTATTTAACCGTAATCTAAATGTAACCTAACGGTAACCTAATTATAAAGTAACCGTAACCTAATTGAAACCTAACAGTAACCTAATTGTAGCCTAAATATAATCTAACTGGGACGTAACCGTAATCTAACTGTAACTAACGTTTATCTAATTATAACCTAATCGTATGCTAGCAGTAATGTAACTGTAACACAACTTTACCATGACCAAGCTGTAACCTAAGCGTAATCTAATTATCACCTAAACGTAACCTAATTATGACCGAACAGTTACCTAACCATAATCTAAACGTAACCTAAGTGTAACCTAATTATGAAGTAACCGTAACCAAACTAAAACCTAACAGTAACCTAATTGTAGCCTAAATGTAACCTAACTGGGACTTAACCATAATCTAACTGTAAATAACGTTTACCTAGTTATAACCTAATCATATGCTAAATGTTATGTAACTGTAACATAACTTTACCATGACCAAGCTGTAACTTAAGTGTAATCTAATTATCACCTAAACGTAACTTAATTATAACCTAACCGTAATCTAAGAGTAACTAATCGCAATTGTAACCAAACTGCAAATTAACTGTAACCTAGCGGGAGGTGCATAATATGAAAGAGTGATCAAAGGGCTGCCCAGTCCCATGATATATCACTTGAGGGATGTCGGAAAAGTCAGAAAAATGCTCCCGGTGATACAAATTGGGGGAGGGGGAACGGGAGGTACATAATATGAAAGAGTGATCAAAGGGCCCCAATGCGATGTATCTCGTGAGGGGTGTCGAAAAATGTTAGAAAAGTACCGGCTAATTATACTATCAGCTAAATGTCCTGTCGGTTAATCGCCTTTTCGGCTAAATGTCCTCCCGGCTAATTGCCACGCTCGGCCAGTTGCCTGTCGGTCAATTGTCTGTATTGCTAAAATTATTACTATATGTCCGTTTCGATCAATTGTCCTGTATGCTGTATGTAAATTTCAGCTAATTGTGTTGTCGGCTATATGTACGTATCGGCTAAATGCACGTCTCAGCTAACTGCAATCTGCTAAATGTCTTGAAGGCTATTTGGTTGTCGGCTAAATGTCTGCGACCGGCTACGGGTCAAACATCTATACTAAAAGTAGTTGAGCTTGAAAATGCATAAATCAAATTAAAAAACATCTTTAAATAATTCATAGTCATTCTCAGTACTACTGAGGAAATCTTTTGTGTAGTGTCTATGCAACGGAATAGCAATAATTTCAGCAATACAGACAATTGGCCGACAGACAACTGGCCGAACGTGGCAATTAGCCGGGAGGACATTTAGCCGAAAAGACGATTAGCCGACAGGACATTTAGCTGATAGTATAATATGCCGGTACTTTTCTAACATTTTTCGACAACCCTCATGAGATACATCGCATTGGAGCCCTTTGATCACTCTTTATATTCTATGCAATTCATATACACCACCTATGTGCCCGTGCAAAAATATTAGTTTAACTTAACTTATACCATAACTTATCATAAATCAAACATATCATAATTTAAAACTCACTATCAGCAATCATCCCTAATGTTTCCCTGTAAATGAACAATAAATTCGATGCACACCATATTCTTATCCAAACATCTTGCACTCTTTGTCTCCCCTTCTTCCGAAATTTCGTTTCCCGTTTTGCTCCCCTTACAGTATCAAGGTTTAAAATCTTTAAAATTCCTTAATATTTTCTTTAATTTTCTGTTTTATTTGTTACTTTAAACTAACAATAAATAGTCAGTCATAAATTTCGTTATCAATTTATTTCACCATATTCATTTCATTAAAAGTTCTTGTAAATTGCCTCCATCGAAAATGTCATTTCTCCCTTTTGCTCCCTCATCCACGGTACCCATATTTTAAAATAAAAACCCTTTAAAACTCTTTAATTTTTTTAAATCTTTTCTGCTCAATTTGCCACTTTATTTTAACAATAAACAAACGATCATAAAAATTTCTCCTCCCCCCCCGCAACCCCAACTGAAATTGGTATTTCCTCCTCGCCTCTCCCTCTTACCAAGCATCTGAAATTTAAAGTCCTTAATTTTTTTTCGTTTATTATTTTTTTTAACTTATTTGTAAATATTTTCTAAGGTAAGTAAATAATAAGTCGCCGATAAACTTCCACCCCCCCCCCCCCCGCAAAAAAAGAACTAATTCTGCTTATTCCTCTTTTTTTTCCCTCAGATCACAAAATTTTAACCTTAAAAGTCATTGCTTTTTTTAAAACATTTTGTACTCTATCTGTTAATTTATTGTAATCATAAATAATCATATAACTATACTCCTCCCCCACCAAAATTGACGCTTGCTCTGACTCTACCCTTACCAAGAACACAAAATTTAGTCTTTTTTTGTCCTATTTCTTATTCTTTAGTAAGGTAAATAAATAAGTCATCAAATAAAATCCCCCCCTTTTTTTTCGTTCCCTTATTTAAGTTTAAAATCTTTGAAAGTCTTTTTTTAATACATTTTCAGCTTTATCTGTTTCATATTGAACAATAAATAATCGATTATATAATTTCTTCCACCCCCATATAAAATTGACGTTTTCTTTTCTCCCCCCATTATTTCCATGCTCATAAAATTTAAAGTCTGTAAAACTCATAATTTCAATGTTTTTGCCCTATTTGTAAATCTTTAATAAGTTACATAATCGGTCATCTATTAAATTCCCCCCCCCCCCCCAAAAAAAAAAAAATCTGTTTCTTGATTTGTCTTACCCTCAACTCATGAAACTAAAAAATCTAATTTACAGTCTTTAAAACTTTTTAATTTTTACTTTTTTTTCGTCCTAATTATAAATCTTTATTATCTATAATATTAACTAAATCATTTCAACTATGTACGAAAGTGTTAACAATAAAGCGATAGGTGTACATTTATTTGTGCATAAAAAACTTTTTAACTGTATTTTTCAAAGGAAAATGTCTTTAGAGAGATATTTGTAAGGAAAATATTGTGGTTTCTCGTCAACGTGCAAGTAAATTCTCAAAACCTTTCGAAATCATTTTATTCCGACTAGCTCAGAAAGAACCATCAAACGTAGATACCAAAGGTGCCTGAGTAATCGACTGAACCGAGTATGTCCATAAAGAAAAAAGAAAAATCATGCGTCTACGTCGATACATTCCAACACTTACAGAACACTGTAACAAAACTTCGCCGTTTAATAAAGTAAAGAAGATATCTAACTAAACATTTGTACTAAGTAAACATACCTATGACACGTTTGAAAAGCAGATTTCAACAATTGCACCCATAACCTGGATGGTACTCCAATTCTTTTGTGCAGCTCATATGATATATGCAGCTCATATGAGGCAGTGTATATGATATATTTGTACTGCATATATTTGTACAGATTCTACATACTATGTTAAAATTTAGTTTTGTAAGAAAATACATAAAACAGTTGAAAATTCACCCTCGGCAATTTCTACTAATAGACGGAAACATACTTGAATTCTTTTGTGCATTTCTGTATATAGAATACAGATTTTTATACACGTCAAACAGTATTAAGCTGAAATCTAATTCAGGCAAAATCATGCTCAAAATTACTGAAATCACACTTGCAGGAATTATTTTCTATCGGCTGCCCATGTATCCAGTTTTTGGAATATCCCTGTATAGGATTTTATTTGTATGATACAAAAATCTCTAAGCATATTAAATGTAGTTGAGCTTGACCATTTATAACTAAAAAAACCCTAACATATTTAAGAAATTCATACTCATTCTCAGCAATGGTTACGAATTCTTTTGTGTGGTCCTGTATAGGGTTTGTAAAATATGTGCACACCACGTAGTGCGCAAAAATTTAGTTAAACTTAAAAACGCATTCTGTAATTGAAAATGTACTTTCAGCATTAATTTTTAATAGCTATATCGGATACAGTATTGTATCAAAATATTTTATGTTTCCCTGTAAATGAACGCTAAATGAAATGCAGACCATATTCGAATGTAAGCATCTTGTAGTAAATCAAAGTAATGTGTATCTATTTCGTCATGTTTGAAATAGTGTAACGTGATCAAAATACGCTACAAACAGTTTTTCTCGTAGACCATATTGAAACAAGTTCTTTTGTCTGACCCCGTAAATAATTGTTAAATGCTCATGTTGTACAGAAAGTAAGCTAAGGACACCTCAGAAATTCATATCAATTTCATTATCTTTGTGACAGAGTAATATCAATCAAATACGCCGCAAACGATATTTCTTCACATAACGGAATACTTTTGAGTCCCCTATACTCGTACTTTAAGCATTACACATAACATAGTCTATAGTAACAATTTTAAAGTGTGTCTCAATGTACATAAATTTAACTGTGTTTAACATTGTGTAACACTATTAAAATACATCCTAAATAATCCCCCCCCCCACATAGACCATAATGTAGCGAATACTTTTGAGTGCATCTGTAAATGAACCATGAATGGTGCACCGAACATACCATGATGATTTTCAATATCGTATATCAATTACATGGCAATCCGACTATATTTACGCTAGTTAGAGCACGGATAGACAGACAGACGGACGGACAAACCCAATTCATAAACACTTTTCAACTTTCTTGGAAAGTGTTTAAAATGAAAAAATGTAAATGAAAATAAAAGTATTTTATTGTTATTTAGATTACGAACCGCTACAAAAAACATTCTTAACTGTCTGCATCATTTAAAAAATATTTAGTGTACAGAAATCTCTCCAACCCCCCCCCCCCCCACACACACACACACACCTGAATTTACTCCTATGCACTTAAAATTTCAAATTGTGAAAACTCCTTTATGTTTTATAACTTACTTGTAAAAATAAAATATAATCTAAATTTTCTTCCGCCTGAAACCTTTCTGCTAACATCACACAAAGTTTTGAATATTTGGAAAACTTTATTTTTTCTGTCATATATTTTAGTGCTAACAACAATAAATTATGTACTATACCTATAAATGACTACGCTGGGATTTAGATGTATAGCCCCCCCCCCCCTTCTCCTCAAAATTAATATTTCCCGTTCTCCCCTCCACCCCTCTACAGTACAAAATATACAGTTTATTTGGTTAACCTTTTCTCTCCTAATTTTATGAACATCTTATTTTTAACCTTCAATGTTGTTTAGCTTTTATATATCTCTTGATAAATTTCATGTTCTAAAAAGAATCCCCACAAAAGATAGTTATTTTAGAATATTTGTATCTGGTATTTCCCCCCTCATTCAATATCTCCCCCCTTGATTTTAAATGTAATTTCGTTATGTGAAATAAAATAGTTTTTATACTGCGCTAATTTCAATTTTATGTTTGTAAAAGCTGTAAAATGAACTTGATGATTAAAAAAAAGAAATATATCTGAATAAAATAATCATTTATTTTCTGAAAGTCAAATCGCTTTAATTTTTGCACCCTTATTATAAACAGATTAAAATTCTTTTTACGGCTTTCAGCGTTATCCAGATTCTCCACAAAACATACGGCTTTGATCTACGCTGGACAGTTGAAAAAATAAATCTCTTAGACCACCTGAAACCTATTGGAAATGATCCAAGAATATTCTATTTGCTGATTGGAAGAGCTCGCTTGTCAATCATTTGAATTTAGACCATCCTTTCAATTCAGCTAAAATGCCAGCGGCCATCTTGATTTCTTTTTGTCCGTGACTGCAGTGGGGTCTTAACAGAAAAATTTTATCTATTCTCAAGCTTCGTAATATAGCACCCTTTAAAATGCACCAGGTCTCAATGCTAGGTGCGAGCAATACCAAAAGGGCAGTATATCTTGTAATAATTATAAAATGTGTCATCAATTTTAAAGCTAAATGTGAGAGTCTCTTCAAAGTTTTTGTGAAGATAAAAATGCGGATTATGTAACACTTTTGTTAAATATTCAAGTAAGTTGGAAAGACACAACAAAACACTTTTTGGCATAAAAGTGAAGATGTATCGCTACATTTATAGAATTATGATAAAATCGCATATGTGACAGAAATTAATATCTCTTTGGTAAGTTAAAAAAATGTAAAATGAATAATTATTGTTAAGGCTCTGTCAGGCTTCTTTCAGGTTAATAGACTTCACTTTTTAAATAATAAGAGATATATGCTGCAGAATGTGTGTGTGGAAAATGGGGTAGGGGGGGGGGCAATCGTGGATTTACAGATGCTTCGGCGGGGCGTGGACAATAAAAGGTTGGGAACCACTGCTGTAAATGAACAATAAATGCTATGCGCATCCTATTCTATAAGTAAAGGGCAGCTGACGTCACTGTTGGTTGAATTACTGTTGGTCAGCAAGAAAAACCTGTTCATTCATTATGACTCCTACCTGTACACATGAGCTAGGGAAATTTGATTGGTCTACGTTTAACAGGTCTCTGATATGATTGGCCTACATCGCCAAGGCTATTCCTACAATGATCGTCATGACAAAAATGTAGTTGGTAGATTGGTTGACGGAAGTGTTTGTTTGTAAACATGCCCTTTCCTTATAGTAAGCACCTTGTGGCGTGTCTCAACGATGTACACCAATTTCAATACATTTGAAATAGTGTAACATCATTAAGATACATTGCAAACGATTTCCCCCTTACACCATGGTGAAGCGGAATTCTATTGATTGCCCTTGTAAATTAACTAAAAAGCCTATACACTTTATTTTCAGTACCAAACACGACATACAGTTTACTTCTTTTTGCAATATAAAAGTAGATAAAGGTCTTGTTAGGATGAGCGAAGGGAATCCTCAACTAGGCTACACAAATTACATTTAAAAAGATTGTGTACATTTAAAAATGTGTTACACTTAAAGATGTGTTACATTTAAAAAGACGTGTTACATTTAAAAAGAATGTGCGCGCGTGAGACCAACTCCGTGCCTGTTTCTCAACGGTGATTTTCCTTTCGCTGTTGACAGTCGGGATGTAAGATGCGCCTTCTGGCTCTGTCTCCCCCTTCTTTTATTCCATAGTTTTATTTTTATCTTTAATTTATAAGCACTGATGATGGGGGCCTTAGAGGCTTCGAAATAGCTATATGCTTTTTAAAATTACTTACATTTGTGTTCTGTAAACGTTGTTTCTCTCTTTTTAATATATTGACACAAAGTACAATCCTCTCCCCCTTTTATACAAATTACATTTTGTCGTACATTTTACAAAAAAAAAAAAAAATTAGTATTTTGACTTGAAATTAAACATAGAGATAAATTATGATCTGTAGATTTGCACGATATTATTTTTTTTTACAGAATAACCTTAAAAAATTTATTATTTTAATTAATTTATTTTACCTGTTTTTCTACTACGGACGCGTTTTTGCAAATAAAAAATGAAACACGCATATTTTCAGAAGAAAAAATAAATAATGGAGTTAGTATTAATAGATAGAATCATGATTAATTAAATAAATAAAATATATTTTCATTATTCCGCCAAAGTATCATAAAAACTGTTTTTTAAATATAATTAAGGAAAGAAATATTTTTGGACTTGATAGAAATAAAATATGATCTGTACGCAGACGGTACTTACGCATTTTAAAATAATTATATTATGATTTTTTTTTTAAAGTGGCAACAAAAGAATTGTAAATAAATAAAATTAATTGTTAAATTCGTTATATAGAGTGTTATTCGAATTCGAAGGTTGAATAATAGCAATAATATAATAAGTTAATAATTCTTAGTATCAACGAGAGCAGATTTCAAATGTTTTTCCAGAAAATAGGATTTTGAAGAAGTAATTTTCTTCAAGCTCTCTTCGAATATATTATTCTAAGATTGCTATCAAAGATTATTTCATGTGAATTACAAAGATTGGAAACATACCTATTTCAAACCATTTGAGAAAACACCAGAGTCTACTGGAAAATGTAAAAACATCTTTAAAAGAGCTTTTAGTTGAAAATTACAAAATATTTTGTAAAATTTTGCTTCGAAAATATTTTTATTTATACCAGTCTTATATCATAAATGAAAAATTCCGAAGAAATTCTTAGTTGATTGGCTGAATTTACATTTCTAAAATTAGAATGCGCCAAAACATAAAATAATGTTTTTGCTTAATAAAGATGCAAAAATAGTATTTAAAAAATATTGTTACTTTCAAAATATTTATCTTATTAAATAATTCTTCGCTAATCCAAACAAAGTATGGGTTTTGCTAGTTTATATTAAGTAAATTGCATAAACATTGAAAAAATTGCTATGTATATGAGGGGAATTTTGCACGATAAACTAGCAAATATGCAGGCTGCTAGAAAATATGCAGGAAATTTTCCTTCTCTCGCCAAGTCCATTATCACTATCTCGCCAAGGCCCCGATACTGGGAGCGTACCCGATTTATATATGTTATTGAGGTCCACTATAGCATATTATCTCTATATAATAAAACGCATTTTAACGCAGGATGGGCGAACCCGTCAATCTTACCAGTCTCCGTTGAGCTGTCCTACCCCTGATGCGTGACGTCAGCTGCGGGTAATCAGAAGAAAAACATCAATAGGCGTGAAGAACACTTTAACAATGAGTAACTTTAACTTCCCCTTCGTTCTTTCGGATGGATTTCAACCCGAGATACCTATTTATTAATCAATATGCATATAAAAAAATTTAGAGGGGAGGGGGGTAAACGATAAAAATACATTTTCAAAGTGTTATTTAAAGAAACAGTATTATTTCAATAGTTGCAGCAAACTTTTTAATTACGCAGTTTTATTGCGTGTTTGTTAAATTTTTGTTTTATTAAGAAATCTTAATTTTTTTTTTTTATAGTATATTAGCCGGAAAACCCGGTTTACCCAGAAATATTGTAAATGCTAATTGTGTGTTTATTAGAACATAAACTAGCCGAACTTTGCTCATCTAAACGCTTCCATATTGTCAATTATTTTTTATCAGTTTTTCAAATTTTAAGTGAAAAACACAATTTTTACCCACCGTCCTAGGACGGGCATTAACACTAGTCTATTGAGAATAAAGTGCGTAGCGTATAAAGTTGTACTATATTATTTATATCAATCTACTGATACATGAAGAAACCATACGGAGTTCGAAGAAAAGGGCTCGGTAATTAATATGTGATGAGAAAATGTTTAAAGAAGCAGTGACAATTCTTATTTCATGGACTGAAAGTTGTAATTTTAAAACATTAAAATTTAATAAACAAAATCTATCTACAATATTTCTTTATTTCAGACTTATTACCTATGAAGTGCTGCTGGAACTAGAGGTCTACACGGGCCGAAATTTCCAGGCCCGGACCTGGCCGACCCCTAGAAAAAAAATTCGGCCCGGCCTGATTTTAAAATTAAAAGTTAGGCCCGAGCCCGGCCCAACCCAAAAGTTAAAAGTTCGGCCCGAGCATAGCCCCACCCGTAGAAAAAATATTGGCCCGAACCGGCCCGGTATACATGCTGAAAGTTCGGCCCGAGACCGGACCTGTTCGGAAAAAAGTTAAAATCTCGGCCCGGGTAAATTTCTACAAGACATTAATTTTTACGTCGATTTGGTTAAAAATTTGTCTCGTACGAGGAGTTCTGACCAAAAATATTTACTTACCTTACCTTTTTTTTATGTTCAACCTTCATTTTTATAGAAGTGCCACAGGCTGCTATATTTATTTTTTTAATGTATTTCTATTTGTTGCATGTAAATGTTTCAGTTATCGTTAATATTGTTAATCCATATTCCACGTGTTGGAGGCTTAAAAATCTGAAAAATGCTATACAGTAAAATCTTATAAGACGGAATTGCATACGAAAGGGGAAAAAAAATGTGTTATAAACAAGTTCCCTTCTTAGGAGATGTAAATGCATTATATATTCCTTTCTTAGGTATTAGTACATTAATTTTGCATGGATCAACATATTTTTCAGTTTAAGAAAGAATTACGTCATAGGCAGGTTCTTTTTCACACGTTTTACTATATTTTAATAAGCCTAGAAATCTACTATTGAAAAAAAAATGTTTAATTGTAGAATAATGGCGATTTAAAAAGTATATATTTTTTGCAAAAAAAGTTTTGGGCGAAGCCAAATTTTATTGATCTTTGAATGGACCAGGCCTCGCCGAGACAATGATTTTCATACGAGCTGAGTCAAAACTGGGACTGAAAATCTTGGTCGTGAAGATTAGGAAGAATAAAACCAATCACGGCTGAGTTCGTAAAAAATAAGTTAGGTCCGGCCCAACTTCCGTGAATGAAAATAGGCCCGAGTCTGGCCCGCGGGCCGGGCTGGGTTCGGACTTCGAGCCAGGGCTCTTGCTCGAACTACTACTATTATTTCCGTTGGTCCACAACCGTTGCAAAAGTTGATAAAACCTCCATAGAATTTTCTATCACTTTTTGTTTTTTTTTTTTTTTTTTTTTTTTTTTTTTTTTTTTTTTTTTTTTTACATTCTAGTAAATTTTGAAAAGTTCTATGGTATCGTTAATTTATTCTAATGTATGACGCACATGTTTACTTTTTGCTAAAGCATTGATTAAGAGTTTTAAAAATTGTTCAATACTTGACAAACATGTTGTTTTTGAAGATTTCTTAACACTACTTAATGTTATAAGTTTCATGTAATTGTATTTAAATATAAGTTGTATATTGTAAACTTAAAACTAAAAACAACAAACGAATTTTAAACAGAATTTTTTATTTTCATGGCCACAACAGACAAAAAAAAAAAAAAAAAAAAAAAAAAAAAGGGAAAGCCAGACTTCGCTAATTTATTCTTTGTTTTCAGTGAAATTCATGTTAGAAATTCATAAAAGGATCACAAAAATGTATCCTTCTCAGAATTCTTCTGTTATGTATCGATGTGCGAATTTACATTATATCTTTGATACTTTCGAATAAAGATATAAATCATGTAATCGCTCAACTAAAACTAAAACCTCACTAATCTATCACGCTGAAGGCCAAAACAAAATGTTTTGGTAGACATTGTGGCATGATAAGTGTTCCTTGGGATATGGAAACGAGATTTCCACAAAATTGGCTTTTTATGAAAAAAAGATGACTAGTATGCCGTGGCATCACAAAACTTTCATTTGTATGGGGTGCGCGCAATAAATAGGCAATAATATTTGCATTTCCTTATCTCACGTATTTCTTATGAATTTTGAAAAAATTTGTTATGATTTAATATTATTCTTTTTAGCTATCAGCTATAAGTATTGAAAGCTATTGGGAATCACAATGTCGAAAGAATACAAGTTAGACCAAAATTTACGATATCAATAAAAATTAAATTTAAAAAATCGAAAAACTCGACTGCGTTAAAAGCGAGTTAATTAATTATTTCTCATCAATGTGAAACTATTTTTTTATATTAGGTTGAGCAAAAAGTTCTTGGAAATTTTTAATCTAGTAGTTACCAGAATTTGTGCCGTATATAGGGGTACTAGTGGTATATCTATAGGAGTTCAGGAATTTCGGCTCCAAAATACCTATTGAACTTTGATACCTATTCGCATGTGTAGATTCGGCATTATTGGAGAAAAGGTCTAACAATTCTGAAAGACGTCGATGAGATTAATGAGGGTGAAGGTGCTGGTATGGCGACAAACTTCGTACTTCCAGCAAATCCGGAATCTGGCGGAAAGTCGTAGACTATGATGGTCTCTACTTTGAAGAATAGTCCTTGTTGCTTTTGTAGTTAATTTGCACATAATAACGCAACTTTCTCAAATTTCCCAGAACTTTTTGCTCAACCTAGTATTACTTATCTATTTTTTTATTTCCTTGTATTGACGACTTTTAAGTCGTGTTTAATTGTTAGTTTCTATCTATAAACACTGTTTGATGAGGCCTATAGATGTCTATGAATGTTAGAGATGCAGTAAAGCTAGAGATCCTGCCTACACAACTTCCAGGTTGTGTAATATTTAAACGGAGCTTCTGACTGTAAAATAGTCAATGAAACATCGTCTTCATTTTGAAAGACCTATCCAAGCATAGGCCACTCAATATGGTGCGTAAAAAATTTTTTTAGTCGCCACCGCCATTTTGAATTTATAAAAACAAAACCTAGCCTATAAAAATCGGACGGTTAAGACGAATCGATAGAGATCTCATTCATCCAGCCGTTGCGATGTTTCGAGGGTATAAAGAAATCCACATACCCAGATACGCGTGAAACACATAACCCTTTTTGGCCGTCGGGTAATAAAATACCTTTACGTGCATATCACAATATGAAAAAAAAAACGAAAAATCCTGCGTCAAGCATAGATCATAAAACACTTTCCAACACAGTGAAAATACTGTAACAAAACTTCACCCTTGAATAAGGTGAAAGATTGTCTAAATAAACAATTTGGAAAACGTATAACACGTTTGAAAACGCATTGGCAATAGTTGGAAACGTATGCGAATTCTTTTGTGCAAGCCATTACCCTTTATAGCATCTATAGCAGGGGTCGGCAAGTAGTTTTAAATGGGGTCCGAATACTTTTGAAACATTTTATCGAGGTCCGAAAAAAACCCCCATAAGTAATATAAGTACTTATTACTTCAAAATTTTTATTTTTATGTACACATACATATACATAATAGAAAATAGAAAAGTCAGGTATTCGTTCTGAAAAATTACTATATACACACAAATACATTCTGAAAATTTTTACATACACATAATAAAATAGAAAAAGCAGGCATTTTTTGAAAAATTAATGCGAAAAATTACACTTGCGATCTCTAGCCAATTTTTTATAGTTTAGTTCGCATGGTGAACAGCGAATGCGAAGAGTGTCTTCAAGGTGGGCGTCCGTTAATCTCGTACGATATTTGTTCTTGAAAAAATTCATTTTGGAGAAAGTTGTTTCCTGTACGTATGAGGAGACAAACATAGTAGCCAGGTTACTAGGAACTTTTTGAAATTTCTATAAACGCAGCCGGGCATTTCACTCCCTCACAACGCCGCGCCTGTGCTCCAATGCAGTATTTTGCGTTTCACATCATACCAACCTTGCATCACCATTAAAAAATCAAATTAATCGCACTATGACTTGTAAAATATAAGAAACATTGATAAGGCTGCCGCTCAAACGTATCAATTATCTATACAAATATTAATAAATTATTTATTCACACTGAAAACTTTGGATGTCCAGGCTTTGACATTCCGCGGTCCGGATGTGGACCGCGGTCCGTCTGTTGATGACCGTGGATCTATAGATTTACATATATGCTACGTAGGACCGTACAATTTACTTCAGTTATAGGAAACGTATAGAACAGTTGAAAATTCCATTGCAACAACTTCCGCCAATAATTGAAAATGCACAGATATTTTGTGCAGCCCTGTATAGAACCTATAGAATTTATATGCAGTAAGTAATACGCAAAAAAATGAGTTAAATTTAAGTACGCGTACCACAATTGAAAACGCAATTCCAACAATTATTATTGTAGACATGTGTCCTTCTAAATGAACGACGAATGCCACGAACACTCTATTCCTTACTAAGCATTTTGTAACACAGCTTAGTAATATATATCAATTTCAATATGTTTGAAATAGTGTAACATTATTAAAGTACACTGCAAACGATTTTTTCCAATAGACCGTAATGAAACGGAATTCTTTCGAGTGTCCCTGTAAATGAACCATAAATGCTACTCACTTCGTTTTCAATACCGAACAAAGCATAGTAAACCTCAAATAACATTTATCAATTCATAACAATCCCAGCATATTTACTTGAGTTAGAGCATAGGCAAACTCAGACAGACAAACGGCATACAGACAAACCGAATTCATACACATTTTTGAACTATGCTGGAAAGTATTAAAAAGATGCAAACGCTCACGGTGGGTGATTTACCGATTCTAGCTGGCCAAAAGTCGATTTTTAAAAGTTTATCCCAGCGTAATTTATTTTTTGCCTGTTATAGCTCAATAGTTAGGGCTTTGTACTCTGCTATTGGTTTTCATATAAATATAATTGCATGGTCCATAGACTAGTGCAAAGTTGGTGCTTCTTAGTTGGGAATGAATCAGTCATTTGAGTATGTTCTTTAATCTGTTACTTGAAGCGGAATAAAATAAACTGCTCGATTATGGACGCTTCCAAACAAAATATGGACTTCATTTTATCGGATTTATGTGCATAAATTTGGCATATATCAGCTGTTATTTCATATTTAATGTCACAATAAACTCTGTATTTTTTTTATAATTTTTCAGTTTTAATATAGAAAAAGTCCTTCCGGCCAGTGCCGGGAGGAAGAGGTAGCTTTCATAATCCTTATTTTAAAAAAGCCAACTTATACCATGCAAACACACGAAGCTCAATTTAGTGGAAACCGAATATAGGAGATTCAATACTAATTTTTATCAATATAATGAATGAGAATTTCGCGAGATTAGTCAGCTTTATCCAAGCTGCTTTTCTTTAAAGTAACTTATATTTGGCTGCCAAATTCGGCAATCTCTTAAAGTGCCTGTCATTTTAAGACAACATGGTGGATGAGGCTAAGCAGTGAACTTGGTCGAGACCTTAGTAATTGCTGTGCACATGCTCACTCACATCGGAATCGGTTAATATATAGGAGTGCTGTTGCATGCAAAAAATCAGATTTTTCAAAATGTCACCCACAATAGAAATTGAAACTGCTATATCTGAGCCATTTTTTAAGGTAAAGACAAACAAAAAATGCTCCTGAATCCTTATATCAAGATCAAATACTTAAGAAAGAAACCTTTTTCAATTTCTAATTTTTTTGCACCTCACTTTAAATATATATATATTTTTTAATTTAATGGCCGCCATTTTGAAACAAGATGGCTGATTAATCTGGCCAGCGAACTTGGTCGATGTGTTGATGTATACTATCCACATGCCTTCTTACATCGAAATAGGCGAAAACGTGTGTTATCGCGTGACAAATACAAGATCGTTTCAAAATGTTAGCCATGCTAGAAATTCAAAGTGCTATAAATCAACCATTTTTTAAGATATCAACAAAAGAACAAATTTTCAGAAACAAAAACTGCTCCGGAATCTTTGTATCAAGGCCAAACACATAAAAAAAATCTTTTTCATTTTCCAATTTTTTAACACCTCATTTTGAATTTTAAATTTAATTTTTTTTAAATGGCAACCCTTTTGAAACAAGATGGCGAATGAAGCTGGCCAACGAACTCGGTCGAGACATTGGTATGTACTATGTACAGACCAAGTTACATCCAAATAGGTTCATAAATACGCCTGTTATCGCGTGACAAAAATCAGATCGTTTTAAAATGTCAGCCACAAGAGAAATTCAAAATGCTATTACTCAGCCGTTTTTTTTTAGATATTAGCGAAAGAAAAACTGTTCCGGAATCTTTGTATTAAGGTCAAACACATACAAAAAAAATCTTTTTCATTTTCCAATTTTTTGGTATCTCATTTAAATTTTTTTATTTTTTTATTTTTTTAATTGGCCGCCATTTTGAAACAAGATGGCGGATGAAGCTGGCCAACGAACTCGGTCGAGATATTTGTATGTACTATGTACACACCAAGGTACATCCAAGTCGGTTCATAAATACGCCTGTTATTACGTGAGAAAAATCAGGACGTTTCAAAATGTCAGCCACGCTAGAAATTCAAAATGCTATAACTCAGCCATTTCTTAAGATATAGACAAAACAAAAACTGCTCCCGAATCTTTTTATCAAGGTCAAACACATAAGAAGAAAATATTTTTTCAATTTTCAATTTTTGGTACCACATTTCAAATTTAAATTTTTCTTAAAAATTTAAATGGCCGCCATTTTTAAACAAGATGGCGGGTGAAGCTGGCCAACGAACCCGGTCGAGACATTGGTATGTACTATGTATAAACGAAGTTACATCCAAATCGGTTCATAAATACGCCTTTTATCGCGTGACAAAATTCAGGACGTTTCAAAATGTCAGCCACGCTAGAAATTCAAAATGCTATAACTCAGCCATTTTTTAAGATACAGACGAAACAAAAACTGCTCCGAAATCTTTGTATAAAGGTCAAATACATAAGAAAAAAATATTTTTCCATTTTCAATTTTTTGGTACCACATTTCAAATTTTAAATTTTTAAAAAATTTTTAAATGGCCGCCATTTTGAAACAAAATGGCGGATGAAGCTGGCCAACAAACTCGGTAGAGACATTGGTATGTACTATGTACACACCGAATTACATCCAAATCGGTTCATAAATACGCCTTTTATCGCGTGACAAAATTGAGGACGTTTCAAAATGTCAGCCACGCTAGAAATTCAAAATGCTATAACTCAGCCATTTTTTAAGATATAGACGAAACAAAAACTGCTCCGGAATCTTTGTATAAAGGTCAAATACATAAGAAAAAAATATTTTTCCATTTTTAATTTTTTGGTACCACATTTCAAGTTTTAAATTATTTTAAAAATTTTAAATGGCCGCCATTTTGAAACAAAACGGCGGATGAAGCTGGCCAACGAACTCGGTCGAGACAATGGTATGTACTATGTACAAACCGAATTACATCGAAATCGGTTCATAATTACGGGAGTTACAGTGTGACATAGGTCAGATATATATATATATATATATATATATATATATATATATATATATATATATCAATTTTGAACGGAGGGTGGTTTCGGGGTCTGGGGGTCATGATCGATGAAAATATACCAAAATTTTTTGAAATCGCTTTCCTCCGAACGGCTGCAATAGGTAGCTTTTTTGTAAAGAAAGCTACCTAAAAGTTATATGATAAAGCACGATTAAGCTGAATTTTTGATATGATTAACTAGTTTAGATTATTATCCTTTTCGTTCCAATTTAATTTGTCTGCCCTTAGGTGCCTCCCGAGTTTTTATAATTGTTTTTAGTTTATTAAGTCTAAATAAAAAAAATTGAAATTTTAGTAAAAGTACCCTTTTGTTTTATCAAAGATAGCAGAATTTAAGTTAGTCATATAAATAAACTTTTGCACCATCATGCAATGGCAACAAGATTTAAAATTTAACGAAAATGTGAAGTTGGTTGAAAATGTTTTGTTTATAGAGGAAAATTACAATGAAGAGCACATGAAATTTTGCAAGCGCGAAATGTTTAAATTTATGACCAAATTTGGACAAAAGTTCTAGTTGTATGTAGATATCTCAGAACAAAATGATGTAAAATATATTACTTGGCTGCAAATTTCAATTGGTTACAAAACTGATCCAGACAAATTCTCCAAATTCAGATTTGATACAACGCAAAACATAATGTAGATATTTGCCCATGATATCTTTTGATTCCCATTATTTACATAGGGTTCCTCTGTGCACAGATAAATATAAATATACAACAGAGCAATTTTCCTTAAAGCTGTCGAATGTTTGTCCCGCATCTTAAATTTTAGAAAAAGAAAGTTTGGGATTTGTTATAATAATACAAAAATAGTTTTATCACTTTAGCTTCCATATCGTTAAGAAAGTATCATTAAAATTATCAAGAAGAACGTAAAATCATGCGTCAATCAGATTATGAAACATTTTTCAACGCATTCGGACTACTATAATAAAACTTCATAGCTTAATAATGTGAAAAACGATGCCTAAGTATAATAATTTGTAAAACATATAACAAGTTTGAAAACAAAATTTCAACTAAAGTCGAAAAAAATAACGGAAAATGTTGTACATCTCTGTATATGAACTTATTAATTGATTGCGTTCATCAGGTGACATAGCGACTTTACAGATACTTTGGTGGGGCGTAGCCAATAAAAGGTTGAGAACCACTGCTGTAAATGATCGATAAATGCTATCCATACCATATTCAATGGCAATCATATTGTAGTGCACTTCACAGATATGTAATAAATTTCAAAGTATTTGAAATTCTGAAACATCATTAAAAACCACCGCAAACGATATTTCCCCATAGGCCGTAATGTAATGAAATTCTTTTGAGTGTCCCTGTAACGAAATTAAGACTGCTACACGCTACATTTTGCAATACCTAACATTCAATAGTGAATATCAATAACATTTTTCAATTTTATGGCGATGCGACTATATTAACGCCAAAAATAATTTTGGCCAACTAGAATCGGTAAATCACCCACCCGGCGCTGATCCTTATGTTGCCACGCCAGGGAGGAACTATTGCGACCAGAGTTCTCGCTGTCGATCGCCATTGCGCCAAATCGCGACAAAATGCTTCATTTTGCGAGGAAAGGTACGATCGAAATTCACAAATTGCGACATCTGAATTCCTTTTTTAACACTATCCAAATATAGTTGAATAATGCTTAAGAATTCGATCCGTCTGTCCGTGCCCTACCTCACGTAAATATACTCGAATTGTCATGCTATTGATATATGTTTTTGAGGTTTACCATCCAAAGTTACAACACCAAGTGTCCCTTTTAATTCTAAATTATAAGAGTGCATTTGAAATGGAAGTTCACAAGTTTGAAAATATACGAGAAAAGTTGGATATCTCCGTGACTTTATAACAGATGGGGGTTTGATCACACTTATTATTATGTTTTCAATTTATTATTATCTGCAATAACATTCGCGCAATTTGCAGTCGATATTTTAAATACATTGTGTTCTATTGGATTCAAAATCAAACGATTGGCGTGTTTGTTTCGATTATGGAGAAAAAAGAATTTCGTGTTTTGATAAAACACTATTTTTTGCGCGGAAAAACAATTACCGAAACTGAAGAAAAGTTGAAAAAATATTATGGGGGTTCTGTTCCATCACATGGTGTGGTTCACAAGAGGTTTACAGAATTTCGTTGTGGCCGTATGAGCACAACAGATGCAGAACGTTCTGGACGTCCAATTGAGATCACGACTAAAGAAATGGTCAACAAAATCCATGATATTGAATTAAAAGACCGCCATGTGAAAGTGCGTGAGATAAGAAGGTAACCGTTTCAATTGAACGTGTATTTAATATCTTCCATGAACATTTGGGCATGAAAAAGTTATCAGCAAGATGGGTGCCGCGATTGCTGGCAGTGACTCAAAAGCGGACTCGTGCAACCATTTATTTCAAAGCAATGTTTGGACAAGTTCCAGCGCAATTCCAGCAAATTTTTGCGGCATTATGTTACAGTTGATGAAACATGGATACATTACTACACACCAAAAATGAAAGAACAGTCTAAACAGTGGACTTCTTCGAATGAACGTGCTCCGAAAAAGGCAAAAACAGTTCCATCGGCCATAAAGATTATGACCACAGTTTTCTGAGACTCAAAGGGCGTAATCCTCATTGACTATCTGAAAGAAGGAAAAACGATCACTTGACAGTATTATGCTGATTTATTAGACCGTTTTAAAGCAAAATTGAAAGAAAATCGGCCTCATTGGTCCAAGAAAAAAAGTGTTTTTTCATCCCGACAATGCGTCAGCGCACTCGTCTGCAATCGCAGCCGCTAAATTGGTTGAATTACGATACGAATTGTTCTGTCATCCATCCTACTCTCCTGATTTAGCCCCCAGTGACTTTGTTTCTCCAAATTTAAAAAAAATGGCGCGGTGGAAAGAGATTTTCTTCAAATCCTGAGATCATAATTGGCACAAATGCATATTTTGAGGAGTTTAAGAAATGTTATTTTTTGGAAGGATAAAAAAAGTTAGAACATCGTTGAAAAACGTGTATCATTATGAAAGAAGATTATATTAAAAAAATAAAATGCATTTTGGTATGTATATTGACTTTTTCATATCAAAGTCACAGACTTATCAAACTGCCCTCGTACTTGAGAAATGGTTTAGTGTAAAATACTTTTTATTAACTTGGCAATTTTGGTTTAGAAAATTATCAACAAATTTTATTAATATGTGGGTTCTCGAGAAGCCGTAGTCGGTTAATTATTTAAAAAAAATACAAATAATAATAATAAACACAACGCGCCTTGAACATGGAAAATAGTTATTTCTCTATACGATCAAGCAAACTTCTATGAGCCTTTGATTTTTAAACTTATTTCTGGTAGGCCTCCCCCCACCTTTATTTTATTTTACATTATATCTTTGGTGTTATGCTACGGCTCCTCATCAGTCAGGCTGAAAATTCCCCTTTCTAATGTTAAAACTATGGGCTTGAAATGCATCCGTATTTTTCAAATTCTCCTCGAAAAATAAATTTTTTTCTTCTTCTGTTTTCTGTATGCCTTTCTTGAAAAATGTTTTTTCATTTTTATTGGACACAATATTTTTACAATGCATTATTAGTTTTATATAAAGTGTTAAAATTTTACTGACAACTCGCCTGCTTCACTTAGATTTTAACACTTAAAATATAAAAGTAAATAGATATTTTAGAAACATTTTGGCAAATAAAAAAGAAAGAAACATTCTTCAAGAAGAGCATATAGAAAACAGATGGTAAAAATTTTAATTTTCCGAGGAGAAAATTGAAAAATACGGTTGCATTCCAAGCCATTAGGTTTAGCATTACAGAGGGGAATTTGCTTCCTGGGTAATAACAACCTTAAATCTGTAACCTAATGCTTTCAAGTCATAAAGGATTGGCCACTAGCTTTGCAATAGTATGATAGGTTCAAAATCTCATAGAAATAGTTGGGTCGATTAATTATCTTGATTGACTTGTCTGAAATGTTTCCTTACCTTATTGCTTATTCAAATTGGATAAGTTGTTTATTGCGGTTCGTAACTTTGGTGGGAGTGATTTTACCTTTTATGTATTTACTAAAGGGAGTTCTTAGATTGCTTGACTTTTGTCACAGGCAACGTAAGCCAATCGGGGTAATTAATATTTGTATTGTAAGCTATAAATGACTAAAAAAATAAATAAAATGAAGAAAAAATAAAACCCAACAAAAAAAGTATTTTAAAACCTAAATAACGTCACAGTCTTAATAAGCACCAATTTATGTCAAGGTTATATAAATAAGGCTAATCAAGGCTAAATATGAAGTTTCATGGAATTTCTTGGATTAGTTCCTGAGTTACAACGCCCACTGATTTCAGGCAGATAAATATCGGTTCAAAAATAATCAACAATTTTCAAGATATCCCAAAACGTGTAAATCCATAAAAAACCGGAATCCAATACTTTCTTTTAGTAATATATAAGAAAGTAAAAATCGAATTTTATAGTCTGTTCAGGAGTCGATTCAGGCAAAAGTCGCAGGGCCCCTTCACAGAATACCATTTTATAAAAGAGGCCTCTTCACCCCCATCGAAATTTCGTAAAAATGTCGACTGATTTTTATTTTATCACATATCATGTACTTTCGACTACATTCTGACAAAATTTTAGACTTATACTGCAGATAAAACCACATTTACGGCTGATTTAAACATCGAATATCATAAGTTACCCATATACAGAGGGTGTTTACAAATATTGGGAACGATTTTGACGACAAAAATAAAATAGTTAATTAATTTAATTATTTTTTAATGTATTCTGTCTGGTAGCCCTTACTGCCGACTATCATATTGCAGGGGTATTTCCAAGATAGTATGGCTTTTTGTAAAACTGGAAGTAGAATTTTGTGCCATTCCCCCAACACGTTTCCAGAGTCAACTCAACGTAGTTGGTCGGTGTTTCGCAAGAGTTTGTTTTAATAAGTCCAAAGGCACAGTAATCCATTGGTGAAACATCTGTGGACTTAGTTGGAATATAATTAAACGGTACTTTATTCCAGTTTCACTTTTCAATTTTTCGAGAAATTCGACTGTACTTTTGGATGTATTGCTGTTCGCTTTATCCCGGTAGAACTCAGCACTTTTAACGTAAGTAGGATAAAATTTTGCAATTCCTTCTTTAAAAATAGGAATTTAATAAGTAGAGTTAATTTGGACATTTCTCTCAACTTTTCAGATCTTTAATTTTCGGTCGTAAGAGATTCCAGCAATCACCATAAATCCTTTAGAGAAACTTTCTTTGTGCAGTGTTTGAACCAAAGTTGTAAGTCGTTTTTGTCTCCTTTCCGGTAATAAATCGAACTTTTTTTATAACTGTCACTAAAATAAACTTCATCAATTGTGACATTTTTTTCCACTTATCAACTGCTAAATGATTTTCATATAACAATGATTAATAATTCTCTTCGGAAAGAACTAATATACGTATTACCTTCAAGCCACTTGCTTCTTTTGCATGCCATTTCAGTAGCAGGCGATATTTTTTCATAGCAGACAATCACGGAGGAAAGCCAATATTTCAGCTATCACGTTATTACATATTGCCAGATTTTTTCCTCCTGTGGTTTTTCCCCCCTTTAATTTAATATCAAAATATGTCCCAATATGTGTAAACACTCTCTGTACACATATAAAAGAAATCTTTAACTCATTTATTTCTTTTTTTTTTAATCAGATTTTCCACGTCTTCAAAATGTTAAGACTTTTCTGGAAATGAGTAAACGGACTTCAATTCACGATACCATATACACTGACGGAAAAAAAAAATCCCAACACCAAGAAAGACTTGTGTTAGATAAACGAAATTTGGTAGGCGTGTTTATACATCTGAAAGATGACATCGATTCAAATTTCGCACTTCGCGCATAAGTGTGGCGCTAGTGGCGCCACTCAGAACTTGCAGATCAGGTTTACTTTAAATGCGTGCTGTAAAGTTCGTGGGCGTTATTTAGCTACGAAACGTGACGTATTGAGTTGATGTTAGCCAAGAATGCCTTTAACAAGACGAAGAAGCCACTGTCAACAGCTCCCCGAGTTGGAACGAGGTCGCATATTCGGGCTACGAGAAGGTGGATTTTCTTTCCGCGATATTGCAGAAACACTTGGCTGGAATGTATCCACTGTGCATGATTGTTGGAAACAGTGGTCAAGGGATGGTGCTGCCTCAAGAAGACCGGGTTCCAGGCGGCCACGTGCACTCCTGAGAGGGAAGATCGCCGTATTCGGCGTACGACTGTGGCGCATCGTATTGCGTCTGCGGCACAAATTCGAGCTGTAGTTGGTACCACAGTTACACAACGAACTGTTAGAAATCGGTTACTTCAAGGACAGCTCCGAACTAGGCGCCCTGTAGCGTGCATTCTACTGACTCCAAGCCATTGCCGTTTGCGACTTCATTCGTGTCAAGCCAGAGCTCATTGGTGGGCGGAGTGGAGATCTGTTGTGTTTCTTTTTCATCAGAAAACACAACAGATCTCCACTCCGTCCTCCAATGAGCACTGGATTGACACCAATGACGTCGCAAACGGCAATGGTTTGGAGTCAGTAGAATGCACGCTAGAGGTCGCCTGGTTCGGAGCTGTCCTTGAAGTAACCGATTTCTAACAGTTCGTTGTGTCACTGTGGTACCAACTACAGCTCGAATTTCTGCCGCAGACGCAGTACGATGCGCCACAGTCTTACGCCAAATATGGTGATCTTCCCTCTCAGGAGTGCACGTGGCCGCCTGGAACCCGGTCTTCTTGAGGCAGCACCATCCCTTGACCACTGTTTCCAACAATCATGCACAGTGGATACATTCCAGCCAAGTGTTTCTGCAATATCGCGGAAAGAAAATCCACCTTTTCGTAGCCCGAATATGCGACCTCGTTCCAACTCGGGGAGCTGTTGACAGTGGCTTCTTCGTCTTGTTAAAGGCATTCTTGGCTAACATCAACTCAATACGTCACGTTTCGTAGCTAAATAACGCCCACGAACTTTACAGCACGCATTTAAAGTAAACCTGATCTGCAGGTTCTGAGTGGCGCCACTAGCGCCACACTTATGCGCGAAGCGCGAAATTTCAATCGCTGTCATCTTTCAGATGTATAAACATGCCTACCAAATTTCGTTTATCTAACACAAATCTTTCTTAGTGTTGGGATTTTTTTTCCGCCAGTGTATAAGAGATTTAAGGATCAGATTTTTAATATTTTGATAATTTTTCTTAAAAAAAAATTCATATGTACAAAAACTAGTGTTTTTCTCTGCTTTTTTCGGGTTGTAGTTTTTTTTCTCTAAAATTATTGTTCTTAAAAAAAAATTCGATCCTTACATCTGTTCAAAGTATCATTACTGCTTTTCAATAAAGAAAATGTTTAAAAATAAAATACTATTAGCATTTAAAATTAGCTGGTTAAAAGTGAACTTTTTGAAAATTTTGTGAAAAAATAATTTTTTATAAGTTTTTTTGGATTCACAAAATTTCATTCCCTAAAAACGAATTCTTCCGACTATTTTTAAAGTGGCTAGAATTTTAAATATGTTATTTACCAAACAAGATAATTTCACCAGAAAACAAAACTTCAGCAGTAGGACTTTAAAAGGTTAGTATTCATTAATGGTCAGTTTGAATTTGAGTTACTGGATTTAATATTTCGCTACAAAATTTAAACTTTCACAAAAATAGAATAAAATTCACAACTTTTTCTTTTTCGCAAAATAAAAAAGTTAAAAACCCCGTATCGAACTGTTTTATGAAGAAGACGCACTATAAAGATTGAAGTCAATAGAAATTGGAATTTTGAATTTGAGGTCGAATTCTTTTCTTGCGTATTATAACCTGTATTTTAGAAACAGTTGTGTGCTTACAACAGCAATTAGGTTTCTTTTGAAATGAAAAGCAATGGGTCATTACTTAATTTTATCTTTTGTTTCGGACAGCACTGTCCCCTGATGTGAAGGTCGCAAATGTGACGTCACCGTTCTGTTCTGCGCCGCTAGCCTTTTGAAGGTACAATGACCTTCCGCAGAAATAGACGTAACTAATGCTCCAAACCCTAGATAAAAATTATAAAAAAAGCCAAGATTTCCCCCTAAAACTGTAAAGACAACTGTTTTTCCCCATGGAATACCCAGGGGCATGCAGGGAGGGGCCGCTACGTCCTAAATCTTTGAAAATAGTAAGATCCAACTTGAAATACTAAGAGACATTGGCGCCAACAGAACAAAAATCTAGGAAGGGGCAAGATTTTGGACTAGATGTGCCTGTAGTTCACAGCCTAGTATTTTTATTTTCAATGCAGAATAATAAATGTGAAATAAATTAACCCTTTATCTACTGACGGTACTTATAAGTACCATTAAAATAACTTATTATAAAATTCATTTAATACATCGATTAGTAGTAAAACAGTTTAGAATGAGTTATAAATGCATTACTTTATCTTTTTCCAAAAGCATTATGGGTTACACAAAACAAAAATATTTTTAAAAGGATCATTTCTTTTGCCTTTTCCTCTTTTCAGCTTTATTGGCGTTGGTTGGGGGGACGGGGGGGGGGGTTCAATTAGGAAATATTTCTATTGTAAGAACATTATATTTGTACATTTTCTAATTCTACAAAACACTAAGAAAAACATTTAAAATATAATATTTGAGTGGGATTATAAATACTGCACAATATCCCTATACATTCAAATTCAATTAATCCTTCTAAAATATATTAAATGATAATGTAAATCTTCTAATGTAGTTTCAAAAATTCACGAAAAATGCTTTAGAAGATAAAATTTTCATGAATTCATAATTCAGTACATAAAGGGTTAAATTAAGGACATTTTATGACAGAAATCTCCGCGCAAGACACATTTTAAACATAAATATAAAAAGCAATGCAAAAATTTAATAATTGAGAAATATTAAATATTCTGAAATAAGTTTCTGCCAACATTTTCCAAAAATGCAGAATTAAAACAGCTCAAGCTCATTCTTGTTTTCGTCAGGGATGGATCCTTCCTCCCGTTTAAAATAAATTGACGTGCGTACATGATACGTATACATGAACGTAAAAAGAAAAACAGATTTTTAAGATGTCTTCCACGGAGTATTCGAGGTTTTTAACCCCCGGTTTGCTATTTCTTTCTCCCAGCTTATTTTGTGCCGTCTCCAATAAATAACGTTACCTTGTATAAGCCAGCCGTAAAACAAAAGCCGAGGTTTCATTGTGTGATTAAATACTTTACAGCATCTTCTATCTTTACAAGAAGAAAGTATTGGATTCGTGAAAATTTTTGGTTTTCGATGGATTTACACTTTTTAGGGGACAGAGATTCCTTTTACAAAATGTCTGTCTGTGAGTCTGTCTGTATGTATGTGACACAAATTTTGTGGGCGCTCTATCTCAACAACTAATGAACAGAATTTAATAAAAAAATACATTCAGTTAGTCCCTGATATAAATTGGTGCTGATTAGTTTTTGGTGTAAATCGTTCAACAGGTGGCGCTGCTATGCAGCATTTTTCACGATTTCAGCAATAGCTCAATCTCCAGATCCAATGCACGGATTTTCATCAAACTTCAGATTCAGTTAGTCCTTGACATGAATTGAAGTTTTATACATTTAGGTGTAAATCGCTCAACAGGTGGCGCTGCTATACTGCTTTTTTTACGATTTCCGCAATAATTCTACCTCAATAACTAATGCTTGGATTTTCAACAAACTTCAGATTCAGGTATACTTTGATATGAATTAGCGCTGTTTATGTTTTGGTGCAAATCGGTCAACAGGTGGCGCTGCTATGCTGCATTTTTCAGAATTTCCACTATAGCTGTATCTCAAGAACTAATGCACGAATTTTCATCTAACTTCAGAATCAGTTAGTCCTTGAGATGAATTGACATTTTATACATTTTGGTGTAAATCACTCAACAGGTGGCGCTGCTATGCTGTTTTTCGATTTCCGCAATAGCTCTATCTCAAGAACTAATTCTTGGATTTTCAACAGACTTCAGATTCAGGTATACCTTGATATGAATTAGTTCTCTTTATGTTTTGGTGCAAATCGCTCAACAGGTGGCGTTGCTATGCTGTAATTTTCAGAATTTCCATTATAGCTCTTCTCAATAACTAATGCACGAATTTTTATCAAACTTTAGATTCAGGTATACCTTCATATCAATTAGTGCTGTTGATTTTTTGGTGTAAATCGCTCAACAGGGGGCGCTGCTATGCTGCATTTTTCAGAATTTTCGCTATAGCTCTATCTCAAGAACTAATTCATCAAACTTCAAATTCTGATGTACTTTGATATGAATTGGTGCTAAATTGATGTAATTTCTTGTACTATTTAAACGATTTAATTAACGTGATTTATATAGAAGAAAGTTTTGTGATGGCCACAACATACTAGTTAAAACTTCTAAGCATCGCACATTTTCAATGTTCATACCGTCGTATTGGGAAAAAAAAGTACTTTTTAATGCAATTTATTTGAAAACTTCATCTCCATTTATTTTTTAAATATTAAATTTTTTGTAATTTTTAGCGACATTTGTTTCATTTTGGCAATTCAAGTACTCCATTTCTGTAGAAAGTAAAGGAAAAATAGTTGAACAAGTAATACAAAAATAAAAATATTTTAAGTCAATTCCTACTTAGGTCATCAAAGAAAATTTTAATATAATCCCTTAAGCTAATAGTTTTTGTTGCATTAAAGTATTTCTATTTGTTGATTTTCTATAAGCAAGTAAACCCTAATGATTTACAATGGAAGTCTATGGGAATTTGGCGAAATATTAGAGATATCGCCAAGTTGGCGTCACTTTTGGGGAGTTATTTTGGTCACCAAATTTGGCGGTATATCGCCAAGTTGGCGGCAGTATTCGGCGACAGAACATTATCTCCCCTATGGTACCCCTCCCCCTTATAGATATGGAAATTCATTAAATGCTGTTCAATAACCAATGGCCGCCATTTTTTCTCCCATATAAAACCAAAATTAATTAATTAAAATTTAATTAATGAATTAATATTTGAAAAAACTGTATTAACATCAAGTGTCATCCACAACAAGTTTAAAAAATTTTATTTGAACTTGAGTGGATGAATAATAAGTATTTTATTAACGATTGAAAATTTGAACAAGATATATATAGGGAGAGTGTGAACTAATAGTAGGAATTGAAAAATAGCAATTATATCTTCTTGTTGCCATTTTCCCTTAAAAACTGAAGAAATGTAATGAAAATACGTGCTATTTTGAGAAAAATATAAACGAATGATTTATGATAAAACATGAAGCTATTATAAACTATATTTAATTTTAAGTATCTATATTAAGGCAAATGACTTCATTTTAGATAAAATATAAGCGTGTGCTTTAAGTCTTAAAATTGAAATATGTTTTGCACTACTGTAGAGTCCCGATTATCCGAGTCCCGCTTAACCGAGTTATTTTCTTCTGATGGACTGGTAGCTTCTATTATTATGAAACAGCCATTATAAATGAAGATGGCAGAACACTGGCGGCTTCAGCCAGGAGATCCCTGGTTCGAATCCTGGTCCGGACATTTTTCGCCCAGTTGGAAATTTACATCTATATGATTTATTTAACAATTAGAATAATTGTGTTAAAATTAATCTAGTGTAATTTCGTATCCAGCGATTTCAGGAGTTCCATTACCTGAGATTTATTCTGTTGAGCTGAACCAGGTTTCAGACCAGATGCTATAATCATTAAGGTTAGCTGGGTGAAAAAGCTCCAAAAGATTCGTCCGGGATAGCTCAGATGGCAGAGCACTGGCGGTTTCAGCCAGGAGATCTCTGGTTCGAATCCTGGTCCAGACATTTTTCGCCCAGTTGGAAATTTACATCTAATATGATTTATTTACCAATTAGAATAATAGTGTTAAAATTAATCTAGTGTAATTTCGTATCCAGCTATTTCTGGAGTTCCATTAGGGGAGACCGGGGCTAGTAGTGACATTTTTGATATTATCCGTAAGATTTGAACTGAAGCGAAACATTTAGTGTATCATATCATTAGAGTAACATATGCGTAACATATTTATAAAACTACTATTAACATTATTAACGTTTTTCATAGCATAAAATGAATTCTGCGTAATCTCGAAATTTGTCACTACTAACCCCGGCTACGAGGCAAGTTGTGACATGCTTGGGGCACATTGTGACACATAAATGACGCATACAAGTACCTTGTAACATATACAAATTATGTAAGAAAGGCGATTAAATGGGATATGTTAAATCAAGAATGAGAAATTTATTCATTTATAACGTTCTTAACACAATAAAACACTTTCATGTTTTAATAATACTAGGGGATCGTACCCGGGATTCCCGGGTTAAAGAATATAGGTGAAACTTTTTTTTAAATTGAAAACTAATATTTTTTTATATATGCAATAAATTTTTTAGATTGACCACTTACATTAAAAAAGCATTTTTCATATGGGAAATACAAATTATACAATCAAATAATTTTTTGAAATTTATCAAAAGCGATATTTTCTTATTAGCCGCATGGTAAGATTTTTTGCCAAGATTTGCTACTTATGGCATCCTTTTATATTCTGATAATTTCAGAGCTTATACATGTCTGGTAAATTTGTGTTTTATTTACATTATTTTATTTATTTATTCATAGGGAAGTTTTTTTTAATGGATATTAGCCGTAAGAAAATGATGAACTCTTTATTTTGTTTTAAGGGAAAACGGATTAATCTTTCGTAATCGAGCACGCGCGATATAGATAAATTAAAATATATTTCATGCTTTAAAATTGTTTTTAAAACCGTAGACAATCAGTAAACTGAGATGAACTTTGCAAACAAATTCATTTGAAAAAAAAAAAAATCCTATTTGGTGATCTAAAAATTTAAATTGCACTATTACAAATATGTTAGATTGTGTTTTTTCAATATTATTCTTTTATTTGTTTATAAAAGAAGTATTAATTTTGTTAATTTGTCTTTCACAAATATGTTAGTTAGGTGTTTTTTTTATTATTATTCCTTTATTTCTTTATAAAGGAAGTATTAATTTCGTTATGCAAAAATAGTCAGAAGCAAATGCTGAACAATGTTTGTTGCTTTATGTGCAAAATATTTATTATTATTATGTATTGAAACCGGCAAGTGATAAGATAAACTTAAAAAAATCATGCTTAAAAATTATTTTAGGCAATATAATACATCAGTCAATGAATACAGTTTTTAATCAAATTGCATTTGAAAGTAATTTTTTTTTCCATATGCGACGAAAATTGAAAATGTACGATGGTGAGAAGATTAAAAAATTGCAGTAGCGAAAATATCAAGACCGAAATTTGATCGTGAAGTGTTGCCATTCACAAAATGACGTCAGCGTTACGCACATATAAGTTTGTTCTTTATAATATAGATACTGAATCAGTAAAATATAATAAAGATCGGTTATTAGGATGTGGTTATCGAGTCTCTTATGCTTGGATTTCCGGAATGAAAACAGCAATTTTCACCTTCTCAAAATTTGCATACGCACTTCTCGTATCCATATTCATCATTTTTAAAAAATTTAAACTTTGTTTGATCATTTAAAAATCGTTTTAACTCAAAACTTGAAGTCACGATTCTCAGCAACATATTTTATGTGAACAGACGCACTCTTTACTTAGATTCTAACTCTGAGTAAAAATTTCCGTAATTTATCTTTTTTAGACGCATTTGTGTTAAAATGTTTAGTTTTATCTAAGAAAATGATCGTTTTCTTTTAAATATGACTTCATTTTCGCTTAAATAAGCATTTCGCCTAGTGTCTGAAACTTAGTAACAGTACACATGCAGAAGGAAAAACAATATAGAAAATTTATGAGGAAAAATGCGTGTTTTCAAAAGCAGTAGGGTAGATCGGGGCTAGTTAGCCATAGGGGCATGTTGGCCCAGTCGCAATATTTTTTTAACTTTGCGTTAGATAACATTGTCAGTCCAGCCAAGTATGCGTTTCTTCGCTTTCCTCCTCCAACATAAGCACCATTGAAGTCGGAGGCGTCCATTAAAGAATTATTGAGAATTTTCAAAATTTTGCAAAGGTGAGTAAATTTCCCCTCTTATAAATAATCGTTTTTTATTTGTTTGTAAATTACATTTTAGATTTTGATATATAATAATTCAAAAAAATAATTGTGCGTAGTTATTGTAGGGCATGTTTTTTTATTGAAATACTTTCAGAATAATTCGTTACAGTCAGGAAAAACAAAATGGCGATACGGGGTTAGTTGGCCCATTTGGCACGGGGCATGTTGGCCCGCAACGGATTAAGGGAAATGTGATTTTTTTTTTATACAACCTCCCTCCCCCCCCCCCCCCACACACACACTTTTTTTGTTTTTAATTTCTTTTTGCTGTAAGAATTGCTCCTATCAAAAGCTTGTCAATACAAAAATTGTGGATAATATTAAGAGGATTTATGATAAACTTAAGTGAATTTGATATCTTGTGAATTGACAAAAATTTTTATTTTAATTTAGGAGGCTATATTGTGTTTTCGTTCGAAAGAAAAAGAAATTAAGATTTGGTAAAATTTTGATCATTTTTTAAACTTTTACACTATCAGAACATTAAAAAGTGACGTGGGCCACCTTACCCCGCAATCGGGGCAGGTTGGCCCAAGCGACTAGGTGTCAATTTGAGCTTCAAAACTAATACTTATAGTTAATATTTTCAAACTTTACTATTGTTACTTCTTCCTGAAAGTACACTGATAATGGTTAACATAAAAAGAAATTTAAAATGTTGAATTGTAATTTTTTTTAAACTATTAGAAGAAAAAGCGGGCCAACTAGCCGCGGTCTACCCTATGTCTTTTTCGTTATTATGCCCCTAATATAATATTCTGCTCCTAATGGGATTTTGCGCCACTAAACCCTATACAACAATTTTGAATTTTTATCAGAAAATAGAGTGAATAATGTTAAAAATACCTCATTATTTATCTCTTGTCTGCAATAACGAAAGCTATCTAATTTTGATCATTTTGAAGAAATTTCATAAAATACTTTTTAAAATTAAAATATAAAAGTGGGGATATTTAAAAAAAAAAAAAAAAACCAGATAGTGCGATCACATCTACAAAAGAAGAGCTTTCAGTTTAAAAAATATATTAGTAAAATTGATTCAGCAGAAAGGTGACTAAAAAACACACTTGTGTTTTGAATATATAGATTATATAAAATTAGGTAAAATTAAATTAAGAAAATTATGTTACTTTGATAAAATTATAGTAGAATGTCCTAAGGAATAGAATTAAAATTTTATTATTCGAGAGAAGTTTGGACAAAAACTTCAGGAACACGATATTATTTTAAACCACGAATTATTTGTTTGCTTGTCTAACTCGGCGAAGCAAATCCATCCAGGCGAGAATCACCAATTTCTGTAATAAAAATCGCTATTATTTGTATGTCACCTCTCTTTTATAAAGGCACTCTAAATTTCTGTAAAACATTGCGTTTTATCAGTGTGTGATTTCGATTACATTATTTTCGAAAGTGAAGCATTTTCATCTGTGAAGAATTTCAAAGCAGCTGGGCTGTGAAAATGACGCACTTCTACAAAACATAATTCAGGTTTAAGAATTAAAATACTACACGCTTTTTTATAAAATGACGTCATTTGCATCCGCTAAAGCAATCCACTTTTACAATCGAGTCTTAAACTTCGTCTATAGAAAAGTGTGCATATGACGTCATTATCACGGAATAAAAGACAATATTCTTGACATAGCCCATATTTTAATTTCAACTTTTTTTTTTTCAAGCTTTATGAGAAAATGTCAACAAAAAGACACAGTATCTCTTATTTTCGACTATTTTCCGTTTACTTTCAATGACTTTCAATAGAAAGGAGGTACTTTTGTTGCCATAATAAGAAAAATGGTATTAAAAACTAGAAAAAAATTAATATCTCAAAAATAAATTGAGATACAGCTTTCAAACAAATTGCATTTAAAAGAGTATTTTTTTCTTTATACGACGGTGTAAAAGTTCAAAATGTGCGATGTTTAGAAGTTTGAAAATTTGCAGTAGAGGAAATTGCAAAAGCAAAATTTTATTTCGAATTTCAAAGTGTTACCATTCGCAAAATGACGTATGCGTTACGCACAGATATGTTTGTCCTTTATAATATGGATTGTAAATCAAATGAAGATAAAATAGTTAAATTGTTAACACTTGTAAAATCTTAGTCCTTTATAAAGACTAGGGGATCGTACCCGGGTTTCCCGGGTTAAAGAATATAGGTGAAAACATTTTTTTTTAATTGAAAACTAATATTTTTTTATATATGCAATAAATTTTTTAGATTGCCCACTTACATTAAAAAAGCATTTTTCATATGGAAAATACGAATTATACAATCAAATAAATTTTTGAAATTTATCAAAACCGATATTTTCTTATTAGCCGCATACTAAGAGTTATTTGACCCAGATTTTGCTACTTACGGCATCCTTTTATATTCTGATAATATCAGAGCTTATACATGTCTGTTAAATTTGTATTTTATTTATATTATTTTACTTATTTATTCATAGGGAAGTTTTTTTAATGGGTATTGGCCGTAAGAAAATGGTGAACTCTTTATTTTGTTTTAAGGGCAAACGAATTAATCTTTCGTAATCGAGCGCCGCGCGATATAGATTAATTTAAAAATATTTCATGCTTTAAAATTGGTTTTAAAACTATAGATAATGAGTAAACTGAGATGAACTTTGCAAACAAATTCCATGAAAAAAAAAAAAAAAAAAAATCCTATTTGGTGATCTAAAAATTTAAATTGTACGATTACAAATATGTTAGATTTGTGTTTTTTCAATATTATTCTTTTATTTGCTTATAAAAGGAGTATTAATCTCGTTAATTTGTCTGTTAAATATGTTAGATTGGTGGGTTTTTAAATATTATTCTTTTATTTGTTTATAAGGGAAGCATTAATTTCGTTATGCAAAAATAGTCAGAAACAAATGCTGAAAAATGTTTGTTGCTTTATGTGCAAAATGTTTATTATTATTATGTATTGAAACCGGCACGTGATAAGATAAAATATAAAAAAAATCATGCTTAAAAATTATTTTAGAAAATATAATACATCAGTCAATTAAGATACAGTTTTTAAACAAATTGCATTTGAAAGTAAATTTTTTCCCTATGCGACGAAAATTGAAAATGTGCCATGGTCAGAGGATTAAAAAATTGCAGTAGCGAAAATTTCAAGACCGAAATATGATCGTGAAGTGTTGCCATTCGCAAAATGACATCAACGTTATGCACAGATACGTTTGTTCTTTATAATATAGATACTTAATCAGTAAAATATAATAAAGATAAGTTATTAGGATGTCGTTATTAATTGAGACTCTTATGCTTGGTGTTCTGGAATAAAAAACAGCAATTTTCACCTTCTCAAAATTTGCATACGCACTTCTCGTATCCATATTCATCATTTTTAAAAAAACTGAACTTTGTTTGATCATTTAAAAATCGTTTTAACTCAAAACTTGAAGTCATGATTGTCAGCAACATCTTTTATGTGAACAGACGCACGCTTTACTTGAGATTCTAATCTCAATTCCGAAAAGAAAAAATTTCCATAATTTATGCTTTTTAGATGCATTTGTGTAAAAATGTTTAGTTTTATCTAAGGAAATGATCGTTTTCTTTTAAATATGACTTCATTTCCACTTAAATAAGCATTTCGCCTCGCGTCTGAAACTTAGTATCAGTACACATACAGAAAGAAAAACAAAGAAAAAATATAGAAAATTTATGAGGAAAAATGCGTGTTTTCAAAAACAGTATGTCATTTTCCGTTATTAAGCCCCTAATATAATATTCTGCTCCTAATGGAATTTTGCGCCATTAAACCCAATATAACAATTTTTATCAACAATTTTAAATCTTTATCAGAAAATAGCATTAATAAAGATAAAAATACCTCATTATTTCTCTCTTGTCTGCAATAATGAAAGCTATCTAATTTTCACCATTTTGAAGAAATTTCATAAAATGCTTTTAAAATTAAAATATAAAAGTGGGGATATTTAAAAAAAAAAAAAAAAACAGATAGTGCGATCACATCTACAAATGAAGAGCTTTCAGTAAAAAAAAATAGTAAAATTGGTTCAGCAGAAAGATCAGGGCAGATGACTAAAAAACACACTTGTGTTTTAAATATATAGGTTATATAAAATTACGAAAAATTAAATTAAGCAAATTATGTTATTTTGATAAAATTATAGTAGAATGCCTAAAGAATAGCATTAAAATTTTATTATTCGAGAGAATTTTGGACAAAAACTTCAAGAACATATTATTTTAAACCACGATTTATTTGTTTACTTCTCTAATTCAGCGAAGCAGATCCATCCAGGTGAGAATCATCAATTACTGTAATATATATAGCTATTACCAGGGATGAGAACTGCAAAAAAGCAAAAAGACTGAAACCACGCGCAAACAAAAAATTGTACCACATTTTGTCCGTGAAAGATACTTTAAGAAATAAAACAAGGGTCTGATTTCCGGGCAAATGGAGACAAGCACACAAACCTGTATACTACATTACAGGAGTGAAAATAGCCAAATTACACACAGCTCTTAAAACATTGAGTGTATGTCATGTGAAATGCTCGACATACCAGAATCATGACCGCTCCTGAAAATTAAATAATTTAATTAAGGATAGAGTTTTTGTGCGTCATAATTTTAATAAATTTTTTAGCAAAAAATATGAAAAACTTAGTGAAAATCACAATGGTTAGTTATCTTTGGTCACACGGGCTAATTGGACGAGGACCTACAGCCAGCTTAGTGTGAATTCTGAATCAGGAGCAATTCTGAGTAAAAAAAAAAAAAAAAAAAAAAAATTTGAAATTTACAACAAATTTTCTGAAAGGTTACAAAAGAGGGGGGAAGGGGAGGATACACTAAAAGCACTAAATACACGTATTTTTCGCGCCATTTTGACGAAATTTGTCGCTTTTTCGCGATCTTTTGACGAAATTTGCAGTTTTTTCGCGATCTTGACGAAATTTGCCGCTTTTTCGCGACCTTTTGACGAAATTTGCCGCTTTTTCGCGACCTTTTGACGAAATTTGCCGCTTTTTCGCGACCTTTTGACGAAATTTGCAGTTTTTTTTCGCGACCTTTTGACGAAATTTGCAGTTTTTTTCGCGACCTTTTGACGAAATTTGCAGTTTTTTTTCGCGACCTTTTGACGAAATTTGCAGTTTTTTTTCGCGACCTTTTGACGAAATTTGCAGTTTTTTTTCGCGACCTTTTGACGAAATTTGCAGTTTTTTTCGCGACCTTTTGACGAAATTTGCAGTTTTTTTTCGCGACCTTTTGACGAAATTTGCCGTTTTTTCGCGACCTTTTGACGAAATTTGCCGTTTTTTCGCGATCTTTTGACGAAATTTGCCGTTTTTTCGCGATCTTTTGACGAAATTTGCCGTTTTTTCGCGATCTTTTGACGAAATTTGCCGTTTTTTCGCGATCTTTTGACGAAATTTATCGTTTTTTCGCGAACTTTGCCGTTTATTCGCGATATTCTTATGATATTTGTAGTTTTTTTCGCGATATTTTGACAAAATTTTGCTTTTTTCGCGATTTTTTGACAAAATTTTCTGCTTTTTCGCGATCTTTTGACGAAGTTTTCTGCTTTTTCGCGTTTTTTTGACAAAATTTTGCTTTTTTCGCGATCTTTTGACAAAATTTTCTGCTTTTTCACGATCTTTTGACGAAATTTTCAGCTTTTTCGCGATCTTTTGACGAAATTTTCAGCTTTTTCGCGATCTTTTGACGAAATTTGCCGTTTTTCGCGATCTTTTGACGAAATTTGCCATTTTTATCGCGATCTTTGGACGAAATTTGCCGTTTATTTGAGATCTTCTGACGATATTTGTAGTTTTTTGCGATCTTTTGGTGACATTTAGCGCTTTTTCGCGATCTTTTGACAAAATTTGCCGCTTTTTCGCAATATTTTGACAAAATTTGTCACTTTTTCGCAATATTTTGACAAAATTTGTCACTTTTTCGCGACCTTTTGACGAAATTTGCCGTTTTTTCATCACCTTTGAATGTTCTTTCGAAATCGGAAGAAAAGCGGAATCGATAGGAAAGTGAAAATTTCGGAAAATAACAAAATTTTGCAGGAGAAAAAATACGGAAACCTCGGGAAAAAAGGCGGAATTTCGAGAAAAAAAAAGCGGAAATTCCTTGAAATAAAAAAGCGGAAATCCGCCAAAAGACGGAAAATTCTCATCCCTGTATTACTTGCATGTCACCTCTCTTTTATAAAGACACTCTACATTTTTGTAAAACATTGCGTTTTATCAATATGTGATTTCGATTACATTATTTTCAAAAGTGAAGCATTTTCACCTGTGAAAAATTTCAAAGCAGCTGGGCTGTGAAAAGGACGTACTTCTATAAAACATAATTCAGGTTTAAGAATTAAAATACACGCTTTTTTATAAAATGACGTCAGTTGAATCCGCTAAAGCAATCCATTTTTAGAATCCAGAATTAAACATCGTCTATAGAAAAGTATGCATATGACGTCATTATCATGGAATAACAGACAATATTTTTGACATAACCCATATTTTAATTTCAACTTTTTTTTTAGGTTTTATGAAAAATGGCAACAAAAAGATACAGTAATTCCTATTTCCGACTATTTTCCGTTTACTTTCAATAGAAATGGGTTACTTTTGTTGCCACAATAAGAAAAATGGTATTAAAAACTACAAAAAAATTAATATCTCAAAAATAAATTGAGATACAGCTTTCAAACAAATTGCATTTAAAAGAGCATTTTTTTTTTTATACGACGGTGTAAAAATTTAAATTGTGCGATGTTTAGAAATTTAAAAATTTGCAGTAGAGAAAATTGCAAAACCAAAATTTTATTTCAAATTTCAAAGCGTTGCCATTCGCAAAATTACATATGCGTTACGCACAGATATGTTTGTCCTTTATAATATAGATACTTTTAGAGACACCTAGCAATAAAAAGAAAAAAAAATGTCTTAATCAGGAAAGAAATAAAAAGTAAGCCAACACTAATCTGTGGCAATATTGATCTTTGACTCGGAAGCCTACTACAACGTGTAGGTACTATATCCTATATTTTTAATCACTCATTGCCATAATTTGTTTCAGCGTCTGATTTGCAGTTAATAATACAAATATAATAAGGCTCATTTTCGGTACATTTGACATGCGCCTATCTTTTACATGTCATGCATTGCACCCAGTCTTCTCCGGGTCTAGAAATTTTGTATTGCTCCAAGCAAACTAGACATAAGCAATTTCTGTCATCTTCAGAGCTATCAAATAATTGCTTCTCCCTTTTTTTCAATAACCTATGTGTAATTTTTTTATGCACTGCTTGGCCTTTCCATACAGTTTCTTTTTTGCTTTTTCTTCTTCAATTTGTTTTCTCTGTTCTTTTGCTTTTTGTTATGCTCGAATTTTCTCTTTTACAGGTGTGCTTCTTAGAATGGCAGATTTCAAACATTTACGAATAGGTCGCTTGCCTTTTCGATGTCCTGCTTTAGGGAGTGGTCTTTTTTCTGTGAGACTTATCACACACACATTGCTATTATCAATTGTCATAGAATCATCTAATTGATAGGTTACCAACCTTTTCTAGGCCACCGCCCCCTTTACAAGAAAAAAAATTCTAATGCCCCCCCCCCCCTTCTTCCCTAATAGTTAATTATACTGTAGCAATCTCATCTCACATGATCAGTAAAAAGAGAGTTACTAGATTAGAGTAACTGGTTTGGCCTTTTGCTCGACGCTAGCGTTCTCGCCTCCTGATCTTGGGATCCGTGGTTCGTATCCCAATGGCGCCACTTGCGTCAAAGTGGTGACCCGGAGAAAACATGCAACCTTCAACAACAATCACCTCCCCATATAATCAACAGATGGCAGCACCAAACAAATCATCTCCAGCAATAAGCCTCTGAAACCAACTGGTGAAACGCTCACCGCACTAGCATGCTGCGCATCACTTACCACTCACGAGTACATATTGCTCGTCAGACGTAGACAAGATGTCTTTCTTACTGGGGAGGGAGTGTGTAGCGATCTCATCTCACATGATCAGTAGAAAGCGAGTTACTAGATTAGAGTAACTGGCTTGGCCTTTTGCTCGACGCTAGCGTTCTTGCCTCCTGATCATGGGATCCGTGGTTCGTATCCCATCGGCACCACTTGTGCCAAAATACCAAATATTAAAATATTGTTGCATAATACCTATGCCCATAGCTGCCAACTTTTACGCTTTTTTCTTTCCACTAAAATTTAACAGAAATTATTGACTTACCGAATTGCAGGATTTGCCAATTAAATATGGGAAAACTTACTATTAAAATTTAAAGGTAAGAAAAAATCGTAGAAGTTGGCAGCTATGCCTATACTTATTTTATCTGTCTAATCACAAAGTAGAAATTAATAGAGATGACCATCAAATGTAGTAATAAATTGTTTATTAAAAATTTAAAAATAAGCACAAAATCAATAACAAATAAAAAAAAAATAATGCAATGGTTGAGGCTGCTGAAGTTTTAAGAATTTGTTAATGTTGAGTTCCACCAAATTACCTCGTTCAGTGATACGCAGTCTGTTAATTTTCTTAAACAGTACATTATTGTTCTATTGCACTGAACCCAAGAATGCCAAATCCGATGAAGGAAAAGCAGTTAAAAAATTCTGTACTCTTGCCCACAGTCCAGGGTAGAGAGCTGATATAAATTTTGAAATCAAAATTGTTAGTATCCATTTCTGAATTTTACTTTTAGTTCTTCTTAGTGCCTAATATAGTTAATTTTGCACTCCGCGATTTTTGAATTTATAACTATTTTTTAATGCGAATTATAACTATTTTTGTCATTCATGAAAGAATTGTGGATACAATGTTTTAGCACGCTATAATAATAATAATAAAAAAAAAAATCTGGGAGTTTTAGTGTTTATCCGTCTACCACAGCAATTTTTTGCGTAAAAGAAATTCAATTTGGGATCACCATCTTTAAGTTCGTGTGTATAAATTTCTATTTAATATAGACATATTTAAGGTTTTTATGGTGGGTCCGCGCAATGCAAGAAGAGGGGAGGTTGAGATCAACTAGTATTATTATATCAATTTTCTAAATAGGTACATATGTCACAGCTGCCCCCTTTGACTATCTTAACGCCCCCCATTTTCCTCTGGACCCGCTACCGCCCCCCTGAAAGCCTCCAGTGCCCATTGGGGGGGCGGTACCACCCCTGTTGGGAACCTATGATCTAATTCAATGAGATTTCTTCTTTCTGAAGACGGTCCTGCAATTTCACCATCATTGTTTAAAGTTATTGCTGAAGGTGCTTGGTTTATTAACAGTTTCATATTTACTAATTTTTTTTCATTGTTACTCTGGTCTTTAACGCTCTCATCTCTGATGGATAACGGTCGATCTGTTACTGAGAAACATAGGAAGTTAAAATTATGAGGAAAAATTATGCTGAGGTAAGTAGCGACACTGTCACAATCTGCCTCTTAGACTTCGTCACAACTAGCCCCGCGTTACGCCATTTTGAACTTTATTCATTAATTTCCGAAATGTTGGCTTGATTAACAAATGAAATACATAAAATAACAGCTCAAAATATAAGCATTTAAATAATGTTAGGGAAGTTTACATACCTCAGTATTGCTAGTGGCAATGACGATTTCAACGTAGGTCGCAAAATTTACTTTTACGATAGAAAACAAGATAAATATTTTTTATCTCGAAAACAACGCAACGCTATACTTTAAATCATACGCAACACACTCACATGACGCAACAGGTGCTGCAACCTATTGGCTTAGTCAGGAAGCTCGATGGCACAACTTGCTTCTGGCACAACTAACCCCGGTCTCCCCTACCTGAGATTTATTCTGTTGAGCTGAACCAGGTTTCAGAGCAGATGCTATAATCATTAAGGTTAGCTGGGTGAAAAAGTTCCACCGGATTTGTCCGGGATAGCTCAGATGGCAGAGCACTGGCGGCTTCAGCCAGGAGATCCTGGTTCAAATCCTGGTTCGGGCATTTTTTGCCCGGTTGTAAATTTACATCTTAATATGATTTACAGTAAACTCTGTCTAAGGCGGAATCGATCGGGACCGAGAAAATTTTCCGTAGTAGACAATATTCCGCCTTAGACAAATTTTACTTATATCTATGGATTTGCAGGGACTTGAAAATCTTTCCGAGTTAGACAGATTTCCGTCTTGCACAGAGTCCGCCTTACAGAGAGTTTACTGTATTTACCAATTAGAATAATTGTGTTAAAATTAATCTAGTGTAACCCTCCTATTGCGTTTTTCAAAAGTTCCAAAAGAAATAATAATTCGAAAAGTATAGGCATTAATATGATAAATGAAAGATGTGGCATTTATTGTTAGCAAAGAAATAAACGTTACTGTCAGAATAGCTACATAAGTCTGACTATTATGTAATGGAATTATTTAATGTGAATTTGTAAATGAATAATAAAATCTCTTTACTCTATTTTCTACAGAAAGCATGTTTTAGTGCAATTCATAAATGTCATAAATGCATAACAATTTTATTATGGTTGAAATAGTGTAACATCATTAAAGTAGAGACAGGCATGAAAAAATTGATATCTACAATTCTGTCGATTCATACTAAAACTTTATTAAAAATGGCATTTACATGATGATTGGTAATATTAAAAGTGAATTTAGCTAAAATGCAGATTATATCAGCAGAAAATTAAAATGTTACATTAGTTACATCAAATAATAAATTAGACAGTTTTATATATATAAAATAATCAAAAGAACATGATTTGGATAATCAAGTAGTAAAAAAGAAAAAGATTCTTTAATATTTATCACAATTTTGATCATAAGACAACTCTTAATATTTGAAAATAAGAATGATGATGATGATGATATTTATCTATTTTTTAATTCACATCACAAACATCAAAATAGAGAAAGGGAAAGAAATCAATTAAAAAGCCTGCAAAAAGTTATTTCAAAACAAAATAGACATGCATACTCTTATAATTTCATTTTAAGCCCTTGACTACATGAAACCATTGAAACTAACGTGGGTTTTAACCAGGGTTGCAGTGGATAGCTGCCCAGGTATCCACCCAGCTACCCATCCCGGCTGTTTTTTTTTTTTTTTTTAAACATGGATTTTTTATAACCCTGGTTTTAACAGTAACATAATCAAGGAGTTAAGAAGGAAAAAATCGGATTAAAATAGGCTGTTATTCAATTCAAAAACTGGCGGTTTAAAAACATTGCAAACACATAATTAGTTATGAATAAATTTCATTTTCAACTGATTTAGACAATGCCAGAATGAAAATATAGAAAATCACGGATCAGATGAAAACTATAAGTATCTATTTATGGTTTTAATAATATATCTAAAATACATTAATATCATCATCATTCAAATTAAGATTTAGAATAAAAAATTATTATTCTAATCAGTAATAAAACATACAGCCCTGAAACCTCTTAAAGCTTCAACAACCTAAGTTTGAAAGTATTTTTTATCTCATAATTCTAATGTTAGGTATCATTAAAAAACATATGTATAAATATAAAGAAAACACTTTTGCTCTAAATATTATCTAATTAGGATAATATAAAAATTTCCAATTACTGTTTTATAAAATTAAAGGATGCCAACATGTTCAAAATTCTCATAATATGAAAGTTCATCTTATTGGATTCAATTTTGAATATGCTTTCTGTACAAGGCGTTATACAATTTACTACACAGCTCTTGGAAAATAATCTGCAATATTCGGTAAAATTCATTTGGATGTTTGAAAAAAGGACAACTACTGTACAGAATAAATTAACACAAACATGCAAAAAAATTACAGCTGCCATAATTCAGAGCTTCTATGACACTGAGAAAAACAAAAGCCATTTTTAAAATTATAACACAATTAAATACAACTAATGTTAAAAAATATACAACTATACAAAACATTACAAACTCGCAACACACACACACAATAAATATGATTGCTGATTCACATAAAACTTTAACATTCAACAGCCAGTTTCAGTTTTAGCTTTACCTTACAGAAATGTAATCAGCATACACATATTAGTATATAAATGCTTTTTATGTGATTTAAAACAACAAGTGCAATATGGCACATAAAAAAAAAATATATATATATATTCAATACATTAAAAGAAAATAATAACAAAAATTATTAAACAAAATAGTTCTTCAAAGCTAAAAATAATACATAAATTAATCATGTACAAAATTTTTATTTTGATAAATATCTCATTCAGAATTAAAATATGTGAAAGACAAATTTTGATTTTACTGAAATAACTTCACAAAATAAAAATTACTTTTTGTTATTACTTTTGTAACCTGTTAATTTGATCTGAGCGTGAAATATGATATAATCATAAAATCTAAAGTAATAATTAACATTTTGATGAAATATCATGTCTTTCAAGTTATAAAGCATGACTGTCCAACATATCAGCCGTGGGTGGCATGGTGCCCTTTGAAGGCTTTTGACACCCTATAAAATGAATAATATTTGTGTGTTTCTTTATTATGGAAACAATTAAGGTTTCAAGCTCCCTTTTTTGAAAAAGTTTTTGAGATAACTCCTCTCCTTTTTAGGATAATGTAATGATAAATTTACTACGATTTATGTTTTTTACTGTAAATTACTTTTACATGGGGAGTTCTTACACTGTAGACCTTATGGCTTCCACTGTGAGATGAATGTGCATCGTTTAAGACATGTAAATTGCTACTACTACTATGATTGCAGTGTTAGCAGATTTTTTATTAAAAAATCTACCAATTTTTCCTATCAGTAATATTTATTTAATTTGTTATTAAATAATATGAATGGTACTCTTTGGAAGTAGTGATAGCATGAATAAAAATATACGTTAAATTGACAACACTGCTACAGTGAGATATGTTACCAATCACGTGATTAATGGTGCCCTTCATAATTTGCTAACATATTAGCCCCCAGAATGCTATTTCTTTCTCGCAGCTTATTTTGTCTCCAATAAATAACGTTACCTTGTGTACCCTAGCTGTAAAACAAAAGCCGGTGTTTCATTCTGCGATTAAATATGCTACAGCATTTTTTAAAACTTCTAAGCATCGCACATTTTCAATGTTTATACCATCGTATTAAGAAAAAAAGTACTTTTTAATGCAATATGTTTGAAAACTGCATCTCCATTTGTTTTTGAAATATTAATTTTTTTTTGTAGTTTTTACCGACATTTGTTTCATTTTGGCAACTCGAGTTCTCCATTTCCGTAGAAAGTAAAGAAAAAATGTTGAAAAATAGCAATTATATATTTTTGTTGCCATTTTCTCATAAAAATTGAAAAAAAAAAAAAAAATTAAAATACGTGCTATTTTGAGAAAAATATAAATGAATGATTTATGATAAAACATGGAACTATTATAAACTATATTTAATTTTAAGAATCTACATTAATGCAAATGACGTCATTTTACATAAAATAAAATCTTGTGTTTTAAGTCTTAAAATTCAAATATGTTTTGCACTACAGTAGAATCATGATTATCCAAGTTCCGCTAAACCAAGTTATTTTCTTCTGATGCACTGGTGGTTTCTATTATTATGAAACAGCCATTATAAATGAAGCGTTAGGTGAAGATGAAAGAGCAGCCGTAAAAAGTTAGAACTCTGATTTTCTGGTCAGAATGGGAAGAAAAAAAATGGCCATAATTTCTTTTTTCAAAAAAAGTTATGCCATTTTTTTTTTCTTTCCTTTCTGACCAGAAAATCAGAGTTCTAACTTTTTACGGCTGCTCTTTCATCTTCACCTAACGCTTCATTTTATAATGGCTGTTTCATAATAATAGAAACCACCAGTCCATCAGAAGAAAATGAAGTTATGGAAATGCCGGGGGCGACACTAAATTCTGAAAAAGCAGAATTCCTGTTCTCTAGTTTTGCCCCTGCTTTCTGTCCTGCTTTTGCTCCTGCTTACTTAAAGATTAGAAAGGCTCGGTGTAAAGCTTTATTTTTACAGACAGTTAAAAAAAATAATAATACAAAAAGAAGTTTCGATTGAATGATTCAAAAAAAATAAAAACACCATTTGACAGGAATTCAATTTTACACCCTTCAGTTTCTTACCAAATTCTTTTCATGTTGATTATATTAAAAGGAATAATAATATAACTACAATAATACTGTTTAAACAGATCAAACATCGAAAAATAAATCTAATTTTCAAAAAAGAAAGAAATTTAAGAATGCTATACAGGGTTCCTACACAATTCTGGTAAAAAAATTCCCTGACTTTTCCAGGTTTTCCCTGACTTTATTTAAAAATTTCCCTGACCTTTCTCGGTAAAAATTAGGCTTATATATTGTTGTAAAACCCTTATAATGGACTTTAATTTAGATAAATACTATAAAAAGTAAGTGCTGAATGAATTTCCAACTTTTTAATTATTTTCATATTGTTATATAGTTTGCATAAATTTTATATAAAATTTTTAGATTGGATGAATAATTAATTCAAAATTTTTTCATTTACAATGATAATAGAAATTCTAATGGAAGTAGTATATAAAAAATTCCCTGACTTTTCCCTGAACTTTTCAAATATTTAAAAAATTCCCTGACATTTCCCTGACTTTTTGCCTAAATTTTCAAATTCCCTGACTTTTCCCTATTTTCCAGGTTTTCCCTGACCCGTAGGAACCCTGTATAGAATATGGCATCAATTAAGTAGAGTAAAACTTCTTTTTAGCCATCAATTTCTATTACCTATCTTTCACTAGAACTTGTATATGTAGAGTTCATGCTGCAGATCACAACTGCACCAAGTCGCAGCGAAATGCTTCATTTGGCAAGAAAGTGAAAGATTGAAATCCCCAAATTGTAAAGTGTTGCAAAAAAATTCTTGTTTTCTTTTGGTGATATTTTCAGCCACGTTAACATAGCTGCCAACTTCAAGATTAAAAAATCAGAGTACAAGAATAATAATAAAAAATCGGAGCATGGATGAGATAAGGCCAAGATTTACCATACAAATCTCTCAAAATAAAATTTTCAAGGTCTTTATAAATGCTTTGTTTTAATAGATCCCATTCCTCTAAATAGGGAAAATTTACTTACCTGAAAAATTTTTACTTAATTTATAATTTTATGTATTAAGATCTTAGTGAAACTGGGTAAGATTTTAACACGTCACACAAAATTATATATCTGTCTTACAAATGTTTTGACAATTAACAAAAAAAAAGAGACATATTCCTTAAGAACAGCAAACAGAAGTTAAAAATATTAATTGTCTGAAGAGATTTTAAAAAAATGTGAATGCATGCCGATAGCTTTAGCATTAGTGGAGGTATTTGAGATTTCACTAACCAACAGCCTTGAAACATGAAATGATATCTGAGAAGGCAAAAAGAAAAAAAAAGAGGTAATTTCGTGAAATGACTTCCATAATATATATTTTTAAATATGAGTAAATATCAATATTTTTTAAAACCCAAGCTATCATTAGAACCAGAAAGGTTTCATGAATAAGTGGTACTCCCCCCCCCCTCCCCCCCAATTGAGTTGGAAAATAGGTGTGGAATTTTAAATCTGCAGAGAAAATGAACAACATAAAATCAGCATTCAGAAAACAGTTTTTGAAACACTAAATATTATTATTTTTTTTTTTTTTGGGGCCAAAGATATTGTTATAAGCAGGAAAATATCTGTAATAATTGGGCTTTTTTTTAATATTTTTCAATCTGGAAAGCCATGTATTTAAATCCACAGAAAAAATTACAAATCTGAAATCAACATCCAGAATTTTTTTTTTTTCTGAAACAGTAAATATTAATATTTTTAAATACAAAAGATACCATTACAAAAGGAAAAGTATCTAGAATAAGTGGGTATTTTTCAATCTAGAAAGCAGATGTGGTAGTTTCAAAATTCAAAAAAGGTTTTTTTTTTTTTTTTAATTTCTTTCTTTCTGCTGGAAGTTCCACGGAAATCCAGTTTTTGGGCAGTCAACTGCAACAGTGCACCATTTTGTGATGTTTATCATGGTTTTTAATTAATATTTTGTTTAATTTAAAATGAAAAATCTGAGGCTCAGATGCATTCGGATTTGTTTTCATCTACCCTCATCCAAATATTAAGACCTCTACATCCGGTAGATTTCTCTAACCATCGCCAACAGACAGACACATACACAGACACACATATGCTGAGAAACTCTTTTTAAATATTTTATAGACAAAAGAGCCGCTCATTGCTCCAGAAGGTGGCCAAGGCACTTTCCTAATGACAGCTAGCTTGTCACACCTTGCTTTAGATGTTAGTTTTTTGTATTATATAAGTTTTGAAAATTTTTAATGTATTTAAATAATAATAAACATCAATTAAAAATTCATGCAAATAAATAGACAGTATAGAAGCATGAGTGTGAAAAAAATTTTGAAAATCGGATTTTTTTTTTCAAAGGAAATATCTGATTTTCAGAAAACTGAAAATATCAAAGAAACTCTAGGTTTTTTTGAGAACTTGGCAGCTATGTATTGCTAAATAACTGAAAGTTTTTTTAATGTAACTTCTTATTTGTATTTTGAAATTTTCATAATCCATATTCTCTTCTTTTTCTTTTTTTTACTAACATGTTATTTGGAATTTTAAATTAACTCAAGTTCTGGTTTATAAGGCTATTTAAGGATAAATCACGATTTCTTTAACTTTGGAAAGGATCAAGAATACACTTGTTTTATTTGCCAAAATCTAAATGAATTTAGATCAATAACCGATCTCGAAACAATTACAAAAACCTGGAATACATATTCAACAATTTGGAAATTGCACGTCAAACATCGCAAATGAGGTGCATTCGTACTATAACTAGTTTTATGAATAATTTTGCACCGCATATTGCACTGAATGTATATTTTAGTGCACTTCATAAGTGCATATCAATTTCATTCTGTTCAAAAGGCTGTAACATCATTAAAATGCACTTGAAATAATTTTTTTCCATTGGACGTAATATAACGGAAAACTTTTGCTGTCCCTGTCATTGAACTATACATCCGATTTTCATAGAATTTGAAATGACTCGACAAAATTTTACAACAATTATATACTGAAAATTTCAGACCATCTGGTTGGGTAGTTTTTGTTCTGTTATATGCGGACGAATGGACAGACAGACAGACGGACCAAACGATGACTATAGGTGCTACATATTTTTATAATTATGAAAGCACCTAAAAAAGGGGAAAAGGAGACACGTTGGAGGATTAGAGAAACTTTTAAGATCAATGTTTCATGAAGAATCTATTTTTAATATTATTTTCCTTTTGCTATATTTTTTTATTGCTGATTAGCCAGATTGCTAAGATTATTCAAAAACCAGTGGGAATCCTGAGTATATGTACGAAAGAATATACATCATCATTATTTATTGTTTTTTCACTCAATATTTGTAAACGGGAAAATGACTCAGTAAGTATATCAGGAAAATCTGTTCATTGAACGAAGACGATAGACTAGACACAGTACCAGCAATACAATCAAAATATAATCTACTATTTTATAAATCTGTGCTCACCTTTTTACCAGCAATACAATTAAAATATAATCTACTATTTTATAAATCTGTGCTCACCTTTTTATGTTGAAAACTAAAGCACTGTGAAAACAAAATGTATTGCATATTTATAATATCCTGTGTAGCTGGTTTTTGATTATCATTTTAAATACAATAATATTAATATTTTTATTGTATATAATGTACTAGCTATAGCTAAATAGCTGGTATGCTAATCTGTTATAATAATCAATTTTCATTTCTAATCTTGATTTATATCTATATGTAATGTGAAGTCCTGTGTTTAAAATTTAATGTTTGTTGTCAATTGCAGGCATTTTTTTTCTTTTTTTTGTGGGACTTTCTATTATTCACCTACTTTCCTACCCATGACAGCAACAATCTCTGTACGTCTGTACTGAGGGATAATGGAAGTTTTACTGTATATAAAAGACTATGGTAACATGATTTTTTAATTTCTTATTTCATTTTAAAATAAATTAACTTTAAACATTTTTTTAAAAATCTTCATGCAAAACAATTATCACAAATATGGGCACACTAAACTAAATAAAGTTTAATGTTTTGTACATACTGTAAAAAGCTTTTAAAAGTTTATGAAGAATCGCCATAGCACTAAGTAATAAAGTTGAGATGCTTCACAGGAGAATAGATGCATTTTTCAATCAATATAGTAGTTTAAAATAATTTTCTCATTTGATACAAAGGAAAAAATTCAATTAAAACAGGAAATTCACAATACATTTCAAAAGTTGCCCCTACTTTCAAAGTGGTAGGACATCTAGTTTGTACCTGATGAAGAAAGACTGGATTCTTTCAAAATGTGCTGTGCTTTTTAACATTTTTATGGTATTTTTGAGAAGTTTTCCCATTTGTATTGTGTTTTACATTAGATTTTACAAAATTTCATTGTAATTTTCTTACTCTTGGATAAATTCAATTTATCAGAGGCAAAAGGGCTCAAATGAACTTGAAACATTTTTGCTTGTCATGTGGAATGCGAGTTTTGAAAAGAACAGAATCTGCTCGGAACTGTGTATTTAAAAGTGGCATGTATCCGTAAACATGGGAGAAAAAGTCGATGCATTTGTGGCGCTCTTGAAAATGGGAATCTTCTTCAGAAAGTGATACCGGGCATCCTGGACAACGGAAAGTCCAGCGAGATGTTACCTATGTACAATGAAAGCCATATTATAGATATCAAATGGGAAAAGTGAACAGTTAAACAAAAATCAAGTAGTAAATATTTATTATCACATGTACAAACAAAAACCGTCAACTTTAAAAAAAAAAGTAGATTTTCAGAGAAAACAGGTAGTAATACCACTTGGAAACCTGAAACTTAATATTAGCATAAATAATTGGGAAAAAATAAAAATCACCTCCTCCTCTCCTGCTCTATAAAATTTCTTTCAGCTATTTTTCAAACATTAAAGTTCAATTTCAGGATAATTTATTTTTGCTTTTGCCCATAAACTGAAGTAAAATCTGTATAATTTATAATTAAAATTAAAATATACAGCATGGGCAATATTTAAAACCATATAAATGAAATGTAATGTTCGCTTTCCTCACCTTTTAAGCATTTATCAATTCTGCACTTTATTTATTAGAACATTTTACCCATTGTTTTAATTAATTATCCAACTAGCAGTGTGATAATTCACATCATTAATATTCAATTTTATCCATTGTTTCAAGTTTAAATTTATGATTTAATTTCAACTAGCAGGAATGACCGAGCTAAGCTCGGTCAAAATTAGCTTTGTATTTATCTCGATATATTATTCCCACTGAATCATTCTTGCTGTTTTAGATGCAATTAGCTTGACCCTGAGACACAGTGACCCAAAATACCCACTAATCGAATTTTTTCCAACATGCGACCTAACACAATGCTATTCTCAAGCCTGAAAACGATGGAATACAAAATTTAGTGAAAATCGTTAGTCGTTTTCTAGATAAAATAAGCTTGACGCACGTTGATTCAAAAACCCACTAACCGGAATTTATCGAACATGTGAGCTATTTCAATGGTCTTTTTGTACTGAGAAACGGTATAACAAAAAAAATTGTCAAAATTGTTTGAACCTTTTTGAGATGCCGTTAGCTTGGCCCCGACCCATTATCACTAAAATGACCCACTAATAGAATTTTCTTGAGCATGCGACCCAGCCCAATTATTTTATCTTGTCCAGAAACGGTGTAGTACAAAGTTTTGTCAAAATATTTTGTGCCGTTTTTTAGATACAGTTAGCTTGATCCTGATCCATTAGGACACAAAATGACCCATTGATTGAATTTTCTTGAACATGCGACCCTGCCCAATGGTCCTATCATGCCTGGAAATGGTATTATACAAAATTTTGTCAAAATGTTTTGAAGAGCTTTTTAAATACAAATTAGCTTGACCCTGACCCATTGTGACCCAAAATGATCCACTAATCGAATTTTATTGAACATACGACCTAGCCCAATGGTCTTCTCGAGCCGGAAATTACAGAATACAAAATTTAGTCAAAATCGTTTAAGCCATTTTTTAGATACAATTAGCTGGAGCTTGACCCATTGTGACCCAAAATGACCCACTAATAGAATTTTCTCGAACATGTGACCTAGCCCAATGGTCATCTCATGACCAGAAATGGCCGTATTTAAAAAAATTTTGTGAAAATGTCTTGAGCCATTTTTTAGATATAATTAGCTTGACCCTGACCTATAATGACTCATAATGACCCACTAATCGAATTTTCTCGAACACGTGATCCATCCCAATGGTCTTTTCGAGCCCGAAAATGATGATACAAAATTTAGTCAAAATCGATTGAGCCATTCTGTAGATATAATTAGCTTGACCTTGACCCATTATGACCCACTAATCGAATTTTCTCGAACATGAGACCCATCCCAATGGTCTTTTCTTGCATGAAAATGGTTAGATACAAAATATAGTCAAAATTGATTGAGCTGTTCTCTAGATATAATTAGCTTGACCCTGACCCATTATGACCCAAAATGACACACTGATCGAATTTTCTCGAGTACAAACCCATCCCAAATAGTCTTTTCATGCCCGAATGTGGTTAGATACAAAATTTAGTCAAAATCGATTGAGCCATTCTCTAGATATAATTAGTTTGACCCTGACCCATTATGACCCACTAATCGAATTTTCTCAAACACGAGACCCATCTCAATGGTCTTTTCATGCACGAAAACAATAGTGTGCAAAATTCCGTCAAAATCGTTAGAGCCATTATTTAGATAAACTTAGCTTGACCCACGGTGACCCAAAAAAGACCCACTAATCGAATTTTCTCGAACATGTGACTTAGCCCAATGGTATTCTCATAATCCAAAATTGTAGAATATAGAGTTTAGTGAAAATCGTTAGAGCTGTTTTTTAGATAAAAATAGCTTGACCCACAGTGACCTAAAAATGACCCACTAATTGAATTTTCTACTTTTCATGCCTGAAAATGGTTAGATACAAAATTTAGTCAAAATCAATTGAGCCGTTCTTTAGATATAATTAGCTTGACCCTGACCTATCATCCTCCAACATGACCCACTAATCGAATTTTCTCGAACACGAGACCCATCCCAGTGGTCTTTTTGTGCCCGAAAACAGTAGGGTGCAAAATTTAATCAAAATCGTTAGAGTCGTTTTCAAGATAAAATTTACATACACACACACAATTTTTGCTCAAATTATAGTATAAGATTAATAGAATTTACCGTTTACAGCATTTCATCTTAATAAGATTTTTAAGAGGTTAATCTGGAACTGAAGATCAATATTTGTTTATATATTTGGTGCAAAATAATTGCACTGTTGTTTCTTAATCAGCACATTTCTTATAATACAAATGAAACACATAAAACAGACTTATTAACAGAAATCTTCAATGCTTAAAAAATACAGGGATTATCCAAAAGTTTCCTCTAATCATATGGATTTTAATTAATTTTAAGTACAATAAATCAATAAAATTGTAACTTTAGACGTTTGTCTTTAAAAAAATGGAGTAAGTTATAAGCTTACTTCATTTATTTAAACTTTTTATATTTATTTTTGAATTTAAATAATTTCTTAATATTTCATTAATTTCTCAGATAATACTATCTATTTAAATTTAATATTCAAAATTATACTTAAAGTAAAGAGATATTATTCAATTTAATGATTTAAATTAAAATTGTTTCTCAACATTAGGAAATGTAAATAAATATTTTAAGATAAACAGTAAAATAATATTTCTATACAACCAGAATATCTTTAGAAATGCTAAAATATGATGGCATAACAAAATTAAATAAACGTGGCAATTTCTTCAGCAAAGCAAAAATGAAAGAAAAAGTGGAAATGGGAAAGAAAATGAGAAAAAGAAGAGTTGTTATACATACTCATTTTCCCAACAAGATAAATTTAAATTTGATAGACAATAAAAGACAGTCAATATAAATACTTCTACTATTAGATTAATTTTAACAAAATTATTCTAATTAGCAAATAAATCATATCATATGATTAGTAACTTTCCAACTGGTGAAAAATGTTCCAGGCCAGGATTCGAACCAGGAATCTCTTGGCTGAAGCTGCCAATGCTCTGCCCTCTGAGCTACCCCGGACAAATCTGGATGACCTAATTCACTCAGCTAACTTCATTGACCATTGAAGTTACATTACCAGTGATTTATTCTGTTGAGCCGATTCATATATCAGACCAGATGCTATGATCAATAAGGTTAGTTAGGTGAATTAAGTCCTCCAGATCCATCTGGGATAGCTCAGATGGCAGAACATTTGTAACTTTAGCCAAGAGATCCGTGGTTCGAATCCTGTCCTTGACAGTTTTCTCTCAGTTGGAAAATTACTACTCTACTCTACTCTACATATATATATATATATATATAGTAATATCCATAATGAAAAGAAAAATTCTAATCACAAACATTTCAGGCACAGTTGCCATGTGTAGTTAGAATTAGCAAAGAAAACTTAGTATTTTGAGTTAATCTTCTTTAAATAATTATTTTTTAATTAATCATATTCAGCTCAAAAATCATAATAAACACTTAATTAACAATAACTTTTGGAAAACTTTCATTTCATTTTGATAATTTCCAAGGGATAATAGATTATGAGAACTTACTTTGATTGGTGGTTTTCTTGTTACATGCGAAACCAGAAAATTCATAGCTAAATCTTCACAATTCATATACTCATCAACTTTATCTCTTATCTGCTGAGACATGGAATAGCTGTACAAATATGTGTAGTACTAGAAAAAGAAACAAAAAACCATATCAATCTTTTTATAATTTTAGCTGTTAATGATAAAAGTCGAACTTTTACCAAACTACTCATGTTTTTACAGTTACATTTTGAATTTCCATACATTTCTTAACACTAGAACGCCGGACGGTGTCATTTCGATACCAAAGCATGTAAATTATTTTATAAAATCTTTAAATTTTGATAGATTCTTTTTATTTCTCTTGACTTTTATTAAATATGTAAGAAGTTGTCACATTGAAAGTTTTGGGGAAATAACTTTATTCAAAATTAGTATACAGATACATTTATCTATAACGCCGGCTGGTGTCAATTGGACACCGCAATAATTTCAATTTTCTTATTAATTTTAGATTTCGTTCTTCTGTGTGATCATTCCATAAAGTAGAGCAGGAGATCCTAGGTTGGCTTTTGACACCTGGTCATCACGTGATCTGTTTCAGCTGCATCAAAACCTGCCGCTACGATTTCACTTCTCACAAAGATACTGCATGGACGGTTGCTTGTGAGTTATGACTAGTAGAATTTTTGTGAGGTTTTCTTTTTTTCTTGTTACTTTCTATGAATAAAACTTAAAATGTCTCCTAAGAGAGGGCTTACTGCGGAAGAAATAATCGCGCTTCTAAGATAATTGTCAGATAATGAATCAGAAGGCAGAGAATTTTCCGACATGCATGATGAATCTGTTAATGATAATTTTATTCCCTTTGTATCATCTGGATCGGAAAGCAATGAGGATATTGAAATTGATCATTCTTAAAATCAGAATGAATTTGTGGCTCGCGATGGCTCACAGTGGAAAGAATGTGGTTGTGGAAATGCGACTGGTAGATTAGCAAACCAAAATATTTTGCGAGAAAATAGTGGTCCAACTAGTTATGCAAAAATAAATGTGAATAATGACAGTGTTTTGAGTGCTTAGTTGCTTTTTATAGACAAAACAGTTTTAGAGCATATAATAAATTGTACAAACACAGAAGCTCGTCGAATATTAGAAAACAATGTTTGGTCTCTATCAAAGCAGGAACTTTTTGCTTACATTTCGATTTTGCATGCACAAGGAGTTTAATCTGGAACTTCATTCATTATGGTCTACTGCATAGGGTATAAATTTTTGTAAAGAAACCATGTCCAGAGACAAATTTTGTGAAATATCAAGATTTTTGATGTTTGATATCAAATCAACGCGTCGTAATCGAACAAAGCAGGATAAATTCGCAATGATTTTGGAAGTATGGAATCGTTTTATTGAAAACTGCATAAGCTGTTACAAGCCAGGCCAGAACATAACAATTAATGAACAGCTATTTCCTCGCTGTCAATTTACTCAATTTATAGCATCAAAACCTGATAAATACGGAAAAAAATTTCCAATAGCTGCAGATTTAGAAAGTAAGTTTATTTTGAACGCATTTCCCTACCTAAGAAAAAATTAAGAACGAGATCAAAGCCAGAGACTTTCTGAATATGTGGTTGTAAAATTAATAGAACCCTTTAAAAATATGGGAATAAATATCACAGATGACAATTTTTTATTACTTCTCTTGAGTTGGCTTAGAAACTAAAGGAAAGACGGACGAGTTTAGTTGGCATGGTGCATAAGGCCAGACGAGAAATTCCTGATTGCATAAAATACGCAAAAGAACCGTTATATTCCACAAAAATATTGAAAAATGAAGAATCAGGTTCAATACTTACAGTTTACCAGTGTAAAAAGAAAAGAAATTGTGATAATCCTAAGTTCTATGCATTCAAACATTACAATTGCTAACAATTCAAAGAAAACACCTAAAACCATCAGTTTTTTTTAAATAATGAAACGAAATGTGGCATAGATATTGTTGACCAAATGTCAAGGCTATATTCAGTCAAAGCAGGTTCAAGAAAATGGCCAATTCATACATTCTACAATATTTTAGACTTTGCTGCCATAGACGCTTGGATCATTTTCTTGGATCATGACAGGAGAAAAAATGATCAAGGCGTACTTTTATCCGAATGTTAGCTGAAGAATTGCAAGAAAAATATATTGACAAATTCACTAAAAAAAGCAGGAGCGATGAAGATAAGCTGCAGACTGAAAATCCTTCTAAGCGTTGGAAATGTGAGGTTAGAAAATGTCATGGAAATGTGACAAATAAAATATGTTCTTCTTGTAAAAGAATGACATGTGGCAAATGCACAAAATATGTCAGCTATAAATGTATTGATTTTAAATAATGTAAGTAGTTGAAAGTCCCCATCTCTCCTATTTATGTGAGCAAATTTCCGCCATTCTTAGCACTGAGGAGAGTATGCTATATGCTACCGATTATTTTACAGATATAATATTATTTGTGTGTAGCATACATATTTTCATATCATCTTGCAAAATTATTCTTATTTTACGGATATATTATTTATGTGCACCATATATATTTTCATAAAAATTATTCTTATTTTACAGGTATAACATTATTTGTGTGTACGATATTTGTAAAAAGAATATTAAAATGTACATATTCTTCGAATTTTTTGCTTAATATCGACCAGTGTCAAAATGACACCTGGCCGGCATTTCAGGGGGTAGCAAGATTTCCAGCGTTCTAGTGTTAATCAACATATTTTGCATCTTAATACAATCACAAACACATAAAAAAGTATGAATGTGAAAATGAGCATATAACTGAACTACATTTAGAAAAATCTTAGTCAATAGTAATTATTTAAGTACATTTTTTCATTTTCATTTATTTACTAGCCGACTCATCTCGGCCTGGAATAATATCATAAATATACCTAAAATCAGTGTTAATTTTTTTTTCGGGATTTTTTTTTTTTTTTGTGTGTGTGTGTGTTGGAATGCTAACTGTCTTCAGCAGCCTAACCCTCAAATTTGTATGAATTTGTATTTTTAAGCGAAAATCTTTTCAAATTTGTTGCTTTTTTAAAATGCAAAATATCTCTGTGTATCTGATAAATATTAGTGAAAGATATAATTCTAAAAAGAAAAAAAAAAAAAAAAAAATCTAATATACCAACCGTCCAATGTGAAATAATGAAAAACCAAAGTGCATTTCACTTAAAATGTGAAAATGATATCTCTGAAGGCACTGAAGGAGAAAAATGCTCTAGGCAATTGCAAAAAACAATTTACAATTTTTTTTTTTTTTTTTTTTTTTTTTTTTTAAATAAAAAGTACCGTTGAAAGCAGAAAAGAATTTACTATAAGCGGTTGGGCATTTTCTGTTTTTCTTTTTTTCCATCTAGGATACAGGGATGGCAGTTTAAAATTGCAGAAAACATGAAAATGAATATGAAATCAACTTTCAGAGAAAATGCTTTATAAAATGGTAAATATTATTTCTTTTAAAAGAAAGAAACCATTACAATTAGGAAGGTACCTTAAAATGTTCAAATTTGTTTTAAATGTAACTCCATAGGGGACCAAATGATTGTGATTTCAAAATGCATAAAAATTGGAATGTTTATTACGCTTGTGCTTGAAAAACTTCGGATTCCCAGGACATGTACAGAAGCAATCGACAGAACAAAGAAAACTCATTCATGAGCGTTTGATGAATGATTTTAATTAATATCTCTCAAGTATATTCCTCAATCCCCAGGGGCGCCATTTCAGAACTTTCTTAAGGGGGGGGGGGGGGACAAAGATTTTTTTTGAGGGAAGTTATATAGCTAAGGGTATGATCAGGGTGTCCCCTCCCCTTCCCGCAAGATGGGTAAAATTTCAATATATTGAATATGAAAAATTTTCTTTTTAAACAGGATTCTATCATAGGTTCTATTTTTACAGGTATCCTCAAAGACTATTAAATTATCCAGTCTATAGTATAGCTCTGGAAAGAGAAGTATTTCAGTAAAACTTGTGAAAATGAAGCCTGTCTATAACAGAATTCTTTCTCAAAGGGGAAAAAAAATCGAATTTCGATGAAAAAATATCATACAATTATACTTGCTAAGACAGAGACCTGTGTAAAATGGAATTTTTTTATAGTCCCTTTCGACTTCTTTTTTTCAGGTTTTACTATAGGGGCACAATTTCAAGAGTTTCCTGGCAAAGGACAAGGAACAATTTTTTTTGAGCAACAGGGAGCATGCAGAATTCCACAACATGCAAAACTACATAAATCTCGCAGGAAGTGGGAAAATCCCGCACAATAAAAAAAGCTCTGTGTGATTTTGTCTCCTTAACTTCTTTCACAGACATGTGATTATTGTATTCTGCGAATTTTTTTAATTTTTGTGAAAATGCATGTTTTTTTTTTCTTTCGACATCCGTAAAATCAATTCGTCAATGGGTCACAGAAAAAAATTGGGAATTTTGCAAATTTTGAAAAAAAAATCCCCAAATCGCCGCGGAAAATATTGGGGTACACTTTAAGTTTAGTTCAGCTAATTTCTCCAAACGACCGTGGAAAATATTGCTAATTTCATCAGAGTTTGTGAAAAGAAATGCAGATTTTGTCAAATAATTGTACAAACTAGTTTCTTGAATTTTGTAAAAGGATTGTGAAAAAAATCGCGAATTTCGTCAAAAGATTGCATAAAAAATCACGAAAATTTAGTCAAAAAATCGAGGGAAATTTCGTCAAACGTGAAATAAGATACAAAATTTTGTGTAATTATTTTAGAAACCCACTTGGCTTCGTTCCAAATTTGCACCGAGTGTAGATATTTTTACGTAAGATGTGTTACTTCTAAAATGATATTGTGACTTCTTAAAAACTTAACAAATATTTATTCGCAATCTTCATGAGCATATTCCAAGATATTATTAGGATCTCTCCTTCATAGCTTCTTCTCGTTATTACACAATATCGTTACATCGGTTCGGTGGTTCAATCATACAACAAAACTGAAGCGTTCTCTTCATTTCACTTCAAAATGGGGGTTATCGAATTAGCAGCGACACCTGCCTTTTTATTTCACATTTTCGACACTCCCCACCTGATAATTGCCAAAATTATCACACTACATTTTTAATCTAATTTTACCAATAATTATTGAAACCAATTATACATGTCAAAATTATACTATATGGAATTATTCAAAACAATAGATTTTAAAAGTTATACCTTTAAGAAAATCTGAAATAAAGCACTAAATAAACCATAATATAATTACAAAACATATGTTTCTTACCAACATGTACAACATAAATATACCTGGCCAGGATTTTTGCAAGAAACTTTCATAAAATAACACAATAAATGCAAAATTAAATAATATCAGTATTTACAGTATAGATAATATATTACAGTTATAATACAGTAAAAGAATAAGTTATTAATGTTATTTACATATACACAATACTAAAATTAAATATTGTTATATTTACAGAAAATTTATTTACAAAATTATTTTATTAATCAGCAATTTCAAAAGGATATATAAGTTGAGTAGGTCGTCTTAAATTTCCCTTTTTGGTCTTGACGACACAAGACCTGACTAGTCCATCACGACCTCTATTGACCTCGATAATTCGTCCTAAGTTCCATAGGAACTTTGATTTACTTACACCTTCAATTAAAACAATGTCATTGACTTTCAAGTCTTTTTGAGCATTAGGAGTTCCGAAAGAATGCAAGCTTTTAGTTGCTAGTAAATACTCAGTCTTCCATTTCTCCCAAATCTGTCTCAAAAGTTTTGTTTGATATGTTTTTCTTTTAATTAGGCTAGTCCTAGTTATAGAGGCGTTAAAGTTAAAGGGGTATCCTACCTTGTGTCCAGCAAGCAGGAAATGAGCCGGTGTTAGCGGCTCAGGCTTAGAGAAATCATCATAAAAATATGTTAGAGGTCTGTGGTTGAGAACATTTTCCACCTCCACAAGCACAGTCATAAGCTCTTCAAAAGTAAGCAAAGCTTTTCCTAAGATTTTTCTTAGGGGATCTTTAACACTTTTCATCAACCTCTCATAGAAACCTCCTCACCATGGGGCAAGTTCAACGATGAATTTCCATGATATTCCTTCTGAAGAGATAAAATTTTGAAAATCTTGGTGCTTAAGTATGTCAAAGAAATATTGAATTTCTTTATTTGCACATTTGAAGGTTTTGGCATTGTCGGAGTAGAATATACGACAGTTTCCTCTTCGGCTAAGAAAACGTCTAAGTGCCAATATGAACTTTTTAGTTGATAAGTCTGAAACAAGTTCAAAGTGGACAGCACGAGTCACAGCACACGTGAATAGAGCTATATAAGCCTTTCCGGAGATATCTCCATTTTTTATATAAACAGGATCGGTGAAGTCTACTCCAGAGACGGAAAATACCGGGGTTTCTGAGATTCGATCTCTGGGAAGTTGCGCTGTCATTTGTTTTGCTGGCTTCACTGCATATTTTCGATATACGAGGCATTTGTTGATGGCTTTTTTAACTCCTTGCCTCCCCTTGGGCATCCAGTAGTTCTCACGCAATTTACATAGTGTAGCTGCAACACCACTATGAAGCATTTTGTTGTGCTCTCGTAATATTAGCAGTTCTGTAAATCGAGAGTCCTTTGGCAGGAGGATTGGATGCTTTTCTGCATAAGTATATTTACTCTCGTCCAGTCTTCCCTTTATTCTTAATAAATCGTTTTCATCAAGAAACGGTGCTAAGGATAGTAAGCTAGATTGTTTTGGAAGCTCACTCGTCGATTTTAGCAAATCAATTTCTGGTTTATAAAATTGCCTTTGGACTGACTTAATGAAGGATATTTCCGCATCTTGAATTTCATCGGCAGATAAGGGACCATCGTTTCCAGGTAATTTTCTAACTTTCCTTATAAAGCGTTTAATCCATGCAATTGTTCTAAGTAATTTTAGCATACTACTAAAGTTTTCTAAATTTTTTATGAGCTCATTGCTTTTGTATCTGAAGTACGCGACAGCTCCATATGCTTTGTCACTAGCATCGCAAAAAATATGTATAGTTACTTCTGTTGGACAGGCTCCTTCCAGAAAATATTTTCTATCGACTAATATGTTTTCCAAATCTTGAACGTCCACTAACCAGTTTCTAAATTCAATATCTAGGTCTTCGGGAAGTTCTTTGTCCCATCCTAGCTCTTTTAGCCATATTTTCTGCATTAACAGCTTAATTCTGATTACAAAGGGGGCTATATATCCAGCGGGATCATAGATTTTTGCTGCAGCATGCAGGACTGATCTTTTAGTGGCCAAACTAGTGTTAGCTGTAACATTCTGAAATTCCAATGAATCAATTTTTATAATGTCTTTATTAGTGTCCCATTCCAGTCCCAATAACATAGACCGCCCAGATGGGTTATCTAACATACCGTTTTGTTGCCACAATTCTTTTAACTCAGTCGAATTTAAATTAAATTTATGTAAGTTCATGCTAGCGTCCTTAAGTATAGTGTTAGCACTGGATGAAAGGTTAAAAGCATTTTCAGCTGTATCTGCCCCAGAATAAAGATCATCAACGTACATGGAGTTATTTAACATTTCAAAAACCTCAGGATAAAATTCTTTATATTTTTTAATGTGTGCCTTAATTGTGGCCGCTAAGACAAAAGCGCTACACCTAATTCCAAAAGGTAAACGTGTCATATTCATTACCCTAAAGGAGTTAGAGTCACCATTATTAAACCAAAGAAATTTTAAGTATTTTCTATCTTCTTTTGCTATTTCTATCATTAAGTATGCTTTCTCAATATCGGAAGAAAAAGCAACTTCATATGTTCGAAATTTAAGTATCACGTCTAATAAATTAGGATTTAAATTTGGACCTGATTCCAAAACATCATTTAAAGATTTCGAATGGCTTTCCTTTGATGACGCATCAAAAACTATCCTCACGCGCGTAGTTTCTTTATCTGGTCTTAAAACAGCCTTATGAGGCATATAGTATCCAGACAATAACACACCATTTTTAGATTCTTCTACAATTCCCTCACGAAACTGCTCATCGATAACTTTCTTATACTCAGCGCATACTGCTTTATTTTTATTCAATTTTTCTTTCAAATTATCGAACCGCTTTTTAGCAATGCAAAAATTATTATTAAGTTCGTGTGAACCTGAATCCCAAATAAGATTACTTGTGTACCTACTATTTTTGTATTGTAATTTCCTCTCAAAATCTTCCATTAATAATTTATCCTTTCGAGATAATTCATCACTCTCATCCGAAATTCCGATAGAATCAATTTCCCAAAATATTCTTAAATCATTTAATTCAACCGCATTTTTCATTACTGCAATATTTTGAGAACAACTATTTCCTTTTCTCAATTCCTGTCCCGTAATTACCCATCCAAAAACCGTTTTTATAGCTCCTGAGTCATTATTAATGGATATTCGTTCGTTTAAAATAAATTCCCAAAACAAGTCTGATCCAATTAGTATTTCAACATTCATCAAATCTTTTCCTACACAAGCATCAGCCATTTCCATTTTATTATCCCTCATAAATTCCCTAATTTGTGCAGACGGTTCGTACATATCGGCACCAGATATCCGAGGAACAACAAGCGCTCGGATTTTCGCTTTGAAAGATTGATCTAAGCTTTCAATTTCTACCTCTACTATTGGATATACTTTCTCTACCGCACTTTGCATTCCGAAAGAATACACTGATAAAATCTCCTGACCTACTGGCTTTAAATTCAAAGCATCCACTAAAGCTTCACTGACAAATGACCGCTGACTCCCATTATCTAAAAGTATTCTAGTTAATTTTGAATTGAAATCAGAACTCGCAACTACTTTACATGTCTGCAAATATACATTTTTAGAATGCGTCACATTATTATTACAATACGAAACAGAACTAACAATTTCGGAACTAGAATTGTTTACATTTACTGTCGCCTCAAATCCATAATTAGGAGATTCAGAATTTTGCCGCATATTGCTTATTTTATCCTCCCGAGCGGCATTTAACCCTCTGCTGTCTTTTGTGCAAATAGAACCATGGTGATATTGATTTTTACATTTAAAGCAAGACAATTTACTTCTACATTTTTTGCTGTTGTGAAAAAGTTTAAAGCATTTAAAACAGCGATTAGAATTTTTCAATATCTTAAACTTATCTTGCGGGGGCAAGCTACATTTGAATGAATCATGGGGAGAAGAACAAAATATGCATGATAGAATTTGTGCATTAAGAGCACTAGCAGAACTCGAACCCTTAAAATAATTTTTACTACCTTGTTTATCGGGGAGACCTGTATACTTTCGTTTAGTATCTTTAAAATAATTTAGCATAAGAGAAGATTCCCGACACTCAATTTCGATTTTTAAATATCTCAATAGTTCTAAAACATTAAACTCATTTTCATCTGATTTTTCTAAACGTTTTCTATTAAAATTTAGAGCGAGATCATCTGGGATTAATCTAATCAGAATGGGATACAAAAGATGACCGTACATTTCAGTCGTTACATTTAACGACTCTAAACTTCGAATTTGAATTTCAACAATGTCATATAATTTTCTTAACTCAAATATATTAGTCGAGTCCTTGACGGGATTAAGGTTTAACAATTTTGACATATGCCCGTTAACAACTAATTCCTGTCTTCCAAATCTTTGTTTTAGTAGTTTTATTGCTTTTTCATAATTTTCCTCTGACAAAGCAAATCCGTTTACAACATTGAACGCGACCCCTCCTAAAAGAATTTTTAAATATGAAAATTTATCTATTTTTGACAAATTTTCGTTTTTATCAATAGAGCTTTGAAACTGATTCCAAAATTCCATCCATAAACATGGATCACCATAATATTTTGCAATCGCGATTTTAGGTAATTTCACTGTTACATTATTAAAGTTTAAACTATTATTTCCTGCATTTTCAGGTGATTTGCTAGGTTTATTAGATATAACCCTTTGCGGTGTACTATCAGGACTGGAGAGCGTAATTTGTTTCGATTCTTTAATAATTTTTATCCTCGCATTAATTCTGCTTATCCAAGTCGTTATTTTTTTATTATATTCGATGGCACTCTGCACTTCACTCTCAAATTCTTTATCCTCATTAATTAAATTTTTAATTTCATTATCAAAGGTTTTTAATTCTTTACTCATTTGATCTAAATAACCAACATATTCTTCTAGCGAGCTCTCTGTACATTTTTCCAAATCATCACTTTCCAATTTATTTATATATTTAGTTACCGCTGTTCTCAAAACAGCCCTTTCTTTCTTAACACTAGAACGGCGGGAAAATCTTACCTACTGGAACGGCGGGAAGGGGTCATTTTGACCCCTCGATGAAACTATTGAAATAACAACGCTAAAATAATTTTAAAAGCCATACATTGGCAAAAATATGTAATTTACGTGTATTTCATAATTTATATTTAATATTATTCGATAATTTATTGAATTTTTAAAGTACTGTATGTGTAACGCCTACGGGGCGATAAATTGGATCATACTACGACTACTCAAAAAATCATTAATTTGATATAAAAATCGATTTAAAATTAATGTTTTAACAAATTAAAACTAATGTTAACTAAAATAAAACACAATTTATAAAATAATATATATTTATATTTTCATCTACTTACTCGCCGAATGATTCACTCTCTAAATCCATAAATGAGAAATATGTTCTGTTGTTTCCGTTATTTCATTATAAGTGTAGCTGAATGGTTAATATGTTAAGCATTCTGTTTCAATTTTATTTAATGCTTATAATACTCCAAATTGTACGCACGTATTAGGAATTAATTCAGTTATATCAAAAAAAAAAAAAAAATAGCAATTTTTCCAGTACATTTTCCATACACAACTTTGAAACATGGTGCGCAAAATTCTTGAGATTTGTTTCCATTGCATGTCTGTACTTGACATTTTTTCTCTTGATATCTATTTTATTTTCGTGTTTTTTTTTTTTTTTTTTTCTGAAGACTCAGGAAAGATCTTTGGGAGATTTGAAACCATAAGATCCATTCTGAACACATATCCTAAATTTAATAGAAAATCTCTTCTGCTGATAGGCTTGCCTGTTACACTTTTATAAATTATCCAGGCGTTTAAAGCTGCATGATCCAAAATATTGAAAAATATATGTACAGGCCATCGTCTAGAAGCCGATTTCACGGAGTATATTCGGCAGATCTGATCATGGATATCCACACCATACTTCGTTGCGTTGTAATATTCTATTGAATCGGGCAACTTCTAGAGACCGTCTTCAGTTTTTACAGTAGAATGTAATGAGTTAAGTAGAAAAACACTTTTTTTTCTTTTGGCTTGATAGATGGTAAGTGTCATATTATCACATTCCACTATCTTCGATGAATAAAGAGTACTGCGCATATTTTTCAATGATATAGGAATTTCTCTTCTGTTCTTTTTCATTGTGCAACCAAAGTTGTATTTTTAGCTTTTAACATTTCTGCTAATTTGATATTAGTAAAATAGCTATCTGTCGTAATATTCCTCCCTTCGTTTAGATGGGGATCTGTTAATTTCATGACAACATTTTCCGATAAACGTAATTAAGGATTGGCTGCTTCATCCTTTTCTAGATAAATAAATTCATTCAAGAGGTATTTAGTATCAACGTCAACAGATCAACCAAAATTTTATTCCAAATTTATCCGATTTATTTGGCGTATATTGCGTAAATTTATATCTATCCTGTGATGGGAACAATTGTTCATCAACTGTAATATTTTGTCCTGGTCGGTAGCATGTTTTGCAATTTTCAATAAATTTATTCCACATTTTAGATGCAAGAGCAAATTTAACAGTCTGTAGTCTGCTAGATCTTGCTGTCTTTTCATCAAACCTAAAAAATCTTTTTCTTTCTTTGAATCTATCTCTTGAGGTAGTTTCTTTGCAAAATAGTATTCCTCATGCCTTGGACGACAATGAATATAAATCTAAACCCTTTTTTTTATTGCTCCTCGAACATATAGTATAGCAACAAAAGCAGCTTCGAGTACAAAGAGTATTTTATTAAAGGGGTCAAAATGACCCCCGTCCGCCGTTCTAGGAATACAAGCCCATATTTAAAAAACTAACAAATCTAGAAAGCTGAATTTTTCTTTAGAAATATATGTTATCTATTTAGGAAAAGTCAAAAAATTTCAAACGATTTCGCCCAAGCAAACAAAAGTAATCAACGGACGAAAGCATTCAGGTGTCAAAATGACCCCTACCGCCGTTCTAGTGTTAAATTTCAGTAAATCATTTTTATTTACTTACATTGTATATCAATCAGCATAAGTAATCAAGTTTCTAATCATTAAATTATACAGTTTTTTTTTTCTTATATCACATTATTAAATTCGAACAACAACTTTCGTTTTCAAAATAAAATGAATCAGAACAAGAATTTATCTTCAAAACAAAATAGCATATATATTTTTTTTTTCTATTACTTAACAAAGTTACTTTTTTTTGTTATTTATTGCGAATAAAATGTTTTCAATCAAAATAATTAAATGACCTTACTTCCTTTCCAGCCGGTTGCACCATTTAGAAACCCACTTGGCTTCGTTCCAAATTTGTACCGAGTGTAGATATTTTTACGTAAGATGTGTTACTTCTAAAATGATATTGTGACTTCTTAAAAACTTAACAAATATTTATTCGCAATCTTCATGAGCATATTCCAAGATATTATTAGGATCTCTCCTTCATAGCTTCTTCTCGAAGCGAACATTATTACACAATATCGTTACATCGGTTCGGTGGTTCAATCATACAACAAAACTGAAGTGTTCTCTTCATTTCACTTCAAAATGGGGGTTATCGAATTAGCAGCGACACCTGCCTTTTTATTTCACATTTTCGACAATTATTGCACAAAAAATTACAAACATTATTAGTTGGTGGCAGAGAAAAATAATCACAAATTTAAAAAAATGATCGTGAAAGAGAATTGTGAATTTTGTCAAAAGATCGCAGAAAAAAAATATGGAATTCCATCAGTTGGTCGCAGAAAAAAATTGTGAATTTTGACAAATGGTCGTGAGAAAAAAAACCAATTTTGACAATGACTGCAAAAAAAAAAAAAAACGTGAATTCCATGAAATGGTCGCAGAAAAAATTGCGAATTTCGTCAGATGATAGCAAAAAAGAATCATGAAATTCAATAAGTCATGAATAGGTCACAAAATTAGCAACCTTTGTGATCAATAGCAATAAGAAAATTTTCATTAGTGATTTTCTGCAAGTAAAGGTAAAGTAAAGCGTTACCTGTTTCAGATTGCGTTTTCATTATTTTGAGGTGGGTTCGTGTTAATACTATTTTTCAAAGAAATCCTGAATATTTTTCAGATGAAAAAGCTACATATTTAAAGATTAATGAATAGTACATACATATCTTCATTTTTCAACATAAAAGGTAAAGTTTATATTAAAGATATAATTGTAGACTTCTTTTACAATAATTGTATTAAAATATGGATTAATTTTCTTTCATTTCGGGTCGGGTTGCCTTTCAATGAAATCTTTTTAGCAGTTTTCATATTTACATGAAATTACAGTCCTGTGTCAGGATAGGTCGATGTATTTTTTTCGTTGTGAGTGGGGTACACTTTAAGTTTTTCGGATTGTGCTTTATCTCTTTCGGTCTCGGGATGACCTGGTTTTTAACAAGGAAGTCCTGAATATTTTTCAAATGAAAAACTTAGATTTGACTATTAATGGTGGTCCATAGTAATAACCCATGTGTTCATTTCTGTACATATGGGATAAAATTATAGACTACTTTATTATAAATGTGTTAAAATATGGATTAATTTTCTTTTACTTTGGAATTTGGTAGAAGTATGTCGGTTTTTGGGTTGAAGAAATTGTTTTGTCGGGTGCGTGAAGACTCCATTCATAGGCTTTAAAGAATTTTGAGAGTGTACCATATATAATATGATTTAATAAAGCAAATAATTAAATAATTTGAGAACCTTGCAATGATTGCAGTAAATATAATGTGACACTAATAATCCAAAAAAGTAACAAAGTCGGATAATTAAGAACTTGAATTATACTCGCCCCTTCAACATCCCCCCTCACCCCCCCCCCCCCCCCAAAAAAAAAAGTATCTGAAAAAACTCTACTCCTGAATTTCTAGCCATGAAGAGACGAGTTTTCCTATGATCAAGTTGTACACAGCTGAGAAGCAATTGATAAAAGAAAATGTCTTTCATGTATTTTTAAAATTAGCCAAAGTACGATATATGTCTCACCTTAAGAAAGTTCGAATAGGATTTTTAAAAAAAAATAATTACTAATTTCTCTGCATAAAGCATTTATTTAATGCATATGTCTTTATTGCAATCAAATCTGATAAATTATTTTAGCGTTTGAGCAATTTTTTAAATTTTTGTTTGAGTCTGACAAGTGGAATTGATGGTTGATAAATTTTCTGAAAAATCAAATTCCTTGGGGGGGGGGATGGGGGGGGGCAATACTGCCCGTCCAGCCCCCCTCAAATGGCACCCCTGATTGCCTCAAGTACATTTAGACCTGTCTTCATCTATACATATCCAATTTTCAGACCTCTATATGCAATAGATTTCTCTAGCTATCATCAACAAACAGACATGCATCTTTTTTTTTATAAATACGAGCTGGAGCTGGTACCCGTCGAAATTCGATGAATAATGTTTAGAATGGAACTGTTAGATCGAATTTATAATAAACTTACAAAAATAATTACAATAAAAAATACCCCCCCCCCCCCCACCCTGAATGCAGACCTGGTTTACTGAATCATGGATACAAATTAAAAAGTAAAAACTGCTAAGACAGAATCACAAAAGATCTATAAAAAATTCCGCTTTAGAGAGGTATTCGTCTTAGAAGGTATAATTCAAAGGTATGTCTTTCTTCGGGACTATGAACTTTTCCGTTTTAGGCAGGTTTCCGTTATAAACACTTTCCGTTTTCACAGTACCCCTTAAAACTGCTAAAATGTACTCACTTCCCAAACTTTTTTCTTTCACGTACCCCTTTCTTAGGTTTTTAATTACGGAGTACCCCTATTTCTCATAAATACACCCCCCCCCCCCCTCCACTCAAGGAGATAATGTAAACATGCTTTTTTTCATTAGTAATCTTTTTATCACAACAATATAATAAATCGATGCAAATTACATTGATATTCCTATTCCTAACATTTTTGTGACTTCCGCCATTACCGATAGTATTTTCACATACCCCCAGCAGACCCGCCACGTACCGCCAGGGGTACGCTACCCCAGGTTGGAAACCGCTGCTATAACACCACGTCTGAAGCGCATAAATCTATTACAGGAAAATCTGTCAAGATGACCTATCTCAAAGGAAAACAATTCAAGGTTCGACGAAAACAACACTATATATTTGTGCTTGCTAACGTTCGAAACCTATCTGAAATGAAACTTGTTCCAATTGTAAATCCTTCTTGGCAGGTTTTCTGAAAACATGGAATCCTCTCATAAACAAAAACATTATAATGTCCCAAGACGGAAGGATAACTATGCAAGCATACCTGCTATTTCGTTTACAAAAATTTACTGTAACTAGATTAAATGTAAAACTTCGATGGGGTTCTGTTGTCGACACTTATGGGAAAGAACGAGTTTATATGAACGCAATAACGGTACATTGGCTGAGTTTCGTGACCCTTATCTTTGTTCACTTTATAACGGACAATATTAACAATTACTTTAAATCTGCTGCCTGCAATTAATAAAGGTAACTTTATTTTTGGACTGGTTATTTGTTACCACTTTCAAAATACACCGGCGAGAGAAAAATTAAAGGAACAACCATAAAAAGGTGCTTTATGTTAATTCTATTAAAGGAACTTCCAGAAAGGTAACTCAATGCCAACGTTATCCCGTAGTCCAATGGGATTATCATTCGCTACAGAAATATATGCAAATTTTTCAGCCTCAGCCTGTTATTTCGGCTCACGCGTGAAAAAGAGCGCACGTGGGTAATTTGAAGTATAATTTTAAGGATTGTATGTGTAATTAAGTAAAACTTTCGCTTCTAGTAGGTGGAATATGTCGTCCAGAAGACATTTGACCGATTTTAAGAAATTGCGAGCGATAGGGAGAATGGAAGCAAGACAGACACTCTTAGGAGTCTGTAAAGACTTAAAAATAGCCAAAAGCGTCATGTCAAGATTCTGGAAACCTGGTATAATGTCCACAGACAACCAGGTCAAGGTAGAAAACGCACCACAATAGGCTCTCAGGAGTGTAATTTGCCAACGATTGCTAAAAGAAATAGGCAATTGACGTCAGTTCAGATTGCAGGGAGTTTGCTGCAGTAACAAGAACTCGACTATCCTGGTTTACTGTGAGTGACAGTCTGCATGCAAGGAAACCCATGATTTGTGTTCCACTAACTCCGGTAGCGAAATGCGCTCGGTTAAAGTGGTACAGAGATCATCGTCATAGGAGTACCACGGACTGGAGCCGAGTTCTCTTTACCGATCAATCCCGTTTTTTTTTTGAGAGAGTTACTACAGATGTGTTACCATATGGAGGGAGAAAATCATACGCAATAAGGCTGCAAACATCCGTGAAAGGCGTCGATACAAAGGTTGTGGAATCATGGTATGGACGGACATCATTTTGAATGGTCGCAGTGACCGACACATTTTTACCAGTGCAACTGTGAATGCTGAAATATACAAAGATGAGGTTCTTGATCTCCTGTCAAGTTGTTTAAGGCTGCAATCAGAAGATTCGGAATTTTATGATTATTAATGGTCTAGAAGGGCGCCACCCCCTTCTACAGAACTTGTAAGTGTCCCTTCCAGAGTTGCATAAATCCGACCCGTCCGTAGCTTACTGCTGAACTTGGAGAATGTTATAAAACTGTTTCGAGCCATCTAAAATAAATTGGCTGATAAGTACAAAAGCAGAAACCACCATGAACCATATTTTGCACATTCTAATACTTCCAAAAAAGTGCTAATCCATCACATATAAACTTATTACAAAAATTTAACTTCCTTAAAGACGACCAGATATCGGAAGCAACTATTAGATCGAATATGGTATCAAAAGTGGCGAGACATGAAACATGGAAACCCAAAAGAATTATGGCTGAATAAGACAATTGTAACAAAACTGCTTTTTCCAGCATGAACTATATTTGATGTGTGTGCTTCTTACATTACTAGTTTCTGTAGCTGAAAATGCAAGATCTTTTTCTTAAAGTTAAAACCTTCTCACATAGAATTTTTAGATTGCAGAAAATTTGCAACAGTCTTGCTCTGAAAACCTGCAAAGTTGCAGTAAGCTCAGCATGACAAGACTGAAAGTTCATAACAACACTGCAGCAAGACAACGCAAACGCCGAAGTCACCACACTTTGAACTTGCAGCTAACTTGTCATGCAAGTTAAATTCATATTATATCAAATTTATTGCAAACTAACGGCAAATAAGTAATCAAAAATACTGCGAAGTAGTAATCTTTCCATGTCATACTATAAGTTTAACCCCTTCGAAGGGATCCATAGACCTGATCAAGTCTATTGATGCGAAAGCGCCGTCAGAAAGTGCATGCATTGGTTTTATCACCATAAACAAGTTTAGGTAATATTTGTACTTTTCCTTTCGAGCATTTTTTTGGTATTTAATAAGTATAGAGTTTAGAAAAAGCGGTGCCTACCGAATAAAATTTCTGCAATTTCTGCGTATGTGCTGATTGTCTATTCTCTCAACAGAGGGATTTTTTTGCTTTCGTCACTTTTGTGAATTAAAGACAGTCTTGCACCAGTTTCACAACAAACTACTCATGCAAGTGAGTAATGGTATACCTTGCGGGAAATTTGCCGCAAATTTCTCAATTCAAATTTGTCATGGCAAGATAACATCAGAAAAAATCAAAATTGCTGCTAATGTTCATGTTATCTGGGTTATCTCAAAAAATCCCATGGGGAGCACGGCAGATCGCATGAACGGCTCATGCGATTGACACTTATGTGAAATCATTATCCAATATCTATTACAGCACAAGTTCTTAATTCAATGGCAAGAAATTAAGCATGGAAATTGCTGTTTTAAACTTAACAACTTGATCCTAACTTTATTGTAGGCAAATGTAATGTAATATGAAACTTGATTTAACCCATTCGCTGCCAAAACTATAAAGTAAGAATTTTCAAATTTTTTGTTAAAAGTCGTTTGCTACCACAAATTCAGAAAGGTAAATTTCGCTTTACTACTACAGCGAAATTTCTGCCAATAAATGAGGCAATTTTTTTAATTTTAAAATAGTGGTGACAAAGTAATTAATAAATTAAAGCCACAAGTATACTCGTGGATGACAGCAAATGGGTTAATTAAATTTAACTCTTCAGTATGTGCTCAGCTTTTTACACCACAGTGAATCTTTTTCATTGGTAAATATTAATGTAACTTCAATGTATTATTAGTTGCAATTATAGAGATTGGCCTTGCATTTTTAATCTATGCTTCTTTTTTTAATTAAGAAATTAAATAAGGATATACGTAAATTGTTAAAGTTACTCGAAATACTTCTATTATACATACACAGTCAAGACAAGATTGCAAGGGACTGGTAAAAAGTTCCATTTTAGACAGGCTTCCATAGAAAGAAGTGTAATTAATTATGCTTCTAAGAAACACTACCTCAATAAGATCTATTGTTCGTTCGCAGGGATTCTGAAACTCTTCCGTTTGAGACGATTCCGTTATAGAAAGATTCCGGTTTCACTATGTTTCACTAAAGAACGATGAAAATCCCCTTTCAGACAGGTTTTCAGCAAATTTAATTGCATCGCAATTCATATTAAGACCATGTAACGATTCCGTTAAAGAAAGGATTCTGTTATAGACAATTACTATTTTAACAAGCTTTATTCTTTTCATATGACATAAATAGGTATATTTATATAAATATACAAAACTTGTAAAAATGGAACCTGCCTATAACGGAATTCTGTCTTAAACAGAAATGTTCCATAGTGCTACGGAAAAGAATACTATACAAATAGAACTGATAACACAAAAACCTGTGTAAAACGGAATTTTTCATCAATATTTACAATTTCATCTTGACAGGTTTTACTATATACATAACCTGAAGGAAAAATTCTGGACCCCCCCCGAAACGAAATCCTGGCTACACCACTGCTTGCATTGGTTGTCTAACTCTTAAAACAAATAATGTTTTTAACCTAAAATTACCAAAATATTATTTCCACAAACTTCAACTGCTTAAATTATTGAAAAATTAAACTGTATTAGAATATGTAATCAAGATCAGTAATTATGTTGAAGTTATCGTTTGAGGCTCTTTTTGTTTTTACGGGATGAAAAATCAGTAAAAAGGATTTCACTTTGTCACATCATAAAATTTCCTCCCATAAAATCGAAACTGTACATTATTTTCACATTCTCAAAATTTACATACTTACCACTCAAATCACAATTTAAAAGTATTTTAACGCACAATACATTATTAATGAAGGTCTTTCCAAACTTAAAGTCACGTTTGTCGATACAACTTTTCATGTGAACATTCACACAAACTTTAAGTTCTAATCTCAGTACCCAAAAAACTTAGCATTTCGAAATTTGCCTTTAGTTGCCATAGTATTGGCCATTTAGTGTAGGTCAAATATTTAGTTTTATCAAAAAAAAAAAAAGGATCGTTTTGTTTTAAATATGACATCATTTTTACTCACTGAATCATTTTGCCTAGTGTCTCAAACTCAGTATCAGCGTAATGTAAAAATATTGAAATATCTTCTTCAATCTTTTGATTTATGAAGAAGAATGCATGTTTTTTTTTAATGGTTGACGTCATTTTCTGTTCAAAAATTAGAAAAAAGTTACTTTTATTTGTAACATGAAAATGGCATCAATAAGGATATAATCAATAAAAATAAATAAAACATGACTAATTTCACTTTACTTTTAATAGAAATGGAGTACTCCAGTTGCCACAATTACAAAATTGGTACTAAAAACTATAAAAAAATTAATATCTCAAAAATAAATTGAGATAGAGCTTTCAAACCAATTGCATTTAAAAGTACATTTTCCCCCCATACGACGTTGTAAAAATTGAAACTGTGCGATGTTTAGAAGTTTAAAAATTTGCTGTAGCGAAAACTGCAAAACCGAAATTTCATTTTAAATTTCAAAGTGTTGCCATTCGCAGAATGACGTATGCGTTACGCACAGATATGTTTGTCCTTTACAATACAATATAGATAGATTTATTAACTAATATCTATCTATATAATAATAAAAAAAATAAATAAATGAGATGTGAATAAACCACAAATCCTTTGCTATATTAGTGTATGAACATTTAATATAGTTTAAAAACCTTAAAATATTCTATAGGTTTGGCATACACTCGTGGCCATCCTCAGGAATGTCAAAATTGTTTATATATAATAATAATAATAATTATACTAATAGAAAAGAAAAAAACTTTTTTTCTTCTACACAGCAATTATTTTTACATTTAAAATAAAATCTAGCAATAATTTAATGAATGTTTAGTTAAAATATTTTCAGTTATGCATTACAGTAATTCTGATAATAAAATTAAATAGAAAAACAGTCATAACATGCACAAAGAGATAGATTTGCTGAAACTTTTTTTATAAATTAACTATGCATATAATTTCATAGAAATTTTTTATTTTATTTTATTTTATTTATTTATTTTCTTGTTAAATTTTAGTTTTACTTTTCTCCAGCTATATTTAATTTTCTTTTCTCCCTCAAATTAATGAACATTTAACATTGGTAATTACTATCAGATCTATTATAGTATATCCAAAGAATGTAGACAGACATGCACAAAGATTGTAGATGATAAATAATAGGTAAGCAAGAAAAGATGCCCCTTTTCCTTTCTCATTCATATTTACTTATTTTCTTTAACCACTTCACCATTTGCCCCGAGATAAGTCAAGAGTAAAAGCACTGTTTCCTCATACCTATAGCCGGTGAAGTGGTTAATCACAAAACATTTCACAGATCAAAGTAGTTTTGAATTTTAATCCTAAAAACTTAAAAAAAAAAATTAATCAGCATTTTATTCAATAGTATTTTACTTAAATATTCAACAGTATATTCAAATATTCAATAGTATGTTACTTAAATTTCTGTGAAATGTGAAAACACCCCAAAAAAATGTGTGATAAATTCAAAAATTGCAGAGGACAAAATTTACTATAGTGGGCTAAAAGACTGAAACTGGATTCCATTTATGAATGTAAAAAAATTGCTGCAAAAACAGAAAAAAAAAAATACCTAAAAATCGCATGGAATTTCAAAAGTCAATGTACAAATTCCATTTTATTAAACAAATTCCACTTTATTGAAAAGAAGGTAATACCATGTTGGGCTAAAAGAATGAAACCAATAGATTGAATTTTCTTTAACTAATATGAAAAAATAGCCTCTAAACGTTAAAGAAAAAGAAAGCTAAATATTGCATTAAACATAAATTCTAAAATATAATAAATGGTCTTAAGTGGAATAAATTCAGAACATATGGGTCTGCCAAATCTTGTAGCTCTGAACACAGAGGTTTCTTCAGAACAAACACAGAAACATCTATCTTTATAATCATTAATATTTTTCGGAATACTTAGATCATAAACACGTCCCACTTACCTTGTGGAAAAAAGCAGCTCCCGTTAAAACCATAGACAGTTCACAAGAATAGTTTGAATTATATAACATACTTCCACCGACAGAATCCCATGCATGATATCGACCAGGAAAGCCAACAATGCGATCTCGAGCTTCTCTCCAAACTCTGTTAAACACAAAACACGATAAATTTGTTTACATTTACAATGAGAGGAAATCAATATATATATATATATATGTTTAAAGTATGGTGAATAAAAAGGGGAAAAAAACTTAATTTTATGGCACCCTACAGAACTTTAAGGGTAATTTTCAAATGAATTGCTTGCTTAACCACTTCACTGGCAGCAAATACAGTACAAAGTCTAAAGTCCGGAATCCTCGGGACTTTATCAAGTCCGAACTTCGGATTTTTCCGAACTTTGGGTCATCAAAAAATTACCTTTTCAATAAGAAGAAAAATAAATTTCACTACTTACAAAGGCAAACTATGACGTTCATATATTAAGAATTGCACATAACAGCTATTAATACTAAGTTAAACAATCATTTTCATCAAATAAATCATAACAAAATAAAAAATAAAACAAATAATTTATTTAACGGAACATACAATTTAAGAATAAATTGTAACTTTTTATAACTACTGAACATTTCAGTTAATGTGCGCTGCTTTATTAACTTAGGTTTATCATTAAGAAGCTTTATATTTATTATGTACATAGACATTGGTTCAGATTCAGTAACAAAGCTTCTTTGTTCTAGACCTTTTTTTACTTTGTTCACTTCAACAATTTTGTTTTTTCCCTCCTTTCTTGAATACCTACTGCCGCTGTCTGAATTTTGGACAGTTCCGAACTTTAAACTTTCTACTGTATAGGAAAACAGTGCTTTTAACCCCGTTTTATCTTGGGGCAAATGCTGAAGTGGTTAATGCCTCAATCTTTGAACCCATGTTTCACATAAAAAAAATATTAAAAAAAATTTCGATACTTTTAAAACTTATGTCAATAAATCACTTTATAATTAATAAAATGTATTAATTAAAATGTTTGTAGATTTTTATAAATTTGAGTATTAGATCATTTTAGTTATCAAACTAAAAAAGTAAAATTTGTATCCCAATCAAAAACATTTAATTTAACAAAGTCCTTTTCAAAGCTTTTTAACTAGACAATTTTTTGAATATGAATTAAAAGTATGGCATTACATTACAATCTATGAAAATGTAAGAATTTTTTCTAAAATATTTATACAATAGTTAAAAATTAAATTTTAATATTTGCTTGCTCTACATCTCATAAGTGTTATCTTATACAAATTTTGATGCTTTCACTTGATAACAAAGCTAAAGGAAGCTATGTTGTTCATTTTAATTTAGTGTAAACAAAGAACAGGAAAAGTACTACTATATTTTTTTATGAATTGAAAAGAAAAATACATATAAGCACAGTAAGTAATTTTATTTCATAGCATAAGTTATATCACTGCATTTTAATAAATATTTATTCTATTATAATTCTTTTCATTGCAGAGTTGTGTGTTTTTTGTTTAAGAATCCATTAGGATTTACTGTACCTTCTTAACAATGATAAAATTTTCTCAGGTTAAAATTACTTTTAAAAACTCATAAATATACCTTTTAAAAGTAATATTAATCAAAATTATCACCTGTGAAACACTTTTACAATTATTTTTTTTCAAATTTAAGAAAGAACTTATAAATAATCACTTTCTTACAGAGTTTTACACTATAAAAGATCAATAATACAACCCTTTTTACAATAGCAACAAACTGATTTTCCGGGAATTTTTAATGTTAATTTGGCAGTTACAATTAGAAATGTTCCCCAAAAGTGATCTTTAAAGATTAAAATGTAAAACTAGTAGAACACAACATGGGAATTACCAAAATGCCAAGAAAAAGGAAAAGTGATAAACAAGAATAAAGACAAATCATGATTTCATTGGATAGGAGTTATGATAGAGTTTTCTAAGCCAGAATATCGGAATCAAATTTTCAATGTTAACACTAAAGATGTTGAAGATGATTATAAACTGAGTTAAAAGAAATTTTAATTTATCAAGCATTTTTACAAACTGTTACTTTTTTAAGGTAAGCCGAGGTGGAGGGAGGGGATATAACAATAAATAGCAAAGCAAATTTTAAAGTCAGAAATAAAGTCATCATATATAAGCAAAAAAGCTTGTTTATTCTTAGATAAATAACTTAGACTAACATCACAAAATAGTTTAAAAATAGTTTTACAAAACAAAAAACTAAGGAATTTTTAAGAGCATTCAAAAAGTTCCCAGAATTTCATTGTAACTCTTAATTTCCACAATTTAGGCACACATTTACATAATTGCCTTCAAAGTAAGCTCCATCAGAACACACATACTTGCTGCACCGCTCTTGCCATTGCTGGAAATAATGATGAAAGCCCTGTTTTGGTATCTTCCCAAGTTCTGCCGTTATATTGGTTTTGATGTCTTCTATCGTGTCAAAATGGTTACCTTTGAGGCCCGTTTTGATCTTGGGGAAGAGCCAGAAACCTAATGGTGCTAAATCCAATGAATAGGGGGCTGCTAGCAGAGTGGAATGTTATTTTCTGTGAGCCATGTCTGCACAACAATCGGTATGTAAGAAGGAGCATTGTTGCGGTGCAGTGACCATCTTCCTTGTCATTTGTTGGGACATTTCCTTCAGATTCTCTCCTTCAGTCTTTTCAAAATTTGCACATAAAAAGGACCATTAACAGTTTGTCCAGCTGGCACAAATTCATGGTGCATCACACTTTCATTGTCAAAAAATGCAATGAGCATCACTTTTGTTTTGGATTTGACATGATGTGATTTTTTTGGTGGAGGAGAGGACGTTATGCCATTCTGATGACTGCATCATTATCTCCGGGACATAAGCACACACCCAGGTCTCGTCATCAGTAACGATTGTCTCAAGAAATGTTGGGTCGTCTGTACTTTTTTCAAAATATTCAGCCACAGTCAACTTCTGAGTTTCCATTTGATCGATGTTCAGCAGCCGCGAGACAAACTTTGCACTGACACGTTTCATCTTCAAATCATATGACAGGATTACGTGAATGGATCTATGAGAGATTCCCACTTCTTGAGCCAGCTCATCGGTGGTCATTCTTTGGTCTGAGTTGATTAACTGTTTCACTTGCTCGACCATTCCTTCATTTCTGGAAGTTGAAGGTCTCCAACTGCAGCTCTCATCTTCCAGAGATTCCTGTCTATCCCAAAATCTTGAAAACCACTCGTTAATCGCTGTTTTTTTTAAAGAATCGTCACCACAAACTGTTTGTAAGGTTAACAACGTATCTGTAGCAGATTTCTCCAGTCTGCATATGAACTTGATGTTCTCCCTTTGCTCGAACTTTGACATCGTGCCAACTGATCACCACACACTCCTACCATCAGCTACACTGCCATAACACTACCTGCTATGAATTCCCGTAGTAAAAAAATATAGTGGTAGTAAACAAATAAATTAATTACATTGTGGTATTAAAGAGTTACAAAGAAATTTCTTGAACTTTTTGACTGCTCCTTGTATACACACAGCTTACTTAATTTAATTTAAATCTGAAACTGCTAATAAAAAATAGACAATATAAAATCTATAAGTAAAAATAGGATTACCTGAATCCAAACACGATTTCATCATGCCGCAGATGAGCATCATCATCCACAGACAGTATTGCTTCTGTCTCAATGGTATCATAAGGAAGGAAACGATTATTTAAACTATTCTTTTTGGATTTAATAACCTTTAAAAGAGAAAAAAAACTAACTCAACCATTTTTTTTTAAAGATTAAATAACTAAATTAAATGCTTAGAAAAAAAAAAAAAAAACCTCAATATATATCTTATACTATTAAATGAGCAATTCTTGTTTACTATACATTTTTGGATTCTCAGAAATCTCTCTAACGATTTTCATAAAGATGACAGATTTTTGAGATCTAGAAACCAATTTGTCAGGGTGCCATTTCTGTGAAAAATCATTTTCCTGTAATATCCATTCTTTGCACAGTTAGAAAACATTGCAGAAGGCACAAAAAGTATACAAAAACTGAACTAAAATATAAAAATATTACATACAGTATGTGGTATGCAAAATGAAACAATTTATTATGTTATACCAACATTTTGCATGGATAAAATGACTATTTTTTTTCATAATTGGATCCTTAGCTGAAATTGGAGTCAAACAAAACAACATTATACAATTTAAATTGTATGAGAGTTAGAACAATGGCTACAAAAATGAAACTGATTTTTCAACAAACCAATGCCAATTGGATTTGAACCCAATTATGGAACTGTCTCCAAACTAAGATTTAAAAAAGGTATGCAAAGCATACAAAAATTGCCAATAAATGAAATCTGATAATATTACATATGAAATTCATATATATACTTTTTTACTAGATTTCTCGAAAACGGCTCAAATGATTTTCATGAAAATGTTTTTTTAACCTAAAAATTTAATGCGTCATTTGCGAGAAAAATCTTTTTCATGTAATACTCATTCTTTGCACAAAGGGAAATAAATCATTACAGAAAGCATAACATGTGTATAAGAACACCCAAACATTCAAAGGAAAAAAAAAACTGCAAATAATATATGGTACAAGAAATGAAACTATTATGTTAACCACTCAGAGAAAATAGCTAATATTTCATAATTGGATCCACAGGCATCAAGCATAAATTTGCACCTGATTATGGAAATTTTCCCCAGAACAAAAACTACAGGAGTTTTCCTTATTTGTCCTGAGAAAAGCCTGGTCATTCAAGTATCATATATAATACTAATTAACATCAAACTAATATCTAAAGTAACTTAAAAGTAATCACAATATATGAGAAGTTTAAAGGTAACATGGTGTAAGTTACTAATTTTGAAAAATTACGTTAAGCACATAGAAGTTATCTATGCATTTATTTTTTTTACAAATTATGCAGTAAATTATGTCCACCACAAATTATGTAGTAATTGCATCACTCATAAGATAATAGGGAAATTCATGAATGTCTGATTAATTTACTTGAACCTAATTCCATCTTAGAATTCTTAATCAACTTTATTTGAATATTTTTCAATAAGGGATTCCTCCACAAAACAAGAAATATATTTAACTTCATCCTTAAATTACAAATAACAATGCAATTTCAAATAATATACTCAATTCTAAATAAAACAACAGCAGGTGCAGTGGATCTAATATGTGTGACAAATTTATTTTCTCTCGTAATAACTGAAATGAAAACTTGAAATGCCTATTATTGGCACGCTGATAACCTTTGATCCAGTTACAGAGCAGCTGGGTCATTTTGATTCAAAGAATGGATTTCTGCAGCATATTTTTGTACCATCCAGACCTAAAAAGACCCAATGTACTTACTGCTTAAATGACTGTCACAGATTGTTAGAGAATTTTCTATGTGGGAATCACAAGTAACAATCTTGTAACAGTAATGATGAAGAAATTGAATAAAAAAGTTAACGGCTTGCAATTTTCAAATAGATTAAATTAGTAAACAAAATTAATTATTAATTTGTATGATTTTCAAGTATTGTGATTTTACATTAGTAAAGAAATTTATATGAATTTTCATTTACAGGGCATTGTTATTGTTCATTTACCAACACAATCAGTCAAATGAAAATATCAACATTTATTTAGTAGCAATACAAATGTCACTGCAGTAATAAATTCTTATGTCAGATTCTTTTTTCTTTTTAACATTCAAAAATATATAAACATTTCTTAAAGTTGTAGGATTACAAATGATTATTGTTATTTGATCTCTTTCATTTCAATATTTGGCAGAGAAAGAAATTTGAAAATTCCAAAACTTGAAAGAGGAAGACAATGAGATAAGTATTGAAATTATTGTTTTATGTCAAATAAATGAACTTTTCCATGGATTATATAAAAGTTATTCGATAATGAATTACATACACATTTCAAAGAATTTCATTTTAAGTCTAATTGAGAGAAAAATGTTGAGGTCAGGAGATGTTTTACGCAGACTGATAAAAAATTAAATTATCCCATACGATTTCACTGATTTATCACAGAGATAAAAATTATTAATTAATTTACATACATACATGCTCAAGTTTCCTTTAAAAATAACTTCTTTTAAAAAAGTAACAAAATAAGGAATAACAGTACATTTTAGTTTTTTTTTTTAAACTTTACAGGGGATCTTAATTAAAACATGAATAAAATTTCATCCATTAGATAATTACTCATACATTAAATTATGTAACTTCAATTTACATGTCATTTTTGTGAAACCAATTTACAAAATTGAATTATATTTTCTAAAATTTTCAAAAATTCTGTATTTAATTTTCTACGTACAACTTTGCATCTGAATAGATGAACATTTCTTTGAATTTTTGATTTGAATTTATTTACATATTTTAACTCTAACCAGAACTAGTGTATTAAAAACGATGATGACTTATTTTTAATTAAAGGAATTTAGAATAAGTGCTATTGAGTATTTTACCCCAGTTTTCATTTCTCTGAACTAACTGTCAGTAAAAAACAAATATTATGTTTTAACAAAACATTTCCAATGCTATAATTATTTATATTTCTATATGCAGAATTTACTTATAAATAAAACCATTTTACAGAAAATTAATTTCATGTATTCATTTCATTTCATTAGCAAGAGCATAGTTTAGGATGGATGCTAAATACTTTAAATTATCACACTTAAAAAAGGAATAATTTTAAAAAGAAGACAAGCAACTCATCAAAACAGAAAACAATTTTAAACGATAACTTCCAATCCATTTATACTTATGTAGTCTGTCATTAAAAGATTTGATGTGAAAAGTGTCATATCAGAAAAAATCTTGGGAACATGTACATGTATAAATTTGAACTTTGTTAATATGAACATCCTTAAAAAGAATTGCTCTCAAAGTCCCTGGCAAAATTAACACAAAGATTTAAGTTATTAATAACATGAACAACATTTTGGTTACCTTGAAATTCGCATTAACAAGGTTCAACTGCTGTAAATTTTTATGAAGTATAATATGTGATCCGTCATCCAGAATGCTCCAAAAACCAGAACGTAAAATGATAACCGAAAAATAATTTGTTTCATTTCAAAAACATAAAAACAAAAGATGCATTTTACGTCAAGCATGGGATACAGCAGATAGATATACACTCATCCACGGATGATACAATTTGTGATCATTTACAATATTTTTTAATGTGGGAATGAGCATGAAGTTGAAGTTTTAAAATTTCCAAGGAGAAGGAAATTATTACAGATCTGCTAGACTAAGTTAAAGAACTTTCATATTCAGAAGCTCAATTGTTGGATCAAGAGTCAGTGGAAAATTGTTTATGAAGATATTCCTGTAAGTCATCAGATTACTGGCAGTCAGATTTGTGACATAATGACAAATGATATATCTAATGATAGTGATGATGATGACCAGAAGAATGAGGCGAGTAAAAAAAATTCAAATGAGCTACTGATATTTTTCAACTGAACAACTGATTTGTGAAATACAACAAAGAAGCTACTTCCATGAGCAGCAAATCATGTCAGGATACAGGGACAATTAGTGGAAGAGACATTATAAGCAACCAATCTTAATAAAAATGTTCTAAAATTCCAAATGAAAGGATTGTGTCCTCAAGTCTTATAAGTTATTGTTTTTTTTTTTTTTTTTTTTTTTTTGTAATTTACAATTTTTTTTTTTTTATCTTGTGTAAATAAGTTATTAAATTAACTAATTCATAATTAAGTATTTACAATATTATTCATATTTTATACATTTCATACCGTTATTTTGTACGATTCTTACAGCTTATAGTAAAAAGTTCCGAATTACAGAGAAACCCCTTATCCAGAATATCTCACATCCCAAGCATTCTGGATAACATACTATACTGTAATACATCAACAGAAATTTTTGAAGAAAATTGCTTTGAAATTAATCTATGCTAAGTTCAGTCAAAATTTAAAACTTTCAAAAGGAAATTATAGTTCATGTGAATAAAGCAGATATAATAATAATTTGTATTAAAGAATGGCTTTAGATGCATTTTCCCTCCAAAAGAGTTTGTTTTCCACCATGAAAAAAAAATGCCCAGACGGACATAAAACATATTTAAATTATATATTAGTAAGACAAAAATAAATGAAATATTACTTTAAAAAATATGACCCTTACATGTATAGGGACTCCAATTTCTGGCCATCTTAAATCAGCAGACGGTAATTTTTCACTGTTCCACACAACTACTACTTTATTCAAGTAAGGTAAACCACGTAAACGTTGCAAGGAATCTATTAAAACAGCTTCCCTCTCATAGGTCAATATCACAACTGTAAAACAAGTTTAATTAGTTTATGGAAATGTCATATACTAAAAAATAAATAACATAAAAATCCATAACAAGTAAAATGAAGAAAAAAAAAAAAGTTAATCGAAAGTATAATTTTGTTAAAATATAAAATTATAATAACCGAAAAAAGCTAGCTTATGATGTAAAGATTTTGATATTGATTATTAGAATATTTGTGTAATTATCCTGATCAAAAATCCCTATTATAAAGCATAGTTCATGCAAAAATACTATATCAATATTTATTTATTTTTTTATGTAAAATTGACAACAGAAAAAATATATATATATATATATATATATATTTGAAATAAGGGAATTATTTGGGTATTTAAGGAATTTATTTAGGTTTTATTCTGATAAACTACTTAGATGGCAATTACTAACAGAAAGTTTGCAGAGTCATGGGGAAAAAAACCCACACTCTACTAACTCTGCCACAAATCATCATATAAAAATGCGACTGATACCACTCAACTAGTGAAAACATCTACTAATTAATGCTACACTTAAATTTTGCTTAGGAATTTATTTAGAAATAAAAATTGTAACAAACTCTAAAACTTAAAGTTTGAAACTCCTAATGAGAAATTTAATTTTAATCATTACAAAATATATTGCAATGGTGGTAGTTTTGCAAGCATAACTCAAAAATTAATTAGCACAATGAACTGTAATTTTAGATTCTCCAACTTGAAGCTTCTAGAAATCGATTTCTGTTAAAAAATTCATAGGTTACAATTCATATTTTCGGAATCAAAAATATCTATTAACATCAACAGGACTTATTTTTTTTAAAAGTTTGATAGAGGTGGGAACAATAAAGAGGGCGTTGCCCTGGACCCCCTGGAACTGGCTACAAAATATGTAAACATGTTATGAGAGAAGATTAATTCCTTAACTTTTTTTTTTGAATTAAATCTAGAACCAACTATGTCAACATTAATTTAACAGTTCAACGAATAAATATAATATTAGATGTAGTACTATTAGGACTAGCATTCAAGAAAAAGTCTTGACTTTTGCACACCTACTATCTGCCTCTAGCTACTGCACTGAATAGGAAAGTAAATGTTTGAATGATAAAAGCAGTTTGTTTTATAATTAGCACTAATGAAATCTTACTGAAATCTGTAATCATTTAGAGCAGCGGTTCCCAAACTGGATACATGAAAATAATATCAGTAATGGTGGAAATCACAAAAATGGTTAGTAAAGCCACAAAAATGTTAGAAATGACAATGTAATTTGTATTGATTTATTATATGGTTGTGATAAGAAGATTACTAATGAAAAAAAGCATGTTTGTGTTATCTAGTTGAGGGAGGAGGGGAAGGTGGACGTGTTTATGAGAAACAGGGGCACTAAAAAGAAAAGCCTAAGAAAGGGGTACGTGAAAGAAAAGAGGTTGGAAGCGCTGCTTTAGAGGACAGTCCTGCAAAACTAGTGAAAACAAGGCAATGTTATAGAAACATAAGCATCCAAAGTTGGGCAGCTAAATACTTTAGAAATGGAGAGTGAAACTCTGGAGACAGTGAACAATATTTGACAAAATTTTAGGATATTGGAAAATAAATTATCAAAGACGTTAGAACATTGGTCAAAGCTGGGCAAACTGCAGTAACATTGGACAAAGCTGGGAAAACTTTAGTAACATTAGGCAAAAGTTTAGGAAAACTGGACAAAATCATCAATGCTATAGAAACACTACCAAAGTAGGACTTTAGGAAGGCTAAATAAAAACAGGCAAAATATTAGAAAGGCTGGGAAAAACTATAGAGATGTTGGTAAAAACTCCAGGAATACTGGAAAAAACAGCTAATGCTATGAGAATGCTGAACAAAGCCAGACAAATTCTTAGGGACACTGGTCAAAACTAGGAACATTAAACAAAACTCTAGAAACATGGGGCAATGTTATAGGAACATGGTAAAATATGGAATGCTTGGCAAAACTCTAGGTTCATTAAGAAATTAGGAAACAATGTAGGTCGCAATGCATGCCTGCTTTTTTTATTAAAGTGCTGATGCGCCCTACCCTTTTTAGACACAGAAAAAACACCTTGCGCCTTTTCCCAGTATCTTCTTTGTGCCTTCTACTTTCTCAAAATATTTGGTCTTTTTCTGCCTTTCTTTCTTTTTATTTATTCATTTATTCATTTGTGAAAACATGCATGCTTTGTAAAACAGAAGTTCTGTTGCTCTGATTGGATTGAATGTCGTAAGTCCTAAATCCACGTGAAAAACAGGTGCAGCAGCTGCATACTGTATTGTGTTTCCAAACTGCAATGCATTTTGCATTTAAAAATTACCCCAGAATGGGGTGTTTCCTTAAGTAGAATATTCGAAAAAAGGATTTGTTTTAATAGATTATTTTATGAGATTCTTAAAAACATAGCTTGATTTCAACTTATCGTATAATGTCTGCCAGTGATGAATTAAATGAGTAGTCCAGTGGGAATATTCAGCCTCTTTGCATTGAAATGTCTTACGAAAGATTTAGGAATTCATGCTTATTAATTGTTTAGAAGTGAAAGCAACTCCCTCCCCATCCAAGAGCTGCAAACATCCCTTCCAAAGGAAAATGTGGAATTCAAATACTGATGGTATGCTGTACTGACAAATAATAATACAATGGGAAGTAACAAAAGTGCCCTTTCATTCAACAAAATGTGCCCTTTTACTCAACATAAGTGCCCTTTTACCAAATAAAAATGCATTTTTCAGTAAATCCGCCCTGCCAATTTTTAAAAGAAATGTGAACACTATGGAGAACTATGATTATTTAAAAGAACCATAATGGGTTTGCACTAAAAAATATACATATAATTTTTATCTCTGCATGTCCTGCATATATTTTTCAAAGTTTATTTAGAAATAAATCATTTTATGATACAGTAAAACTTTCTAAGACAGAATTGCAAAAGACTTCAAAATATTTTTTTGTTTAGACAGGTTTCCTTAGCATGTACAGTACAATCTTATATTATATTCGATTCACCGAAACCAAGAAATTTTCTGATTAAGGCTGGATTTCATTATATTCAAAAGGGTTCATACTCATTTGAATAACAAAATTCCCTGACTTTTCCAGGTTTTCCAGGCTATATTTCCTACAATTCCCTGACCAAAATTCATGACATTTTTAGAAATATGAATTACAATTCAAGATCTTAATGACTAAACTTACATCTGAAAATTAAAATAACATATAAAATTGAAACTAAAAATCTATATCATTTGACATTTACAATATATATACCATACATCTCGGCATATAGCACGCACTTTTAACTCTAAAAAATCACTTCATTTTTTAGTGTGCATGTGAATACACCGAATATAAAATCGTTGATGCGAGAAGAAAAACAATCCAAATTTTTAAAGGTATATTTAAATGCATTTATATATCAATATAAACAAAGAAGCTTACAATATATATTTTTTAACAAATTTAATAATCAGATACAGTGGTGCAGTCGTAAAAAAAGCAGAGGGCATACGCTCTAAGCAGAGGGTATACGCTCAAGGCAGAGGGTATACCCTAGTTTATATATACTATAGCTTTCTTGAGAAACAGAGGGTATACGGTGTTCCTTAAAAAAATCCAGAGGGTATATGGCGTATACCCCCGTATACCCTCCACTACATCCCTGATCAGATAACATGAAAAGTTCATACTCGTCCTCAATTATATTTCTGAGAATGTCATCTTCTTCCCTTTGGTCACTTTCATGTATTTTATCCTCTCTGTCGCTTTCATCTAGCCATAAATAGTCATCCTCTGTATCGTCAAGTTCAATTGGCATCCCACATTTAAAAAATAATTTAACTGTTATTCCTGGTTTAATTTCATTTCATAATGTTATAATCCATTTACACATTTGTGTTCATAACACATGCTGCATATTTCCTCCCTTCGTGAATGTTTTTTCTTCTTCTACCATCCTGCCACCTTAACCTTTTTTCAAAGGTTTGTTTTTGGAAGCATCTAATGGTTGAACTAATGAAGTCAGTCCAGCTCGAATTACTGCCAAATCTGTATTTGATTAATGTATTCTTTTTTTTATTCCATGTGTTCTATGGGATCTAAACATATCCCAAATTTTGCCTTGGTCAAATTAGCGCATTCGTGCAGATGGGGAGGAAGGAAGTTTGAGCACATAATAGACAGGACCCGTCTCAAACCAGATTTTTGGGGACGGATTAGTTAGATTCCAAAGGATAAGAATTGAGCAGGCCGGAAACGCATGTCACAAAGAAAAGACACATTATCTGATGTGGGGGATAGCTAGTATTTCTGGTTTGTTTTCATGGTGTAAACTTGATGCATGTTATACAGCAATATATGCTTGAAATAAAAATCTATACTCTCAAATTAGTGATGTGTGTTATACGCCGGGATATATGGTATATATAAACAAGCAAAACTAAAATACAACTCAGATGGATTCAAAGCAACTTTTTATTTACAAAACTGAATTTACACATATTAAACATTTAACTTTTTTTAGACTTCTACTATCATGCCATTTATTTGTGTTGTTTCAGAAGCAGTTTGTTGTGTAAAAGTTTAATTCTTTTGTCTTTTAACATTTTAACTTCAGCTACAGCTTTTTTTTTTTTTTTTTTTTTTTTTTTTTTTTTTTTTGTCTTGCTTCATAATTTTTATTTTTTTTCTTATATAATTATTCATGATATCTCATCTTAGCCACCTTAACAAGGCTCAACATTTCTTTCGCTTAAGTACCGACAATTTGGCGGCACATTTGTATAGCTAAAACATCTTTATGTTAAAAATGTAAATATAGCAAAAATTCTCCTTTTAAGGGAAAAATCTGAACTTTTTTGAAGACGCACCGTGAACTCAGGAGAATGTTGACGCATTAAAAAAAAAATCCCTGACTTTTCCAGGTTTTAGAATTTTTTTTTCCCTGACTTTTTGAGTACTTGTCATTTTCCCTGACAATTCCCTGTTTTCCAGGCAATAGGAACCCTGTTCAAGTACCATTTTCACATGTTGGCCAGTCGGATCTTAAATTTTCCTCTCCAATGTTAATCCTGCAGGTTTCAAATGCATGAGTATATTTTTTAATTTCTCATAAGAAAATTAATATTTTAGACTTTTCTTTTGCTGTTTATTCTTTTTAAAGAATACCTCTTTCTTTTTTAGTTGATAAAATGTTCCTAAAATATATACTTAATTTTATTTGAAGTGTTAAATTCTTACTCACAACTGCTTAACTTTGCTCAGAAATCAACGCATAAAATATAAAATTAAGCATATATTTTGCCAATAAAAAAAAGAAACAAGCATTCTTTAAGAAAAGTATATACAGGGGTCGATGCAGGTTTTTATTTTGGGGGCCCATTTTGTGAAAAGTAAAAGTTATTTTTGTGAATTTTATTATATTTTGTGAAAAATAACATTTTGTAACGAAAGTTGAAATCCATTTACTCAAATTTGAACCAAGAATTTATTAACAAAAACTTTTTTAAATCCCCTTGCTAAAGTATTTGTTTTTTGGAACCACGGTTTTATTTACAAATTACACATTTTAAAACAGTTTTTATGAAAAAAAATGTTACAAAGGGGGTCTATTTTATTAAAAGGAATTTTGTGGCCTGTTTTATTAAGTTCATTTTTGTGAAGGGGCCCATTTTATTTAATTTATTTTTGTGAAGGGGCCTATTTTATTAAATAGATTTTTGTGAAAGGGCCCTAAATAGGCCCCAAATTTTGCCTGGATCGACCCCTGATATAGCAAAAAGAAATTAAAAATATTAATTTCCTAAGGAGGTATTTTAAAAATTTGAATGCATTCCATAACCATAGGTTTAATTTTGGAGACAGGAATTTGAGATCTTTCTGACCAACAACTTTAAGGTTTACTAAAGTAAATCATAATGTTATTATAGAACAGAAGACTAATAGATGATTTAGAAAATTTTTATTACAAACTTATAACATAAGACATTAAATAATAAACAAAAGATATTGTTTAAAATGCATTAATTACAGTTCATGCGAATAAAAAAAATGTTCTTTTACTACAGGTATATTCAATAATTGTACATACTTGTAAATTGCTCTCTAGGTGAATTACCCCCAAGAGCTTCACTAAATTCTTTTCCTGCTCCTCCAGCACCTTGACCAATTGGGCGAAAACCAAAACTTGAACCTAAAAACAATAAAATTTAGAATAAGAAGTATATTGTAGAAATATATTGTATATATAAGAATATATTGTAGTGTGTGTGTGTTTTATTATATATCGTAGATTGGTGAAATAGTAAAATCTATTCATTGTTGTCCGGTCATCCATGGTGACTTCTCCAACATGGTTTATTGGTGAAAAATTGCAGACCCAGGTATCGGCCGGAGTAGCTCAGTGGTTAGAGCAGCAATCTGGAATGCCATGGTAATGGGTTTGATATTTGACTTTGGCTAATTTTTCACTCCAGTTGGGATTATTGTATTTATTGTATGTATGTCTGTTTAATATTTATATATACTGTTAACCGTTGAATGCAGGCTTTATTTATGTATGTTTTATTATATATTGTAGTGTGTGTGATTTATTAAAAATTAGTATGTTGTCTGTGAAATACAAATATAAAATAGTACTAAAGTTATATTTATCTTACTAAGCATAATTAAAAGATATTTTTGAAAGATGAAATACATGGCAACGTATGTACATAGGACAACATTTTTTGCCACAACAAAATTATGCAATTTATACAATTTTAACTTCAGATCTACATCTACAGTATATGAAATCTATCAAATGGGTGCCTAACAGGGACTCTTTCAATTTGACTTAATATGGCTGCCCATTCCTGCTGCATTTAATTTAAAACTTCTTTGAAAACACAAAAACATATTTTGTTGGTGCCACTACTGTATTTTGATCGTCTGGCATTTGTTTCTTTCAATGTTTCATTGGCACATTTAGTACTTCTCTGTTCAAAGCACCTTTAATATTGTACAGCACAGATTAAATTCATTAAAAAAAACTCTTAGAAAAACACTATGTGATAGCAAGATAGTTCAATATAAATCAACACTCATCAACATATATAATTTGATATTAAAGTTCTTTTGACATAAAAATACAATTCCTCTCAGATGCTTGAGAAATTAACAAAATGTACACAACACATTCTCTGCTGTGTCTAAAAGAAACTCTTTATCAAAAAGCTGATTCACTGAATGCATCACGTGACCATAAAATAAACCAATGATCATTGCTATTCTTACATCAGCCAAAAGATTGTGCTGTGTTTAAAAAGATCTCCTGCTGCCCTGAATTTTTATTTGCTGAATGGATCATATGACTACAAATACAAAATGAACCATCGAGAATTGTTGCTAGGGAAACTACAGTTGTTGCCAAATGGCAAGCTACAAATTCAGCCTTATTTTCGTGTCAGGTAAGAGATATATATAGATTATTCTTTACAATTAACATGTTAAAACAGCTTCATTTTCAGAGAGTGATTAGTTATATTAAGAGCTAAAACTTCATACAAGGAAAGAAATGCATATTTTGCATTATGATCTTATTAAACATCTTGTAAATCATAAGGAATTAAACATTTTAAATATTAATCGAATCTACAACAGATTTTTATGATTAAACACATGATAATTATAAAATCTTCAAAGAGAAATTTCATACCACTTAGCCAGTTTTTATATATTTCAGCAATAAAATCTAAATATTAAAATTAAAAGGCATATTAAGTCACCGTAACAAACTTACCAATAAATTTTGATTCTGATGGTAGAATAGGATCAAATGGTGTATATGGATAGAGGGTGAAGGGATCAGCTAAGTCATTCCATACAAAGTAGTGTTGTACATTTGTATATGATATGTTCCTTCGAAAACTAGAAGAAGGGAAGGGTGTTTCAACTGGACCCAGATTCTCTTCTGGTTCTGGATCTTGAACAGCGGCAAATTCTGCTTTTAGAGGTTTGAAAGTGGCATTAAATACACTCGGAGATGATTCATCACGAGCAGCGGGAGCAGGGATCTGAATACGATTTCGTATAACTGATAAGATGGTTGAAATAACAAGACGAGGACTAGAAAAGTAATGGTCAAAGAAAAGTCGGCCTGGAAAGAATAAAATTTGATTTAATTTCTTTTACTAAACTTTAACAATTTCAAGCATATTAGTTCAAAACACTGGAAGAAATTAATTTTTTTTTTTTTTTTTGGGGGGGGGGGGGGAGGGGGGCAGTTATACATGATGTTCCTTCTCTTATGATTGATCAATAGCTAATTTCTTAACTATTACTTTTAGAGGTATAGTTCAAGTTGCAGAAATGTTTCAAATGTTGTTTTTTATGGTTATAAAATTCGATTTACATCAAGATAGTTACTTCTTAAAAAGTTAGGAAATTAAAATTTTTGTATGTCCATGGATCTTATAAGGTATATATTTAAAAAAGTGTCTCCATACAGCAATAAAACAGCAAAAATTCAATTCTTCTATGGCCAAAACTCAATGAGTTATGATGCTTTGAATTTTATAAAATTTTAGAGTTTTCTGCTACTAAAGCATCCTTTTTCTATTTTTAGTGCCGACATTATATAAAATTAAGAGTATTATAACTTGCTGAAATTTGGTCATAGAAGATTGTAATTTTTATTTTTACTGTATTACTTGTTAGAGTATGAAGATTTTTTTTTTTCTTAAATGTAACTCATAAAACACAGGGGCTGTATAAAAATTTAAATTTCACAACTCTTTAACCCTTTACATACCAAATTATAAATCACGAAATTGCTCCACTTCAATAACTATATTTCTAAATGTTTGTAGATATATGAGAACATTTATAGAATAATAATATGAAATTAAGATTTTTTTTAATCAACTGATTTAATAAAGCAGTAAATATAGCTCTTTTTGTAACATATTTACATGAATATTAGATTAATTAACAAAAAATATAATTAGAAATCTCACAATTCTCATAAAAACAATGTAAATAAATGTGGTGACAGAATTTGAACTCTGTACTGCAAAGCCTAGCACATTCTTAAATAAGGCTCGGAACGATCCACCCCAACCTCTGAGTCTACGAAAAAACTGCTGAACTTACAAAAGCTACTGTGAGAAAGAGAGATGACTGTTGGTTGCTCGTGTGAGCAGACTAATGAAACGTCGCTGTTCGACCGAATCCCCGGTCAGCGGACCTGAGTAAGGCAGAATGTCGCCGGCCAGCTATATTTTTTCATGTTTAAAGTAAATGTAAATACCCTCTCTGTAAATATTTCACCCACATAATCAAGAACATTAAAGTATTAAGATTTCCTCAAGAATCTGCCTGGACTAATTACTTCTAGACACCGATCACAGTAAAGGTACATTTATTCGTCAAAATCAATGTGCATTAAATTTCTACAGATTGGAGGCTGTCGGCTGTGATTTACATGCAAAGTGTGGACTGAACTTGTACGAAAATTTTTCTGATGTCCTAAAGAAATTCTGATGTTCTGAAAAAGAAAAGAAGAAAGTTGCTTTCCTCGAATGTTCCGTGAATAGTTGGAAAGAGAAAAAAAAAGGAAAATTCTCATGCAGAAGGAAAGATAAAAAGAGTCAAATGTTTTCTGTCTTGTGCGTCGATAAAGTCCGTTAATGAAGGGAAGGAAGAAAGTCGGAATTTCTACTGGGTATTTCATCGACGGATAGAAGTGAGCGTGTTCTGTGATGAATCATTTGTGAATACATCGTGAATTCTGAGTGCTGATAAAAAGTGTGTTTTGAGTCTCGGTGACCGGTTGACCTACTTATTCATCGCAAGATTTTCAGTTCTTGTTTTCTTGTGTTAATGGGAAAAGTGAGTTTTTGTGTGTGCACGCCAGAAGAAAAAGAATATTTTTTTTTATTTTAGTAAAGTTTTTTAGTGAGATTTTTTTGGGGAAAGTGATTTATTCAACGTGTCTGCGGTGATTTTTTTTTGCAGATGGAAGAGTGAAGTAATATATCAGATTTTGCTGATAAAGATAGGAAGTTGTTATTTTTTTTTTTGCTTCCTAATAAAGTTACATGTTTTCTTGTTCGAGAGAAAAAAAAGTGTTTTTTTCTTTTTCTAAATAATCTTTTTTTTTATCTTGTTATTTTTCATGTGAAATGAAAAAATATATATTCCTTTGAGAAAATTCTGATGGAAGTAAGTGTTATAAAACAGGTGTTAAATAATTATTTTTTTTTGTATTATTATATTGTGAAGAAAAAATATAGATATTTATTTTTTTTGTGGAAATATCTGGTACAAAGTAAGTCTGTTTTATAAAACTGTTACATTATTATTATACATATAGATATATTTGATTTATCAGGCGCTTATATATTATTGATTTATATTAAGATATTTTATTTATGTGTTAATTGGTTAGATATAATTATGGCACACTTAATAAGGTCCAAAAAGATCGATCTGGTTACTGCGGTAATCGAGTTAGGTTTAAATCCTCCCGATGGTGCTAATAAAAGTCAACTGACTGAATTAATTGTAAAATCTGATGGGTATAATGAGGATTTAGTAAAAAATTTGCTAGTGGGGATTATAAGCGAGAGGGAAGAGAAAGAAAAATTGTTGCAACAAAAAGAAATCGAAAATCGCGATTTTGAGTTAAGAAAATTACAATTGGAAAAGACACAAAATACCCAATTGCATAATTTGGTATCTACAATCGCCGGAAAGGGTTCTGATGTTCTAAAATTACTAAATAGATATAATAATGAGGCAGAAATTAGCATTTACTTAACACTTTTCGAACGGCAAGCAAATAGCAAAGCGTCTAGGAATAGAAAAAAATGAATGGGTTACATATCTGTTGGCACTGTTGCCGCTTGATATTGTTAGTTTAATAAACCGTGAAAGTGAAGAACTATCCAGTGATTATGACTGTGTGAAGAAAATACTTTTGAGACGTTTCAAACTTACACCAGAGCAATTCAGGCAAAAATTATTTTTACATAGAAAACAAAATTCAGCGTCATGGAAAGATTTCTCATTTGAAATCGCAAATTTTCTGAATGAATGGTTATCGGGATTACACATATCAACGTTCGAAGAGTTAAAAAATATTTTAATCATTGACCAGATTAAGCGAAAATTGTCCCTAGAAATGAAGGAACACTTTTGTGACGAATTGCCGAAAATTACGAGTGTAGAAGAATTGACTAATAAATTGGATGATTTTGAAACCGCCAGAATGAACTTACGGAAAACGGAAATTAAGCCCTCAAACACGGAATTTAGAAAACGTCAAGGTAGTGAAAATAATAGAGCGCTCCATCGAAATGACATTAGTCGCGTACCATATGAGAAAAACTACACACCTACCCCCAAAAGAATTTAAATACAAAAATCCGTTGTTTCAATTGCAATGACTTTTCTCACCGTTTTAGGGATTGCCCCCGAAAAAAAGAAAGCCCCGTCTGCTGGAAGTGTAAAATTCCTGGCCACAGGTCTGACCAGTGTACAAATAATTCTCCTAAAAATACAAATGCTGCCGTAAGCAATAACTCAAATCCAATTGATAAAATAATAAAAAGTGTGGGGATTTTGGGAAAAAATATGGATGCTTTAATAGATACAGGAAGTGACATCAATATGTGTAGCAACGATACTTATACAGCCCTGGGATGCCCTAAATTGCATGAAAGTGACTTGGTTTTATCAGGTATTGGTGGTAGCCAAATTACACCCACAGGATTTACGACCGTAAAAAATGAAATAGATGGTTACACAGTGAATGCAGATTTATACGTCATAAAAAATTTGAGCCATTCTATAATTTTAGGAAATAACTTTTTGAAACAGGTAAATTTCCATATGTCAGAAAAAGGATTGCAAATTACAGGGAAACGAAAATTGAAGGAAGTTAGGGTGAATTACATCACTGCTTTCCCACAAGAAACAGTCATGACAAAAACCAGACGAGTCATCTATGTCACACCCAGATTTCATGCGATGTTGCGGTCAGAAAAGCAAAACCATCCCAAGATAGGAAAAATGATTTCGACAGCTGAATTGGTGAAAAAGGAGCAAACTAGTAAAAAGGAAACAGCTTGCAACTTTAGTGAAAAAATAAACATGCAATTAAACTCTGATAAAAATTGTTTGTTAGAAAGTGAACAGTGTTCCATCCCACAGTTAGACTCAGCGAAAACCACAGATATTTATTTAGCTGAGACAGCTAATTCTATTAATTTTCAGGAAGTTGAACTAAATCATATTACAAACAATGCTATTAAGAAAGAGTTAACTGAACTGATCACTAATTATAAGCCAAACAAGGTTAAGGATACAGAGTTAAAAGTAAATATAATATTAACTGATGATATTCCGATTGCGCAACGACCTCGTAGATTAGCATATTCAGAACAGGAATTTGTAGACAAACAAATACAAGAATGGTTGGAAATGGGAATTATAATGGAGAGTAATTCTAATTATGCATCGCCTATTGTTTTAGCGAAAAAGAAAGATAATTCCTGGAGATTGTGTGTAGACTATAGACCCTTAAATAAAAAAATAATTAGAGATAATTTTCCCTTGCCAAGAATAGAAGACATTTTAGATAACATTGAGGAAGCAAAGGTTTTCACTACACTGGATTTAAAAAATGGTTTTTTTCATATAGACGTAGCAGAGGAGAGTAGGAAATATACAGCATTTGTCACGCATAACTCCCAGTACGAATATTTAAAGCTTCCATTCGGATTATCGATTGGCCCGCAGAATTTTCAGAGATATATTCAAGCTGTTTTTAAACAGTTAATTAAAGAAAAAGTAATATTAATTTACTTAGACGATGTCATAGTACTTGTGGAGACTGAAGAATAAGTGCTTTTAAAACTGAAACGCGTCCTAGAAGTTGCATTGGATTACGGACTTGAATTTAATTTTGCAAAATGCCAATTCCTTAGACGGAAAATTGAATTTTTAGGCTATATTATCAAAAGCGGAACTACTAGGCCCTCGGAAGCCAAAACTTTGGCAGTAAAGAATTTTCCTGAACCCCGCACCCTTAAACAATTACACAGTTTTCTGGGTTTAACTTCTTATTTCAGAAAATACATCCCACATTATGCAACTATAGCGAGACCTTTAAGTGATTTATTAAAAGCGGGAAATACATTTAAATTTGGAATCCTCGAAAAACAAGCTTTTGAGACTCTTAAAGAAAAACTAGTTAACCCCCCAGTATTGCATACATTCTGATGAGGCGCTAGACTAGAATTGCACACTGACGCAAGTGCCATAGGTTTTGGTAGTGTCCTACTACAAGAAGATGAAAACAAAAACTTACATCCTATTCATTACATGAGCCGTAAAACTACACCCACTCAAGCAAAATATTCGAGTTATGAATTGGAAACACTCGCGGTAATAGAATCGGTTAAAATTTGATTGTGACAGATTGTTCTGCATTTCAAAAGACAATGGACAAAAAAGACATTATGCCAAAAGTAGCCAGATGGGCCCTATTCTTACAGGAATTTGATTACAAAATTGCCCACCGATCAGGATCCCAAATGAAACATGTAGACGCATTAAGTAGAAATACAGTACTAATAGTTACCCAATCGCAAGATGAATTAACATTAAAAATAAAGAGTGCACAACAAGAGGACGAACACACACAAGCGATAAAAAAGCTAATTGAAAAAAATGAAAGTTCAGAATATTTTATAAGAAACGACATCGTATACAAATATGAAAATGATAGAGAACTTTTGATGATTCCTACCAATATGCAAAAGGAAATAATATGCGATGTTCATAACAAAGGTCATTACGCAGTGGCTAAAACTGAAATTATTTTAAAAGAAAATTATTTTATACTTCAATTAAGAAAGCAAATTGAAAGTGTCATTGCCAACTGCATAGAGTGTATACTTTGTAATAAAAAGCAAGAAAAAGGAGAAGGTCTGTTAAACCCGATCCCTAAACAAAATATGCCCCTCGAGACCTACCACATAGATCACATTGGTCCCATGCCTTCTACAAATAAAAATTACAACCATATTTTTACTGTTGTGGACACATTTACTAAATTTGTTTGGTTATACCCCGTTAAAACTACAGCTGCTAAAGAAGTTATCGATAAGTTAACCCGACAACATGATATTTTCGGAAATCCATCGCAAATCATTACTGATAAAGGACTAGCATTCACCTCAGCTGATTTTGAGAAATATTGTAAGGAAGAGAACATAGAGCATATTCCCATAACAACAGGGATACCTAGAGGAAACGGTCAAATAGAGCGAATGCACAGAATTCTTATCCCAATTAATTTTAGCAAAACTTAGCGTAGAAGACCCCACTAAATGGTACAAGTTTGTTGCACCCGTGTAACGTATCATGAATAGTACCGTATTGAGGAGTACAAAATTTACACCTTTTGAGTTACTGACAGGAACGAAACTGCGGCAGAAAAATGATCTGCAAATCAAAACGCTGTTAGATGATGAGGAATTAAATTCGTTCATATCGGAAAGAAATTCGAATAGAGAAATAGCTAAGCAAAACATATTAAAAATACAACAGGAAAACATGAAAACGTATAACAAAAGGCGAAAAAAGGCCAACACCTATAAACCCGGTGATTTGGTGGCCATTCAAAAAACACAGTTTGGGACAGGTACCAAACTAAAGCCTAAGTTTCTTGGTCCCTATAAGATTACCGCAGTAAAAAGAAACGATCGCTACAACGTGAGCAAAGTTGGACACCATGAGGGTCCAAATACGACCTCCACGGCTACAGATCACATGAAGCCTTGGACTTCTACTGTCTAAGACAAAATACTTGTGCTTTAAGGTTTTTTTTTTTTTTTTTAACTGTGTGTTATTGATATCTTTTTTTTAAATTACTATTATGAATAAACTGTGAAAAGAACTATTTCCAAGTGACAAGCAGAAAAACTTTATTATTTTTCTAACCCTAAAAATATTGGTCATGGACTGAAAACTTTTAAACAGCAGTATTTAGTGACTGATTTTACTATTAATTTGTTTTATATATTGTTTGTGGATTTTTTTTGTGTGTATATTATACGTTCTGGAAAAAGTAGTCCAGTACCAGTCTGGCATATAAGGTAGATGGGTGACTGGGAGGACCCAGCCCTGTCAGGTAGGCTGAATTGTGGTGACAGAATTTGAACTCTGTACTGCAAAGCCCAGCACATTCTTAAATGAGGCTCGGGATGATCCACCCCAACCTCTGAGTCTACGAAAAAACTGCTGAACTTACAAAAACTACTGTGAGAAAGAGAGATGACAGTTGGTTGCTCGTGTGAGCAGGCGTGTGAAACGTCGCTGTTCGACCGAATCCCCGGTCAGCGGACCTGAGTAAGGCGGAATGTCGCCAGCCAGCTATATTTTTTCATGTTTAAAGTAAATGTAAATACCCCCTCTATAAATATTTCACCCACATAATCAAGAACAATAAAGTATTAAGATTTCCTCAAGAATCTGCCTGGACTAATTACTTCTAAACACCGACCACAGTAAAGGTACATTTATTTGTCAAAATCAATGTGCATTAAATTTCTACATAAATGTATTATGATCCTATCTGTAAATGGAAGTTTTTTTTCAGTAGCAATTTTTTCATATAACATTTTTTAATAAGATAAAAGCTACACATACATAAATGGTTGAGAAAATAACCATTTTATGTAAGAAAAGTAAAATTTACTTTTATTAATAGATGGATTAAATAAACTTTATATTAAATTTTCTTTAATGGTACTTAAAAGTACCATTGATTGGTTCATAAAGTGCTAAAAAAACAACTACTTTGACACAAATGGCTTTTTATACAATGAGGAATAACATTTGAAACATTTTTGCAATCGGAACTATACCTCTAAAACAAATGGTTTAGGAATTAGTTATCGGTCAAAGATAAGAAAGGACACCCTATATAATATTAATAATATTTGAGTAAATTATGCTATAAAAAAAGAAGATTAAAGAAGTACAGGGGAAAAGGGATTTCAGTCCACATTTTCATGAAATTGAATTATTAGTAGAATATTCACTCATGAGGGAAACTTTGACAGTAGTACGGTATCATTGTTCTGTGCAGAACATCGTCAGTTCATATATAATTAGCCAAAAGCATTTCTGTGAGAAAACATGAAATGAGTAACATTGACTTGTGTGTTTTTCTAAACTGACTTCCATAGACAGAAATAGTTTCCCTTCATATGAACAAAATAATTTAAAAATTGCTCTTCATTAAACCACTAACTTGCTTTAATTCTTAAAATATATATTATACTCATATAAATTCAAAGATGAAAGTTGATTTCTTACTCAAAATCGTTCCCAGAAAATGTAAGTTATTTTGTAATTGTAGTATAACATTAATACATAGTATTTATTCAACTTACATTGATAGTAATAAAATGAAATAGAAATAACCTTGAATAATTATGAATCAAAATAGAGAAGCAAAAAATTTAAAAAAGGAGGAGTACCTTTTCTTTATATCTGCAAACAGTAATATCTATGCAAATAAACTTGACTAACAAACCCAGATTCATTCGACTAACATTTTCCTTTCTTTTTTTTTAATTATTATTTTTTTATTTTGTGGATTATGTGCACTGACATAACACACTGGATTTTAATTGGATGGTAAATCAGTCTTGGATAACAAATTATATTTGTTAGTGAATTTTTGAAAACTTTATAACTCCATTTTTAGAAAATTTCAGGGCATTTTTCAGATGTTTAATATATAATTAAAAGTGTTTTTTAATTATTTTTCAAACTTTGTTTTAACCTTTGGTTGTCAATAAAGCTGATTTACAGATAGTACATTGTTATTAACATTCAAAGGATGAAAAATATGCAAGCAAGCAAAATACAAAGCAATCATTAGAGTGCTCCTTTGATTTAAATGGGGAACTCTCAGTTTTTAGTAATTCTTCAAAAATGCTCAAATCAACAGCACCATTACTAGAATATACAACCTTAACACTTTGGTTGCTGAATTGCTTGTCACTCAAATGTACTTTTCATTGAAAGGTTGAAACTTATACCACATTAATAGCTTATACGACAAGCTAAGCATGGGCCTTATGAACTGAATAACGTATATGACAGCGAGCAATCAGTTATCCTGGGAAGAAAGATATGAAAGGGTCAATCACAATACAAGTACATTATGATAAAAAAGTTTATTCGACTGCCAATGGTCAAGCAACAGCTAAACTGTTAAACAGGTGCTCTTAATACTTTTATTTCATTTTTTAAAATTTTCTTTCCTAAGTAAATGTCAATTTTTGAAAGTAAATGATTTTTTTTTTTTTTTTTCTTTTCAGAAAGTTAGAAGTTAATTTTTCTTTAAAATTTTAAAGAAAATTGGGACAATAATTAAAAAATTAGGACATAAAAAAAAAAAAAAAAAATTAGAAATTTCAGAAAAATTGGGACAACTTCTACTCCAAGAATAAATTCTTTTAGTACTAATATATGAGAAAATGAGAAATGCACTCAAATACCTGAGTCTCTTAAAACAGAAGATTTGGCATTTATGCCTTTCGCTAAAAGAGAAGTGGATAAATTTGTGAAACCCCCATAATAGTTATAGTTGGACATTAAAGAATATGTGCATGGAAGTTATTAGTTAGACCTGAACGATTAGTTTGGAAGATGATGTAGAATATACAAATATATAATTATTTACATACAATAGAATAATACAGTAAAATTTCTGAATAACAGATCAATTGGGAAATCAGAATTTGTTTACTATTCATTAGTAAAAATATAAATATACAGTGGGTGATTGGTTAACGAACTTAATCCATTCCAAAACAGTGTTCGCTAACCGAATTGTTTGCTAACCGAACATAGATTTTGTATAGATTTGTATTTGAATTCAATTAATTTGCTCTTAAAAGCTAAATAATGCATAACAAATAACATAAATCTTTCTTTTATTATAGGGTTAATATAAGTCCTTATTTAATATGGATAGATCGTACTTTGATGGCTTTGCCCCTATTAAAAATAAATGACATGTCCTTTATAAAAACTTTTAGGATTACATTAATTGACAACGGCATTAAATGATATCAGTTTGTCACCTTGACCTTTCAAGAAGTCCTTAGTTCTATATAAAAGATAGTGTTTATTGCAGTGCCTGATAAAGCTCAAGTGGAGCCAAGAACCTGTTAATAATTTGTGAACTAACTTTCAATTAAAATAATTAATATGTAATTAAAAACTTTTTTTTAAAAAGGAACACAAAATATAGTTTCTGATCTGTTCATTCTAATTTAGGAACCCTAAAATGAAGGCCCAAACCCCGGGTAGCCTGTGAATTAATTAGGCGATATGTATACAACTGATAGAATGTTCTCTAAGTTGATAATAAATGCAATTAAATACACCTCCGCAAATCTCTAACACAGCATAACTTCTTCTTGGCTTTGTTTTATGAGGTGTTCATTAACCGAACATAAAAATCTCTTGCAAAAGTGTTCGTTAACCGATCACCCATTTTAAACATATTAGGGACTGAAAAAATGACTGCTAAATACAGCTGTTCACTATTCAAGAGTGTCCATTATGGGGTTTTTACTGTATATATATATATATATTAGGGTGGTCCTTAAAAAATTAAATTTAAAATTTTCTATGGGGCACCCTCCTATTTTATTCTATGTATAAAATAAAGACCTCCACAAAAATTTCAAAATTTTAAAACATTTTTTAGGGGTCGCTACCAAGGTTTGAATTTTTTAAAAAAATTAAAAATTGACATATTTTGTAATCTAATAATATATTATTAATACAAATCCATAGTCATTGCCAAATGGAATCTTGGTATGATATTAGGCTGTAAAGACTGTCTTTTATTTCAAGTTTCAATATATTTACACAACCTATTATCCGAACACAGTCAGGAGTATTTCATGTCTACACTCTATTTCACCTGAGCTTGGCCCCATTGTGAAAGGTAGAGAATCTAACATTCCGCCTTGAAAAATAGTTCTCCGTTATTTTTTAATCTTAAATATCTAAAATGCGTAGAAATTTATAAGATAATGTTTATAAATTATAGATTTTGATTTTTTTATATTAGTAAAATATCATACTAAATGGCCGTATTTGTATCAAAGAGTATCGTATCGAAGAGTATCCTATCATTCGTATCACAGCACCAAAACTTAAAAAAAAAGTTTTCGGAAAGCTTTCCTTTGAAGGTTCACTGGGATTGCAAAATTTTAGAAGACATTTCAGGATCTGAAACTGTAGACAGATTAACCATTATTGTTTCACGTAAAGGTACTGACCATTTAAATAGCTGTTCCACAATTTCAATCAGGAACAAGTGAGGCAATAGCTCCTGCTGTTAACGAAACATTGGAGTTGTGGAGATTATAAGCAAGTAAAATGTGTGACTTTTGATATAACCTTTGTTGATACCTGTTTATCAAGAGCAGCTTGAGCTGTTCTGGATTAGAATATGAACAAAGAAATGGTTTGGCTTGCAATCATCACATCCTTTAAATTATGCTTGAGGAAGTTGTTATTAAGCCTCTCGGAGTTTCAAGCGGACCGGACATACCTTTATTCCAACGATTTAAAATTTCGTGGATGTCTATTGATTATGGCATATTTCAGACTTTCATAACTGACAATTTAATCAATGAAAAAAATAACACATAATGCATCTGAAATTACAGAATTTGCTCAAAATCATCTTAGAGATTTTCAACCAATAGACGATTACAAGGAACCGATATACCTTGCCATCATTTTCTTAGGAGCAGTACCCGAAAGAGGTGTTTACATTAGAGCTCCAGGTGGGGATTGCATTGGGCTCCATGAATGGTGAAGGTGATGTACATGCTCAAGATTTATTTATTTAGAGATCAGTTTAAAATCTCTAAGTAGAAAAAATCTGGAGTTCGTCAAGTTTTCTCGTTTGTTGTGAAAATCTACATTCACACTGGTATCAGGCCCAATGATTTATTGCTCCCGAAGAACTTGAAAAAAGACGAAAATGTAAATGAAATAATTTCTTTGTGTGCTTTGCAGAAATTCCTAGGACATTTCTGTACTTCACAGAATTAGTTGCTTTTGCATTTTTCGATGACAATGTCTTTTTTGAAAATAAAAGAAAAATGGTGCATGCTTTGAAAAATGAAGAAAATTATGAATCTTTGAAACGTACATGGGCTGATCCTGATGTCATTCTCCAAAATAGCTTGCAAGATTTTCTAACAAACAGCACTCTGGGTTTTTTTTTTTTTAATTATGGATTTACCTTTAGACTTTTTTGAAACAGATGCAGCTAATAGGAATAAAAATGAATCCTACAAGACATGTAAGGCACTAGCGACTTCAGTCAAACTTGTTAATGATGTATAGCCAAAAGTTATATAACACTCATGGAGGAATACAATAAACTTCATTCAAACGATAAAGAACAAAAACAGTATTTCAAGGTTATGATGATGGCAATCCAAATCATTTCTTTGTTCATATTCTGCTCCAGAAGAACACAAGCTTTTCTTGATAATCCGGCATTAACAAAGGTTATATCAAAAATCATACATTTTACTTGCTCGGTACTCCCCACGACTCCAATATTATGTTACCAGCAGAAGCTATTGCCTCTTGAACTATCCTGATTGAAGTTTTGGAACAGCAAGCAACTGGTCAATACCTTTACCTGAAACAATAATGGGTAATCTGTCTACAGTTTCAGATCCTGAAATGTCTTCTAAAGTTTTGCAATCCCAGTGAACAGTCAAAAGAACGCTTGCCGAAAACTCTTTTTTTAAGATTTGGCCTCTGCTTGCTCATCTTCAGATACGAATATGTCCATTAAGTATGACATTTTACGAATATCAAAAAGTCAAATTCTATAATTTATAAACATTTTCTTATAAATTTTTATGCATTTTAGCTATTTAAGATTAAACAATAACGGAGAACTATTTTTCAAGGCGGAATGTTAGATTCTCTACCTTTCACAATGGGGCGAAGTTCAGGTGAAATAGAGTGTAGACATGAAATACTCCTGACTGTGTTCGGACAATAGGTTGTGTAAATATATTGAAACTTGAAACAAAAGACAGTCTTTATAGCCTAATATCATACCATGATTCCATTTGGCAATGACTATGGATTAGTATTAATAATATATTATTAGATTATAAAATATGTCAATCTTTAATTAAAAAAAAAAAATTCAAACCTTGGTAGCGACCCCTAAAAAATGTTTTAAAATTTTGAAATTTTTATGGAGGTCTTTATTTTATACATAGAAGAAAATAGGAGGGTGCCCCATAGAAATTTTAAAAGTTAATTTTTTAAGGACCACCCTAATATATATATATATATATACAGATACATAAAGTAAAGCAGAAAATTATACGATTGTATTAATGATTAGCCAAAAATAGAACAGGAACATAGTTTTTCTGATTTACATGATGCTTTTAAAAAATAAAAGTTAAATAATTATATCCAATAATAATAATGACTCAAAGAACATGAAAATATAGTTGCAGTAGTAAAATAATTTACATTTTTATGCAAACAGTCATAATTACATCATAAAATGAACATACATTAACTTTTTTAGAACAAAGTGCCACAATTACTGAATTTTATAGTGCTAAAAATAAAAATATACTTGCCTTGATGTCTCATCAGCATAATATCTGCATCAGTAAAAGTTCTAAGGTAATAATGAAGCTCAGAAATTCTTGCTTTTGGCAAGAATAGAAGAGCTCTATTCCAATCTATAAATTCATTGAATGGTAGCTGAATGTGATTGCCTAACACAACAGGTATAGCTCCTGTTTTTAAAGCTTCGTGGATACGAACTAGGATTTGTGGTGTACTGATCAAACTATAATTGGCAGGACTGATCACTAAGGAGAAAGTAGAATCTTTTAAAATAGTAATCCTGGATTCCTGTGTGCCACAAATTAGCCATTCTGACTCTAAACCTGGCTGTGCACTTCCAGCACATGAAAACTGAAAGAAAAAATTGTCTCCCAAAGGTGAATTCTGCATTTCTTTGAGAGTATTAATAATATATTCTTCAACAGAATCAGCTTCTTTTTTAATATGAAGATATTTGGATGTATCTTTATCAAGACCTTCAGAATCATCATTAATTGTTGCAAAAGCAGCTGATAATTTTCTAGAATTTACAAAAAGAGGATATTGAGTCCTATATTCACCCTGATAGGACAATAAGAACTTTCTGCGAGCAGGAGAATAAAGAAACATTTGAGGTTGTTCATTACTGAATATTAATGGTGGAGCAATGATATCAAAACCTTGTCGAAACTGATTTGCGGTGAAATGTGACTGAACTAAAATGGACCTTCCAGTGTTAACTCCATTGAACATATTAGTACGATTAGGATCAAGTCCAAAGTTTAATAAAACATGGTTTCGTCCATCTCCATTCCAATGCGTTAATGACTGGAGATATTTTTCTAATGAAGCAGTGTCTTTTTGTTCTGTTATGCCACCTACAAGAACAACATAAATGCAAGCAATAGCTGGATCAAAAGTGATGTGAACATTAATGTTTAATGCTTCAGTGATAGCACTTTTTACTAGCTGCTCACCGGCAGTCCAGGAGCCAAAATCATCAGGATGATAAAAGTACACAGGAAAACCTGATGTAAGGGAGCACCGTGAAAAATCAAAGCACAGGTAAGAACGACAAGACTGGATTCCTTTCAAACTGGCAGGAGCAATAAATGTACTGTCTTCAAGGGAAGGTAAAATTCTTTTAGGTGGATTTATGTGAGGGCTATTCTTTTCTTGAACTTCCTTTTGAGCATATTGGGCTTGTTCCACAGACACTCGTAGTCTTTCTAGCTCAATTTGTTGATGTGTGTAGTCTGTTTTAAGATCTTCCATTCTTTGACTCAAAACTGATATATCAGACTACAAGGAAAAAAATTAGAAACAATCAAAATTTAAAACAAGAAAAAAAAATTGTGCACCAAGCATACATTATGAAACACTTTCCAACACATTCAAAACAATGTAACAAAACTTCACTGTTTAATATTGTGAAAGATGATGTCTAATTAAACAGAATAGAAAATGCATAACACAATTGGAAACACAATTAAAGAAGCTCTCATCTATAGTCGGAAAATTATCCAAATCTATTTTGCAACCTTGTAGTATATGATTTATAGATCTGTATATATGTTACTGTGAAAGACCGAAATTGGAGAATGTCGACTTTCACTGTTGAATGTCAACATGTACCAAACACGTCAGTGAAAGACTGAATATTTGATTATATTCTTGTACATTCAGGCAATCAACGGTGTATGTCAACAAGCACAGATATGCTTTGGTGGATATCGAAAAGAGAAGCCGAGATCAACAGAGAGTCGACAGTCTCTCGCTAAAGCCTTTGTTCTGCTGTGATTCAGCCTGCTTTATCAGTTCTATGCAAGGTTTAATTGTGCGCGCAACGTTTTCTTAAATTTTATTTCTTTATTTGATACCCTAATTTATATTCAATGGATACTGCAGTGAATTGTGATTTCTTTTATAATGCATTAATTATGAGTAAAACGAGAAGACAATTGTTTTTATTTCTCTGAAGAAAAGCACTCTTAAATGCTTTCTCAAGTGATTTCTACTAAAACTAAGTGCAGCACACCATTGAATTACAGATGATTAAAACATTTTGATGTCTTAAAAGTTAATGATGAAGAGAAGTTAACTGGACCATTAAAACAACAAATATACAGTATTATGTTACCAATGATGAATTATTTAGTATACTGTTTGAAACTCACACAAGAATAGGCCACGGAGGATGAGCACATATGCTGAAAGATTTGCAAGTTAAATACAAAAATTTTACATATGAAGCTATAATGTAGTACTTAAATTTATGCAAACAATGTCAAATGAAAAACAGTGCTTCTAAGAAAGGTATTGTTGTGAAACCAGTGGTCAGTTCTGAGTTATATTCAAGATGTCAAGTTGATCTTATAGACCTGCAGTCAAACAGGGATGGCGAATATACGTTCAAACCTTTGAAAACTAAGACAGCTAAAGAAGTAGCGTATCACATTCTTTCAATATTTTTAGCGTTTGGTGCTGCAGCTGTATTGGGAATTCAGTAATCAACTCATATGCGAACCCTGCTCTATGTGAAAAGATGTCAGGGCAGTTCATTGAAAACCTCATCATAGTCAAATACAAGGCTTAATTGAAAGAGCCAATCAGGGTATACAGAATATGTTAACTGCATGGATGAAAGATAATGATACAAATAAATGGTCAGATGTTTGGCCCCTTGTGCAATTTGGAAAGAACACTACATGCCACGAAAGAATACTCCAAAGTCCTTCTGAAGCTATGTTTGGCATTAAACCAAAAAGAGGCATAGCGTTGTCATTTTTGCCTAGAGAACAAATCACAAATATTGAAACTGAAGAACAAATCAAAGAAATTGTTAATACTTTTGAAACTGAAGAACACCTTGAAGAAACTACGGTACTTTTCGGTTAGCCGGGCGCCAGTGTTATATATACATATATATATTGTACATATACATATAAATACATATATATGTATATACATATATAAATATGTATATATACATATATATATGCATTTATATATATATATGTATGTATATGTACAATATATATATGTATATATAACACTGGCGCCCGGCTAACCGAAAAGTACCGAAACTACTAATACTTTTAAAGAAAATTTTAGCAGTGGCCATACCGAAAACCATATTCCAAAGAAAAATATTAAAGAGGACTTTCAATCTACTACGTCTTTATATCAAGCCCTTGACGTCGACCTTGGTCGTACAGATGGCCGAAATATATTGGCAGTTGTTGTTGGAATAGAGGACTCCAACTTTTACAAACTATCAAATAAAAATTTTACCCTAAACAGCTTTATACCCATAATCAATTTGTAATTTGTAACATAAAGTTACTCTCCATAGATGAGATTTCTTCTCAAGAAATGTCGCTGAAAGAAGCAGCTGCAGCTAATTCGAGAAATGGAGGGCAAGTCTATACACGCTATCATTGCAAAAGGAAGTGTTCCACAAATAAATGTAGTTATAAAAGCAAGGGACTGTTATGCAATTTAAAGTGTCATAAAAGTTTAAGTTGTTGCAATAAATAAGATTTCAATCACATAAGTAAGTTTTTTATTGGAATTATTTTTTTCTTATTTAGAATGTACTGTTTGTTAAATTCAACAGTTTATTTTCATGTGCTGTTACTTAAGCTTTCTCGTATTTTAACATACTATATCATATGTGTTTTAATAATAAAGTATGATTTACAGAATAAAAGTCCAGTACGGTATAAATGCCAAGTTTTTTATTGGCTAAACTTAAAACTAAAATCTTACTGCTTAATATTTAGCCAAGTAAAACTGCTATCATTATTAAGAAGGCAAGTAATATCAAGCATCCCTTCTTCTCACGCTCGAATCTAAAGCTACATGTACATGTCCAAAAACCAATCTCGGACTGTCCTTTAAATCTATCACAGCATTTAAATTCTCTGGGCTTAGTCCCGCAGTGAAAACTCCTCTACAGAGTGACAATCCCCTCTCTGCATCGTACCTGGTCACTCCTTTCAGCAAGAGAAATAAAAAAGTTACTTCACCCTTGTGACATTTTATTTCGCCTGAAATATGGAGAAGAAAATACAAATCTCTGACATATATTCAACATTCATCATTAGAGCATGGTGAATGTCAAAATTTGTTGGTTTAAGTGAGAAATAAGGATATTTAGCACATATTCTGTACATACACCAAGCGACTATGACAATGTTGACATTCACTGGTGAAAGTCGACATTCTCCAGATTTCGCTTTTTCACAGTAACATATATACTACACAGTATAAAAAAAATTTAGTTCAGTTAGGAAACACATAAATCAGTTTGAAATTCCCCTACAGCAATTTCTGGCGAACGTTGGGATATTAAATATTTTGGAACAAAGTGATTTTATGATCATTTAATGATTTTAATAATAACTTTGCATTTTCATAAAAATAGATAACAGACGACAAAAAAAAAAAAAAAAAAAAAAAAAAAAAAAAAAAAAACAGACTATATTCATGTAAGAAAAAGTTACCAAAGAAAAAAAAATTTGGTTAGATCAAGAATGCTAACTATATCCAAAGATAACCATCCCCCCCCCCCCCCCCAGAGATACCTTACGATATCAAGTGCCAGACCCCAGCTCCTTCCTAAAGTGATAATATTATGTATGTACAGTCCCTAAATTACATGACAATTTGACTATATGCATGCGGGTTAGAGCACAGACAGAGAGAAGGCCAGACAGATCAAATTCATAAACACATTTCAACTTGGTAGGAAAGTGTTAAAAAAATAACCACTATTGAAAGTTAAATAGAAATACATGACAAGAATTACATGAAAAAATAATTCAGGCAACATTAACTAGTAAAGCGCACAATACAGATGAGTTTGGGTTCTTTTTTTTTTTTTGGATCCTGAACCCAAATATTTCAAATATTAGCCCAAGCTTGATACCAAAAGTATGCAGTATAAAATTATTAATAACATTTAAAAATTGTTTTATGATTAATTTTCTTATTAAAAAAATCCCTTCTTACATAGGCATTAATCCTAAATACTCCTTCATGGCAACATTTTGTCATTTATTGATAGCCTTGAAAATCTGTCTAAAATAGCAAATCTGTTATTTGTACCCAATTGCTGGCAAAAAATATCCAAAAGCCACAATTCTTATTCTTTTAAAATTTCATTGTACAGCTATGGCAGAAAGACATGAGTTCCATTTTCTAGTAATTCTAGAAAAAGACTCAAACAGAAAGCAACAATAGACAAGGGATATCACTAGCACTGAGTGTGCAAAGGCAGATTAAATGAATACTAGTGTAAATGCTTGTCCTAGGACGGTGTGTAGAAATCGTGGTTTTCCCTTAAAATTTGAAACAATTGGTAAAAACATTCATATACTATTATTCCGTAATCGAGCTATTTGGTTTAAAAATCATAAAAGTCAAAGTCAGTGAATTGAAATATTTCAAACATTTTACATCTGAAAGTACACCCTCCCTATTCAACGGTGTAGAATTTAAAGTTATGCGATATTGAGAAGTAATTAATTAAGAAAAATGTATTTATGATTCATCAAATCAATTTTTCCAAAATAAATTAAACATTCAAATCTGAAACAAACAAACTAAAAACTATGTTTATGACATTAATACTCAGAAAATAAGTACTTTTATGTAAGTCTGGTGATGCGATAAATCACCAAATATTGTTCCCATTGACATCATTCAAATTACATTAATTTCACTTAAAATATAAACTTTTAGCTCATTTCATTTAAAAAGCATAACTTTTATTTAAAATACAAACGTTCAAAATACAGATATTGCATACAATTAAAATTAAAGCCTCTCATTAATTGCCTTTAAAACAGATAATAATAATAAATACCATAGCATTTTATTTCAACTTCAAAGCATTTATTCTAAATCACAAGTGCCAAAAAATAGCTACTATTGGCGTAAAAAAACCCGTTACTGGCGAGATTTGCCTTGCCCCCGGATAACATAAAAGTACCAAAAATAGAGTTAATTAATTAATTAAATTAACAACTGTTTTCATTGGTTCATAGGCGATTTACGTCAAAGGCATATAATACTACAGGAGTTAAAAAATTCAATGCACAAAAGTTTTTAAATTTTTATCAATGAATTCTCAAAAATGAATGACTCACTACATATTGTTTACATTTGTAAAATTAATCACTATTTTTGGAATGTTCGTTTGTTTATATTGGTAATCTGTTGTTGATAGCTGGTTATTTATAATTTAAAACATTATAATTGTGTAGTTTTGGAAAGTTTTAGAGAAAATGACGAAGAATAGATATGATACCATGTAGATTATTTCCATAAGTTGAACAATTGTCTTATTTATGGCAACATCATAATGATGGCTGCGTTCATTGAGCCGGTCTAACCGGAATTGTGAGGGACACACAAAGACTTGGATTTTATATAAATAGATAGATTACTGCTTATATTCCATCAATAACAATTTCCTTTCAAACTGATTTTTAAAGCATTGTAAAACACTTAAAGAAAGAAACTTTAACTACTTTCTTGTTTCTCAAATAATGTTTTTTTTTTTCCTTTTTTAATTTTAGAATAAGTAAAATTTTCACTTTGAGCTTGAGCCTGTCTCATCCCTAATATAAAATATGCACATAATGGCTAAGTTGTTGCAAAGTTTCAGTTGTTCAATACAGAGATTAGGCAGTACTGTAACGGGTTTCAACTAGGTAACAGATTTCAACAGAAGAATCTTAATCAATGATGGCATTCTGTCCTCTCATAGGAATTTTAGAAATTTAAATTGCAAAGTATTTATTTTAATCAGTCTAAACATTTGTTTTCTGTAGAAAAGGAATGCATAAATGTGTTTTTGGAATCTAATTGGTATAGAGAAAAGGTCTTCTTGAAATATTTCTCCCTTACATAATAAAATCATTTAAAGAGGTTGCATAAGATTAATTACAAGCAGGCTGTATTAACAAACATTTATTAAGAAACTGAAATGAGTGCATGTAGAGTCTGCTACGGAGTCAACTGAACTCTTTCATCCCAGCAAATGGATAACAATAATAGGATTACTAGATAACTTTGCAGGGATTAGTGTCCATTGTCAAAGTGAAAGTTACAAATTAGGAACAGTGTCCAAAAGCTCTTAGTAATGGAACAAGCAAAATTTTCTAGAAAGTATGGCAAATGGGCAAAACTGATAAGAAGCTACTGTTAGATATGTTTGTGCTTTGCAAGATAGACTGCACACTGGAGTGAAGTCTGAAACAATGTAAAAATATTTCTCACATATACATTTATATTTTTATTAGATATTTATGAATTCAAATAAATAGAAATAAAGCAGGTTTTGTTAGATTTTAAACTATATGATGTCACTCTAATAAACATAAATTTTAAATAATACAATTTCTTTTAGACATGCATGTATTATACTTTACCAGCATATATACATTTTAAATATTACATGTAAAAAATAATCTTTACTTACTTGAATTTTTTGACGACGGCTTTCGAGATCTCTAAGTTCATCACTAACTGAAATTTTTATGCGAATCATTTCTTCAATTCGAGCTTTTAAATCTGTTGCTTTAATAGAATCCAAATCTTCCAACTGAATACCTTTATGGTGGATTTCTGCAGATGGACTCTCTCCAACATACTACAAATTAAATAAGTTTATCAAAAATTTTTCATTTTTTTATTTTACAGTTCTCATGATAATAAGATTAAAATCTTAAATTTAAAAAATCAGAATGATGAAATTTTTTCTATTGATTCATATAATGGTGAGAATTTTTATCAGGGATTATAAACAATTTTCAATTAGAAAAACAGAATGTACATAATTTATTTTAATATTTCAAATAATGTAAATACTAGAAAGCTGATATTCTTCACACCTATGTGCGAATTCAATAAAAAATGCACCAGACTTTTAGTCAATGACAGAAGACAGTAATCAATTATGATTACCATTGCTTTGCATTTCTAAAAGCAGATTATAACTATGTCTCTATTTATGCAAGTTGAATTAGGATTACCTTTTTGATTATCTATTTTTCTTTTAAATTCTAGAGTACGATTACATTTAGATTATAATTAATAATAGTTGTTGAATTACAATTACTAAACTAGTCGATTACAGTTACAACTCAATTGTACTGATTTTGTAATTTGCATGTTACGACCCCCCCCACCCCCTTACTTCGAATTTATTATGGAATAGTCACATTTTACATTATTTATGAATGAAAGCAGCATTAGAGTTTTTATAGAAATGTGTGTTTACAGTTCAAAAGCAGTTAAACTTTTCTAAAGGAATCTCCAATTTAAATCTCTCTAGTTCTATTGAGTTTTGATCATCTACCTTCAGAACTTCTTATGAACCAAGCAAATTTCCATAAAAATCACATTTTGTTATATGAAATTAGATATTAATATTGAATATTGGGAAAATGCCACAGTAAAGAGTTTTGAGGTTCCAACCTTCTGATTCATGATTATGAAGGGTTTGATTTCCTTCTACTTTTCATAGTAAAAAAGAAATCTTTTGTTTTGTCTGTGTGTGCTTATAAATATGCAGTACATAATATTAATGATTGTACTATTTTGGTACAAAAAAGGAGAAAATCAGCTGAAAAATTATGCTTATTTTTCTAAATTTAAAACTTAAACTTGCAGTTTGATTTTCTTCTTGGACAAACACAGGACAGATATATGCAAACTGTCTTGAAAAAGGCATACACAATTACTTCATAAAAATTTAATGTATAAATAGAGTAATAATCTATGGTTATTAATCTGTCTGTAACAGAAAATTTTCAAGATCATGATGAATAGAATTCATTTATAATAGAAAATGCACCTTCCAAGATGGAAACCTCTCTATAATAGAAAATTTCCCTGGTAATTAACAATTCTGAATTAACATATTTTGCTGTATTAATTTTTACTTATCCTAATAATCAATCTAAACTTTTTTAAACCATACTGTAAAAAATATATTAAATTTTAAAAATAAAATAAAACCTGGTAATAAGGAATTACAAGGGGCAGGGAAAATCTTCCGTATTAGCCTTATTATCTTTTGTAGTTGTAATGTATTAGATTTGCCAGGATTCAGAGCATGAAATTATTCTTTTTTAGATAGGATTCCATTATAAATAGGTTTCATTTTGACAAGCTTTACTGTATTCTAAAAAAATATTGTTAAGGGTGTTAGTCAGTCAGGTCTTCTCTCCTACATTAAACTTAGGGAATAGGATGTGTTCTATTTTTTAAATATCTTCTCAGAAAATTAATATTTTTGACTTTTCCTGTGTACTCATACTAAAAACAACTCTTTCTTTTTTAGTAGACAAAATATTTCTAAAATATATGTTTAATATTTTATGAATTAATATCTTAGTAAAGCTAAAAAACTTTTTAATACTTCAAATAAAATCAAGTACATGTTTTAGAAATACAGTGGAACCCGGTTAAGACGCTCACGGTTAATACGCGATTCCGCTTAATACGCAGATTTTTTCCGATCCCTTGAACTTCGCCCATAAGAATAATGTAAAAAAATCACGTTTAATACGCGAACGGTTATAACGCGATCCCGCTTAATACGCGATAAATTTTCGGTTCTTTGAGGGAAAAAATCACGTTTAAGACGCGAATTCATTGATCAAGATGCGAATTCCTCCTCTCTTCTCGAGTGTTACCGATTTAGAGGATTTTTATTATTCAAATAAAAAACAATGTTTCCGAATAGTATTTAATTTATTTAACAACATATTAATTAAGGCAAAAATTACTAATCGAAAATAGTTGTAGGTGTTTGAATTTAAAAACGTTAAATTAGCAAAACTGCAATTCTTCTTTGATCTCACTCCTAACATTCTTTGTCTTTCGCTTCGTGTATGTTTTTACTGTAGTAGAAAGAGATAGACGAATTTAGGTTACTCAGATACGTCATAAAAATGATTATATTAGAGTTGTTCATACGTGTTGTTAGAGATGTTTAAAATGTACGTTATTACAAGTACTAAATATGATTTTAAAAACTGGGTTGTGCTTCAAAGATTCAATATTATTTTCCTTTCTAAATTATTTGAAAACAACGTTTAAACACACAATAAAACAGGCAGATTTGACCATACGTATACGTTTCGTGAGTACTAGGACTCACATCCTCAGTGTAAAAACTGAGGAAAACAGTTTTTACACTGAGGATGTGAGTCCTAGTACTCACGAAACGTATACGTATGGTCAAATCTGCCTGTTTTATTGTGTGTTTAAACGTTGTTTTCAAATAATTTATATTTTCACACAAGTTCTGTACTTATTATTTTCCTTTCTGTTAAAAAAAATAAGTCTAGTAGGAAAATTATTTTTAGTTGCAACGCATTAATCGACAATAAAGTAATGTTGTAATCTATATTTATTTTCCGTTGTTATTCCAGTTTGTCCTATAAAAAGAAACAATGTGGGTTCATTAAAGTGAAATACAATTAAATTTCAATCTGAATATATGTCAAAGATACAATTTTCAACCGTAAACGCATAAATGAAAGCTCTGAAGTTCATTTAGGTGATTAAATGCGTAAATAAGCCCAATTGATGCAACATTATAGAAATCACGTTTAATACGCGATCCTGCTTAATACGCGACTTTTGACCACTCCCTTGAAACGCGTCTTAACCGGGTTCCACTGTATTTTGGCAACTTAAAAAAAAAAAAAAACTAAGAAAAGTACACAGAACAAAAAAGTTAAAAATATTAATTTCCTGAGAAGAGTCTTTAAAAATAAGAATGTATTTCATGCAAAGAGATCAAAATTTATTTAATTAAAAAAGATAAACTTGATAAAACATTTGAAAGAATTTACAAGAATAAGAATCTTGCAAAGATTTAGTTCAATTTCTCAATTGAATAATTTAACAGAATGAAAATTTCTAAATGTAAGCAATAAATACAGTAGAGTGTGATTATCCAGATTTTCCAATTAACAGGATTGATCAAGGACCATATTTTTTCTCCAGCTTTCTCTAAAATTTTTTAAGTGAAACTTCTTTATGCACGGTAGGGTAAATTCAGCTAGATCTCACAAAAATTAACTGTTAAATAATCATTTCCTAATCCTGAAATAATAAAATCACCAACAAATGCAAAGAGAGCAATGTATAAAATCAACTGTTTCTAGAACCTAAGAAATTTTACTTCTAACGCGCAAGAGTCCCACACATACATTATTCCCACAGGAACACCCCTCCTATTCTTCAAATTCACTGAAGGGAGTCAAAAAATTGCTTCTTTTGTCCTTTGGTGTCTTCAGAAAGAGAGTCATAAGAGGGACCCCTCCTCTCTCTGCTTGTGCTTGTTCGCACAGTGTATGCATATATACATGCAGTAATTTCTATGTGTACTTCTATGTATAACTTTGTACCAATTTTGTAGAAAATAAAATAAAAAAATAACTTCTAAACACACCATCTGTATTATGCTAAAATATGCACTACTACAATTGCCAGTTCTAAGACTGGAAAAAGTATGACAGGAAGTTACCTGGTTAGAGGCCTGGCATACTAAAACCAAGGATTTAGCGATTAACGAAGCTGCATCTGTGCCGGCCGAGCATTCTATTTTATTTTAACTGTAACCTGAAATTGATGACTTTCTGTTGTGTTTTTCTTGTAACTGTTGATAGTATTGACTTAACGTTTATAATTGGCTGAGGAGGGATTGTGATGATCCGAAACGTCCCAATTTTAATATGTTTTTAGTGTTTTTATGTAATAATTTTAATTGTTTTATGTATTGTCTGTGATTTTAATGTAAATATTTTACCTGAAAAACATTGCCATAGCCTTTTTTTTAAAGTTGTTCAATTATCCAGATTTTTCATTAATCAGATCAGTCTTGGTCCCGACTGGTCTGAATAATCAGCGCTCTATTGTATTTAGATAATTTGATTACATATTTAATTTTACATAATAAGTAAAAAAAAAAAAAAAAATTACACTATACAGAAGCATGGGAGAAACATTTATAATTGTATCTAGAACTCAAAAAATAGTTACAAGTAACAAGTTTTGATGTATTTTCTAAGATGAGATATTCATTCTTAACTCAAGTATAAATATTTAAAAAATATATTGAGAACTTTTTAGTAATTAGAAATCTAGAAGATAATTATTTCACTGCTGCAATGTCAGAACAGATAACTGGTAGAATTGGAAATAAATAAGGATGTAGTTCAAATTACGGTAAATGTATTAGTATTACAGTTTTGTTAAAATACCTCAACTTTCAGTTAAATATAAAGTATTAATTTAATTTAATAAATCTTTAATCTTCATTAATAAAATAATGCATCAATAATATTAAAAGGATAAAATTGGAAACCTTCCTTTTAGATTAAGCATCTATGTTTTGGTTATAACATAAAATAAAAGGGTATTCACATATTATCCATGCCAGAAAGATAGACTACCAAAAGAGGTTTTTTTCAATCAATCACCATGTTCAAAATAGTAATTTAATATTCATTTATTAAATACATAAAACTGATAAATAATATAAAAGCAAGCTAAAATAATACAAAACAGTAATTTAGCATACATTTATTAAATACATAACACTAGGTTGGCAGATTTTAGTGGTAAAAGACATTTAAGACAAAAATTTCCATCAGGTTGCTATGCACACCAGAATGAATATAATAGATATATCCAAACCAATCATAACTGAAAATATAATGATATATATATCATATTACATAGTTCTACATAAATACTTTTGCAATTGCCTTTAATATGGCAACTATATAATATTAACTATACAATTACAATGTAGAAAGATTATAAATAAGAGATATGGCAATTAATATTATTGGTATTCTTGTTCACACGTCCTGGCACAGATAATACATAAGTACCAGTATGCCTAATATTCGGCAAATAACTTTGCAGTGAATAAGAACACAAGGAACTTCAATACATTACTTATAATAATTACATCACTTATTATAATACATTACATATAATAAGGTCTAAAATAAAATTTAGAGTTACTTTTGTTAAATAATAGTGAGTAACGAGTGGAACCATGATGAAGATGACGAGAACAAGACCAATAATACGAGTAAGACGAGTTCCAAAATAACGATGGCACAAAGGCCATGCTGGAAGAAATTTTCCAGCAGATGGTTCAAGAGTCATTATCCTTGTGTAAAGCTTCCAATAGCTTTCTCATTAAACACAGATTGATGTAAATCTTGGTAAGACCTAAAAGGAAAAAATATATCTAAATCAATAAAAAGTTAGAACAAAACAATTATTTTAAAGTAAAAAAATATTTTTATGGGGAAAAAATATAGAAAAGAAAGGAAAATCCCCCCTGCTTTTCTATATTTTTAGCTTAAAAAATTAAGTTTATGTGTATTGCATAGTTTTTACAGAATATGCACAAAGAATTTGTTATAATTATTCATTAGCTATAATTTTACATTTGATCAAAGTTTGTTTTATTTATTTAATTTTTTTTCTAAACAAATCACTATCTATCAATTTTATTAAGGAAGAGATGGAATACAAACAGATAAACAGACAAAAATTATACTTTCTAGGAAAATAAATTTATCAGACTATATATATATATATATATATATATATATATATAAACCCATAATAATTTACTTCAATAGATTCTGTTTATATTTTAAAGCTATTAACTATTATATTTTAATTATGATTCTACACAATTATCTAAATGCACATCATTTTTAAGTTGACTTTTAATGTCACATTTGATTTTATGTTTGTGTCTGAAAAATAAAACCGAATTTTCAGCTTAAACTTTTAATCATCATTTCACTTTGTAAAAAAAAAAAAAAAGGTCTCATTCAATTTGATGGTGCTGTGATTTCTATTTTTACTTTCACTCCCATAATACATTCAGAGTTTAGACACAGCAAAAAATGTTCCTTTAATTTTGAACACAAGACAATGTTATGAATATGAACTGGAGCATTGTGTCTCCATTTATTTTGATTTAAATTTTGTATGTAGCTGTATATAGGATGCATACATTTTCTGATTATTAAACTCTGTTTATTTGTATATACAAGAATGCTTTCCAAGTTTCTTAATGTGTTTTAAAATCCTGTAAAAATCAGTTTGAAAGGGAATTGTTATTGATGGTAAATATTCCATAGAGAAATATTCCATGTGATTTCTGAAGCCTACGCTCAGTAAGTGTTAGTGTAACATAAATAAGCTGTAGGATATCACTTGCTATCCTCACTTTTTTTTCTGATTGAAGTTCTTTTCCAAAATTACTGGAAAACATGTCTTTCTACCACAGTTGTACAGTAAAATTTTAAAAGAATAAGATTGATGACTTTTGCAGATTTCTAGTTAGGTCAATTAAATTTTTACAGGACAAGCATTGGCAATATTTGAAACAATGTCAAACTACATTACAACATAAAGGTTAAAATTAAAAATGAAAATTAACACATAAAAGTAACTGACATATTTAATTCTTAATTATTAAACATTCGTCTGGTAACCAGCTTCCTAATCTAACTTTTGTAAAAACTTTCACATGGCATTATTAACCATAAAGGCTGTTAATGAGTGTCTTTAAAGGGTTGGCAGGTTTTTGACGGTTTAAACTGCAGTTTAAAGCGTCATGTCAAAAACCTCAAATACTACAGTGATCTGTAAAATTTCACATTAAATGTCACACATTAGATGTAATATTTAAAATTCACTATTACTGTAATTGTATATATAATTAGTATATAGTATTAGTAATAATTACAGGGTTGGCAGGTTTTTGACATGTGTCAGTTTATGTCAGGTTTAAACCATAGTTTGAACCGTCATGTCAAAAACCTCAAATACTAAATTGATCTGTAAAAATTCAAATTAAATGTCACACATGACAACATTACATGTAATATTTTAAATTCACTCTTACTGTATATCAGTAATTAGTACATAGTAAAGTATTATTGTTAAGTATAACTTTTTAATAGCGTAAAATTTTTATTTAATTTTTTTTTTTTTTTTTTGTAAAATTGTGTTTTTTAAAAAGTAGACATTAAGCTCATCTGAGCTGTACATTTTTTCTCTTAATTAAAATCGTTTTAATTTCTCTTACTTTTGAGAGCTTAAAAACATTAGCTAGCTTTTTTTATGGGGAAAAAAAAACTTAGAAAAGTGCAGATTTTTTTTGTATATATAACAAGATAATGTGCATCTATGTTATTCTAATCTAGGCAATAACCATTCCATTCAAAATTGAAATTGGATTATTAATTTTAAACATTTACAAAATAAGAGAAGTAATTAAAAAAAAGTTTAAAGTCAAAATCTTTTTAAAACATGCTTTCTTTCAATATATAAAAATGTTTCTGATTTTAAAACTGAACAAAATTGGCCGGTCATCTAAAAGAAAATTCCTTTAAGCCCATATTGAAAAAGTGCATAATAGAAGGGATCAAATCATGAAACCATACCATTGTTTGGCTTATACTTTGCATCCCAACCATCAGGTGCAAGGGTTGACTGCTGTATCAGTTGATTCAGCGCGCACTTGAGCTACAGAGAGAATTTATGGATGCTTACCCATACTGATTGTGTATGAAGCTAAAGAATCCCCTTTCCCGTCTTCTTATTTCAGTGCTATGGGGAGGACTCCATTGCTTGGTGAAAGGTATCATTAAATGCAACAGCTTTTTGAGCCTGCTTCAAAACTTGCTCATCTAGCAATGCTTTTGCTATCAAGTCCTACTAGCTCAGCATCAATTAAGAGACAGACTATTTTCTAATGCTTCATACACTCTAAACTCAAAAATCTTTTGGGTGTAAATAAATGTGCTAAACACGTGGTGTGCTGCAGCATGCTGCAGGGTAAAATTGATTCGGATTATTTAATTGTACAAAATTATTTTCTTCTGGTTGAAAAATCCCAAAAAAAAAAATATTTTATTGCAAATAATATATTTTTAAAATTATTAAATTTCAATAAAAGATAACATAAATCATTCACTTATTTAATGTTTACCTATTATTAAAATGTTTTAGTGTGTTACATGTATTTGGAAGTTTTCGACGGTTTAAACCAGTTTATGACAGTTTAAACCAGTTTTTGACGCTTGTCATGTCAAAAACCAGTTTTTGACGTCAAAAACCCAACCCTGCGTTTAAACCCACTTTGCAATATGGTGGAGGGGAAAAAATGTTTTCTAATACACAATTTGGGAAGCAAGCATTGTTCCCAGGTCGACTTCTGCAAACATCAGGATGCAAAATACAAACATTTTCCTTCAATGCATTACATTTGTATAAATTTAAAATCTCTAAGGGTGCAGCAATAAGAAGTAAATTAAGCATAGCAAGTCCTTGAACAGGGCTCCATTCCACAAATTAATCAAAATAGTTGCTTTAGTAACCTTCAAAACTAAAAATAGAAGCAAAAATAGTTGCATATTGTGGGTAATTTAGAAGCAAAATAGTTGCACATAATGTATTAGCCAAAATGGTCACTATGTTCAGATAAGGATAATTAGTTCATGACCATGGCCAGTGATACAGTACATACAAATTCAATACTGCTTTTACAGTATTATCTAATTATTAATTATCTAAAAATTATTAAAAGTAATCCATTTTAGTTTCATGACATTGAGTTTGCTGCAATTTTTGTATCAAAACATGATACAGCTCTTGTTAGTTGCAGGTATAATGGGGTTATTTCTAGAATTTGATTGATAAACTTCTTGAAAGCTTTCCCTAGACTGCAATATAAAGGAAGTTTTTGCTTTCCCTATGTTTCTGGCTCACTTTTGATATGACATTTTTGTGCCATAACATACTAAATAGAGTTATGAGCTATTAAGTGCTCATTTAGAGTGCTGCACCGCACCACATTACATGTTGTTTGGAAATCAACTAGAAAATTATTTACAACCAGAAATTTTAAGGGTGAGCGGGGGAATTTAGATGACTGACATTTGTAATTACTACAAAGTTTTAAAAAAGACCAGCTTTGGGAAGATGGGGTATTATAGATTATTTATTATTACTAAAGAACGATGAATATGGTAAATTATTTTTTAAATAAAAAGTTTTAAACTCTATATGCTGGAGGATGCAAAGGAGGGAAGCTGAAATTCAGGGTGGAGGAGGCTAAATTATATGACTGATTATTTATTTATTGTCTCAAAAAATCAATAAATAAAGTAGATGTCTTTTTATATAAAAATAAAGATTTTTAAACTTCCTAGTATGCTGGAGGACGGAGTGGGCAAGGGAGGAGAACAGTAAATTTTGGAGGCAGGGATCAGGTTAATTTAGATGAATGTTATTTATTTATTGTTATTAGAGACAGTAAGCAACAAATAGGGTGGATTTTTTAAAATTAAATTTCAAAAGATTTGAAGCTCTGTATGCTGGGGGAAAAACAAAGAAATAAGCAAAAATTTTAGAGGGAGGGGGTAATTTAGATAATTTTTTTTTTATTTATTGTTACTACAGAGCAACAAATAGGGCATCAATTTTGTTTAAAGATTCTAAACTTTGTAATTTGGAGGGAAGAAAGTATTGGTGAGGGATATAGACCCTAGTGGGAGTGCCCTCCGTGGAGGTCTTTCTAAGGGGACCTAACCTGTATTTAGGCAAGGTTTGAAGAAAACACGAAAGGTTAGGCCCACGGGCGCGATTGGGTTGGGTTGCAAGAAAGAGGGGAGGGGATTTCAATGAAGAGGAAATATAAATATGCCAATACAAGGAAGATTCTCATTGATATGTGTTTATTCAGATGAGATATTTTCCTCACTTTTAAAATTTTTCCGAGTATTTATAAATTATAAAAGTCAAAGCAACTAAAAATTTTTCAAAAAAATGCTTCCTCCCCCTTTTCAAATACTATTTAGCTGTTCAGCATGTTAAATACGAGAGAGAGGTGTAATGTAAGGGGTGTGTGCAAATTACACTAAATTCTGTTGTACTACAATCCCTAAGGAGTTTGCCCTACAATGTCCATAATTTTCTTAACCACGGGTCCTGGAACGCTATGCAGCATATGTCTCAGGTAGTCAATCTAGTAGGGAGTTCCAGTGTTTAGTTCCTAAACTTAGTACTAATTTTATATAACCCCAAAAGGATAAAAGGTTTACTGAACCAATCAGAAGTCAAACTCTGGACTTGTAACATTATAGTGGGATGCACTGACCACTACGCTACTGGGCTTCTGAGGGAGAAAGCAGGGACAAATTGTTAAAAATTTTACCATATCCTTTGCTTTTAGGTCCATAAAATTGTAAAAATAAATTTTGTCTTTGGCAAGGATAGTTTTCACAATCTAGTGACCGACCAATTAATCCTAAGATTCTGAAAATCAGGCAGTATGATTTTAAATAGACTATTAAAAAAAAAAAAATGTGCTGGCTTTTTGAGTACTTCACTATCCATGTCAAAAAAAATGTGCCATAACAAATGTAGCAAAATGCTTTGGAGTGTTTACCCTTCTCCCTCCCTCATGCACCTTACATGAAGAAAAGGGAAAAAGAGGTGAAAAAACTGGAAAAGTGTGCATTTCAGAAATGTCCTCTTATAGTGATATTAGAAATACCACAAAATTTATTGTTTTTCATAGATTCCAAGACCTCCCCCTCCAGCTTGAGATAGGGAGTGATTTTTTTTTTTAAAGTTGTCTTTTACTCTTTTACTAACCTCTAATATGCTATAAAATTGCTGGGCATCAATTTCTATAAATTTTAAGATCTGAGTATCAGTAATTAAGCAACATGATTAAAAGAGAATGTAAATGCATAAAATATGTAATAAACTAGAAAATTGGGATTCAAAATTTTAAAAGAAATATTCAAAAGCACCTTTGTGCTAAATCAGATAATGTATTGCACAATCACAATATTAGTCATTTTTTCATGTTTTCCTTTCAAGAAACAAAATGGCAACATTAAAATGAAATTAAGAGGAAAATCAATGAAAATGAGAAAAGTGCAAGTCATGAACATCTGGACTTGTTTGTACAGATATGCTTACAGAATTTTGTATTCAAATTATTTTCATTGATGTTTCATATTTCCTACAGATTTGCAATATTTATTGGGAAAAGCTAACATAAAAATTTCAAATGTCTCCTTCTTCATAAAATAGTTGCCTATTTGCCAAAAATAATTGCATTTGAGCCCTATTTCACTTAAAAAATCCCTGCCGGCCCGGCCTACAGGCAGAGGTAGATTTTGAAGTTAAGTATACTAATTTCACCAACAAAAACTAAATCATTATTAGATATAAATCCACTTTAACAGTTTTATCTGTCTGCTTTTGACGAGTTTTTATTTCCTTTTTATAAAATAGCTGGTTTTATCAGAATCATGTTAAGGCGATATTAAAAAAAATATTTTTCCATGCTCAACAACTCGAAATTTTCTGGCACATTTTCAGATTCATTTTTAATAATAATAAAAAAAAATATGAAACATGTTGACGTGATTTTTGAAAAGATTTATAAGCAACCTGTGTTTTTATTTTTCTTTCAATTAATTAAAACTTGATTAATAAACAATTATTTTCTCAGTAGGGCAATATTTTTCGTTTCTAACACAATCGCTTCGGGAAATTCTGTTCAAAATGCCCACTTTGACATCATTATTTGAAATATATTCTGCCTCTATCAAAAAATCTATCATTACTGTACATTATATAGTTTCTGAATAAGAGAATCTAGCAACTGGATGCGTTTGAGAGCAAAAATGAATTTAAAAATGAGTAAGAAAATAGACAGTTTGGATTTGAATGCACCCTTAATAAGATGATTTTTTTCTTCAACTACTATGTATTTTTAATTTGTTTTTGCTGTAAGAATTTTCCGTATCAAAAACTTGTCTATATAAATGTTGAAGACAATATTAAGAAGATATATGATAAATTCATGGAGATTTTATATCTTGTGAATTGACGGAGTTATGAAAATTTTTCTTCTTCAACCCCCCTTTTTTGTTTTTGTTTTTAATTTTTTTTTTCGGTACGAATTGGTCCTATCAAAAACTTGTGAATATAAAAGTTGTAGATAATATTAAGGAGATTTATAATAAAATTAAATGGATTTGATATCTTGAGAAATGACGAAGTAAGGAATCTTTTTTCTCCCAAAAACCCTATTTTTTGGGCCCTTTGAACCAATTTTTAATTTTATCAAAAATCTGTAATGCATGAATTTTTGGCGCTATTTTTAGAAGTAATAAAAACTTTAAACTGATTTGATATGTACAAAAATTAAGAAGTTATGGTTTTTTTTCGGTTTTCACAAAACCCCTCCCTATTTCCATCCCCCTTGTCTGCTTTTGCCCATTAACGAACTTGACCGACATTTTATGTCCCTTGATTTTATGAATCAATTTGGAAGAGATTTGTGCAGAATTGTGGAAGTTATCGTGTCCAGAAGAAAGTGATAACACAATTGCTTCGGGAAATTCGGTTCAAAATGCCCACTTTGACATCATATTTTGAAATATATTCTGCCTCTATCAAAAAATCAATCATTGCGATACATTATATAGTTTCTGAATAAGCGAACCTACCAATTAAATGCGTTTGAGAGCAAAAATGAATTTAAAAATGAGTCAGAAAATAAGCAGTTTGGATTTGAGTGCATCCTTAATTCAATGATTTTTCCAACACAATCCGCTTCGGGAAATTCGGTTCAAAATGCCCATTTTAACAGCATTTTTAAAAATATATTCCGCCTCTATCAAGAAATTGACCATTACGGTACATTATATAGTTTCTAAATAAGAAAACGTACCAATTGGAAGCCTTTGAGAGCAAAAATGAATTGTAAAATGAGTCAGAAAATAAGCAGTTTGGATTTGAATACACCCTTACTTAGATGATTTTTTTCTTCAACCGTTATGTATTTTTAATTTGGTTTTGCTGTAAGAATTGGCCTATGCAAAACTTGTCTATATAGATGTTGTAGACAATATTAAGAAGATATATGATAAATTCATAGGGATTTTATATCTTTTGAATTGACGGAGTTATGGATTTTTTACTTCTTCAAACCCCCTTTTTGTTTTCGTTTTTAATTTTTTTTTGCGGTACGAATTAGTCCTATCAAAAACTTGTGAATATAAAAGTTGTAGATAATATTAAGGAGATTTATAATAAAATTAATTGGAATTGATATCTTGAGAATTGATGAAGTTATGATTTTTTTTCTCCCAAAAACCCCTATTTTTTGCGCCCCTTGAGCCCATTTTTAACTTTATCAAAAATCTGTGATACATAAAATTTTGGCCCTATTTTTAGAAGTAATAAAAACTTTAAACTGATTTGATATGTACAAAAATTAAGAAGTTATGGGGGGTTTTCGGTTTTCACAAAACCCCTCCCTATTTCCATCCCCTTGGTCCGATTTTGCCCATTAACGAACTTGACCGAGATTTTATGCCCATTGATTTTATATATCAGTTTGGAAGAGATTGGTGCAGAATTACGAAAGTTATCGTGTCCAGAAGAAAGTGATATATATATATATATAGATAGATAGATATATAAAGTTTTTTACTGAGGGTGGTTTTGGGTTCTAGGGGTCATGATCGGTGTAGATCTGCAAAAATTTTTCAGAAATTCCAACATAGGAACGATCCCAATAGGTAGTATTTCATACGAAATCTACCTAAGAGTTGCCTTAGTCTCCTGGAGATCAAAATAGTAGCAAATGGCAGCACTGCTTGAAATAAATAACAATGTTCCATGCAAACATTTGAATGCATGCAGATGAAACTTAATCCATGTTATATTTAAGAACATATTGATTTAATGACTCTCATACACAAAACTAAACATTTTACACAATGGAAAATATTTTACTAATTGTAACAAACAATATTGTAATAAATGGAATTCAACTTTGCTACAATATTTTAGATAGCGAAATCTATTGCACGATAATATAGAATTTTAGCTAATAAAATCTAATCTAGGCAATTTCGGTTATACTCAAGGCTTTTAAGAAGTCCAAATTGATTTTTTTCTCAGTTTTCTAAAAAGGTAAAGCATCATTCAGAACATATTATCAAAATTGCAGTTTTAAAATTAATTGTCGGAACCTGATGAGTATGAAAATGTGATCTTAAGTAGTAATTGACCATAATTAAAGATGTATCATAACTTTAAACAAGTTGGAAATTGCTCGTCAAACGTGACAAATGAGGTGCGTTTGTACTATAACTAGTTTTATAATTATTTTTTGCACCCCATATTGTACTGAATGTGTATTTATTTACAATTCATAAGTGCATAGTCTGTAACATCATTAAAATGCACTTGCAATAATTTTTTCCCATTCCCCTTAATGTAACGGAAAACTTTTGACTGTCCCTGCAATTAAGCTATACATCCGATTTTCATGAAATTTGAAATGGCTCGACAAAATTTTGCAGCAATTATGTATTTAAAATTTCAGCCCATTCGGAAAGCTGTAACATCATTAAAATGCATTTGCAATAATTTTTGCCATTGGCTTTAATGTAAAGAAAAACTTTTGACTGTCCCTGTAATTAAACTATACATCCGATTTTCATAAAATTTGAAATGGCTCGACAGAATGTTGCAATAATTATATGTTTAAAATTTGAGACCATTCGGAAAGCTTTAACATCATTAAAATGCACGTGCAATAATTTTTCCCATTGGCCGTAATGTAAAGAAAAACTTTTGACTGTCCCTGTAATTTAACTATACATCCGATTTTCATAAAATTTGAAATGGCTCGACAAAATTTTACAACAATCATATATTTAAAATTTCAGACCATTCGGTTTAGTAGTTTTTGCTCTATTATATGCGGACGGACGGACAGACAGACGGACTGAACGACGACTATAGGTGCTACGTATTTATATAATTACGAACGCACCTAAAAACTGCTCCATTTTTTGTCATTTGAAAAAGCCCAGTGGCAGAAACACCGCGACACGGCGACATAGTCACGGACACAAAAAATCTTTTGCGGACAATTATTGTCTGTACTAATGAAGTCAATTTAAAAAATTGTCCGCAACTTTCGGACAATTTTTCCCGCGTAAAAAGTGCGAATTTCAGCAAAAAAGTGTGAATTTTGGCAAAAGATCGCGTAAAAAGCATTAATTTCGGCAAAAGATCGCGTAAAAGCATGAATTTCGGCAAAAGATCGAGTAAAAAGAGCGAACTTCGGCAAAAGATCTCATAAAAAGCGCGAATTTCGGAAAAAGATCGCGCACAAACCGTGAATTTCGGCAAAAGATAGTGTAAAAAACGTGAATTTTGGCAAAAGATCGCGTATAAAGCGCGAATTTCCGTAAAAGATCGCGTAAAAAGCGCGAATTTCGCTATAAGATCGCGTAAAAAGCGCGAATTTCGCTATAAGATCGCGTAAAAAGTGTGAATTTCCGTAAAAGCGCGAATTTCTGCAAAAGATCGCGTAAAAAGCGTGAATTTCAGCAAAAGATCACGTAAAAGCGTGAATTTCGGCAAAAAATCGCGTAAAAAGCGCGATTTTCGGCAAAAGATCGCGTAAGAAGCGCAAATTTCGGCAAAAAATCGCGTAAAAATCGGCAAAAGATCGTGTTAATGGCTTGAATTTTGGCAAAAGATCGCGTAAAAAGCGTAAATTTCGGCAAAATATCGTGTTAATGGCTTGAATTTTGGCAAAAGATCTCGTAAAATTATGAATTTCAGCAAAAGATCGCGTTAAGAGCATTAATTTTGGCAAAAGATCGGATGGAAGGCATGAATTTTAGCAAAAGATCGGGTAAAAAACGTGAATTTTGGCAAAAAGCGCGAATTTCGGCAAAAGATTACGTAAAAAGTGCGAATTTCGTCAAAGGATTGTGAAACTAACGCAAATTTCATCAAAGGATTGTTAAATAAACGCAAATTTCGTCAAAGGATCGCAAACAAAACACAAATTTCATCAAAGGATCACGGACACAATGCAAATTTCATCAAAAGATCGCGGAAAATGCGAATTACGTCAGAGGATCATGAAAAAACGCAAATTTCATCAAAGGATCATGGAACAAACACGAATTTCGTCATAGGATTGTGGAAAAACACGAATATTGTCAAAAAAATCTCAAAAAAGAAAAAAAACCCCGAAAATTTCGTAAAAAAATAGCAGGAAAAACGCGAAATTTGTCAAAAAGCCATGGAGAAAACGTGAATTCCACCGAAGAATTAAAAAAAAAATAATTTCCTCAAAAGGACGCAGAAAAGAAAAATTCGAATTTTGTCAAGGAATCAAGAAAAAAAAAAATGCAAATTTCGTCCAAAAATTACGGAAAAAACAATAAATTCGACAAATAGCCATGGAAAAAACGTGAATTTCATTAAAGAATTACAAAAAAATAATTTCCTCAAAAGGTCTCAGATTTCATTCAAGGGTTTTAGAAAAAACTCAGTGCTTTTCGCGCTTGAGGCCTCTGAAGTTTCCGAAGGTTTTTAAAAGCATCATTATTGCCTATGTATGGTTCTGTTTATCCTTCACACTTTAGAAATTCTACAAGAAGTTAGATGATGAAATGTTATAAGCAAAATTAATGAGAATGCATAATGTTTACCCCGTTTTAAATAGAATGATAAAAAAGTCCTAGTTTAACTTATTATTTATTCATTAAAATGACATGCAAAATTTGCAGACAGATTATGAAATTATAAAAGCTTGTCGCAGACAGCTACAAAACTTTCTGCCACTGGGTGAAAAAGACCAGGTAGCAGAAAGTTCAAGACGGGAGACGGCCGTCGCAGATTTTCTTTTCTATTTTGTAGATTATTTTTCCATTGAACCTTTATTTCGCTTTCTATTATCACTTAATCCAATAACTTAAAATTATTATTAATAAAAATGAATAAAATACATAAAGACATCACAGGTAAGTGGTTGTTTGATTAATTAACCTTTCAATTGTAAAATATTTTACCTGCAGATTATTTTTTGCCACTGAAGTATCTGTCACAGTCACTTGGAGAATTTTCTGCTACTGGGGAAAAAGAATTCCTTGAAATTTTATGCATGCAGTATGCAGAAAGGAAAAGATTTTTGCTAGGAAAATACTTTCTTTCTTTTTTGAGCAAGAAAAATGAGAAATTTATGAACAACCTTTATCATAAATCCTTCTTTCACTCTTTAAAATAATATTTTGAACTCATTTCAAAATATAGTTTTAATGAAAAATCTGTTACAGTTTAAAAAATTTTACACTATTTTACAATAGAATGATTTTCTTGATTTAATGACAAAATTTTGGGATTAACTAGACAACCCCTATGAGTGCAGCAATAAGAAGTAAATTAAGCATAGCAAGTCCTTGAAATAAATAACAATATTGTATGCTAACATTTGAATGCTTGTGACAAAAATATGGGAATAAATAAGACATAGACAACGTTTTGAAAATTGTGGGGACAAAATGATCTATGGAGTCTTTACAAATTAAATTTCTTAGTGATTTCTCTTATAATTCAGTCTTTTCCCTGAAGACAAGTAAATATCATGGTGCAAGCCAAAAAAAAATCACAAATTTTTGTGCATTGTGAAAATTTAGTACTTTTGGAGTTCTGCACTGTGAGACAGGCATTTTGACCCTTGAAAATCAGGACAGTTGGCAACATTACATTCAAGTAACCTAAATTTAAATTTAGTGCAATCGAGGATTTAAAAAAATACAAGCATTTTCCTCGGGGGAGGGGGTAATTTTGAATGTATATATACTTACTTTGACAAATTATAATCTTTTTATTAATCTCATTGGTGCTGCCTTTGTCTTTAGGAATGATGTCAGCCATTTCTGTAAGAATGTAAAAAAGGCAATATTATATCTCAACATGATAGGGATCTCAGTGTGAAATAAATAAATCAATCTTGGACATAGAAAACATTTGTTTGATTAAAATGCCACACACAATTTTTATGTATAATCTAAAAAATTACTAGAATTTTAAAATTAAACAAAACAATATCAAATCTTCTTATGCAATTTTCTTTTGCCAGCATACACCAAGCATGCTATATTTGCTCTGGTCTGTTTTTACAAGTAAACCTCCATTTATATGATTTTATATAGATAAAATGAAAATCTTCCAAATGAACTAATAGGCAGCCTTTTAATTGCAACCGATTTAATTTCTGACATTTAGATATATTACACTTACAATTCTAATTAAAAGTTCCTAAAAAAAAAAAAACCTAATGAATAAAAAAACAATGCAACCTATTTTATTCTTTTTTTCTCTATAAGTGAAAATTTAAAAAATGGTAAAAAATTCATTGAGATAGTCTACATGATATAGAGCTATGACTTTTTTAACAAAGTAAAAAAAAAAAAATCCCTCTCCATAATTTTCATCTTTCTCTATACATATATTGAACAAAAATTATAAACCTTCTCCATCCGAAAATTATTGAAAGTGCAATTCTCTTTTAAGTCTTAAAACACAATAAATATATAACATTAAAGTTTTTTTAAATGAAAGGTATGATTGTAAGCAGAAAAGAAATAGCTTTGTGGGTAGGGTTTTTTGTATTTTCATCCGAAAAAATGGGATGGCATTTTAAAACTGCAGAAAAAAAACAGAAAACATGAAATCGATCTCCAAAACGCAAAAAATAATTAAAAAAAAATGTAAATGTTAATATTTTTCTAAACAAAAGTCACCCTTACGATCAGGAAGGTAACCTGAATAAGTGGTTTTTTTTTTTTTTTTTTTTTTTTTTTTAATTTCCATCAGAGAAACAAAGATGGCAGTTTCTGAAATCAAGAAAACTTGAAAATGAATTGGAGAGTTTGAAAACAAACATGAAATTGAATTTCAGAAAAAAAAAATTCTCTATAGTATATAAGTTCAATATTTTTTTTAACAAAAGCTACTTTTAGTATTGGAAAGGTACACCAAATAAATGAGTGTTTTTTGTTTTTCTATCCGGGACCACACATGTAGTGGAGGGTAGGGTGGTTCAGCCGTCTATGTAAAAAAATAAAATTTCACTTATATACCAGGCCACCCCTCAGTTTTTGTAGACTTGTGTATAGTAATATTCTGGCAGAATTTGAAGTTTGTATTTCAACTGCAAGTGGGTGCTCAACATCCACTAACTTCATATAAGTTTGTGTATTTCATTCTAATTTTTCTATATATTTGTTTTAAAAAAATAAAGACGTGCAAAATTAGTTTCTTAGAAAAGAATAAAACAATATCCAAGTAAAAAATAGAAATGTAATCATATTTAGTCTTTAATAATACAAAATAGTGTCTAAAACTGATTTTTTCGTTGTTTCTGATGGAATGCATTTTTTGTTGGTTTCTATGACTTGCAGCAAGAATTGCTTTTCATCTTGATCATTTGTTATGATTTTATTGAAATGTCCATTAAGATTAACCCCTCATTCTGCACTGTCATTCAGTACTTGTAAATTGTGAAGCCATTCTTTTCCCTTGTGATAGTCATCATCGTCATTTCATTTTTCTGGAGAAAGCTTAACAATGATTTTCATATATTCATATGAGGCAAGAGTTCTGTTGTTGTTCTTGTTGCAAAGTCTGACAGCCGTACACCATCTTCTTTAAAAATCTCAAGTTCTCATCTTGCATAACGCTTCTTAAAGTCTTGCATTATCTGTAAATCGCTCAACAACAATTTGTCTTCTTCCATTTAAATTCTGTCAGAAAAGAGAGAAAATCTTATGAAGTCACCAGAACACACATACATGTGATGTTCCACCGGTTTTCCAGCAGAAAGCGCAATCTCTTTGTCTGTTGATAGATAATTTTCAAGATCTTTAACTGTGTTGAAATAAATTCATCGTCTGAAGGCTCAGAGTTTTCCATTACGCTATTTAGACAAAAATTGGATGAACAGATGGTAGCTGAAGGCAAAGAGACTGTAATGCTTCATTCTTCTTTTATTCTCTGAAGAGAACATTCATACTTTTTACGGTAACTCTTTATCTTTAAAACACATATACATTTTACAATTGGTTCTTTGATCCTGAAGAAAATTAGAATCGTCTTTAATTCTTATTATTTTCATAACACCTTCATGACCAATATCAAAGAAAAGAGTCCAACATATTTAACCACTCCTTATCGTTAGGCTGTAGAAAAAGACCTTTGTTTTTGTTTAAGAAAAGCCAATGAGAATGAATGTTTTCTAATTTTTTAATTATGTTTGTGTTATCTTTTGTTTTGTAGGAATTTCAGATCTCTGCCATATCTGCATTAATTCTTTAACTGTCAAATGACTAACATATTGTACCAATTTTGATTCTTTCAACTGATAAAGAACACGCTGAAGGATTTGTCTTGTCATAGTTAGTTGTTTCAATCTAGTCAATTGGTCTACTGATCTTAGACCAATCGGAAAGATTTCATTACTAAGGCAAGTTGAAATCGGCGCGATTGCAAATTTTTAGCTTTGAAATTTCTTTAAATAGAAAGGAACGGCTATTTTTCATAAAATTAAAGTTGATTAATACACAAATTTTGTGATTATTTTATTTCATATTAGGCTTAGTGTTTGTCTTATTAACTGTAACATGGATAATGTTAGCATCCCACAACAGTAGTAATAAAGATTTAATATAAGTAATTTAACCCAAACATAAGTAGTCTTGATATTTATTTAAAAGTAAAAACTCTTGCAATAAATAATTAAATGTATTTTAAATATTATTTTCATTCGTCGCCTTTCACTTAGGAATAGCCATGAGCTAAATGTAAACAACTTCAGACAGATGTTTGCTGCCAGATGCAGAATTTGAAAATCTATAAGATAATTATTTAAAATAAAAATTATCATAAAAAAATTATATGTTTCACTGACAAATTATTTTCAATTGGTTGTAAAAAGACTTTGTAGAATTCTTGTTTTGGTTTACTGTTGCCTGTAATTTTATCATGTAAATAATTCTCAGAAATGTTGCTACATATAATAAAATATTTCAGAAATACTTAAATACAAATATGTATAATATAACAAACTAAATTTCTTCTAACACTTCCGGAAAAAAATTAAATGTTTTTGAAGTATAAAATATTGTTGCATTTCCTATGCTTCTGCTATCATGGGGTCATTGAGCACCCTCTTAGAATTTGAGTAAGAAGCTAAAAATTTACCAGTATTATACTGTTGATGAGTCTAAAAAAGTTAGGGGTTGGCCTGGGCTCTAGCTCAAAAAAAGTTTTTTTGAACCACCCTAGTGGGGAGTATACAATATGGTATATGACGTAGGTGTCCTTTCTCTGTTTTGAATTAAAAAGATTTGCTTGCATAGTGCAGACTCATTTGAAAAGAGTGCCCTGAGTTTTTAATATTAAGTCTTTAAAAACCAAATGAATTGCCTTTCAAAATGAAAATGTCCTTTAGGATCTGAAAGGTGTCATAAGAATTTAAAAGGTTGTCTTTTTCATTGGTAGCACCTTGTCCTTTTTCAAACCTGAGGGGAACTCTGACGTAAACAATACATCAAACTTCAATACCATGTTTTTCAGGTCCCACCGTGGCTGAGTGATTAAGGCACCACACCAAAAATCGCTTCAAAGCGTAGGTGGGCTGTGGGTTCTACTCCAGCTGGCTCCGCTGCACACTCTTTGTGGAGCTGCCGGTTGTAATTATGTAAATTTCCTTGTGGCTATCTCGTCCTTGTATATTGACGATGACTTATAAGCGGACACCTGATGTCAAGCACACAAGTCAGATGTATGTGTTCAATAAATAAGTAAATAAATAAATAATACAATGTTTAAAACTTTAAAAGATAAGTTTTTTCAAGGAATATTATGCAATTTCTAAATGCATTCTGCGCATGAAAGTGAGAAAAGAGAAATAACTTTAGAGTTCTGTTAGTCATTATGTATTTAATAAGTCTGGGGAGAAACTAATAGGATTATCCTATTTAGCTCCTAGGTTTAGATGAACATTGTATGCAAACATCAAATATTAATAAAAAGTTACTAATCATGAATTTAAACAGTAAAGAAAAACATACCAAAAAAAAAAAAAAAAAAAAAAAAAAATCAAGAAAACAAATGAAATTTCAATAAATTTGACATATAGGTTTAGTAAGATAAGAAATAAATAGAACTGTGTGGAATAAGCATTTACTTTATTATTAACTATTAGTATATTAGTCCAGGCAATAGAGACCATATAGAGACTCTATACCTAGCAAAATGAATGGTAGTACTGGAAATCGGCTTTCTAGATGTTTTTTGGGTCGCTGAATCCGAATTTGTAACTTCCCACCAAAATTTCCCTCGGCAAACCCCCCAAATTTTGGTAAAAAGCCCCCCAAAAAAGGTTTTTATTAAAAAATTCCATTTTTTTATTGTTTTAGGGGAAAAGTAGCTAGAAATTCAGAAAGTAGACAAAATTTGCAACAAATTAGATATATGACATTATGACTTAGGATGAAGGGGAAGGGGGGATCTGCCTCGGAACATGCACCACAGTGCTGTGTGGACTAAGTTGCACAATTCCACTTAACCACTCACACGTTTACATTAGCCCTCCCATCTTCCCTCCGAACTTTCTCTATAAGGTTTACTTTAAGTTTTTTGAGTCGCTGAATCCGAATTTTTAACTTATCCCCAAAATTCCACCCCCACCCCCGAAACCCCCTCCAAATAGTTGTTTTTAACTTAAATTTCTTATTGTTTCAGGGGAAAAGCATTACGAAATTCAGAAACTAGACAAAATTTGCAACAAATAGGATATATGACATTATGACGTAGGATAAACGGGGAGAGAGGGGGCTGCCTCGGAACATTCCCCGCGCGCTTTTCTCAAAAACCAAATTTTTTCAAAAAATCAATTTTTTGGGAGGTTGCCGGGTGACATTTTGGTGGGAAGTTACAAATTCGGATTCAGTGACTCAAAAAACATCTAGAAAGCCGATTTCCAGTACTACCATTAATTTTGCCAGATAAAATCCCCTATTGCCTGGACTTCATCATTTAGTGCACATAGCGCCGCAGTGCATGTTCCGAGGCAGCCCTCACCCTCCCCGTTCATCCTAATTCATAATGTCATACATTCTATTTGTTGCAAATTTTGTCTAGTTTCTGAATTTCTTAATGCTTTTCCCCTAAAACAATAAGAAATTTAAGTTAGAAACAACTATTTGGAGGGGGTTTTGGGGGGGAAATTTTTGGGGGAAAGTTAAAAATTTGGATTCAGCGACCCAAAAATCTTAAAGTAAACCTTATAGGGAAAGTTCGGAGGGGAGCTGGGAGTGCAAAAGTAAACGTGTGAGTAGTTCAGTGGAATTGCGCAACTTAGTTTACGCAGCACCGCGCGCATGTTCCGAGGCAGATCCCCCCTTCCCCTTCATCCTAAGTCATAATGTCATATATCTAATTTGTTGCAAATTTTGTCTATTTTCTGAATTTCAAGATACTTTTTCTCTAAAACAATAAAAAAATAAATTTTTTAATAAAAACCTGTTTTGGGGGCTTTTTACCAAAATTTGGGGAGGTTGCCGGGGGAAATTTTGGTGGGAAGTTACAAATTCGGATTCAGCGACCCAAAAAACATCTAGAAAAGCTGATTTCCAGTACTACCATTAATTTTGCTAGGTAAAATTTCCTATTGCCTGGACTATATAATCAAATGAAATATACAGTGAGTAAGCAAAAGTAGCTAGTAGACAGTATAACAAAAATATCAGAAATTATAAGTGGAGTAAGCTACAGTGAAATAAATTACTATAATGCACATCAAAATAGTACATAGGGTAGATGCTCCAGTTGTGGCCACTATACCAGTTAAGTTTGTCCAATATTTAAGCTGTGAATTGATGCAGACAAATAATATGCATTTTTACACCTTAAGCAAACACTCTTTTATCATTTACAATCTCATTTGTTTATATTTTGATAAAATGTGACTTACAAAAAAAAAAAAAAAAAAAAAATGTGTGAAACTGCAGTGTGTGCTCACATGTATTAAGATTTTTGCTTAGCTGTCAAGTTTTCCAAATCTTTCAATATTAGGCACTTATTGGGTTCTGTTTGTCCTGAAACAAATTACTATAAGGTTTTATGAGGTAAGCTTCCTCTCTATTGCAATTTCACATTTAAATTAATTATTTTAACAGTTTAATGGGGGGTGGCCAAAACTGGTGCTTTAAATTTGCTATATGTACCAGTTGTGGCCATGGAAGTTGGAAGTGGCAAAAAAGGTACAACATATGTTCTACTTTTGGCCGCATGATTCATAATGAGAATTTTAGCCATAAAATAAATTTTAAGAACATCAGGATAAAACAAAATCAATTTAAGCTTTGGTTTATATAGTAATGACTTCAATAATAATAATAAAAGCAAGGTTAATAGCAGTTCTATCTAAGAGATTTTGTTTTCTCTGTCCAATAGATAATTGACTTTAGAAACGACACTGTGCTAGTAACTAAAGAATGATATTGCTAAAGAAAATATAGTATATTGTGCTTAGTATTGATAAAACCAAAGGGGAGGGGCGATATGTACTATATGATAAATAAATTAAAACATAAATTTTGAAAGATTTTATAAATTATAAATTAAAAAGTTCAATAAAATTACAGCATGATTTCTTGTATTTTTCCTAAAGAAATGAAGAAGTTCCATAATTTTTGCCAGAATTTGGGCAAACGGGTTTAGAAATACTAAATATTGTGAAAATGAAAATTCTAACTAGAGATATCTAAATATAAGCAAGAATGTATTTCCCATTATTTAAAAAGAACAGCATTCATTTTAGATTTTACCAAGTTTAAAAAACACAGAATTCTGTGCTCTTAAAAAATGGCTTAGAGGGAACACTGTTCTAGAATAAGAAGTAAAATTAAGGCCATTCAAAATGTATAATGCCAGCATTACAAGCTAGCAAAGTTTTGGGGTACCAGAAATATAACTCTTTGGTGGCGATTCAAGTGTTTTAATCAATCCACAATCCATTGGATAATTATAAAACTGATTTAAACGTTAATCTTGATGTCCTACAGGCACTGTTGTTCCTTTTATGAATCAAATTAAATATATTTTTTATTTTTTTAATTGAAATTTTCAGTTAAAATCAACATAAGTATATTTTACTTAATGTTTTTATCAATTCATAAAAAAAAATTGCAAAATTCTTTTAATATATTAACAAATATATGTGTGGTAAAATAAATGTAGCATAAAAATGCTTTATTTTTACTTATTATCAATTAAAATGTTTGTTAAACTACAGATTGGAGTGGCCACAACTGGTGCATAGAGATGGCCAAAACTGGTGCAGGGGTGGCCACAACTGGTACAAATTGATATAAATTATTTAATAAGTTATTACTCACAATCTAAAGTATTCTGTAGAAAGTCATTATAATTCATAGAAAGACAAATTTGCTAAATAATGATGTTATTATGATTTAATATGCTTCAATCGGTCAATAACTGTAAAATTTCTATTTCAAATTTCCTCTAAAGGTGGCCACAACTGGAGCATCTACCCTATAATTTTTCCTTTTGAATTCCATGCATCTAACACTTAAGTTTTAAATAATAATCATAATTACATGCTTGACGATGATACAGCCACGCTTGACTAAGGGTTTAGAAGCAATTAGAAACTAGAATAATCAAATGCTGTTTAGTAAAAGAATACAATTTCCATACAAAAATTGATGATTCGATACTCAAATCATTTTATAAGTTTACTTAAAGAAGGGAAAAATCCAATATGTAAACGAAATTTAAATTTCAATCACATTGCTATAAGTGAACAAATGATTCATTTTCATACTAAATATATTTAAAACGGAAACAGACAATAAGAAAATATCGAAACTGCACTCCGATGACGGAAAAATCAAAACACAAACACAGTCAGATTAGGTTGATTGGTTGGTACGTTGTACAACTTCAACGGTAGGGAGAGATCACGGAGAATGAAATGTTAAATGTTCATGCGTCTAAGTTTTTAATAAAGTACCAATATAAAAGAGTTTGGTGATTTCAGGAAAGGGAATGTTTACAAACACTTTTTTAATATTTAGGGTATATTTTTTGCAAACACACCGTGCAGAATTATCAATAAAATCTGCAGATGAGGCAGATTTTAACGTTTTGCCATCAATAAATAGAGAAGATGGTCTGGTCTGGTCGTCCTAACCATAGAGAAGAGATTGGGGTGGAGTGTGCTTTCCGTAGAGAATTCCGTTGAAAAGCGGCATCAACATGACCGGCCCTACTCATGTAAAGGTTTTCAGATTTCGCTCGTTATCGCTTGCTTGGAAATTTGAAAATTGTTACTGGTCGTGAAAAAAAAAAATATAAAAGTACTCAGCATCCACATTATGCATGTGAAGTAGTGCAAAAATGTAAACGAAGTAAAACAAAGCAACTTAAAATCTGTTTTAAATTAGTAAAAGAAGATTCTCATTTTAATTTAACGATACGGTAATTTGCTTATTTTCCTTTCGCAAACATATGCTAGCCTTTGGCGGTAAAAGTCACGTGACTATTATGTTGGTTCTATTTTAGGATTACCAAAGCACTCTCCACCCCTATCTCTTCTCTATGGTCCTAACCATAGATTAACATACAAGATGGGACATTTACGGCAAAATCTGTAACGGTAACAGTACTATAGCGTCTAGAATACCTAGTGTGGAAATATGCTATCCGAACTATTATCGACTATCCCTGTAATACTTAAAAAAAGCGCTAAAATATTGTATCCCTTAAATGTGCAACGATGCCGCTGAAATATGAAGATCGCAGCGACATCTGCAGGATATTTTCTACAACTGTAAGATTATGCCAGTCTATACAATGTAATACGAAAATCCCGCAGATGTTGCTGCAATCGACACTTGGGATTTTAGCAGTATCGTCGCACATTTAAGGGATACAAATTTTTAGCACTGTTTCGATAGTATATTTCCACAGTAGGTATTCTAGACGCTGTAATCCAAACAACGATAAAAATTTGTATCCCTGAAATGTGCTACGATACTGTTAAAATCCCGTGTCGATCGCAGCGACATCTGCGGGATTTTCGTATTACATTGTATAGACTAGCAATATCTTACAGTTGTAGAAAATTTTCTACAGATGTCGCTGCGATCTGTATATTTCAGCAGCATCGTTGCACATTTAAGGGATACAATATTTTAACACTTTTTTTAAGTATAGAGCTGTGCAAGGTGATGTCACGAACAGGTTTTTGCTGCTGCTGTAGGATAGATATCGCTACCTTTATCAATGCTTTTTTCTGTTTCTGTGTCCTACAGTTACTTTCATTCAGTGGCGCACCAAGGATTCTATCTTGGAGGGGGCCGAACGTTGGCAGCGAAAAAAATAAAATTAGAGGGGGGGGGGAGGGGGCAAAATTTCTTAAGTTTTGATTACAGTAGGAAAATACAAGGATACACTAATTAATCATAAAATTACCATAATTAATTCAATATCAATTAATTGGTTATTTATTTTAATTAAAATTATTATACTTAAAGTTTAATTTTATTAATAATTTAAAAAGTACTAATTTTGGAATGTGCAGAAGTTAAACATTTAAAGGACTCATAAATAAACATTTATAGAATTTTCCATTTATATCTATCTGATTGTCAGATATATTGTAGTTTAAGAAAAATATCCAAAAGAGCTTTGACGAGATGAATTATTGGATGCAAATTTTGGGCTAGTTCATTTAAATTTAACTCGTCATTCAGAATTGTATGGGAATTAATAAACTAATAGAGAATTTAATCTCTTGTGGGGTATGACAGTAAATTCTTGTAGAGGCATTGTCTCTAGTCGTGAAAAGGTTAGATGCCCCTGCAGATAGCGTGGCTTAACCCAATATGGGGCCGAGTTAAATGAATAAAAAAAATATTTCAAAAATTCAATTAAAAATATTGTTACACATAAAATCATTTTTTTTTTTACAAAGCTCTTGAATTACTTCAGTCGCAGTTACATTAATCTCTCTGTGTATATATAATAAAGCCAGCCCATTTAATCTTGATTCTGTCACTGTGGATCTTAAGTAAGTTTTTAAAATGTGTAATGTCAAAAATTACCTTTTGCTGAGACAGGTTGTAACGGGAAGTGTTGCAAATATCATTAGTTATTTGTAGATGTTAGGGTACAACATTTTGTCCCATTTCGAAACTGCTTCAATGACATTCTTGCATCGAGTTATTGAAAGCTATTTCTCAAATTTTCTGTGAAATTTTTTAATTCGGCATTCAAAATTTCTGAATTTGAAGAAAGTAAATCATGTATATAAAATTCACACAATTGACGAAAATCTTTTATTTCACTAGCTGTTGGAGCACTTTTTCCATTATGTAGAAAAAATCAAAATGTTGCGGTGCCGAGTGAAATGTCCATTAAGTTGAGTGAACGTTTGATCAACGAATGGGATAAAAATATTTTTCCTGAAATGCTCTTCTATAGAATCAGCTGGAACATTGGATCGTTTGTTTCGATGCAGTTTTTGGCATTTTAATGTCAATATGAAAGTTATTGGCTTTCATATAAGCTTATGATAAATATCCTTGAAAGAAATATCTGGGGCTTTACGAATAGTATTTAAGTGAGCCACAACATCGTTAACGAAATTTCAGGCAATTAAAAGGTCACTGGCAGATTTTTGCAATAATTTAGACAATGATAAAGTGTATGCAATTATATTCTGTAAGCTAAATAAAGAAATTGGGAAACCAAATTCACATAACGAATTTTTTAAAAGCTTTGCCTTAGAAGACGAATCTCTGTCTTCCGAAGAGGCGATTGTTTCAAAACGATCAGTCACTGCATCATATAATTCTACCATGGTCATGATGGCTTTATGGCATCCCACCCGCCTAGTTGGATAAACTTTCTGCAGTTTTTGGTTATTAATTTCCGGTGTATGTTTGTCAATATTATTGAGGAGGACGTCTTGTCTATTTAGGAGTATTGAAAAATTGTGTGTCATTTCAATTATGCCAATGCAGTTTCTTATTTCTGTCCCAGATAAACATTTCACGTGCTAAATTTAAATTATATGAGACACAATGAACAAATAAAGCTTGCGGATATATACTTATACGTAGACCTAAATCCATTAAACATTCCGCTCAATGATGGGACACCATCATAACCTTGCCCTACGTATCCTACGTAAATAGTACAAATCGATATCATATGGCTTTAATCCTTCTAATATTTTGCCGGGCAAGTTATTTCCTCCAGTGCTTGCTACAGGAATAAATTGTAAGAATTCTTCACAAATTTTGTTGTCATTCTCTTCATCTATATATCAGACACACAAGGAAAGATGTTCAGTAGTAGGAATGTCACAAGTTTCACCATGAAGAAATGAGAAACATTTTTCCGAATTAATTTTTTCTACCAAACGATTCAAGATGATATTGTTACTCGCATTTATACTTTGTTTTTGTATGTTCCAGCTAATAAAGGTAGCGTTTTTGGCAGAATGTTTAAAATGTTCAGTGAGGTTTTCATTCCCCGCATTGATTCTTGTTTTTAGTAAAGTTCGAAAGTTGGCTTCATTGGCGATTGCCACCTGCTCAATCGCATAAAATTACAATTTTTATAATCGGTTCCGATTTACTGCAACTTGTGATGCCTGACCCACATCAATTTTTCTATCGACTGAATTGTATTTCCTTCTTGAATATTCTGTAGCTTTTCGTAAGTTGCAATAGCCCTGAAATGATATTGTTTTTTGTTGATTATTAAATTTCTCAATGGCTTTCTTCCAATTATTATAACTTTGCACGACCAACTACCCAGTTACTTCCGATGTAGGTTTTCCAACGTTAGGAGGTGCAAAAAATACGCAACATGTACAACGTGCGCTATTTTCAACTTGAGAATACACAAGCCAAGTATATTTTTTAAACCATGCGTATTGAAAACTTTTTGATTTGCAGCTGTAGCACAGGTTGCAGGAAAATTAAAATTTGTTTCTGGTTCCCACAACTTTTTCATAATATTTAAATTATCGTCAGTATTGAATGTTTGTTCTTTCAACAATACGATGTCTTACTAATTGCTATCATCTAAGGTAATACTATACTTCATGGTTGTTCGATGGCTTTGGCTGATTTGCGGCTAGGGAAATGAAATCCAAATCGGTATTTATAGTGTTGATAACGTCATTACTACTAGCATTTAAACCATCCTTTTTTTATATTTTGAAATAATTCAATTTCAAATAAATATTTGACACATTTAATTTTCAAATGTCACTGCAGATTACTTTTAACAGCTGAAAAACTTGTTTGAAGATTAATATGATTGTCAATAAAGTCACTGCAAAATAGCCATGTAAAATACAAAATAAATTTTTGTGTAACTTTTGTGTATTCGCATGTAACTCAGTATAGTATTCCAAGTCCAAGCAAAAGGAAAAGGAATGTTAAGGATGCAACCGAGCCAAGTGAGGGTTTTGCACTATAACGATCCAAACCGAAGTTCACTATATTATATCTGGACCTTCTTAATCTAGACGCTGGATCTCAATTATTCGACAGGGAGAAACTTGAAACAAACATGATTCAACTTTAATCACCGAAAGGATGTCATTTTTTTTTTTTTTTTTTTTTTTTTTTGGTGGTGATAGCTTTTTTTGTAACTTTCTGTTTTTATTCTCGCAATTTAAAAAAAAGTTTACTAAAACTGCCTGCAATATAGAGGTCTGCACGGGCCGGAATTTCCAGGCCCGGGCCCGGCCCGGCCCGAAGGAAAGGTATTTTGGCCCGGCCCGGTGTAAAAATTGAAAGTTCGGCCCGAGCCCGGCCCGGCCCGTTTACATTTTACCGTTCTCGGCCCGTACAAAAATCAGTGAAAACAGGCCCGGCCCGACTAAATTTCTAGAAAAAATTCAGTTTTTTCTCGACATACAATTAAGATTCTTTTAATGAATACTACATGCATATTTATGGGAACATTTTACAGTATATTTTAAATTACCATGTGTTCGCAAAATACAAAACACACAATAGTAAACATTAACGATTACTTACAGTGTTTTAGTCATCGTCTCTAGAGACGTTTCAAAATTTAAATAAGGGTTCATTAAAATATTATTGTAGTTTAGAATAAAGGGTTAAAAAACATGATAACTTTTGAAGCTTATAATAAAAGGTAGATTTGTGAAAATATTTCTGTCATTTTTAAGGCTTTTCTCAAATCCAAAGGAGCTACATTTTGATACATTTATGAATTCATTTCTTTTCGGAAACGCATGAGATTGGCAGGTATTCTTATTCAGAAACCATGTAAATGCCGTTTTTTTCTTAGATAAAAGTAATATATCTTTCAGAAAATACTGCCAAAGTTAGCGTTTTGAATTGAATTTCCGGAAGCGATAGCACAGGAAAGGATAAAAACGCACAGTCACGTGACAAGAGTCTCTGTTATCTGTGTACGTAATTTATGGAAAATGGAAACGCCATTCGATCCCAAATGCCTTTATAGTTAAAAATGAGTCCAGAAAATGTGTCTGAGAGTTTCGCATTGTTGAGCAGTAAATATGAGAACCATCTTAAGGTACATTCCCAAAGATACTGTTAACAGAAGTTCATTATCGCTATTAATATTTTTACAAAACATAATGCCTGTCCTACACATCCTGAGAAGGATTAAGACCAGTTCCGTCCCTGCACAAGTCTGCCGAAAAAATTGAACCCGGGATCAGGCATCATGTAACTGTACGATGCCGATCTCTACGATGGACATGTTACATTTCTGTATTGATGTTGTTAAACTCGCATCGGCTCGTAACGCACATTTATACTTCTCGAAAAAGTCATATTCATTGGAAATGGCCTCGTATTTTATCTGCTACTCCCAAATCCTTATATCGGGCCGACAGGCCCTATTAATTTTTTTTATCGGCCCGGCCCGGCCCGGCCCGTTTATTTTGTCTGTCGGCCCGGCCGGCCCGTTGAAAAAATTGTCCTAATTCTGCCGGCCCGGCCCGGCCCGTTTGAAAATTCTCCTCCATTCCGCCGGCCCGGCCCGCGGGCCGGGCCGGGTACGGGCCTCGGGCCAAGCCCGGGCCCGTGCAGACCTCTACTGCAATAATGAGAAAAAAACTGTTGAAGTCTTTTTTTTTTTTTTTACTGCATGATAGTATTGCACTGTAGCCAGTCGTGTAATGAGAATTATCAATGATATATAGAAATGTGGTCTCAAGCAAACGCGTTTCTCTAGTTGTGTATCTGTGAAATTGGCTGGGGAGACCCGGGTATTTATAGGGTGTCAATTAGCTTTTTACACAAACGCGCACACACGAAAAACGAACTTGGATCTCGTAAATATTTTAGATATTTTTCTAGTGTTTTCTCCCTTTCCTTTTGGAGGGGGCCAGGGCGCCATGGCCCCCTCCCTGGGTGCGCCACTGTTTTCATTGTTCTCCGGTAAAAGTCACGTGATGTGAACTGCTCTATTAAGGGATAACCAATTTCCACACTATATTCTAGGCGCTATAATGCTGCGTTTACACTATGGGGCCTGTCAGGTCTTTTGGGTCTTTCAGGTCCAAGAATCGAAAAAATTGCGTTCACACTACGGCATAAGAACTTGGCTTGCGCATGCGTATATTTGCAGGTTGGAGGAAGGGACGGACAATCGTGTTTGTTTGTTTACGTTCGTATTCGTATCGAAATGAAGAAAATTGTTGAAAAGGGAGACTGTCCCTTAAGTGTTCAGAAATTACCTTAAACAGGGGTCCAGGAGGGCAGGGACAATTTTTCTTTTTGATTTAAGTATTCAAAAATTACTTTAAACAGGGGTCCAGTAGTGCAGGGACGACCCCTGACAAAGAGATAACTGCTTCAATTCTTCATTTTAAAAATGGCAGTAAGAGCTTACTTTTGTTTTCTTAACACATTGTGTGCGGGACACGTACTAGTACGTTTTCTGACGATTGATACTTGAGCGTGGGAGACGTACTAGTACGGGTTAACTAAATTTGCGCGCAAAACCCTCGCCCCCGGCACAATTCCACCGCGAAATGTACCCGTACGCAATGTGTTAATTGTTATATGTATGGTTTCGCTTTAACGTTGACATTATGCTGCTACAATGTGAAATGAATACCAACACTGATGGAAAACCTAATCGAAGACATCATCAGTAATCAGGTTACCACTCATTTCCCATTGCAGCAGAGCGTATGATGTTGCTATGGTAAAATCACTCTCTGGTGCAACAGTTAACTGCCTGTCTCATTATTTATATTATTATCATCTGTGATACTACCTTCTGAGCTATAAATCTTTAAAATGACAATGAGGAAAAAATTAATTACTTTGACACAATAATAGTAAATTCAAGCTGCTTTATAAGGGAGAATACGGAATTCCTTTGGCACATGTAACAGAAAATATTTCATTTCCCTGGCAATACTGGAAAAAAAAGGAACTAAATGTGACATTTCGTGAAATTTTACTTTTGCACAGTTTGAAAATAAAGCTTTTACTTTATAGATAATGGACATTAATTTCAGAAGAGCAAGTATCATCCCCTGATGATAAAACAATATTTTTAAATGGAAACTTACATTATCGCTCCTGAAAATAAAATTTATAATGATTACATGAAAATGATGCCATTTTCTATATAATTTTAGTCGTGATGTTACATTTAAATAAAGGTACGGCTTAAAAGGTAAGGCTTAAAAATTTATATATGAAAAATGTGCATTATCTGTTCAAAATGATGCCATTTTTGCATGTGAAAATACAGCGAGTCTGATTTTTAATTGATTTATAAAAATAATACTCATACCCATTTTCCTTTTCTGGTAATATGAAAGAAAAAGTTGCATTAGAAAATTAACTTTTAACTGATGTCACAGAAATTGTCACATAACTAGTGTGAAGCGGTCTGTGAGACCGCTCCATCGAAAGATGAATAAAAGGCATGATTAACTCATAGGATGATGTTTTTGTACTAAACTTTTTGTTCAGGACTGTTATAATTAAAATTTACCTATTCAAAAGTCTCTGGTGATAGTACTAAAGTTCCAAACGGAGCAAAATTTCTGTAATGTTTGTAGTTCAACTGAAAATTGCAAGTTAAACTATAAAAATTGAAAAAAGCCGCGGTCTGAGAGACCGATAACATCAGTTAAAGGTTAAATAAAAAAAAAAAAAAAAAATTAATTATAAACAACAGCAGATGGTTGAAAATAGCGATACTGAAGTTTAGCGATTATGAAAGAAGCGATACCAGATTCTTCTGAACGAGGCTAACGAGAAAGACAGGCTACCACGGTGGATCCGATTCTTCTTTTTTTTACAGACCGCTGGAGTCACGTGATGCTCGAATGCACCAATGAAGGTGTACGAAAAGAGCATCACGTGACTCTAGCGGTCTGTAAAAAAAGAAGAATCGGACCCACCGCGGTAACCTGTCTTTCTCGTTAGCCTCGCTTCTGAACATGTGACGTCATGTGCAAGCCGTCTATAAACAAATAATGGACTTTACCCATGTAACGTCAGCCGCGGATAAGCAGAAGAAAAACACCAATAGGCGTAACGAGCATTTTAACGCTGCTTCCCCTTCGTTATAGCGCCTAGAATATATAGTGTGGAAATTGGCTATCCCCAAAGACTTTTAAGATACATAGACCGGCATACTGTCAGTTTAACTGAGGATTTTTGATCACAGCTGTTGTACGGCAATTTATATGTTTTATATTTTAATTTACCTAAGAAAATGCTTTTATTAGCTTATTTTTTCATTGCGGTTCATTAAGTATTTGTCTACCCTATTTCACTTAGACCTTTTTTTTAAAAAAAACCCCTTATTATTCATGAATTTTTTTTGTTTTTTTCGTATAGCAAGTAAGTATTTCAAAAAACATCCTCCAAGCATAAAAATATAGTGTTACTTTCGTTAATATGCATTTTTTAAATTACCTTTTTGCATAAAAATTAGTTTAAAAAACGTAAATTTCTTTACAAGTAATTTAAAATTTTGTAAATTACTATAATATGTTACAATTGCTACCTTCAATCTAAACTTCCTTTCCAGTTACTTTTGTAAGTCAAACTTAAAAAAAGGTGGAAATATAATCTTTAACAATCTGGTTCCATATAAATTTCGCCTTTATATAGGTTTATTAGGCATGTTAAAACTAGATGCTCTTTTTTAAACATACCATCCATAAAAGTATTAATAAATCGCCTTTTTTAACTTTATTTCATAAAATTCAATATTTATAACGCATATTTAGATATAAAAAATAGCTTCATGTAAAAAAATATGCCATAAACTTCATATATATTGATAAAAATTAATTTTTAAGCTCATTCTAGCCGTAGCACATAATGGTAAATAACCACAGCTGACGTACAAACCTCGCGGTTCAGGTGTTTCAATTTACTTCAGATGGCTGCCCTGATTTCGCATGCTTTTGAATGGGAATTGCCGGTCTATGTATCTTAAATGTCTTTGGCTATCCCTGTAATACTTAAGTGCTAAAATATTGTATCCTTTAAATGTGCAACGATGCTGCTGAAATATGCAGATCGCAGTGACATCTGCAGGATATTTTCTACAACTGCAAGCTATTGCTAGTCTATACAATGTAATACGAAAATCCCTGGGATTTTAGCAGTATCGTCGCACATTTAAGGGATACAAATTTTTAGCGTTGTTTGGATAGCATATTTCCCCACTAGGTATTCTAGACGCTGCACTTTCGTCCAATAAACAGTTTTTTTTTTGTGTATCTATCCGCATAGGCGTGACTGTTGCCATTCGTGGATCCATTGTTAGTTGCTCTTGTCATGTTAGTAGCGGATATTTTGTATCGAAATTAATCGAAAGTTTTGACTTTTTTTCTACACTAAAGGGTTTCCGGGATCCAGATGGTTTTTTTGCTGTTAGCGAAACGAGATTGATTAATCGAAAGACTGCCTTTTTGCGAACTTTTCGCTGTTTGCAAAAATGTTGGCTTCTGATTGGTAAATCTCGTTTCGCTAACAGCGAAAAATCTATCTGGATTATTTATGTTTTTATTGGACACATACATCAGACTTGTGTGCTTGACAACAAGGCCCGCTTATAAGTCATCGTCGATATACAGGGACGAGATAGCACAATGGAATTTACAACACAGAGAATTTTTACATCCGGGAGCTCCACAAAGAGTGTGCAATGGAGCCAGCGGGAGTCGAACCCGACAAGCCTCCTACGCTCTAAAGCGATTAGCAGCGTGATGTCTTAACCACTCGGCCACGGAGGCCCCTCTATCTGGAACTCAGTCTTAAATAATACCCCACAGCCACAAATCATTGTTTATCCAAGCTTCAAATTTTGGGGCCCACCGCGGCTGAGTTATAGCGACTAGAATACATAGTGTGGAAATCGGCTATCTCTGTAATACTTAAAAAAGCGCTAAAATATTGTATCCCTTAAATATGCAACGATGCTACTGCAATATACAGATCGCAGCGACTTCTGCAGGATATTTTCTACAACTGCAAGGTATTGTTAATCTATACAATGTAATACTAGTAATACCGCAGATGTCGCTGCTATCGACACTTGGCATTTTAGCAGTATCGTCGCACATTTAAGGGATAAAATTTTTTAGCACTGTTTGGATAGCATATTTCCACACTAGGTATTCTAGACGCTGTAGCTGAGTTATTAAGGCAAAGACTTTTAAGATACATAGACCGGCAATTCCCATTCAAAAGTATGCGATATCATGGCAGCCATCTGAAGTAAATTGAAACACCAAAACCGCGAGATTTGTACGTCAGCTGTGGTTATTTACCATTAAGTGCTATGGCTAGAATGAGCTTAAAAATTAATTTTTATCAATACATATGAAGTTTATGGCATATTTTTTCACATGAAGATATTTTTTTATATCTAAATATGCGTTTTAAATATTGAATTTTCAGTAATAAAGTTAAATAAAGCGATTTATTAATAATTTTATGGATGGAATGTTTGGAAAAGATGATCTAATTTTAACATATCTTATAAACCTAAATAAAGGCGAAATTTATATGGAAACATATTATTAAAGATTATAATTCCACTTTTTTTTAAGTTTGACTTTAAAAAGTAACTGGTAGGAAAGTTCAGATTAAAGGGAGCAACTGTAACATAGTATAGCAATTTACAAAATTTTAAATTACTTGTAAAGAAATGTACGTTTTTTAAACAAATTTTTATGCAAAAAGGTAATTAAAAAAATGCATATTAACGAAAGTATCACTATATTTTTATTCTTGAAGGATGTTTATTGAAATACTTACTTGCTATATGAAAAAAACAAAAAAATTGATGAATAATAAGGTATTTTTTTTTAAAAGGCCTAAATGAAATAGGGTAGACTAATACTTAATGATCCGCAATGAAAAAATACGCTGATAAAAGCATTTTCTTAGGTAAATTAAAATATAAAGCATATATACTGCCGTACAACAGCTGTGATCAAGAATCCTCAGTTAAACTGACAGTTTTCAGGTCTGTGTATCTTAAAAGTCTTTGGGTTAAGGCATTACATCGCTTATCGCTTGCGAGTGTAGGCGGATGCGGGTTCGAATCCCACTGGTTCCGTTGCACACTCTTTGTGGAGCTCCCGGCTGTATTTATCTGTGTTGTAAATTTCCTTCTTGTGTGTGTTATCTCGTCCCTGTGTATATTGACGATGACTTATAATCGGGGGCTTGACGCCGAGGACACAGGTCAGATTTCAGATGTATGTTTATAAAATGTCAAATAAATGTTCAAATTTTGGCAATGGAGTTAAAATAAATAAAAAAAAACTGAGCGACTATGATTTATAAATTTAAAAACAGCGAAGTAATTTTTAACTTCTAAGATACAGTGATGAGTGGAACATTTGCCCAGGCTTGTCACTGTACACGAGACTGCTCCAAGGTATATTCTAATGGAGGATATTCCATCTCCGTTTTGATCACGTGGTCAAGGTAAAAACTTCTACCGTAAAGAAGGGAAGGCTCCTTAGACGTGTAATGTAAATCCCCGCTAGCCAATGAAACAGTTCATGAGGCAAAACAGTAGTATCTTCCCTTCTTATCAGTTAGAAGTTCTTTGGGTAAATTACCGGTATCACGTGACTTTTTTCAGCCTCGAACCCATATTTGGAATATCCTCCCTTAAACATGTGTCAGTTGATTTCCACATTATAAGTACGTTATGACATTAGAAGAGTTAGCAGAATGTGCAGTGCCGGCCCTGGCTAAATATTTAATTTTATTACTCATTAGCACTCTATAAAAAATAATGCACCTGTATGATAACAGGAAACATTTTAAAACTAAATTACTTAAAATTATATATTAGGGACAAACAATTTGATTGGTGATGAGACTGTATAGACGTAAAGTTTTGAAAATTATTGTTGATACTTGAATAAAATTCTTTTTAACACAATTCCGTGTATGTGTAATAGAGATCGATTACAAATTTAATGTGGCTTTTTGAATTCCCTTTTGAAGAAATTAAGTAGAATCATATTTGTTAAATAAATCACAAATTAAATAAAACGTTAACCAGTGGTGTAGAAAATGTTTTTACTCCCAACATTTCTCCAATCCATATGAAAATTTCCCCACAGTTTTACGATATGTTATAGGTTTACATAAATTCTGTATTACCGTAACCGTAGGTATAGAATCCCCCCCCCCCCCCCCGACAAAAAAATTTCTCAACTTTGTCCGAGTATATACGGTATCTATTATTCCGAGATTGATGTTGTGAAGGTCGCCGTACGGATCTTTCTATTTATAATGCAAATTTTTCTATCTCGGGGAATTATGTAATTCATTGTTAAAATCGAAATCAAACATATTTTTCTGCAAAAATTCTCCAGATTCTAGATCGCTGGATCGGACCTGTACCCCTGGATAAACCAATGTAAAAATATGAATGTTTAGACCCGCTTATGAAGTGATATACTTGCTGTTATTTGTGAATCGTTTTTCATAAATCACAAGAAAAGTTGCCATTTAAGAATGTTTATTTTTATTATACTAGGGGGCTCGGCCCCCTACGAGCTACGCTCGCCAACCCCCGTTCAGGCACCACAGTTTCTAAAAGCACGCTAATTTGATCGGCTTTAAAAAGATTTTGAAAGATTGAATTATAATTTAAACAAGTAAGAAAAATCATGCGTACAGCATAGATTATGAAACACGTTCCAAGACTCCATGAAAACTTTAACGAAACTTCGTTACTTAGGGAAATAAGGTAAATAAGATAACTAAGTAAACATTTAAAAATCTGATTTCAGTAGTTACCGACCATAGCCAAATATGTATTCCAATTCTTTTTAACAGCCCTGTATTCGATCTGTATATTGATATATATAGTATATAATGGGAAAATTTAGTTTAGAAAGAAAATGCATAACAGGTTGAAATTCATCTTTCAGCAATTATACTAATAGATAGAAACATACTTGAATACTTTTGTACAGCCCTGTAGTTTACCTACTACCTTTATTACATGCCACTATTTAGCTAAAATTTAATTCAAACTAAAACACGCTTAAAACTTCTGAAATTACATTTCCAGAAATTATCATTCATAGACGGCCATGTATCCTACTCTTTGCGTGGCCCTGTATATCACTTTATCTATATTCTACAAATATTTCTAAGTAAACTAAATTCAGTTCAGCGTAAAAATGCACAACTCCTTTAAAACCCACCTTTAAGCAATTTATGCTCATACTCAGTAACCTTTACGAATTCAGTTCTGTAGCTCTGTATATGAAATATAGCATTTATACGCACTTTATAGTATGCATAAATCAGTGGCGTGGCGTGAAAATTTTCGGTGGTCATCGCAATTATTTAAGTTTGTGGTGAAAAATTATTAACTCTAAAATTCAATGGTTGAATGTTCAAAAAAGAAACTTTAAATCTTACCTTCACTTATACATGAACTCCAAATGTTCTGCTAAAACTGGATCGTAGAGTTTTAAAAGCTTATTAAGAGTTTTAAAATATTGCTTGGTCATCGCCGCATCCAGCGATGACCGGACGCCACGCCACTGGCATAAATATAGTGAACAAGTAGGTAAGTGTGATCACAGATCACACAGAGGGTTTCGTGTAATATTCCTTTCAAAACACTTTATCCTTTTAAAAAATCTGTTAGTTCCACATTTCGCAACCAGAAGCGCACTCTATTCTAAACAAACCTCTATCCGAACGAAATTCCGTTTTATATACAATCCGTAGATATATTAGTCGAGGGGATTGGGCCGATAGTACCCGAGATAAGTAGGCGCCCCTGGCGGTAAAAAGTGGAACTAAAATATGTAAGGCTTTGGTGCATAATATGAAAGAATGGTCAAAGGGGTGTCGGCAAAAGTTGGAAAAGTGCTCCCTGGGTGAAAAGGGCGGAGGTTAGAAAAATTGCTTAAAATATACAAGTTAGAGCCCGGAGGAGTAAAAATGTAAGACTTTTTGAAAATTTTATGATTTGCAGTGTGGTCTGAGGTATTCAGTTACACGTATGCAAAAATTCATGTCTCCAACTTAATTAGGGCCTCTCTTAGAAAGAATTGCTTAAAATACATATGTGGTAGCTCAAAGGGTTAAACGTAAGATTTTTCCAAGATTTTATTATTTGTGGCCTGGCCTCAGGTGTTCTGCTATAAGTATGCAAAATTTCAAATCTCCAATTTAATAAGGGGCTCAGTTAGAAAGAATTACTTAAAATACGCATGTGGGAGCCTAAAGGGTTAAATTTACAATTTTTTTCAAAATTTTATGATTTGTCGTATGATATGTGGTGTTCATCTATAAGTATGCAAAATTTCACGCCTCCAACCTAAATAAGGGCTTACTTAGAAAGAATTGTTTAAAATACACATGTGGGAGCTCAAAGGGTTAAATGTACGGCTTTTTCAAAATTTTATGTTTTGTCGTTTGATGTGAGGTGTTCAGCTATAAGTATGTAAAATTTCACGCCTCCAACCTAATTAAGGGCTCACTTAGAAAGAATTGTTTAAAATACACATGTGGGAGCCCAAAGGGTTAAATATACGACTTTTTCAAAATTTTATGATTTGTCGTTTGATGTGAGGTGTTCAGCTATAACTATGTAAAATTTCACGCTTCCAACCTAATTAGGGGCTCACTTAGAAAGAATTGTATAACATACACATGTGGGAGCCCAAAGGTTTAAATGTACAACTTTTTTAAAATTTTATGATTTGTCGTATGATGTGTGGTGTTCAGCTATAAGTATGCAAAATTTCAAGTCTCCAACATGTGTAGTTTCTGAGAATGGGCCCTGTGACAGACGGAAAGACAGACAAACAGACAGAGGAGCGAGACGAATAGGGTTTCGTCAGATGAACGAAATCCTAAAAAAGCGCATATCATAATTAAAAATGCATTTCGAGCAATCATTACTAATATACAGTAATTCGGATACAATATAGTATCTGAAATCTTTTCAAATACATCGCAAACAAGTTCCCCTATACCATTATGAACGGAATTATTTTGTGTGGCCCTGTAAATGAACAATAACTATTCTTTGTAGAGCATATTCAACAGAATGCATATTTTAGTGGACTTCATAAATGAACATCAATTTTACTATGTTTAAAAGAGTGTAACACCATTAAAAATCATTTGAAACGATTTTTCCCATTGGCCGTAATGTAACTGAAAACTTTTGACTGTCCCTGCAAATGAACTAAACATTCTACAAACTTCATTTGAAATAGGGAACGTGCTATTGTAGAGGTCACTAACATCCAAAAATTTCAGAACGATCCGAGCATATTTACGAGAGTTAGAGCGTGGACAGACGGACAGACAAACCGAAGTCAAAAACACTTTTCAACTTTGTTGGAAAGTGTTAAAAACATTGGCGATCTCCCTATAAACGGGTTTCTATTCATTTCTCTTTGATTCTGGAATTTTAAGGAAAAATCAGCTGCTGTTAAAAGATACTATGGCTGTTTTCCTCTTTGATTAAATAAAACCAGTTAAACATTTCAAAATAAGCTAATATAAAATGAATTAAGTAAACAGAGCCTTTGTCTCCCGGTATTTTTTAACAAAGCAAAAAGAAAGTTCTTTTATATAAGACATTTTAAGCGGGCTCTCATGTCAAGCACACAAGTCGTATGTTTGTTGTTCAATAAACAAATAAATGAAAGACATTATAAATGTATCGTTTTTAATCTCTCGCAATTTTCACCAAACTTTTATTTCTCTTTTTAATATTCACGTAAAAATACTTTTGTTAGAAATGAAATATTATTTGCGCTGTATCATCAAAAATAGTTGAAAAGTTCATCTCGAAATATCAAATAAATGTCTCGTGCATTTTTTAAATTTAAACTGTTTTGCAATATTATTTTTTGATCATTTTACGTAATAAGTGTCGAGGCTAACGAAAAAGACAGGCTACCGCGGTGGGTCCGATTCTTCTTTTTTTACAGACCGCTGGAGTCATGTGATGCTCGAAGCACCAATGAAGGTGTGCAAAAAGAGCATCACGTGACTTTAGCGGTCTGTAAAAAAAGAAGAATCGGACCCACCGCGGTAGCCTGGCTTTCTCGTTAGCCTCGAATATGTGTAATGTGACGTAAATCTGACGTAACTTCTCATATTTAAGACTTCTAACGCATGTTAAGGAATTTATTATTTTACAATATCCTTTCTCTGTTAAAATTCGCGTGTAAATACAGTTTTTATGAAGTAATTTTCAATAAGTTCCTGCTTTTTATACGTAATTATTTAATTCTAATTTGAAAGTTTTTTTTTCTGTTTATAATAGTCACGTGCAAATAAATTTTTAATTTGAAGCAAACATTATTGTTTATACTGTTGGCAACAGGTTAAATTGGTACAATTTTCTAAAATATCTCTATTCTAAAAAAAAAGTAACTACCGCTGTCACCGCCGCCGCCACCGCCGCCGATTTTGAAATTTTTGTGACAGGAGGTCTTTCTTCGTTAATATTAGGAAAAATATTGCGTACAAAAATATGAAACTCGGTGGTATTATAGGGAAAAGTTTGATAAACACGCTGATGCAGACAGTTTTCAAATCGAAGAATTATTTTAAGAGATATTTAATGCTAAAGTTGGACAAAATCGTTCCATTAAAAAAGTTTTATAGCAGCAAAAACTATACATGGGAATGTAACCATTTTTAGATCATTTTATGCGTTAGAATTTGCCGGTGTGCAGACTTCATTTATTTTTTTAATTTGACTCATTTTTGGAGGTTTTATTTCAATTTTAAATTCAAAATTTCAGTATTTTGAGATATATATATTACATTACTAGGGGGCTCGGCCCCCTAAGAGCAAAGCTCGCCAACCCCCGTCCAGACCCCGCAGACTCTAAATGCACGCTAATTTGATCGGCTTTAAAAAGATTTCGAAAGATTGAATTATAATTTAAAAAACAGTGGCCATCTCCCTATAAACGGATTTCTATTCATTTCTCTTTGATTGGGGAATTTTAACGCCAAATCCGCTGCGGTACTACTTGATTATCCCGTCGACCAATTTCGCAAAATTATATAAATCTCCAAACCACTAGCCAAATTATACAAATTGACATAATTTTTATTTTAAATAACGAAAGAACAAATAAATTAGTACAACATTAATAAAAATACAAATAAAACGTCGAAATAAAAATAACTTGATGACGTAGACACGTGTAACAAGATTTCAAAATAAGCTAATATAAAAGGAATTAAGTAAACAGTCTTTGTCTCCTGGTATTTTTTAACAAAGCAAAAAGATAGTTTTTTTAAATGAGACATTTTAATTAATCGTTTTTAATCTGACGTAATTTTGACCAAGCTATTCTTTCTCTTTTTAATATTCACGTGAAAATACTTTTATTAGAAATGAAATATTATTTGCGCTTTCCTAACAAAAATAGTTGAAAAGATCCTCTCAAAATATCAAATAAATGTCTAGCGCAATTTCTAAATTTAAACTGTTTTGCAATATTTTGTGTTCATTTTATGTAATAACTGCAATGTGACGTAAATATGATGTAATTTCTCCTATTTTAGACTTCTAACGAATGTTAATGAATTTATTATTTTACAATATCCTTTCTCTTTTAAAATCCACGTGTATACTTTTTATGATGTAATTTTCAATAAGTTCCTGCTTTTTATACGCAATTATTTAATTTTAATTTGAAAGTATCTTTTCTGTTTATAATAGTCACGTGTAAATAAATTTTTAATTTGAAGCAAACATTATTGTTTCCGTTGTTGATACAGTTGGCAACAGGTTAAATTAGTACAATTTTCTAAAATAAGTAAAAAATATCTCTCGAAATGCTGAAAATTTGAATTTAAAATAGAAATGAAATCTCGAAAAATGAGTCGAATTAAAAAAATAAATGAATTCTGCACACCGGGAAACATGCACAAAAAATTTGGTTCAATTGTATGCATAATTTTATACACTTTTCGATTGTACAATAAAGAAAATGGTACAGACATCGTAATTATAGCGCCCCTTCCAGCGGAATTTTTCCAAATTCAGGGAGGACTTTCATGCCATGACCAAAAAGAAACACAAAAAAATTGGCTCAATTCTATGCATAACTTTATACACTTTTCGATGGTACAATATTCGAAATGGCACAAAATCACTATTAAAGCGCCTCCTACCGGCGATTTTTTTCTAAATTAAGGAAGGACCTGCTTGCCATAGCCAAGAACTTAAAATACAAATTTGGTTCAATTCTATGCATAATTTCATACACTTTTGGATGGTACAATATTCAAAATCGCACAAAACTCGCTGTTACAGCACCCCCAACCTGCGAATGTTTTCCAAATTCAGGGAGGATCTGCTTGTTAAAGCCAAAAACTTAAAATAAAAATTTGGTTCAATTCTATGCGGAACTTCATACACTTTTGGATGGTACAATATTCAAAATCGCACAAAAACGCTGTTACAGCGCCCTCTACCAGCGAATTTTTTTCCAAATTCAGGGAGGACCTACCTGCCATATCCAAAAACTTAAAATAAAAATTTTGTTCAATTCTATGCATAACTTCATATACTTTTGGATGGTACAATATTCAAAATCGCACAAAAATCGCTATCACAGCGCCCCTACCGGCGAATGTTTTCCAAATTAAGGAAGGACTTGCTTGCCATAGCCAAAAACTTAAAATAAAAATTTGGTTCAATTCTATGCATAACTTCATACACTTTTTGATGGTACAATGGCGACAGACAGACGGACACACGGACACACGGACAGACAGACATTTTCTATAATCATGTTTTTTGGGATCTCTGACCCCTAAAACATGTAAATCCGTCGAAAACCGGAAGTCGAAAAAAATTTCGATTACAATACTTTCTTCTATTGAAGATAGAAGAAAGTAATTATGTCAATTTGTATAATTTGGCGATTTATATAATTTGGCGAAATTGATTGACGGGATAATCAAGTAGTACCGCAGCGGATTTGGCGTTAAAATTCCCCAATCAAAGAGAAATGAATAGAAATCCGTTTATAGGGAGATCGCCACTGTTTTTTAAATTATAATTCAATCTTTCGAAATCTTTTTAAAGCCGATCAAATTAGCGTGCATTTAGAGCCTGTGGAATCTGGACGGGGGTTGGCGAGCGTAGCTCGTAGGGGGCCGAGCCCCCTAGTAAATAAAAAAAATCTCTCGAAATGCTGAAAATTTGAATTTAAAATAGAAATAAAAGCTCAAAAAATGAGTCAAATTTAAAAAATAAATGAAGTCTGCACACCGGGAAATTATAACGTATAAAATGATCTAAAAATGATTAAATTCCCATGTATAGTTTTTGCTCCTATAAAACTTTTTTAATGGAACGATTTTGACCAACTTTAGCATTAAATATCTCTTTAAATAATTCTTCAATTTGAAAACTGTCTGCATCAGCGTATTTATCAAACATTTCTCTATAATACTACCGATTTTCATATTTTTGTATGTAACAGTTTTTTTAATATTAACGAAGAAAGGCCATGCTTAAGCATTAAAATTGGACGCCGATCTGCCGGGATTATCTACGCAGATTTTCATTGGTCCATTTCCAAATCAAAACTTTTTTTTATATATAGAAGGATTATTTTTCTGAAATATGGATTTTTTTTTTCTATTTTAGTTTTTTTACAAAAGTTCAAACGTTTAACATTTTATTACATTTTTTAAAAAATGGAAAATTTAGAGAAATAAAAATTCCTAATAATGTTTATCTCTGTAACAAAAGAAAAATAAGAAAACATAACAAATTTCAAGGAAAACAAATCTGTGAAAAAACCTCTTTAAAACTTCCGTAAAATATTATAAAAGAAAAAAAAAAAACCTTTCTTATATTAGAGCAAAGAGCAATCTATTTTAGAAATTAGTAGTGGGACTCAAAACCCACGAGCTAATACAACTCTACGCCTATGTGAGACTGGCATTTAAGTATTTTTTCGGGTGTGGGGGGGGGGGGGGAACTCCTTACTGTTATAGATTTGAGAAAAATAAATTTTTGTAAAGAAATATCAAATTCAGTTGTTTAAATTCAAAGTAAACATTTAATAATCATTTTTTTTTTTTAAATGTCCTCCTACTAAAGTTTACTTTTCTGAAAATTTGAATTTAAAATATAAATAAAACCTCAAAAAATGAGTCAAATTAATAAAATAAATGAAGTCTGCACACCGGGAAATTCTAACGCATAAAATGATCTAAAAATGATTAAATTCCCATGTATAGTTTTTGCTCCCATAAAACTTTTTTAATGGAATGATTTTGGATCAACTTTAGCATTAAATATATCTTTAAATAATTCTTCGATTTGAAAACTGTCTGCATCAGCGTGTTTATCAAACATTTCTCTATAACAGCACCGATTTTCACATTTTTGTATGGAATATTTTTCTTAATGGAATGATTTTGATCAACTTTAGCATTAAATATATCTTTAAATAATTCTTCGATTTGAAAACTGTCTGCATCAGCGTGTTTATCAAACATTTCTCTATAAAACTACCGATTTTCACATTTTTGTATGCAATATTTTTCTTAATATTAACGAAGAAAGACCTCCGGTCACAAAAAATTCAAAACAGGTGGCAGCGGTGACAGCGTTAGTTACTTTTTTTTTTTAGAATAGAGAGAAACCTGATATCTATTTTTTTTTCTGAGAATACAAAGTCATTATTAAAACCATTGAATGATTATTAAATCATTTCTTTCCAAAATATGGAATATCGCAACGTTCGCCATTCCTGTTCTTCTCCCATATGCGCTTATAATTTGTTGTTAGAGAAATCAGGTTCGAAATGATACCTGTTATTTGTAAAAAATGGAAAGATGATACCTGTTATTTTTACAAGTAAAAAATGGGGTAGAATGTTGTCCACCTGTTTTGTTTATAAGAAGTTACGCTTACCCCCCGTGGAGGGGGCAAGTGCAAGAGGACAATGTCACAGTTGAATGCATTATGTAACAGAAAGCTGTTGTTTAATACTTTTAAAGAGTATTTCTTTAAAGTGTTATTTGATATAAAGTTATTTCAAACACAATAGTAATATTTTATTAACTTCTTCTCTTCATTTAAATCAGTAAAGTATTCGAATAATAAATGTATAAACGTATCTGTATATCATTGCAAACGTATAAAAACTAAATGAAAGAAAGAAATTGAAAAATTAAAAAGGATTTTTAGACACTGATAACGTATTATAAGGGGAATGGGAGGGGGTTCGAGGAATGATAACATGTGATATCGTAAGTGGGGGAGGGGGTCCAAAATTGCCAAAAATTTGACAACGTTATGTATGTACATTTCCTTGTTTAACAAACTTTAAGTCTTTCACTCTAAACTCTGCTTAAAATCCAATTAAAAAAAAAAAAATCCCAGCCGGCCCAGCCTACAGCCGGAGGTAGATTTCGAAGTTAAGTATACTAATTTCACCAACAAAAACTGAATCATGATTAGAGATAAACCCACTTTAACAATTTTATTTGGCCGCTTTTGACGAGTTTTTATTTCCTTTTTATATAATAGATGGTTTTATCAGAATCATGTTAAGGAGGTATTCAAAAAAATATTTTTCCATGCTCAACAACTCGAAATTTTCTGGCACATTTTCAGATTCATCTTTAATAGAAAAAATGTTAAACTTGCTGACGTGATTTTTGAAGAGATTTATAAAAGACCTGTGTTTTTATTTTTCGTTCAATTAATTAAAACTTCATTTATGAACAATTATTTTCTCTGTAGGACAATATTTTTCGTTTCTAACACAATCGCTTCGGGAAATTTCTGTTCAAAATGCCCACTTTGACATCATTTTTTGAAATATATTCTACCTCTATCAAAAAGTCGATCATTACGGTACATTATATAGCTTCTGAATAAGAGAATCTACCAACTGGATTCGTTTGAGAGCAAAAATGAATTTAAAAATGAGTCAGAAAATAAGCAGTTTGGATTTGAATACACCCTTAATAAGATAATTTTTTTTCTTCAACCGCGTAATGTATCCGCGTAATGTATGTAATCAAACTATGTATTTTCAATTTGTTTGTGCTGTAAGAATTGGGCCTATCAAAAAATTGTCTATATAAATGTTGTAGACAATATTAAGAAGATATATGCTAAATTCGTGGGAATTTTATATCTTGTAAATTAACTGAGTTATGGATTTTTTCTTCTTCACCCCCCCCCCCCCCCTTTTGTTTTCGTTTTTAATTTTTTTTTTGTGGTACGAATTGGTCCTATGAAAAACTTGTGAATATAAAAGTTGTAGATAATATGAAGGAGATTTATAATAAAATTAATTGGATTTGATATCTTGAGAATTGACGAAGTTATGAATTTTTTTCTCCCAAAAACCCCATTTTTTGCGCCCCTTTAGCCCATTTTTAATTTGATCAAAAATCTGTGATACATAAATTTTTGGCCCTATTTTTAGAAGTAAAAAAAAACTTTAAACTGATTTGATACGTACAAATATTAAGAAGTTATGAGGTTTTTTTGGTTTTCACAAAACCCCTCTCTATATCCATCCTCTTGGTTCGATTTTGCCCATTAACGAACTTGACCGAGATTTTATGCCCCCTGATTTTATGTATCAGTTTGGAAGAGATTTGTGCAAAATTGTGGAAGTTATCGTGTCCAGAAGAAGGTAATATATATATATATATATATATATATATAAAGTTTTTTTACTGAGGGTGGTTTTGGGTTCTAGGGGTCATGATCGGTGTAGATCTGCAAAAATTTTTCAGAAATTCCAACATAGGGAAATATGTAATAGGTAGTATTTCATACGAAATCTGCCTAATATAAAGAAAGAGTCAACAAGAATAAATATGCTACACATACAAATGTAAAAATTTTATTTGTAATTTTCGGACACATCCATATGATGTTACGAAATGTTTACAATACAAATCTGTGTTGATTACACTATCTGTTAGATATCTAAAAATAAATATTTGGCTTCCAGCGCCAAACGATGCATGGAGACACTGTACATTATATATAATGATGATAGAGTAGTTATAATTTTAAATCTTAGATTTTATTTTTAAATGAAGTTTTTCTCGTAAAAGCGAAATAAATGAAGATAATACAATTCTATGTTGTATTATCTTTCGTATTGCTGAAAGTTTTATCAAAGAGGGTTAAGAGAATAAGTTACAGTGGACATGAAAAAAGAGAACTTGCAATGCAACTAGTCTGCCAAATCATATCTTGGTGCAAACCCGATTTTAGTGGTTGACTGGTAGGTTTACCATTGTGTTTTCCTGCTCCCAGTCGTCCATGTTTTTATAGCTTTGGATGCAGGAAAACAGAATGATAAATCTACCGATCAACCACTAAAATCGGGTCTGCAGGTGGTTCCCATCAAGATATGATTTGGCAGACCAGCTGTATTTTAATATACTAATTGAGATCTGTCTGATCTTGGAATTTCAGCTGTTAACTCGGTGAGGTGATTGTCCGTGCATCAGCCTCCCGGTCTATTTTATAACTGATGTGAAGACACTGCATTGAGCTATGAGGTAAGAAGATGGAAATTATGTCATAATCTAAATATGAGTTTAAATTTAGGGGATTGTAAAATGTCTTCTCATAGAAGAAATCGGAACAAAATTTAAGAACCAATTGTATCAATCGAGTTTAAACTTAAAAAATTTCTTCTCTCCAACATAAAAATTATAAGAGTTGCGATAATTTGATGTAAAAATTTTATCGAACTATCGTACGGATATAGAATATTCAAATTAAAGCACTTCTTTGTTAAAGGGGATTTAGAACAACTCAGTCTTGTATCCCCAGGAAGCGACGTTATGAAACCCTATGTTATCAGATGTAAGAAAAAAATTAAATATTTTATGTAAGAGCACAAATAGGGGAATCTAATGATTAAAGTCTGCCGACAGTGAAGTGAAGACAAATCCAAAAATTAGTACCACTTCCAGTGTATTCTTAGAGGTTATGTAAAGCAAAAATAACAAGATATGGAAAATGTTGTCTTCATCTATAGTACAGGGTGTCCCAAAAAGACCCGTATAGCTTCAAACTTTATTTAAAAAAAATAGGCGTACAGTAAAACTAGTTACAACAATAGATATAACAACTGAAAAAGTTTTTTTTCTACAGTATGTTTCTGGTCATAGATGGTGCTGCATAACACGTAAACGATTATTAACCCCTTGGGGACGAGCGGCACGTATACGTGCCGCATGAAGAGCTCAGAATCCTTGTTTTTCCTCACCAGTAAAATTATACTGTAAAATTTGCCTTATTTAATCAGCGCATTTTCTCGATTCAAGAAGACACAAATTTCTCTTTTTAAAAAACGGTGACAAAAGATTAAAAATTTCGTAAAATGCTCCCGTCCCGAAGGGGTTAAAGAATTCAGTTGTTCAAAATAGCGGATCCCGTGAAGAAAGTGTCAATGTGTCGAGTGGTTTATCGGAACAAAATCCGAACAAAAGTTAATAGCCTCATGGAGATGGAATTGAAACAAAAGATCCAAATAGCTATAGCTACTGTTGATATTAGCATGCTAAAACGTTAGTGGATTGAATTGGAATATCGTCTTTATATTCTTCGTGCTACGACATGATCTCATGTTAAAGTTTACTAAGGCAGTAGTAAAAAACCTTTTGAGTTATTCTATCTATTACTGTAACTAGTTTTGCTGTTGGCCTATTCGTTTTTTTAAATAAAATTTTGAAGTTGTACGGATCTTTTTGGGACACACTGTCCTATAATAATATCCTGGTTTGCCTTGTCGCAACCGATGCCAAATGTGCTGCAGAAGTATTTTTATCGTAATTATTTTTTAAGGTTTACCTATGTTATCGAATACAAAAATTTGCATTTTAAAATTAAGTTTAGATAGTCTTATTAGAAGAAAATAGAGGTCTTCCAACGTTCAGCTGTCGCTGATCCTTCCACAGAACAATTGAAAAAATGTAAAATTAGCTGAAAACGATCTTGAACGTTTTAAATACGATTTATTTGGAATAGTTATGTCTAAAAACTTGAAATTTGACATCGCTGTTACTTTTAAGACATAAATGCTCGTACCGAACATCTTCTAAAAAAATCAAAATTTAAAGGGTGAAAGTAGCAGACAATCGTCTAAAATCATGATTACTTTGGAACTTCTGCTTAAAACTGCATTTTATCCCCGTGCAACAGTTATTGTTATTACTGATCACTTTATGATCTTAAATAATGTTCAAATAATCGAATATTACCACCATGAGTAAAAAGCATTCGAAAGCACTTTGGGCAGTGCAAGGGTTCTTCTATAGGCATGTCCGTTTCAGATTCGAATGCTGTTTCTGTATGAGCCGAATGAATGCTATATTTTCACCAAAATGGAATATTCGCAGACAGGACCTGATTATCCAGAAGGCACGCGAAGCATGAGGTTCCCTCTAAAATGTAACAGGGGTCCGAAATGACGGAAAAATGCGGGATATAATTCCTATTTTTATTTTTTATATTGCATTTTAAATTTTTTTGGAGAGGAAATTTTACTTAGAACAAGAAAAAATCTACACTACTTCAGAAATTCATTTAACCGCTAAATCAGAATGTGATCAATAGGATGTTAACCAGTGGCATCTTCATGCGCTGGTTTGAAACAACCCGGTAACTGAACATACAATAACTACAGTAGCTCCCAAAAGTGTTCGTACACTCTAAAAATTTCCAGTAAAAAAGGAACTATACTGGAATTGAATTCGAATATGAAGTCCAACATCTTTCCACATCACCTCTATGTTATTCTAAACAACACCCAACATTAAAAAAAAAAAATACTGAGTGATTTTCTTCCTATATAAAAATGAAAAGGGAAGGAGGCAGAGAAAGAACACGCAACAAAAGTTTTCGTACACTGAAACATTTTCGGATAAATTCATAATTAAGTCGCTTTATTTTTATTTTTGCATTGTGGTGACATTTAAAAAATCGCTTGTCTTTAATTTTTGCTTATTTTCTCCGTAATATTCTATTTATTATTTTAAAATTGCTCATAGTAGTAAAGAAACAATTAACAGCATTCAAAATTGATTATCTTTCATCATAGTAGAGGTAAATCAATTTGGAATATGGCTAAATTAGATAATTTATCACATTCTACGGTGCAATATGTGATAAAATGTTTTAAAGAAGGGAATCGCATCTAAGACAAGGTAAGAAAAGGTCTTCCGTCAAAGTTAACGTGATCAGAGATTTATAATTAGAAAAAGTGTGAAAATGCACGTTTAAGTGCTGTAATGAATTTTTTTTTTACTTCAGTTTCATCTGAAACTGTTCGATGAGTGCTGAGATCAGCTGGATTAAATGGGTGTTCCGCCCGTAGAAAATTTTTTGTTAGTGCGAAAAACAGAAAGCTTAGGCTGTTCTTCGCAAAATCAATGATAAATAAACCAGAATCGTATTGGAATAATGACTTATTTGTAGATGAAAGCAAATTTAACCTTTTTATTTCCTTTGGTCATATAATTGCATGGAGAAAAAAAAATGAAAAACTTAATCCCAAGAACTTAGTTGGAACAGTTAAGCATGTCGGTGGAGGTGTCTTGGTGTGGGGGTGCATGGCAGCGTCACGACTAGGAATTTGGTATTTGTCGATGGCATAATGCATCATGCTCTTTATTTTAAAAGATAATTTAATATTATCTGTCCAAAATTTGGGTATTGGAAAAATTTTTGTTTTTGTTTTTTATCAAGAAAACGATTCTAAGCACACGGCTCTCTACGTTCGCTTCTAGTGTCTCTATAATTGTCCACAAGCTTATAAACCACCACTTCAATCACCGGATTTAATCCCAAAACATATTTAATCAGAACTGGAGGTTGGAGTACGAAGACACGACATCAAACTGAAAAGAGAACTAAAAACGGTAATGATCGACAAATGTATAATTCTCACAATCTTTTGACTTTCATGTCCCTGAATAATAATTTTTTATTTAATACACTTTTTTGTGTTTTTTTTTATTTCATATACTAGGGAACATCCCATTGTACGGTTGCATAACAATATTAACGATATAAATAAGTTTTGGACTATGTTGGGGGTCAAATACCGGGAAAACTCATCTACCGTCCCGTGTCCCTGATGCTGATTTTTAAGTTTGGAGCTGTCTGGATAAAATTGTTTCAATAAAAATAATTCGATATAATTTTTTTCTGAAACTGCAACTATTGTTTTATATAAATATGTAGCTAAAAATTAACCTGCACACATTTTTAGGGTTGTTATTATTTTTTAATCTCTGCCCCTGGGTTTTAGATTCCTTACCACCCCTCTTCTAAAATTATACAGAAAATCATTTTAGATGCAGCCACAGAATTTTTTTCAAGTTTTTTCTCATGCAGAAGTATGCTAGAGAAATAATGTCTAAAATTCTTTGGCAGGAAATTTACTGTAGAATTTAAGTCAGCATTTAAATATCAATTTCAAGCATCGTAGCTTTATTGGTAGTCTCACCGTCCCCAAGGTTTATTCCTTCACTTTTCGAGGTAAATTAAAAAAAAATAATTTAATCCAATTTAACAACTGTTTCTAAAAATCAATGAACATTATGGCTATCACTTAGTCTTAACATGATTTTTCTAAAAATAGGTAGTAATTTTCCTTACCGTTCCATCCTTACCGTCCCTTTTTTTTACCATTTCGTCCCTTTTTTCCAATACCATCCCCTTTTTTTACCTTAACGTCCCTTCTTTAACACCCCTTTAAGACAATGTTATACAAAAATTCTGTATTAAAAGTACTACATTGTTATTATTTCTTATTTGAATGTCCTGTGAGTACTATGCAAATTCATTATAAGTAAAAATTTATTAGAAAATAGAAAGTTATAGTGCTAAAATGGTAAAGAAAATTAAACCCGCAAGTTTAACTTAAACCTCAGTTAAAAAATTTTTCGCTGCTGACCATTATTTATTTATTTTGAATCATTAAGGCATTCGTCTACCAGATTAAAATGTTATTTTAGCAAGTTTAATTTCGCCAGATTTTTTCCCCCAAAAGTCAAAAGATTACGAGATAAGCATTGATGCAGAAATTACAAAAAAAAAACAAAAAAAAAAAAACATAGTGAAATCTATTCTAGTGAAATCTTTAAAATCTGTTGCGTATGATAAAGAGTATCCTACAAAGTACTATTTTAACAAAATTTTACAATATTTTACTAATGTGTAGAGATTTTTTAAAGTGTACGAAGACTTTTCTGAGGTAACTGTTACGTTATTTTTTTATTATTGATTTCTACAAAATAACGTTTTACTATGTTTTTAAAATATTTTATCAGTTTTGTTAAGAATAAGTTATAGATCTTATTATTAAATACTCATTCTAAAATATTAATTTTAATTAATGGATAGAGCACTATTTCATTGAAATCCGTAAGTGTACGAACACTTTTGGGAGTCACTGTATAACATACTGCCAGATATATTCTATCTGGAGTATATGTATGATGAATTAAAAAAAAAAATAATGTTTAATGAACTATATGTGAACTCGGCTAAGCATTTCCTGGAAATAATATTTGTAGCAATGCTGAATTTCTATGCATTGTATGTAGAAATTAGAAAACTTTTTCCAAATGAAAGGGGAGAGGGTCCAAAATGATGCTGTGCTTCCCCTAGTTTTAGAGGTTAATCCGGCCCTGGACTGATTTTCAACCGAAACTGGCAGAAAACGTAAACGAAATGGAACATTCGATCGGTTGCTAATTAACAGCCCTTATTGGCACAGTAATCGCAGCGCTAATCACTGATCATTTACTTGACATTTTATATTTTTGATTTCAGTAGCGCGAGCTTTTCAAAAATATTGAGTAGGTTCAACAATTTTTGAGTAAAATAACACATATAATTTTTTCCCCTTAGTGTGTATGTGTGTGGAGAGAGAGAGGGGAGGAGTGGATGACTAAAGATGATAATTCGAAATTAAATTATGCTTTTCGCTAGCAAATGTTTAAGTTATTATAATTTAATTAAAAGTTTATAAATAATTTTATTAAATTATATTCCTATAAGCTCCTCCTTATAAAAAATACATTAATATTTATTTTAAATAACATTGGAATTGCTAACTATCGAAAGAGCAAAAAACTTAATGTCAAGAAAAGCATACATTTTAGTCATCTAAGAGCTTTATCAATTCAAGATATCAAAACAAATGGCAAAATAGGCAGAAAATTTGTTTTTGTGAGAAATTTAACTATACATCCGCTGAAGGGGTTTTCAGTGCTTCTGTAAATCTAATGGATGCCCTTACTATTTTTCAAACGAAATTATTTTGAGAACGTTAATAAAACCAAATTTCCTTTCAGCGATTAAATAAATAAAAAATAAATTACGAATTACATCAATTAAAATTGGATGGGCGGAGAGATCAAATTACTGGGTGGGCTCGCGCCCCACACTGTAAAAAAAATCTGCAAAGTTACTAAAGTTTTTCTAGGAAACTGGGATTCCTAGAACTTTTTATGTAACGGCAACAACAAAAATTCCTGTAACAGCATCTGTTACAGAACTTTTTATGTAGCGGCAACAACAAAAATTCCTGTAACAGCGTCTGTTACAGAACTTTTTATGTAGCGGCAACAACAAAAATTCCTGTAACAGCGTCTGTTACAGAAATTTTTATGTAGCGGCAACAACAAAAATTCCTGTAACAGCGTCTGTTAGAGGAATTTTTGTTGTTGCCGTTACATAAAAAGTTCTAGGAATCCCAGTTTTCTAGAAAAACTTTAGTAACTTTACAGATTTTTTTTTTTTTTTTTTTTTTTTTTTTTTTTTTTACAGTGCATGGGCCCATATAAGTTGGCACCACTGCTTGATTTGGAAGTATGATTTTCTTTCAGAATCATCAACCGTTTCCGATGAAAAGATTTGTCATGTTTTTTTAGTTACGCTGGAGCTACCAAGATGATGATGATGATGATGGTATAGTACAGATTGGACCATTGCAGTTACTTGCAGCATTTATTATGATTTCGGCTGGAGGGCTATGATACCTGTAAAAGAGAAACAAAAGTAAAATTGAAGGAAAATGTGGGAAGTTTTGCAGAAAGTTACAAATTTTAATAAAACAAGGAGTTTCAACCTGGGCTCCCCGGGGTACAGAATACAGGTGAAAACCATTTACTAGATGTCCCAGAAATGACTGATGGATTTTAAAATGCAATAACTTGCAAACGGTGACAGATATTAAAAAAATTCTTGCAGGAGTGTTATGTAAGATGTCAGGAGTTTTTATGCTGCGATTCTCAGTTTTAGTTACAAATTGCATCGATAGATGGCGTTGCAAGCAATAACCGCTAAATTCAGGCTTGATTTTTTGGCCTCTCTCTTCTCCCAAGCGAAAAAAGGAGATTAAATTGTATTGAATGGATCACGAAGTACCAAGAATCGGGTCTGGACAGAGCGCCCATTGTTCTCAGCGCCATCTATTGCTAAATTCGAACTAAAATCAAGAATCACAGTAAAAAACTCCTGACATCATAGATAACCCACCTGCAAGAATTTTTTTAATATCTTTCACCGTTTGCAAGTTATCGAATTTTAAAATCCACCAGTCATTTTTGGGACACCCGGTAGTATATGTAAAATATGTAATATGAGCTTTAAAAAAGTTCATTGTTTTACTTAAAAGGCGACTAAAATAATAAAACAGATGTTACAAATTAAAAATATTCATTTTATTTAGAAACGTCTTAGTACTTTCAAGCTTTACCAAGCCCTTCATCAGAGAATATTTCAATAACTAATTGCTGTTTATTTATACAAATACATCACTTCATTTTGAAAATGAGAGAGCCAGTAATTATTAGAGTTAAAAGTAGAACAGCAGTTTCTTGGATTGAACTTAATTAGAGAAAACATATATTATTACGTTAACTGCATTTTCATTTATTTTATTATATTACTCAGTTCTCTCCTACGGGATAAATCATTTTCTCATAGAGAAAAGACTTGATATTGACACTGCCTTTTTGTAACGTTTGTCATTTTTTTTTTCTTCTGAAAATAGCATGAGACCCCACTTATTTTTCGTTTACATGTTTTTGTAATGTTCAACTACTACCTGATATATTTTGTTTTATTCAACTGTGATGCTGTTTTGAGATAGGACTAATTCAAAAGTTGCAGATTTTGAAACTTTTGAATATTTAACAGATTATATCTGCTAACAGCATCGATATCCCGGTAAAGTTCTATATTACTTAGCTTGTCCTAATAGTAAACGTTAATATTCTACAAGAAAGATTTTGGGGTACTATTGCTTAACTAAGATAATAAGTGCAGAAAACGGACAAAAACGTCATTTTGATTGCATTTTGTGGCAACATAACAATGAAAATTAACAATGCCCCAAGGAACCAAGTAAATTTGACTAAGCATGTAGTGCTATACTAACAGTTTATGACAAAAGAATTTTGGATGTTGTTGCTTTTCAGAGATATAGCAATCCAAACATACTGGCACTTCAATTTTCATGAAAAAAGGGATTCATGAACTTGAACTTTGACATTTTCTACAGGAAACATGAAATTTTTTCAGGGCTTCAAAATTGCACAATATTTATTAAATATGATCTACTTCAACATAAAAAAAATCAAGCCAATTAAAAAATACAACTATCAAAACATCACTTTTTTGTCTGAATTTCAAAATAATGGCTCTTAACAGGCGGAGAAATCGCGAAAGATCGCTAGTCTTTTTTTTATTCAGATAATTTCAATGTTTTAAGCGTGGTTCCTTTACATGTCTTACTTTTGTGTTTTATTTATATTTTTATATTTATGGATTGATAAAATTTAAAATTTCATTATAGAATATAAGCTGGAAACAAATGCTGAACTATTTAATTTATATTAAGTTCAAACAGATTTGTTCTTTGTAATCGTATGTCTGTAAATGACAGAAATAGATTTAATAAATTATCATATAATTATTAATAAATTGAAAATTATTTAAAAAAATAAAAACTGAGTCAATTACGATACAGTTTTTAAACAAATTACGATATAGCTTTCAACTAAATTGCATTTGAAAGTACACTTTTATCTATATTTGACCGTGTAAAATTTGAAAATTTGCGATATTTAGAAATTTTAAAAATAGCAATCAAAGTAAATAAAAGTTAAATTGGATCGTCTGTTGTTGCAAAATGACGTGAGCGTTAAGCACAGATACGTTCGTCCTTTATAATATAGATATAACTTCTTTTAACAACGTGCATTGGGAATACGGATGATTATTAAATATTTAATACATGCAATAAATATCTAAAAATGTTAACAAACCTATTATTTTATACAAAGAAAAAGTCCATATAAATATATGTTAAATGTTTGAATACACAGTTAACTAGGACTTCCCTCAAAGTTATTAGTCTGAGCTATATTGCTGAGAACATAGATTTAAAAATAACTTCTGACAAGTAACGAAAATGATATGCTTTCTTTAATTAAGTAAATAAGTGTGCAAATTCAAATAATGAAAATGAGCAAATTAATTGGTAAAATTACAAAATACTATATATAAATTCATATACACTGTTAAAAAAAAATTAGGAAAGCAAACGAATAAGTTGAGAAAATACTAGCAAGACAACCATGCATTGGTATAAAATTAGCAGTATGCATACATTAAAATCATACTAAAACATTATGTATAGAAGTTTTAACTCTTTGAAATCATGTCAAGAATATGAAGAGGAGCTCCGACGTACCTATCTCAGTGCCTGTAATTGACAAAAAATGTGTTGTTTGAAGAGAATGAAGGATTTTTTATATGCTGTGTAGTACACACGAACAGTTAAGACTGTTGCACACCTGTTTTCTGTGGATGCAAAGAGGATGTCGATAAGAGTTTGGAAAATTCTGCTCCACTATTTAAAAAGTGCTATCTCGAAGTCCCAAACAATCAAGAGAGAAATTACTTTCGCTGCAGTGCGTCGTCGGAGTGTGCCCCAGACATGCTCGATCGGATTTAAGTGTGGAGAGCATGCTCGCTCTGACAAATATTTACATTTTAATTTAAACTTTTGCCTCACTGTTTATATAGCTGCTATTTGTATAATTAATTAGTACCTTTTTGAAAGAGCTGAATTTGAAACAAAAGTAAAAAACTCCTTTGGTAGTTATTTCATAGGAAAAACTTCCCTAATAAAGTCTGAAGCCAATCGGCGCATTTAATACCATTATTATAACTCTCATACAGTTAAAACAATATTGTTGCTAGCATTCGTCCTGTTTGACACCAACCTTTTCAAAGTAGCTGAAAGAAGGATAGCTATTTTTACCCTACTGCCAAGAAGGGTTATGTGTTTCACGCGTATCTGGGTATGTGGATTTCTTTATACCCTCGAAACATCCCAACGGCTGGATGGATTTTAATGAATGAGGTCTCTATCAATTCGTCTTAGCCGTCCGATAGTTATAAGCTAAGTTTTGTTTTTATAAATTCAAAATGGTGGCCGTAAAATGCAAAATGGCGGTAGAGGCGAAGAAAAAAATTTTACGCACCATATTGAGTGTATATCATTGGATAGGTCTTTCAAAATGAAGACGATGTTTCATTGACTATTTTACAGTCAGAAGTTCCGTTTAAATATTATACAACCTGGAAGTTGTGTAGGTAGGATTACTGCAACTCTAACCTTCATAGACATCTATAGGTTTCATCAAAACAGTGTTTATAGATAGGAACTAACAATTAAACACAACTTAAAAGTCATCAATACAAGTAAATAAAAAATAGGCAAGTAATACAAAAAATAGTTTCACATTGATGAGAAATAATTAATTAGTTCGCTTTTTACGCAGTCAGGTTTTTTGATTATTTAAATTTAAATTTTACTTGTTCTTGTACGAAGAGTTCATAATTAACTGTTTCATTTCGAATATCACACACTACTTGATAATAGCTTGCTACTTAGACAATTTTTTTTTTTTTTTTTTTTTTTGCGTGATTTTATTTTAGACTTTAGAAAACACCATTTGTGATGGATCACAATAACATACACGTATTGCCTTGCCAAAACATAATAGAATTTTGAATAAACAGGTTTAGGTCTTCAACAATTAATTTTGCTTTATTTTTTCTATATACATAGATGTTGGTAAATAAAGAGATATTTCAGAATCCAGATTTGGAGGGACGGATTGACACAGCCACTCCATGAAGCCATTAAAGCTATTTTATTTAATCCTTTTTACGTTGAGGGCTGAATAGTTTCTTTTGAAAACATCTCAGATTTCTCAATATTGGCAATTATCGGTGTAAAAGGTTGTGTAACAATAGATTTCATGTTAAATTTGATTTGGCTGGTAATTAAACAAATAGTGCATTTTTTTTTTGTATCTATCTATATTAAAAAGGACAAACGTGTCCCTGCGTAACCGTGACGTCATTTTGACAATGGCAACAGCAGACGATTAAATTTCGCTTTACTGCAATTCTTTTAACTTCTAAAGATCGCACATTTTTAATTTTTTTACCGCCGAATAGGAAAAAAAAAGTACTTTCAAATGAAATTCGTTTGAAAGCTGTATCATAATTCGTTTTTGAAAACTATATCGCAATTTACTCATTTTTTGTGGTTTTTAAAGCAATTTTCAAGCATGAATGTTTTTTAAATTAGCTTTGTCGTGGGCAGACGATTACGAAACATAAATCCGTCTATTCCGTAACGAGATTAAAACTTTATCGATAAATGAATAAAATAATGAAAAATAAATAAAACACAACTTTAAGTCATGTAATTGAACTACGCGCTTAATGAACTAAAATTATCAGAATAAAAAATGCTGTAAGAGGCGATCTTTGGTGATTTCTTTGATTATCAACTCTTGGCACGAGGCCAATATGAAAGTATCCCCTTTACTAAATTTCAAAGCTTTATTTGGATACCTTAATAATATTTTTACATAAAAATGATTTTTAGTGTTTTGAGTAAAATATATAAATAAATGTAAAAAAAAAAAAATTATTAGAGTTTTCAATAATAATAAAAAATGGGTTTACCCTATAATATGTAGCCCGATCAGGCTGGGTTGGCTCCCCTAGTAATGATAAAGGCAGAGAGGTGTTTGTGTGTCTGTGTGCGCTGAAGAGATCGTTGCGCGCAGAGCTACACGATTTGGCAGGAGAGTACCTGTATATCTGAAATAATGCACTTCGAAGACTGTTTTTGGATATTTGGATTGAATTTTTACCCAACTGAAAAGAAGGGTTATGTGTTTCACGCGTATCTGTGTATGTGTGTATGTGGATTTCTTTATACCCTCGAAACATCCCAACCGCTGGATGGATTTTAATGAATGAGGTCTCAAGCAATTCGTCTTAACGGCCCGATGGTTATAGGCTAGGCTTTCTTTTTATAAATTCAAAATGGCACTAGAGACGAAAAAAAAACATTACGCACCCTATTGAGTGGCATATCATTGGATAGGTCTTTCAAAATGAAGACGATGTTTCATTGACTATTTTACAGTCAGAAGCTCCGTTAAAATATTATACAACCTAGAAGTTGTGTATGCAGGATCTCTAGCTTTACAGCAACTCTAACCATCCTAGACATCTATAGACCTCATCAAAACAGTGTCTATAGATAGGAACTAACAATTAAACGCAACTTAAAAGTCATCAATACAAGTAAATAAAAAAAAAATAGGTAAGTAATATAATCAAGTAATATAAAAAAAATATTTTAAGTCAATTCCTACTTAGTTCAATAAGACAATTATTTTTTTCTTCCATTCTTCCAAGTTAAAAAAAAATTTATTTGAGCTTGATTGGATGAATGATAAGTATTTTATTAACGATTGAAAATTTGAACACGATATATATAGCGAGAGTGTGAGCTAATAGTAGGAATTGAAAAAAAAAAAAAATAGTTTCACATTGATGAGAAACAATTAATTAGTTCGCTTTTTAAGCAGTCGGGTTTTTTGATTTTTTAAATTTGATTGCTTATTTATGTGGTTGTTAGCGGTTTTTCACGTTCCACGGCATTTGTTTGACGTTTTTAAAAGGAATCAGGTTTTAATTTTTTAGCTCAATGTAGTAGCCCCCTTTTCAATAAGTTTATTTGAAGTTCGTACGTTGCTTTTGAATTTTCCACGAAATGTTTAAAAAAAGCCCCGTTTACGGCAAAAATAAGGCCTTTGTTTTGGTTAAAAGATATCTATTTGAAATCTGACCCATCGAATTAGATATTTATGTTTCTGGAAATCGGGAATCTATTAAATATATATATATATTGCGGGATAAGCACTGGGTAATCACTTGTGGGAAGATTTACGGCTATCTGGTTATCATAACAGCTTCCTCTCTCTTGATTTTATTAACGAAGACTCCACTCAAGATTATCGCACTATTCCATTAAATAGAAGTTCTTTCTAGTGTGAAGAATAATCTTCATAAATTCCACGAAATTTCACGTTATCACGATTTAAATCCAAGGTTGGGAGAGCTTAATTATAGACTTCACGATTCGTTTTAAATCATATTTGGGAGAGCTAAGTTCAAGAATTCACGATCTGTTTTTAAATAATATTAATGTAAACAAACATATTTCACAACTGAAAATGGCGCTGGTGTTTTTCAGTATAAATCCAAGTCAAGCACAGGATAATTAAAAACTTTGTATATTTACGCTTTTAATATGTACAATATTTACAACGAAAACATTTGAATAATATTTGTTAAAGGCATTATTCCTCACTGGGAATCAAAGATTTCTTTTATATATTCAAGAATATTCATTTCTCCCTTTTCGGAAGATCAAGAAATACACAGCCAGCATGCTGCTTTCGAGATTCACATTCAAACTGAACTATAAACAAGAGAAATGCTTTTAAAACAATTAATACTTCAGAAACTATTTCTTCTAACAAGAAGTCAAGCATGATTTCATATTCGGAAATAAATTTCCCCTTTTTTTAAATTAAACATCATTTCTTCTAATAGAAGACCACGATAAAAAAACCTATACGCAGCTTATTACCTGCTACGTTCAAGATTCACTTTCACAAAACCAACTAAAAAAAGGAACAAGAAAGAAAAAATGTTTTTTAATATTAATTCTCTAGTCAGACCACGTGACCTGGGATCACTGGCGCCTAATCAGTCTGGCTGAGAAAAGAAGAGGTTTGCGAAATTTCACAAACTCCCCCCCGATGAACAAGGGTTCATCAAAATGAGGATTCAAAATAATTAAAGTAGAAATAAAATTATTCTAAAAAATTATCAGTTACACTTACATAAATACAATACAAATCAAAATATATACTTACATACTGGACTTCAAATAAAATAATAAACAATTTAAAAAATTTGTCAACAGGTTTCTGCTACTAAAAATAGAAAGAACAATTTAAATCTATACAACCTTTTCTGGAATATTCAATAAAAAAAAAAAAAAAAAAAAAAAAAAAAAAAAAAAAAAAAAAAAAAAAAAACTAAAAATTAGAAATATTATCAAACAAGAAGCTTTTTTTTTTAAGTGAAAAAAATAATTTTTTTTTTTTTTTTTAAGTCAATAAACAAAAGAGTTCAATTTTTTTTTTTTTTTTTTTTTTTTTTTTTTAAGTCAAATGTCAAATGAGAGTTTTTGAGTCTCTAATAATATCAGAGTTTTTTTTTCAGTTCTATTAATAAAAAAGTTCAGAGTTTTTTCACTTCTAAATTATACACAAGAATCAATAGGTCTTTTAATGATGGAATTATTTGCCTTCAGTTCATAAGACCTCATTTTTTTTTTTAAATCTCTGTCCACAAATACCTAACTTCCAGAAAGTTCTTGATACATGTTCATATGCATAAAAATCACATCATATATTTCAAAGTCAGAAGTTTTATTCTGATCCGTGTAGTGAGCAGATTGTAAGTTGAGAAGATACTCATTTTTCAAGCGCTTCCAAAAATGATTCAGAAGAGTCTCGCGCAAACGGAAGCGTTTCACTAAGGATTCCTTGGTTGCAGGTAAACACAAGATATGCTTTAGAGTTGCTATAACTAGTTGACCAGGGCGAACACTAAATTTCTTGGAGATTGCACGTTTGTTTAGGATTGATTTTATGCACTGTCTAGATTTTAAAATCCAAAACTTTTTATGAGTTTGTACTAATGTACTGGACACTCTGGAATGAAAAACTTTTTCATGTGCATCTTTCACGACTATTTCAGTAAGTTTATGTTTTGCAGGAATCACAAGGGGATGTTTTTCATAAAATGAGGATTCAGACTTTTGTAACCGCCCTCGTACCAACAGCAAACCTTCATCTGAATACATAGGATTTAACTGTAGAAGATTCGATTCTTTAGGGGTACTTTTGTTACATTTCAAGTATTTTGTAACTTCGGGAAAACTTTCTTTCTGCACTAGCTTTGACAAAAAATTTTCAGCATGTAACATTTCCTCAGCTGATAATTCTGAAAAATCTCTTTTATCTACCTTTAATTTTATATTAGAAATAAATCTAAATAGCCATACAGTTACTCGATATAATTTCTTTAGGGAGCTATACTTTTCAAGATTAAAAATGGGAATTTCATCAGATTTATTTGTTTGAACAACACAAGAGATGGTGGCTGCTTTTTTATACTTCTCTTCAGAAACATCAGGTAATCGAGATGCAGCAATTTTAACACTAGGCCACTGATTTTCAGGCAAGGAAAGAAATTCAGGAACATACACATTAGGGTTAGCATCAGGAAAAAAAATGCAATTGGAGCTGCTCCTTTTCCATGATTAGGTTGCTAAAATACTGCCAGGGAATTTTCAAGTGAGCGAGATCCGGGATTTCCGAAAGCCAATTTTGCCAATTATTTTCTAGTTCACCAGAAAAAATTTCATCCCATGATATTCTCATTAACAATAAATATTGTAAGAGGCATTTGATGCGAATAACAAAAGGGACAATATATCCGGCTGGATCAAATAACATAGTTGCAATTTTCAAAACACTGCGTTTCGTAGAAGAATCGTTATTTATTTTTTCTAACAAGGGTCGTAATTCTAGTCCTAATTTATCGTCTGTATTGTTCCAGATCAATCCTAAAATTTTCAAGGAAGTATTTGGGGGTTCGAAACACGAAACAGGAATATTTTCATCATCTAAAACATTAGAATTCAAGTTAGGGACATGATACAAACATTCGTTTAATGATAGAGAATCACCATATTTGGAAGAAGCATCATAGACTATGCGCATTTTTGTTGTAGTTTTATCGTCATGGATAACAGGTCTGTGTGGCATGTAATAGGAATTATTAGAATCTTTCTCGGTGCACAATTCTATTACACCCTCATTAAACTGCTCTAGCAAAATGAGTTATATTCTTTAAATAAAGAATCGTTTTTCAAGAATTTATTTTCTAAACTAGAAAACCGCTTCTTTGCTACTTCAAGATTATTTCTAAGTAATTCGCGAGAATCTTTCCACAATAATTTTGCTTCATAACGCCCATTTACGAATTTTAAATTTTCTTAAAATTCTTTTATTACCTCATGATCGGTAATGTTCTTTTCATTGCTTTCAGCAATGCCAATTGATTCAAGATCCCAAAATGCTTTCAGTTGGGTATTTATATTTTCAACTGAAACACGCAAACAAGCTACTTCTTTTTTATTCGACTCTATCTGCCCTTGCACCGTATGACCGAAAATAGTTTCTGCAACGTATAATTCTTTTGTCAATTTTCCCTCGATTCCCTTTAATATTTTCCACAAAAAGTCAGACCCTAGCAAAATATTTATTTCCTGTTCAAGACCTGTATCAGCAGGCTTAAAGCCTCTTGTTCTCATTATGTCTAGAAGTTCTGGTTCTAGTGTTTTCACAGAAGCTCCAGTTATATTATCAACCACAAGTGCTTCGATATTTATCGGGTTAATAGGTTGCACAATACTGGATAATTCAAGAGCAACAACTTTATAACAAGATTCATAAGGGCGTCTCCGCCCAAAAGGATAAACTAATAAATTTTCTCTTCGCAATGGCTTCAATTTTAATTTTTGTACTAGCGATCTCTTCACAAAACATTTTTCTGAACCACTATCACATAAAACGCGAGCCAACAAGCATTCCTTACCAGCAGACACAGAAACTGTACAAGTCTGCAATAATGTAGATTTATTTTGTTTATATTTTTGTTCCGACATCATAGATACAATTGCACCTTTCATTTCTTTTTCAGGATTTTCTTTTGCTGTTTCTTTAAAACAAAACAAAGGACTATGGGTAGTGTTACCACATTTGGAACAAGGGTTAATTTTTGTTCTACAGTTTACAGATAAATGTGACTTATTTGTGCATTTGTAACAGCGGCCTTCTTTCTTTAATTTATATCGTTTCTGTTCATCAGTGAATTTCGAACAATTTAGTCCTACATGATCAGAAGACTTACAAAATATGCAAAACTGTTTTGTAGATGTATTTAAAGCAGCAGCTGAAGGTATATTTTTCTTTTGCGGAAAATTTTGATATTTACTTGAAGAATTTTTATATTTGGTTTTAGGATTTTCAGAAGCCTTGGTTTGGGAATTATTTACTAAATTAGTAGCTTCACGACATCTTAATTCCGTTTTAATAAAATTTATTAAATCGGTGACTTCACAGTCCTTATCGGGGTCACGTTTTCGATGGAAATCTAGTATCAAATTTTCGGGTAATAATCGTAATAATATTGGTAGTAATAAATGGCCGTAGGAGCCTGAGGTCACTCCTGACGTATCAAGATTTCTCATACAAGTTTCGATATTATCATACAACTTTCTTAAAGAAATAACATTGTTAGTGGATTTCACTGGTTCAAGATTCAGAATTTTGTTCATGTAACAGTTTATGATATTTTCCCTCTTACCATACCTCTCTTCTAACAATTTTAAACAAGTAGAATAATTTTGATCTGTCAGTTCAAAACCAGATACAATATTATATGGGGGACCAGACAACAAGGATTTGAGATATTGGAATTTTTCAATTTTTGATAACGATTCGTTTGAATCTATCGCACTAGTAAATAAATTAAAAAATTCTAAGAACTGGCTTGCATCACCAGAAAATTTTTCTATGTTAAGTTTAGGAAGCTTCACTGCCGAAACTGGTTTACTACCGATTTTTGAACCATTACTTGATTCTAGTAAAACTTTTGGTTCAGTTTCGATTTTACATTTTTTAAACCTCATCTTAATTTTAAATTTCAAACTTGATATTTTTTCAGAATATTCTTCTACCGATTTTAGTTCTTTTTCATATTCAGTTTTTTCCTGAATTAGCTCATCCATTTCGGAATCTAACTCCTTTAGTTGAGCTTCCTTTTCATTTACGAGCTCTAACGATTCCATTAAAGAATCGCAATCAGTCTTATCAATATCAACAGATAATAATGTATCACATTTTGTGATTAATTTTGTAACTGCTGCACGAACAGTAGCTCTTTTACTTTTAAGTTTATCTGTCTTATCCATGTTTAAAATTATATTCAATTTTCAAAATAAATGATCATGAAAAATGTATATTTTCAAGAAATCAACAGTCATGCAGAATAATAAAGGTATTTCTTACCTTTTTTTCCGGGTCTTGAGGCACCAAAACATGAAGAATAATCTTCATAAATTCCACGAAATTTCACGTTATCACGATTTAAATCCAAGGTTGGGAGAGCTTAATTATAGACTTCACGATTCGTTTTAAATCATATTTGGGAGAGCTAAGTTCAAGAATTCACGATCTGTTTTTAAATAATATTAATGTAAACAAACATATTTCACAACTGAAAATGGCGCTGGTGTTTTTCAGTATAAATCCAAGTCAAGCACAGGATAATTAAAAACTTTGTATATTTACACTTTTAATATGTACAATATTTACAACGAAAACATTTGAATAATATTTGTTAAAGGCATTATTCCTCACTGGGAATCAAAGATTTCTTTTATATATTCAAGAATATTCATTTCTCCCTTTTCGGAAGATCAAGAAATACACAGCCAGCATGCTGCTTTCGAGATTCACATTCAAACTGAACTATAAACAAGAGAAATGCTTTTAAAACAATTAATACTTCAGAAACTATTTCTTCTAACAAGAAGTCAAGCATGATTTCATATTCGGAAATAAATTTCCCCTTTTTTAAAATTAAACATCATTTCTTCTAATAGAAGACCACGATAAAAAAACCTATACGCAGCTTATTACCTGCTACGTTCAAGATTCACTTTCACAAAACCAACTAAAAAAAGAAACAAGAAAGAAAAAATGTTTTTTAATATTAATTCTCTAGTCAGACCACGTGACCTGGGATCACTGGCGCCTAATCAGTCTGGCTGAGAAAAGAAGAGGTTTGCGAAATTTCACATAGTGAAACTTTTTAATAGCATATTATTGTAAAATTTTGCAGCCACCACTATTAAATTTGGCACAGGATCGAAAAATTGTTGTGTTTCCCCGTAAAATGATTAGAAGACATAGCTACCCTTCATGGAAACATATTTATTACTTATTAGATCACTCGAACATCGTACATAATTAGAAAATCCGCCACAACTACGAATCGGTCTTATTAAATAATTACGGTATTCCACCGCTTTAGTTTTTTGTTAACTCTCACACCATACTCTACATTATTAAACGATGTTAATTAAGATATTCCGTGTTATTAAGATGATTTCACTTCCTGGCGACGTGACGTATCTAGGCAAAAAAAAAAAAAAAATTGGCTCTAGATCTCATACCTGTCAATAAATACTAGCCGGCGAAGGGATTTTTACGGCAATGTAGAGAGATCAATGAACTAGTGGAATCACGTAAAAGCGCGAACTCTATCTGCTAATCAAGGAAGAGAAATGAAGTAAAGTGTTCTCTCCGAAAAGCTGAAAAAAAGGTCTTTTAGAGTAAAAAAAAGAAAATGGTAAAAAATGAGAATTGCAGAACAGATAATTTTAATAGAAATCATATCGGCATTTAGGATTGCAATAAAATGAAAAGACCTGGAAATAAAAGTAATAATATGTAAACATTTTTTTAAAAAGGCTTTGGAACGAAAAATAAAATATTAATGTACGCATTTAGATAGAAATAAAATGAAGGTAAAATGAGTGATTGGAATATTTTTAAGACAAGAAAAAATTAGATAAACAATGGTTATAAAATTATGTTAGATAGGAATATATGCATATACATGACGTAATTTTACGGCTCTCCGGTTATCATAACAACTTTCTATCTCTTGTTCTTTATAACGAAGACTTCACTCAAGAACATCAAATCGTTCCCTGCCAAGCATTGAGCAGGTATTTAGCAGCGTAACTTATATACGCCGATTAATAAGCCATTGCCATGTCATAAAATAGAAGCTCCTGCTCATAAAAATCGTTACTAGCAAATTATTACGTTAACTTTGCAACCGCCTCTATTAAATTTGGCGCAGGACCGGAAATTTCACTGTAAAAAAAAATGGTAACGTTCTATGTAAAATCCAGGAACGTTTCGCCTTTTCTCAGGTTTCCAGAATAATTTAGCTCTTTCCTGTGAAATTCTGGTTTTCTTATCTGAAACGTTCCTGAACCAAAAGTTGGAAACAGCAAAACGCTGCGGCCGCCATTTATTATTTTTTTGCTATAATCCGTTGCTCGCGCGCGAGTGTCGAAAAGAATTCCTTAAATGAATGTAAAAAAATCAATATGGAATGCAAATAAATCAATAGACGACATAATCCTTTACGTCTCTATTGTCAATACAATTCAGATGAAAATACAATACCTCCGTGACATCGCTAAGAGATTATATTAAGATACTTGTCTGTGGAATGTTTAAGGAGCAGACCGTGTAAAAAAAATACACCTATTATTTGGATCTCCATTAACCAGGGGACCATCAAACATGATTCTCACCGATTTTGATTAATTTAAAGTATGTTTTAGAGTTCTTATCTCTAATGATTCTTGTGAAAGGATTTCTTCAAATGGGACTTAGATTTTCAGAAATTAGATGCGGAGGATTAGCATACGTTTCAAATACCCATTAGTTTGCAGTTCTCAACGTGTCATTCGTGGTGTGGACGCAGAAAGCTCGCACGCCACCCGTACGGCCCGAGTTCGATGCTACCTCTGGACTTTTTTTTTTCTTTTTTAATTAATTTTATATTTTAACACTTTATTACAATTTGATTTAAATTTGATATATATTTGACACTTTGAATTGCTGCAAATTTGATTTTTTTTTTCGAAAAAAATATACAATTACGTTTAGGTTTTTTTTTTCATGAAAATTTATATGTATTTTATCTAACTTGTAAACTAACATAATTACTAACGAAAATCCAAAATATTTTATGTCTAGATTTTTTTTTCTAATTATTATTTACATTTATATATTTTTATATTTTAAGCAAAGTTCAGAAACAATATATCATATATATATTTACTTTATTGAATTTTAACTGAAAATTTATTTTTTCGTGTAAATTATAAATAATTATTTTGATGTCAATTTCAAAATATTTTTTCATTCTAACAAATAATGATAATAAAGCGAAAATTGTCAACTGGAAATGTAAAAATCGTCTGCAGATCCCGTATGCTGTGAAATGTCAGTAATGTTTTGCTGTCAACAGAAATATTCCTGGTATTTCGCAGGAAACTTACTGGCATTTCTGTAGAAAGTTTTTAACATATACAGTAAAGTTCCAGTCATTTTCAAGAAATATTTCTTGGAAATAATGGGCAACTCAGCTGCCCATTTTTTCCCAGGAACGTTGCGGAATTTTTTTTACAGTGTTGTTGGTAGTTTTCTCGTAGAACGACTAAGGCTAGTTTTCAATAATGAAGGCATGTTTATTATGTCAATCGAACGTTGCACATAAACAGAGTGTCCGCAACAAGCTTCTAGTTCATCAAATTGCAATCAGATTAATTACGGGCTTCCACCGCTTCCTTAACAATTCATCAGAACCTACTTTATTAGATGACGATAAACGAGCTATTCCATGTTATTAAAGATAACATAACTTCCTGGCAACATGCGTGGATTTTAAACAACTCAAAACACAAGAAATCTGGCTCCAAAACTCATGCAGGACAATAATTATTAGCGGCGAAAGGATTTTTACTGCAATGCGGAAAGTACCGAGGACGAATGGGAGGGCGTAAAAACATGGACTCCATTTCCTAGTTGCAGAAGAAAAAGAATATAAAGCGGCATTTCCGATAAGAGCACGAAAAGGGCTTTTAGAATACAGGAAACGAAAAAAAAATGGTAATTTAGAATGAGATCTGCAGGACAAATAATTTTAATAGAATTCATACCTGTATTTAAGATTGAAATAAAAATAGCGTTAATAATTTTGTCCTATTTTCAATAGATCAAGCTGTTGTGTTCTGGTGTCCTAGCTGCTCAGAACGCGACGGCTTCGCAGGAGCGGGATGCCGGGGAGCCGTGGGTGCGTTAGGAGATGACATGAGATTCGACTAACAAGAAAAGATACGAAAAAAAAAACCTGAATGACCCAATTGTCCCATCTAGGTTTAATTTCGCGCATTAACGTGCATAAGATAGAAGAAAGTTTTTGGATTGGCCCACCCGACTAGCTTAGCTATATTAGTAAATAATCTTCTGAAGTTTCGGGGTAAGTTTTAGGAATTTATTCTAACCTCATTGACCTGAAATGCCTGAAAATTCCAACAGGCACGGGGATGATGAGTGGCACGACGACGAGCTTTTTCTGGCCTCCCAACTGTGAAAGTAGCAAATAATTAATGAGCTGGTGGTGATGGTGCTTAAAGGAGCTGCAAACATTCACTAAAGTGGCCACAAGCAGTAATATGAACACTGTCCTATATCTCATGTTTTCGTAGTCCTGTGAAAAAGAAAAAAAAAAGACATAATATCAATATCCGTAATGTTTGAAAAGAAAATAAGTAAAATAGTAATAAAAAATAAAATTATTACTTTAACAAAGTTCAATTTGGTTACCCGAATAAAAAAATGCATATGTGCAGGAAAAAAAGCCAAACAAACAAACAAACAAACAAACAAACAAACAAAAAAACCGAGAGAACAGGAATTTTGCTTTTTCAGAATTTAGTGTCGCCCCCGGCATTTCCATTACTTAATTTTCTTCTGATGGACAGATGGCTTCTATTATTATTATGAAACAGCCATTATAAATGAAGCGTTAGGTGAAGATGAAAGAGTAGTCGTAAAAAGTTAGAACTCTGATTTTCTGGTCAGAATGAGGGGGAAAAATGGCCATAATTAAAAAAAAATAAATAAAAATAACGTGGATAAAATTATGGCCATTTCCCCCCCCCCCCCCATTCCGACCAGAAAATCAGAGAACGACTGCTCTCTCATCTTCACCTAACGCTTCATTTATAATGGCTGTTTCATAATAATAGAATCCACCTGTCCACCAGAAGAAAATAATTCAGTTAAGCGGGACTCTATTGCAGTACAAAACATATTTCAATTTTAAGACTTAAAGCACACGTTTTATTTTATGTAAAATGACGTCATTCGCATCCGCTGAAGAATTCTATATTTACGATCTACTCTTAAACATCTACAGTAAAGCATGCATGGCAAATCACTATCGCTAAATAATGCACAAATGCAGCAAAAAGATGCCGTCATTCAAGAAAATCGACAAAAAAAAAAAAAAAAAAAACCGGCTATATAATGATTTATAGATACTTGCAATTAAATATAGTTTATAATAGCTCCATTGTTTTAACAGAAATCATTCGTTTATATTTTTTTCAAAATAGCACGTATTTTAATTACATTTTCTTTCGGTTGTTATGAGAAAATGGCAACAAAAATGTATAATTACTATTTTAGAAATACTTTTCCTTTACTTTCTACAGAAATGGAGTACTTCCGTTGCCAATATTAAGCAAATGGCTCTAAAAACTACAAAAAAATTAATATTTCAAAAATAAATGGAGATACAGATTTCAAACAAAATGCATTTAAAAGAACTTTTTTTTCCAATACGACGGTATAAAAATTAAAAATGTGCGATGCTTAGAAGTTTAAAAAATTGCTATAGAGTATTTAATCGTACTGCTTTGTTTTACGGCTGGCTTCTGTAAGGTAACGTTATTTTTTGGAATACACAAAATAAGCTGGGAGAAAGAAATAACATACCGTACCGGGGGCTAAAAAAAAAAAAAAAAAATGTTGAATCTTATATGAATGGTAGATAAAACTATTTGTTAATAGAGTGAAATCTGTTGAGGTGATACCTCAAGAGCCCAGAAAAAAAAAAAAAAAAAAATCTGTTTAATATAGGATTTCGTCTTTACAAATATAGTCTGTTAAAATTTTATTGTATTCGCTTCGTCAGATCCGTAGAATTTTCCGTTTAATTCAGGATTTCATTATAGATAAGTTTTTTTCTCCACTGTAAAGGAAAAAGAAAAAAAAAACTTCTTAATAACAACATAAAATTAAAATAATAAAGATATGTTTCTTGTTTAAAAGGACAAAGAAAAAAAAAAAAAAAAAAAAGAAAAAGAAAAAGAAAAAAAAAAAAAAAACTGGAGGACAGGAATTCTGCTTTGTCAGAATTTAGTGTCGCCACCGACATTTCCATTACTTCATTTTCTTCTGATGGACTGATGGCTTCCATTATTATGAAACAGTCATTATAAATGAAGTGTTAGATGAAGACGAAAGAGCAATCGTAAAAAGTTAGAACTCTGATTTTCTGGCCACAATGGGGGGGGGGGGGGAAATGGCCTTTGGCCATTTTTTTTCCCATAAATATTTTTCCCATTTTTTCCTCCATTCTGACCAGAAAATCAGAGTTCTAACTTTTTACGATTGCTCTTTCATCTTCACCTAACACTTCATTTATAATGACTGTTTCATAATAATGGAAGCCATCAGTCCATCAGAAGAAAATAACTCGGTGAAAGCGGAAACTCCGATAATCGGGACTCAAGTGTAGTTCAGTTTTAAGACTGAGATAACACGCGATTTGTAGTTCAGTTTTAAGACTAAGATAACACACCATTTTATTTTACATAAAGTGACGTAATCCACATCCGCTGAAGAATACATCATTTGCGATACAGTGTTAAACAACATCTACACTAAAGTACGCTTAGGACGTCACTATCGCTGAATGATACACAAATCCAAAAAAAAAAAGAGATTTTGTCATTCAAAAAACTCGACAAAAAAATCGGCTATCTAAAGATTCACAGGCCTTCATTTGTTTGTATTATTAGTATAGATATTTAAAATTAAATTTAGTTTCTAATAACTCCATGTTTTATCAGAAATCCTTCATTTATATTTTTTCAAAATAGCACGTATTTTAATTTTTTTTTTCAGTTTTTATGGAAAAATGGCAACAAAAAGATATAATTGTTATTTTTCTTTCACTTTCTACAGAAATGGAATTCTTCCGTTGCCAATATTAAGAAACTACTCTAAAATCTACAAAAAAAAAAAAAAAAAAAAAAAAAAGTCTCAAAAATAAATGGAGATGCAGTTTTCAAACAAATTGCATTTAAAAGTCTTTTTTTCCCCCATACGATGGTATAAAAATTGAAAATATGCGATACTTAGAAGTTAAAAAAATTTCTAAAGAGTATTTAATCGTACTGCTTTGTTTTACGGTTGGCTTCTGTAAGGTAACGTTATTTTTTGGAGACTACACAAAATAAGCTGGGAGAAAGAAATAGCATACCGTACCGGGGGCTAAAAAAAATTACTAAACCGCCATAGATTTTTTTTTCACAGGTTTGACAGGAGTGATTCTGCTCTGTGTGACTCATTGGAGATTCAGACTGAACAGATACTACCGAGCCTAGTCTTGAGTATGGCATATTTTAACTCTTTGTTGCATGATTTTAGACAACTTCCATTACAAAAAGTAAAAAGCTACCTATTGTAGACGGCTGAAGGACAGCAATTCCGGAAAATTTTGGTGTATTTTCACCGATCGTGACCTCCGGACACCAAAACCATAGATGCCAACATCTGTTAATTATTCCGGAGTTTTGTCGAAGACTAAAATGTCTTAAACCGGAAAATGTATAAAGGAAATGCATCTTATTTTGATGAGATACTTAACATAATCTGTTTTAGAATTTTTGATTGAATAAAATTTCTGGTTGCACACACGTTTTTCTTCGATTGGACTCCGGAATAATTAAGAGATGTTGGCATCTATGCCAAAATCAACCTCCGTTAAAATGTTGATTTACACACAGACTTCTAATATAAGTAGACTCCAAATCGGCAACCTTTTCTTGACTCCTACATCGCTGCCCTCCATCACGTGATGGAAGGCAGATTTAGAGCGCCAAACCGGTTTTTCTCTCTCCAGATTCCCGCCGAAACATCGTCGGTCTGCGTTTGTCTTGAGTTGACCCAAAGCCGCCTCAAGACTACAAGCCAAACACAAGGTTTCGTGACGTCACGACGCGGGGCTTAGATCAGCCGTGGAGAGCACATGCGTTATTAAAACATATTAATTTTTTCCTCTATATTTCAACTTATTATCACAGCATATAGGAAAAAAATAAAAACTTATAGTTTAAAGACGCTAATTAAGTGCTTTTTAATCAATTTGATCACTCGAAACAATAATAATAACGATAACACAAAAACAATATTTATGAAATAATACCACTGTGTCAATGAAAATGTGCATCAGAATTAAAGTTACATTAAAGAAAATTCGTTCGTTAATGAAAAGAAAATCCCAAGTATTAAATTTATTTTAGTAGACAGTTTCTATTATTTATTCTACTTTGAAATTTAGAAACAATATCAATTATCTATTTGGTATATATTCAAAAACAAGACATTATACATTATTACATACATATATATATATATGTAAATATAAATTTGTAGTTTAAACACATAAATCGAATTATTTTGCTTTCAGTTATTTCAAAATAAATAAATAACAATAAGTGTGCCAATCAAAACCCACATTTAAAAATTAAATTAAAGTGGAAGAAAAGTGAATGTTAAATGAAAACAAATTCAAGTTGTGTTATATTTTTATTTTAATCGGGCTTGAAATTATACAGTAAATATCCTATTAAATATTAAGTGATTTGAAACCTGCATATAATAAATAGTAAAATTAAAGTATACATGAAATTAAGTATTCTTATAAATAAATTTTCGTACTGTAAACTTTACTTATCAGAAATGGGTAATTTTCACATAAAGTCCATTAAATTAAAAACCACAAAACTGTCATAATACTAAAACAACACAAGTTCATGAAACAGAAAATTATTATTTAGTTTTGTATTAGTTTGATATATTATGTAAGGTATAAGCAATAGATTTTTAAAAAGTGTATTGACATATGAAGAAAAAAATAAAAGAAAGAAAGAAAAGACTTTCATCAATTGGAATTAAAATATTCCTAATTTATGTTCATTTTCCTCGAATGTTTAGGTAACAGCTGATAAAAAAAAAACATCGAAAAACACAAAAACCTTCCACAAATATATTCTTATATGTTTGTTCATATCTTTTAAGCTTAAAATAATCAATTTTTATGAGATGAAAAGTATTTCCTGACTAGATCTAAAAGTAAATTTATAATTATAGAATAATAATTTTATTTATTGTTACTTTTAATTAAACATTAAAATGTATATGAAAACACATAGGATTTTTGCGAAGAAGGTGTGTGTGTGTGTGTGTGTGGGGGGGGGGGGGCAACTATTGTTTTGCATAAGGGTACTAACAACCCTTCCTCTAATCTTGTAAATAAATTGTTTACATTTGTGGCAAAAATAGGGAGATTCAAAAACATTATCCCCATAGCTCTATTTACGCAGTACATAAGCATTTATAATTTAACAAAAAATTATAAAAAGAACTTTTATTAAGATAGCAAACGTTTAAGATTAAAAAACAACAATAAATTGATACATGTATATCGATCGGGGTTTGCTTTAAAAGAAGTAAACAACATAAAAATGCTATGTATTCACAGCGACTTTTATGAAAATTTCTGAACAAATTAGAAAGAGAGGATGGTCTGACAAAATACAAATTAAATGATATAAGTCTTGACACGATTTAGGGATGTTTGCCATTTTAAATTATTGTCTATGTGGAACGAAACAGAACTACAATAATATAGTTTCGTTTTGAGACATGGTATTATTGATAGAATCGTACTAGGATTTGCTAGTTAATTTATTTCAAAGAAATTAAAAATAAAAGATTTTGAACAGAAGAAATAAAAATTGTGCTGATAGCATATAAATATAATTTGAAAATAAAACTTACCTTGAAAAGAATGTGTTATCAGGCTGAGTAAAACACACGTGCACGTAAAATAGAAAGATACAAAATTCAAATGTTCGGGGCTGGCGCGTTGGCAGTTAGCCAGCCCCAGGCTGTGACGTCACACGTGGGGGGATGAAGGGCGTGTCTGGCTTGTAGTCTTGAGGCGGCTTTGGTTGACCGCACTTTTGCTTTGCCAATAAAGGGATTACCGCCAAAATACGGCACCCTTTTGGCGATGAAAGCAAAAGATGTTGGAGTCAAAACCTTGCCGAAAGAACAATGGAATTGGGAGTCTACTTATATCAGAAGTCTGTGGATTTACATGCATATGTTATCGGCCAAACCTGATTTAAGGGCAAACTAATTTATCCTAACGCACTTAGGATAAACTAGTTTTTCCTAGGCCAAACCAGTTTAGCCTGCTATTCATTGATCTGAACTAGTTTAGCCTAGGTCAATCTTGTTTATCCTAGGCCAATTCAATTTGACGCAATGTTACTGATCCAAACGATCGCTCCGGCGGCTTTTTCAGAAAGACTTACGTTTTGGTTTTGGGCACTTGACTTCTCACGAAATAGGTTTTATAAGAAGAAAACTGTTCCTTGAAAATTTGTCTTATAGATGGCGCTGTGTCGCACGGTTCTACTCGGTTTCGTCCATAGACTTGTCATATAACTGGACTCAGAAATAGCAACCTTTTCTTGAAGCCGGGATCACTGCCCACCGTCGCGTGATGGTGGGTCAAGAAAACGCGCCAAACCGGTTTGTCTCCCGCCAAAATCTCCTTGGAATCTCCATAGAGAAGAGATAGGGGTGGAGAATGCTTTGGTAATCCTAAAGTGGAACCAACATAATAGTCACGTGTTTATAATAGTCACGTGACTTTTACCGCCAAAGGCTAGCATATGTTTACGAAAGGAAAATAAACAAATTACCGTATCGTTAAATTAAAGTGAGAATCTTCTTTTACTAAATTAAAACAGATTTTAAGTTGTTTTGTTTTACTTCGTTTATATTTTTGCACTACTTCACATGCATAATGTGGATGCTGAGTATTTTTATATATTGTTTTTCACGACCGGCAACAATTTTCAAATTGCCAAGCAAGCGATAACGAGCGAAATCTGGAAACCTTTACTAGAGTAAGGCCGGTTATGTTGATGCCGCTTTTCAACGGAATTCTCTACGGAAAGCACACTCCACCCCTATCTCTTCTCTATGGGAATTTCCCTCCAGTTCCCGCTTTACATTTATTTTGTTGTATGAATGAAATCGAACAGTTGCCAATAAAGGGATCACCGCCAAAAAATGACAGCCTTTTGGCGACGAAAGGAAAGATGTTGGCTTCAACTTCTGACCGAAAGAACAATGGAATTTGGCCTCTACTTCCTATACTTACTCTGAGGTTTCGTCTGCTTCAATATGCTCTACCGATAACCTCTTTGATCACTGAGATCCAGCCAATGTCCGCTGGAGGCGTTTATATGTGCACGGCTCTACTGTAACCGTTGCCATCACCTCATTTAAGTCCGAAATCGCGATTCGACATTCACACTATTTGTGAGAAGTCCTTCCCTATTCTATGTTCATGCTGCTTAACAAGTTGGCGAAAGAAATAAAACGCTGTCAGTTCTCTCACCAATCGTCATAGATCGATGTTGTCGCCAGGCAGTGAACATTTCAAAGGAGATTTAAATAATAGATTTTTTTTTTTCTCCAAAAGAACATCAAGGATTTAAGTAAATTTCAAAAATGAAAGAATTTTATACTTTAAAATTCGTGTGCTGAGGATGGGAAAATGAAGAAAATAACGGAAAGGGGAGGTGCGTTCGACGATTGACCTTTCATTTATTGTAACATCAAGGTAATAAATATTGCAGATTTGTTTTTTTTATGCGAGTTAAAGATTTTAAACTGTGTGCTGGAGGACTATAGAATGGTGAGTGGGAGAGGTTATCGTAAATTTGAGGTGAAATTAGAATTTAGAGGATTGATTATATATTAGTATATCAAAGTAAAATATAAAACAACTAGGACGAAATAAAATAAAATAAATACAGTAGAGCCTCGATTATCCGAACTATTTGTGACCGACGATCTTTCGGAAAATCGAAATTTTTGGATAATCGAGAAGGCTTTAATGCGAATATTTTAAGATAAAGGAGAAATATACGCAATATTTCTTATTATGGCAACAAGTGCTTAATAAAATAAAGCAATAGCTAAATAGAAACAAAAGCAAATTACCTGAATTTTAATTTTGAAATTAAGTACCTTTTACATATATCAGAAAAGGGTTTGAAAAAATGTTTTGTTTGTCGTAGTTTTCGATTGTTTTTGCTTTGCAGCTCTATCACTGAATTTTTAAATATTATTAGTTCAGCAGTATCACAGTCTTTCTGCTGCTCCAGCCATGCCAAACCTTTTGTAAAACATTCAACAGCTTCAGAATTGCTAATTTGTTCGTTTTCTTCGTTCCACTCTGCAGCTCACGGGAGCTCAAGTTAAATTCAAAGGAACTCTAAGAAAGGGGATCGAAAATATTTATATGTACTCATAGTTCGGAAAGGACCACTTTCACACAAGGAATAGGATAGTTAAAACTTTCAAAATGGATTTTACACACAAGGAATGTGACAGTAAGGAAAAAAAAAAGCTTTAAAAATGGATTTCGGTTAAAAGAGTTTTGGATAAAAGAGGCTCTACTGTAATACAGATATTTTTAAATGGAAAATTTCAAATTTTAAAGATTTTCAATTTTTTTTGTGATAGGAGAAGGTGGAGGGTTGGATTTTTATCGAATAAAACTAAAATGATGATGTTAATTGTGTAACGTCATTAAAATGCTGTCGTAATTCATTTAAATGCGCTCTTAAACTTCTTATTAACTTATTTGCAAATATTTTAACTGCGACTGATTTAACTGCAGCAGGAAGACCGAGGCATATTGGACCTAGTGACGGAGTGGACCACCCCCCTAATATTTCATTTAATTTTATTTTTTAAGCTTTTCGTCTAACTTTCGTAGCACTTTATTTATTACTAAGGGGCCCTGCCCCCTGTAAGCTACGCTGGCCAACCCCCGTTCAGACACCGCAGAATCTAAAAACACGCTAATCTGATCGGTTTAAAAAGTATTATAGAAGATTGAGTTATACTGAAAAAAGCTGTGCAGATCTCCCTGTAAACGGGTTTCCATTACATTTCCTTTGATTTCAAAAATTTAAGGCCGAATCAGTTGCTGTTAAGACATCCAATAGTTGTTTTCGTGTTTGATTAAAGAGGATCAGTTAAACGTTTGAAAAGAAGCTAAAAATAAAAGGAATTAAGTGTACAGAGTCTTTGTCTCCCAGTATTTTAAAACAATTCCTATAACAATAGCATAAGTCATGTGACTATCATCAAGAGTTCCGAACGAACCACTTCGCTTTTTATATTCCTGGTACCATTTTGGAACTTTAATATTAGCCAGGTAGGTGATAAGTCGCCAAATATTATTCTATCGCAATCATTTCATCTATACTATAATAGTCCAAGTCATGTAACTGCCATAAATAAATACGCTCTGATCCCTTCGCTTTTCATATGAAAGTTTGGCCCAGATATCCTATACGGCCCCATATTGGCGCGATTTTTATCGACGCTAATTTGGGGAAAAGATCAACAACATCCGGCTTATCAAATCAAGCAAAATAACGATACTATGGCGCCAGTTAAGTACTCGTTGCGTATATGACATTGGCGTCAGAAAAAAAATAGCGCCAATATGGGACCGTGTGTGGCATCTGTGCCGAAAGTTTTCCATTTCGATTAAAAAAAATCAATTTTTTTTTGAATAATACTACATAAAAGCATTGTCACAAAGAATTCTTGGTACTGTTACGCTAGCCGGGTGCAAATCTCGCCAATAACTATTTTTCAACTCGCCAGTTAGCATTTTTTTTTTCGAGTGGTAAATTATAACATTGCTTTGAAGTTGGAATTAAATGTCCTCGTTTGTTACGTCATTTAATATTTGGCCAGATGCCATATACGCACCCGGTTTGGCATGATTTTTTTTTACGAAAATTTGGCGAAATCCTCGTTTTCGAATACCAGTTACATATGTATTTTTGGAACTACTTAGTTATCCCGTCGACCAAAAATCTATCACCAAACTATAAGATTAAATGCCAATAATGGTTGATAAATGTCACATTCACTTGACTTTAAGCAAGTTACACGTCTTTACGTCATCAAGTGATTTTCATTTCGACGTTTTATTTGCATATTTATTAATGTTATACTATTTTCTTTGTTCTTTCGTTGTTTAAAATAAAAATTATGTCAATTTGTATAATTTGGCAAGTGGTTTGGCGATTTATATAATTTGGCGAAATGGGTCGATGGAATAACTAAGTAGTACCGTATTTTTTAATTACTTTCTATTATTTTTTATTTTTAAAGGAAAATAACCAAAAAAATAATTAACTGTAGAACAAAACAATTTATGTAATTTAAATAGAAAGTAAAGTAAATAAACACTTATTATTAAATAAACAACAATAGCCGGGTTACCATGTCAACCAAAATAATGCCATTTTGGCGCCAATTAGGTACACCGGTGCGTATATGACATCTGTGCCTAATATTTTTCTTTTCATTTCGTTTAAAAAAAATAAAGAAGTGAAAGCCATTTATTTTAAATGTTTCTGTTTGTATTAAATAAAATGATAATGAAATACAAATTGAATTATGAATAAAAGTAACATGATACATTTCTTAGCATACATTTAAGGGAGGCCAAACTTCTCGCCACATTAGTTTAAAATAGTAACCTTTTCTAAAATTTGAAAAAAAAATATCTGTTTAATTAAAATTTGAGTTGCCATCATTAGAAAAAATGTAAATAAAATTAGAAAAAAAATAATATTTCGAAAACTAATTCGAATTTAAAAATTCTAATACCAGTTTTGAAATCTGCCGATCAATGTTGATTTTTGGTGTTAATTTCATCGCAAAGTATTCCTTTTTTTAGAAGAAATCACCGTGAAACATAATCAGTTGTTTAATCAGTCGATTCAAAGAATCGTTACATTTCAGGCGTTTCATATATTCGTTTCATAAATTCGTTTCATTAGGATTTTATATATATAGGGTAGATAAATTCGTTTCATTAGGATTTTATATATACTAGGGGATCGTACTCGGGCTTCCCGGGTTAAAGAATATAGGTGAAAACATCTTTTTTTTTATTGAGAACTAATAATTTTTTTATATGCAATAATTTTTTTAGATTGACCACTTACATTAAAAAAGCATTTTTCATATGGAAAATAAGAATTACGCAATCAAATACATTTTTTAAATTTATCAAAAGCGATATTTTCTTATTAGCCGCATGCTAAGAGTTATTTGTCAAGATTTTACTACTTATTGTATCCTTTTATATTCTGATAATTTCAGAGCTTATACATGTCTGGTAAATTTGTGTTTTATTTATGTTATTTTATTTATTTATTCATAGGGAATTTTTTAAAATAGAAATTAGCCGTAAAAAAATGATGAACTCTTTATTTTGTTTTAAGGGCAAACGGATTACTCTATCGTAATCGAGCTCCGCGCGATATAGATAAATTAAAAAATATTTCATGCTTTAAAATTGTTTTTAAAACCATAGACAATCAGCAAACTGAGATGAACTTTGCAAACAAATTCCATTTGAAAAAAAAAATCCTATTTGGTGATCTAAAAATTTAAATTGTACGATTACAAATATATTAGATTTGTGTTTTTTCAATATTATTCTTTTATTTGTTTATAAAAGAAGTATTAACTTCGTTAATTTGTCTTTCACAAATATGTTAGTTTGGTGGTTTTTTTAATATTATTCTTTTATTTGCTTATAAAGGAAGTATTAATTTCATTATGCAAAAATAATCAGAAACAAATGCTGAAAAATGTTTGTTGCTTTATGTGCAAAATGTTTATTATTTTATGTATTGAAACCGGCACGTGATAAGATAAACTTAAAAAAAATCATGCTTAAAAAATATTTTAGAAAATATAATACATCAGTCAATGAATGCAGTTTTTAAACAAATTGCATGTCAAAGTACATTTATTTCCCTATGCTACCAAAATTGAAAATGTACGATGGTCAGAAGATTGAAAAATTGCAGTAGTGAAAATTTCAAGACGGAAATTTGATCGTGAAGTACTGCCATTTGCAAAATCACGTCAGCGTTACGCACAGATACATTTGTTCTTTATGATATAGATACATAATCAGTAAAATATAATAAAGATCAGTTATTAGGATGTGGTTATCAATTGAGGCTCTTATGTTCGGATTTCCGGAATGAAAACAGCAATTTTCACCTTCTCAAAATTTGCATACGCAGTTCTTATATCCATATTCATCATTTTTTTAAAAATTGTATTTTGTTTGATCATTTAAAAATCATTTTAACTCAAAACTTGAAGTCACGATTATCAGCAACTTCTTTTATGTGAACAGACGCACTCTTTATTTGAGATTCTAATCTCAATTTTGGAGAGTAAAAATTTCCGTAATTTATGTTTTTTAGACGCATTTGTGTTAAAAGGCTTAGTTTTATCTAAGAAAATGATCGTTTTCTTTTAAATACTACTTCATTTTCAATTAAATAAGCATTTCGCCTAGTGTCTGAAACTTAGTATCAGTACACATGCAGAAGGAAAAACAATATAGAAAATTTATAAGGAAAAATGCGTGTTTTCAAAAGCAATATGTCATTTTCCGTTATTATGCCTCTAATATAATATTCTGCTCCTAATGGGATTTTGCGCCACTAAACCCTATACATCAATTTTTATCAGAAAATAGCATGAATAAAGTTTAAAATATCTCATTATTTCTCTCTTGTCTGCAGCAATGAAAGCTATCTAATTTTCATCATTTTGAAGAAATTTCATAAAATGATTTTAAAATTAAAATATAAAAATGGGGATATTAAAAAAAAAAACAGATAGTGCGACCACATCTACAAAGGAAGAGCTGTCAGTTAAAAAAATATATATTAGTAAAATTGGTTCAGCAGAAAGATCACGGCAGATGACTAAAAAACGCACTTGTGTTTTAAATATATAGATTATATAAAATTATGAAAAATTAAATTAAGCAAATTATGTTATTTTGGTAAAATTATAGTAGAATATCCTAAAGAATAGCATTAAAATTTTATTATTCGAGAGAATTTTCGACAAAAATTTCAGGAACACGATATTATTTTAAACCACGAATTATTTGTTTGCTTGTCTAACTCGGCGAAGCAAATCCATCTAGGCGAGAATCATCAATTTCTGTAATATAAATCGCTATTATTTGCATGTCACCTCTGTTTTATAAAGACACTCTACATTTTTTGTAAAACATTGCGTTTATCAGTGTGTGCTTTCGATTACATTATTTTAAAAAGTGAAGCATTTTCACTTGTGAAGAATTTCAAAGCAGCTGGGCTGTGAAAATGACGCACTTCGACAAAACATAATTCAGGTTTAAGAATTAAAATGCACGCTTTTTTATAAAATGACGTCATTTGCATCCGCTAAAGCAATCTACTTTTACAACCCGGTCTTGAACTTCGTCTATAGAAAAGTGTGCACATGACGCCATTGTCACGGAATAACAGACAATATTCTTGACATAGCCCATATTTTAATTTCAACTATTTTTTCAGTTTTTAACAGAAAATGGCAACAAAAAGATACAGTATCTCCTATTTTTAACTATTTTCCGTTTACTTTCAATGACTTTCAATAGAAAGGAGGTACTTTTGTTGCCACGATAAGAAAAATGGTATTAAAAACTGCAAAAAAATTAATATCTCAAAAATTAATTGAGATACAGCTTTCAAACAAATTGCATTTAAAAGAGCATTTTTTTACTTATACGACGGTGTAAAAATTTTGAATGTGCAATGTTTAGAAGTTTAAAAATTTGCAGTAGAGAAAATTGCAAAATCAAAATTTCATTTTAAATTTAACGTGTTGCCATTCGCAAAATGATGTATGCGTTACGCACAAATATGTTTGTCCTTTATAATATAGATAGGGTAGATTTACAACCTTTTGAGCACATGGTTAGCTCATAATGTAGGGGAGCTGGGGGATGAATGGGACAAGGGATGGATGGGACATTATCAATATTTCATACAATGAACGTTTTTTTTAGTTGATTTCTATTCTCATATATGGCCCTACCATAGTGTGCTTTAGAACCAAAAGCAAAGCCACATGGCTCTTTTTATTTTTTTGCAAAATTGAATTTTTTGAAACTCTGCTTAAAAGTAACTTTTTTTAAAATTTGAAGTTGTTAAATATTTTATACAATATAAACAAATAAGATATGTTGTAGTTATTTATTTGAAAGTTCAGTATTGGTAATTAAATGAGTGCATATTAACCAATGTGACAAAATAATTTCTGGGGGCAGAATAGCGGACAATTGAATCTATATATCATAGGATGATTGGGACAATTTAAATGGGGATGAATGGGACAGTCTTTTTGATCCCTAGAGATGTTAAAACATTTATTTATTAACTAAAATATATCATATAGGTTTATAAATTAAGAATTTATGTTAATTATTAGTATTAAACTGTATTCGTATTATATAGGTTGTTTATTATTAAAAACTATATTGAATCTTAATTATTGTATTGTAATAAAGGTTAAATAGTTTAGCAAAAGATTACTATTGAAACATTATCAAAATAGATAAAATTGTTAAAAGTAGTATATGTTTATTGATCAGATGGGGTAAATTATATTGAATTTGAAACTTGTGCTTAAATAAATTCTCACTTGACGTATTTTTTAGTCGTGCCGAGGTGCAAGGTGTTTGTAGATTAAATAATCTACATCATATTTAACATAGTACTTTTAATTAACACAAGTACCACAATACAAAACAATCACACTGCATAACAACATTCTAAGAACATCTTAATATTCTAAGCTGCGCGCGCACATCGGTTTTAGTTCTGGTTCTCAAAGTCTGGAAACAGTTAATCTCACAGTTACAGTTCGCTGAATCTGGACACCACATCTCCTCCCTCCTTAAAGATCCAGTCTCTTGGCAGGTTTTCGGATTCTACTTGAACGACGTAAGTTCGGTTCTGGTTTTGCTGGAATGGATGGAGTACTGCTCTCAACCGCTGAACCCCCTGGCTTCACATGAGATGATGATGATGATGATGAGGATTTAGGCACTGGGCTTTGCATACGTGAAACAGTTTCTGCTGACGTTTCAATCGCAGCTTTTTCATATGTTTCATCCGAGATATCTGGAGGAGATTCCTCAAATTGTTGTGATTCCGAATTTTTATTTGGAGCCATTCCTGTTGGTATTTGATGATACACATATGGTGAAGAATAAGCATCTTTCACTTGATCACCAACCGGACGAATCTGATCTACGTGTCTTCTCACCAATGTTCCCTGTATATTGACCGTGTATTTTAGAGCGCCGTCTTGATTTACTACGTGCCCAAACTTCCATTTACAATTTGGTGTTCTATAGTCTCTCACAGCAACATAGTCCCCAATTTCAAATTTTCTATCTTTAAAATCGTAGAATCCCTTCCGCACTCTTTCCAGAATTCTAGTTTTGAGGTCAGGTAACAAAAGATCTATTCTAGTACGGACATCTCTTTTTAGGAACAGCATTGCTGGACTATGAGTAGTTGTCATATTCGGTGCCTTTCTATACTGCAACAAAAATCTGCTTAACTTTTGATTAATGCTACCTTCATAATTTTGCATAGCTCTGAGAGTCTGTTTTACGGTATACACATAGCGCTCGGCCTGACCATTACTGGATGGCTTGAATGGAGTACTAGTAATGTGTTTCACTCCATTGCACTTCATAAATCTTGCAAATTCATACGATGTGAATTGGGAGCCGTTGTCACTCACAAGTACAACCGGTAACCCGAATCTACTAAAACAATCTCTCAGGCAATCTATTGTTTTATTTGCTGTTGTAGTTTTCATAGGGTAAACTTCTAGCCACTTAGAATATGCATCCACAATTATCAAGAACATGTGTTCGTCTAAGGGTCCGGCGAAATCGATATGGATTCTTTCCCAGGGTGAGCTAGGATACTCCCAGTGGTGCACTTTTACTTTAGCCGGATCAGCCTTAAATCTCGCGCAATTTGAGCAATTTTTTGCCGCTTCCTCAATGTCTGTATCAATATTTTTCCAGTATACAAATGATCTAGCTATGGCCTTCATTTTTACCATGCTAAGATGTCCTTGGTGCAATTCTTCTATAACTTGTTTTTGATAAATTTCCGGAACACAAACTCTCTGCCCATACATAATACAACCGTCTTCTATTGTATAATGTGCTTCCTTCCCCTGTAAATTTTGCCCTTTCCGGAGAGCTTTTAATAAAGGACCAGTTCTTTATCTTTTTCAGTTGCTTGTCGCAACTTTCTGGACGTAACTGGGAGGGTCTCGATCTGACACATTTGATATAAAGTGATGTCGTCCTTAATTTCAAGTTCTTCTGAAGCTTTTGGTAATCGAGAGAGAAAGTCAGCATTACCGTGGTCTTTCGTATTCCGGTATTTGATATCGAATTGAAAAGATTGCAAAATTAATGCGTAATGCAACAATCTAGTTGCAGTTAACACCGGAAAACCACGTTTCGATCCAAAGATGGACACAAGAGGCTTATGGTCTGTAATTAACGTGAATCTTCGCCCTTTCAAATATAAATAAAATTTTTGTACAGCCCATACAATGGCAAGAGCCTCTTTATCAATTTGGGAATATTTTTGTTCTGATCGATTTAATGTCCTGGACGCAAACGCTATGGGTCTTTCACTTCCGTCAGGGTATAAATGCGATAAAACACATCCTATACCAACTGGTGATGCATCAGTTGCTAAAGTCAAAGGTAATGCAGGATCATAATGTACCAAGACCCTTGGTGAACAAATCTCTCTTTTAATTTGCTCGAAGGCCACCTGACAATTCTTAGACCAATTAAATTTAACATCTTTTTGAGTTAAAATATTAAGCGGATTAGCTATGGTCGATAAATTTTAACAAAATTTCCCGTAGAAATTCACTAAGCCTAAAAAGCTTTTTACTTCCTGTACATTCTTTGGAACAGGAGCGTTTAATATTGCGGATATTTTTTCATCCGTCTTATGTAGACCATTAGCGTCAATTTTGTGTCCCAAAAAATTTATTTCATCTTGGAAAAATTTACTCTTTTTTTAAATTTAATTTTAACCCGTTTTCCTTGCATTTTTTGAAAAAATCTCCTAGAGCTTTCAAATGAGACTTCTGGTCCACCCCCGTAATTCGCGCATCATCCATAAAAACCTTAACTCCTTCCATGCCCTGAAACAGTCCATCCACGAAACGCTGCCATATTGCAGGCGCACCATTTAACCCGTACATTAATCGCTTACAAACAAATAACCCCTTGTGTGTATTTATCGTTAGCAATTTTTGACTTTCAGGATGAACTTTCATCTGTAAATAAGCATGCTTAAAGTCCAGTTTTGAAAACTGTTTTCCCCCATTTAAGCTGGAAAAAATTTCTTCTAATTTTGGTAAAGGATGCTGAGGAACATTTAAATTTGGGTTTAATGTAACTGAAAAATCGGCACACAGCCGAATACTGCCGTCTGGTTTAACTACCAGGACAACCGGCGTAGCAAATTCTGAACTTTTCGAACATTTCGATTATTCACTCTTTCTCCAACCTGTCAATTTCCATTTCAACTCTGTCTTTTAGAGCAAAAGGTACGACACGGCATCTGCGAAATATAGGTTTAACACCCTGTTTTAATTTTAACTTAATTTCACAATTGCTAATTTCTCCCAATTTGTCATCAAATATTTCTTTATATTCCTCTAAAAGTTTACTTAAGTTAGATTCATTCGTAGTTCTGAGCGCTCTTATAGTCCTCCAATCAAGATTAATTTTACTAGTAAATCTGCAGATCAGGAGCCTCAACGTCATCTTTGCAAGTTATTGTTTTTTAACACTCATTGCATAATATTCAACTTCCTAGAAATCGCTTTTTAAAGTTTTCAAATTACATAAATATTTATGAGCATACAAGATACTTCGTAAAGTTTCAGAAATTAAAAGTGTTAAACAAGTGGTTATACATTGATGTTCTGAAATTCTGATGAGCTACTTATTCTGGTAACTTTTTAAATCAAAAATTGCATTTCATCAGGGGGGCTCTGCCCCCCTGAACCCCCCGTAGTCTATTTAAATTTGCATTCGTAATTTTTTATTGATTGTGCGGATGGTTATAGTATATCTTAGATTTTTTTTTACGCTGTGATTTATAAGGATAAGCATAAGTTTTTTTTTTATAAATTAATAAAATTTAAATTTAAAATAAAATATTCATGTTAACCGTACACAGACAATAAATCTTAAAGTGACGCCAAAAATGTAATCCTAAAATCCGCTACATTCGGCACAACACAACGACGTGCTTAAAAAAAAAGGGGGGGGGGGCATTTAAATCTGAGCGATAACGCACATCGTATTGCAAACTATTTTTATGGCATACTGCATCTCCATCTATCTCTTTCCTCCGTGAATAATAGTTAATTTTATTTTACCCAAGATCTTTTTATTCCAGCATCTTTGTTTTCGATAAATGACGTCTAATTCACCTGCTATGCGTACTTACTCAAAACTTTTCATCTTGTTATATTAAGAAATACTCGAGAGTTTTCTTTTTATTTTTAATATGCCGCTATATTAATTTTTCTATTCTTAATTTTATTTTTCATTTTCCTATTTCACGACAAAACGTTTCAATTGAAAATTGTTTAAAAGAAAATATTATTCCGGGTTTTGATTTTCTTGGCAACAATTAAAGAAATATTGGTAAATGTTATGGGAAAATGTTACGTTATTCTCTATGAAAATAATGAACTTTTGTATTTTTAAGCAAAATATTTCAATAAAATAAATAAAATAAATGAAATATTGCCTATTTTTATTTCTGGGCTAAAATCCTTCTATATGCAAAGATACAAATGCATTAATTCATCTGTTTTGACGTTGGCTTTACTCAAGCATTATACACGCAATTATACTGATATTATTAGGACCAAATACGTTGCTAGGCAACAGAGAAAGAAAATGAAAAAAATGAAATATGCATTATGTCAATTTGATAAAACAAAATCCTTTATATTATTGGAAAACATGCATAAAATTCCCCCAATATTATAAACCTAATTAAAAAAATCCCTCAAATATATTGACATAATTTATTGGAATAATTTAATAATGTTATTTAAAAATTTCAGCATCAAAAATTTACCATTTAAATCCATTTTTCATATGAGCCATTTCTTTCAACAAATGAAAATCTGAAAATCGTCTGACTTGCCATTGAAAAGCATTATAGAGCAAAATAAAATGTTCCATATTTCCCGAACGAATGAACCAAATTTAACCCAAAACTATACAACTAAGTCCGGGTACCTCATCAACATGCCCAGTGAATTTCAAGCCGATCGGATGCTTTTTGCGGCAGTTATCGCGGAACAGACAGACAGACTAACAGACAGACAGACTAACAGAAACCAAAACTTTTCGTGTCTCCACAGTAAGCCTTCACTGACGTTTCGGCAATTAAGCCATTCGCGACCGAAAATAGTATCCAAGTTTTCTTTTATGATGTACAAATTCAAATTCGAAATTTGCTTCTGATATTCAACCCTTACTGTTACATACACCATGGGTACTATTGAATCACCATTGTACGTTTTAAAAACAACATTTGTATGCCGAATTTTTTTATTTGAAATTTCCCTGAATTTCTTACATTCATTACGCTTACCGCTCCTCCAGTATCTAGTTCCATAGAACAATTTTTATTCTCAATTTTCAAATTTATCATTATAGGAAGTTGTCGCGGTTCCTCCTCAGGTAATATGTTTTCATCGGAGTTTAATTAAAATATCGGAACTTTAATTTTGTTCTCGACTTTTTGTTCCTGATTTAAATCTACCTGTTTCTGTTTTACAGGTTTTGAGTGTGCTTTTTTTGCTACAAAACACGCTTTCTGAATATGCCCGATTTTTGAACAAAAATTGCATTTACTTGCAATAAAACGGCAATTTTCTTTCTTATGGTCTGTGCTCGTGCATCGGCTGCAGTATTCAGATTTTTTCTGCCGTTCAGGAAAATTTGATTTTTTGTATACAGGCTTATAAAATTTATTATTTCTTTTCCCTACCTGCACTGCATTTATTCCACGCCCCATAATATCACTGGCACCTTTAAATGCCTTTTCCATTGCTAATGCTATTTGCAATGTTTTATCTAAATCAATATTATCCTCCTCGAATAATCTATCTAGAATCGTTTTATCTCTTAATCCACTTACAAAAACATCCCGCAGCATCGTATTTAACATATTAGTACCATATTCGAAATTTGCCGCTAACGCTCTAAGTTCAGCAATATACGAATTAATACTTTCACCCTCATGCTGTTTACGATTTAAAAATTTATGCTGCGATGGAATAATTAAAGATTTTGGCGTAAGATGTTTTTTTAATACATATTTTAATTTTACTAAAGTTTGGTCTGAAGGAATGTCAGGAGCCAGCAAATTTTTTAATAGTTGATAAAGCTTGGGACTCAGCGAAGAAATAAAAGCTTTGTTTCTTATATCCTCAGGTACTTTTTGTACATCCAGATAAGTCTCAAACCGTTCTAAGAAACTATCAAACTGTTCAGTATCTTCATTGAATTTTTCGAATTGAACAGTGATTTTCTGAGATATCGCTTCTTTATTTTGAAGCGTTTTTATCAACTCTTCGTTCTGTTTAAGCAACGCTATAATCTGCTGGTCCATCTTTTCCTGCGTTCCAAACGAAACAGATAAAACGTTTTACCTTGAGCGGTCTTCGGGAATTGCACTATCCAAAAATGTTCTTACGGTACTTATCCCATCTTTTCGTCGCCACATGACGTATCTTTTAGTCGTGCCGTGTTTGTAGATTAAATAATCTACATCATATTTAACATAGTACTTTTAATTAACACAAGTACCACAATACAAAACAATCACACTACATAACAACATTCTAAGAACATCTTAATATTCTAAGCTGCGCGCGCAAATCGGTTTTAGTTCTGGTTCTCAAAGTCTGGAAACAGTTAATCTCACAGTTACAGTTCGCTGAATCTGGACACCACACCACTCGCACCTCCCCTAACATAATTTCATTTGTGCATGATATCTAAGATATATTGAATTAATATTTATTAATAAGTTGTGAATGAAAAATATTGGCTATGCCATATTTCAAAGACATTTTTTATTTTCATTTCATATCTAAAATGTCTCGCAAGTGGGAAAGGGGAACAGATAGACAGTCGAAGTTTGCATTACAAGTTAAAACTGCAGTAAAAGAAGTGATTAGCAACGCTGAGATATAATAGCCATATTATAAGATCATATCTCTGCTCTCTATTCTATAAAAAAGTAACTACCACTGTCACTGCCGCCGCCGGTTTTGAGTTTTTTGTGACCGGAGGTCTTTCTCCGTTAATAATAAGAAAAATATTGCATACAAAAATATGAAAATCGACGGTATTATAGAGAAATGTTTGATAAACACGCTGATGTAGACAGTTTTCAAATCGAAGAATTATTTTAAGAGATATTTAAGGCTAAATTTGGACGAAGTCGTACCATTAAAAAAGTTTTATAGGAGCAAAAACTATACATCGGAAATTAATCATTTTTAGATCATTTTATACGTTATAATTTCTCGGTGTGCAGATTGCATTTAGTTTTTAAATTTTACTAATCTTTTGAGTTTTTATTTCTATTTTAAATTCAAATTTTCGGCATTTCGAGAGATATTTTTTACTTATTTTAGAAAATTGTAGTAATTTAACCTGTTGCCAACTTTATAAATAGCGCAAACAATAATGTTTGCTTCAAATTAAAAATTTATTTACACGTGACTATTATAAACAGAAAAAAAAAACTTTCAAATTAGAATTAAATAATTACGTATAAAAAGCAGGAACTTATTGAAAATTACTTCATCTATAATTACGCGTGAATTTTAACAGAGAAAGGATATTGTAAAATAATAAATTCATTAACATGCGTTAGAAGTCTTAAATAGGAGAAATTACATCATATTTACGTCACATTACACTTATTACATAAAATGAATAAAAATAATATTGCAAAACAGTTTAAGTTTAAAAACTGCGCGAGACATTTATTTGATATTTCGAGGTGATCTTTTCAACTATTTTTGTTCTGACAGCGTAAATAATATTTCATTTCTAACAAAAGTATTTTCACTTGAATATTATAAAGAGAAAGAAAAGTTTGGTGCAAATTACGCGAGATTAAAAACAATACATTTAAAATGTATTTTATTTATTTATTTATTTATTGACCAACAAACATACGACTTGTGTGCTTGACATGAGAGCCCGCTTAAAATGTCTTATTTAAAAGAACTTTCTTTTCGCTTTGTTAAAAATACCGGGAAACAAAGTCTCTGTTTACTTAATTCATTTTATATGAGCTTATTTTGAAATGTTTAACTGATTTAATGTAATCAAAGAGGAAAATAGCCATTGTAACTTTTAACAGCAGCTGATTTTTCCTTAAAATTCCCCAATCAAAGAGAAATGAATAGAAACCCGTTTATAGGGAGATCGCCACTGTTTTTTAAATTATAATTCAATTCTTTCAAAATCTTTTTAAAGCCGATCAAATTAGCGGCCTTTTAGAAACTGCGGTGTCTGAACGGGGTTGGCGAGCGTAGCTCGTAGGTGGCCGAGCCCCCTAGTATTACAAATATAAATACATATAAGTTTATAATTACAAATTTTAACTAGGTAACATTGAATTCAGGGAGAAAAATATTGGTATCCATCCATCCCTATTAGTATCCCTTTCATCCCTGCCTTAGGGATGATTGGGACAGAGAGTAACGGTTTTTAAATTTTATAATATTTTACTGTATAAGAATAATCTAGACTAAATATGGTGGATATAGTTAAATACCTAATGTATGAAATGTGATATATAATATTGATAATAACTTTAAAAAAGTATTAAAAATAAACACTTTTGTAAAAATGTCCCATTCATCCCCCACCTCTCCTACCAATTTATTCTGACTGGTTGTTTTGAGCTTTTAAAAGTAAAATGCTTCATCATCATACTTTTCTTTTTTTAGTAGTTAAAAAGTTATTGATAAATAAGTTAAAGAAGCTTTTTTGAAAAGGTAAGATACTTGTTTTTATTAAATTCAAAAGTGAATATGCTTAAAAGAAAGTTTTAACCCCTTGAGGGGCAAGCAATTGCGTTTCCCTAATGTTGAATTCACACCGTAAATTTCGGAAAATTTTACTTCAAAATAAGGAAAAGTGATTTTTCGACTTTTTTCCACCAAAGTTATAAAAGTAAAATTTAATTTAAATTTTCTTGTGTAAATCTGAATTAAAATGAGGTGAGGTATAACATATCCCACCGCCCTTCAAGGGGTTAAACAATATTAATATGATTATTTATTGAACTTCAACATGGGGCAGAGTGGGCCACCTACTACTGGGGCACAGTGGTCCACAATCTACTGTACTCCAGTAATGTAGAATTTTCAAAATATTTAATAATTGATTATTCTCTATAAAGAAATATTGTTTGAAAATAGTTATTTAACTGTAAAATAAAGTAAGCAAAGAAAAATGATAAGATTTTAGTCTAACTGCCTACCATCCCTCACCTGGTAAATCTATTACCTTATAATCAACATAAAATATAAGCCTATGTTGGAGTAGGGACTGTCACCTTCAATTTGTGACTGTTACTTTTGAAATCGGTTTGATATTTCTGGGATTGCATAGAAATCGTAATTTAGAATGTATTTAGAACGCTTTTCGCTAATTTTAGCCTTTTAAATTTGGAATTTTTTTGAAATGGTCCTTAGAGAGCATTTACATCTTACAAGTACCACACCAAATTTCAAGTTTCTATCTTTAACAGAGCCATAGAAATTGAAATTTACAACATTTTTTTCACTCTTTTATATTTTGAAACTTTTAGTTACTGTTCTTAGAGATCATTTACATCTTATTAGTATCTACCACGCCAAATTTCAAGTTTCTATCTTTAACAATTCCATACAAATAATAATGTAGAACATTTTTAGGACTCTTTTTGCACAGTTACCCTTTTAAATTTCTAATTTTCTTTCAACTGTTCTTACAGGGCATTTACATTTTATAAATATATCCATGCCAAATTTCAAGTTTCTAATCCCTCCAGTATTACAAAAATCGTTTTTTTGTTCCTACAACCGCCTAGTGGTAGTGGCACCGACAGAAATATAGCACATTTTTCGCAAATTTTCACCCCTTTTAAATTTTTAATTTTTTCGAAACTGTTCTTAAAGATCATTTATATCTAATAAATATGTACCATGCCTAATTTCAAGTTGCTAGCCCCTACCGATCACAAAAATCGCAATATAGAACATTTTTTTCCCTGCAACCCCCAAGTGGTAGTGACACCGACATGAAATTGCGTCTATGTTAGAACAGAGGCTGTCAGCATCAATTTCTTACCATTACTTTTGAAATAAGTTTGATTCTTCCTGAGATTGCTCACAAATCGGCATTTACAACGTTTTTGAGAAATGTTCTTAGAGATCATTTATATCTAATAAATATATACCATGCCGAATTTCATGAATCTAGGTCTTTCCACAACACAAAAATCGCATTTTTAGAAAGTTTTTTGCTCCTGCACCTCTTTTGGGGTAGTGAAAACAGACATAAAATATAGCCTATCTTGGAGCAAGAGCTGTCACCATCATTCTTACACTATGATGTTTGAAATCGGTTCAGTACTTCCTGAGATTTCATAGAAATCGTAATTTAGAACGTTTTTTACAACGCTTTTCGCGCGTTATCCCCCCTTTTAAATTTCGATTTTTTTAGAAAATGTTCTTAAAGATCATTGATATCTTGTAACCACCATTCCAAACTTCATGATTCTAGGCCCTTCCATAGCACAAAAATCGTATTTTTAGTAAGTTTTTTGCTCTTGCAACCCCCAGGTGGTAGTGACATAAACATAAAATCGAGTCTATGTTAGAGCAAGGCCTGTCACCTTCAATTTAAAACCATTACTTTTGAAATCGATTTGATACTTTCTAAAATTGCGTAGAAATCGCCATTTAGAACGTTTTTTAGAACGCTCTTCGCGCATTATCACCATTTTTAAATTTCGACTTTTTTAGGAAATGTTCTTAGAGACCATTAATATCTTATAAGTAACTACCATTCCAAATTTCATGATTCTAGGCCCTTCCATAACACAAAAACCGCAATTTAGAACGTTTTTTGCTCTTGCAATTCCCAGGTGGTCGTGACACAAACATAAAATATAGCCTATCTTGGAGTAAGTGTTGTCACCATCATTTTGACACCATTATTTTTAAAATCGGTTTGCTATTTCCTGAGATTGCGTATAGAAAATACCATTTAGATCGATTTTTAGAACGCTTTTTGCGCATTTTCACCCCTTTTAAATTTCGATTTGTTTAAGAAATGTTCTTAGAGATCATTTACATCTTATAAGTAACTAATATTCCAAATTTCATATTTCTAGGCTCTTCAGTAACACAAAAATCGCATCTTTAGAACGTTATTTGCTCATACACCCCCTTTGGGTTATTGGCATCGACTCGAGATATAGCCTATTTTCGAACGTGGACAAACACAATCATTTTGATACCATTACTTTTGAAATCGGTTCGGTAGTTCCAGAGATTACCTCCTACAAACAAACTTTACTTCTTTATCATATTAGTATAGATACTGTTGAAATTAATTATGAGGCTGAAAGGCTAAATTTTTAATATAAAAATCATGAAAAATTGTTTAATATTGTATTCATCTAAAGTAAAAAATAAAATAAAATAAAATGAAATCTAGTGTGCATAAATGTTAAAGGTATTTATACTATTTTATATTTTATTGAAATACTATATATGTTATTGAAATATAACTATAAGAAAAAAATATAATGAAAAAGCAGCTTTTCCAGGAAAAAACAAAAACAAAAACAAAACAAAAAAATAAAAAAACCTGAAAAACCTTTTTTTTTCACCTTTTTAAAGATTTCGGAAATTTTACCTCTCTGTATCTGATAAAACTAAAAAAATGATAAAACACATCTGTAAATGTAAACCTATATTTTAATTTCAGGCTTTTCATTTAAAAAATATAGATTGTTATTATCCTTTATGAAAAGTATTTATTTTTTAAAGTCCTTAGTGAGATGGATGAGACAAATATTACTTCTTTTATTTATCTATTAAATAAATAAAACTATATAACTTATCAAAATATTCCTATCTCCTTACTTGTGTCTAAATGAGGCAGAAGATTACTATTCGTAAATAGTGGTGACTCAAAATCACAGCATTCGACAGCCGTGGCTTTATGTTGGTCTAATCCGTGTTGATATGCATGTTGATTACTTTTGTTAAGATTAAAGATCGAGAATAAATCTCATATGTCTCAATAATTGCCATAAATTATAATTTCGACAAATGTGTTAAATCATAATAAACTAGTATGTTGTGGCCATCACAAAACTTTCTTCTATATAAATCACGTCAATTAAATCATTTAAATAGTATAAGAAATTACATCAATTTAAAACCAATTCGTATCAAAGTATACCTGAATTCGAAGTTTGATGAAAATCCGTGCATTAGTTATTGAGATAGAGCTGTAGGGGAAATTCTGAAAAATTCAGAATAGCAGCGCCACCTGTTGGGCGATTTGCGCCAAAACACAAACAGCACTAATTCATATTAAGGTATACCGGAATCTGAAGTTTGATGAAAATCGGTGCATTAGTTCTGGAGCTAGAGCTATTGTGGAAATCACAAAAAATGCAGCACAGCAGCGCCACCTGTTGAGCGATTTAAACGAAAAGGTCCAAAACATCATTTCATGTCAAGGACTAACTGAATCTAAAGTTTGATGAAAATCCGTGCATTAGTTCTGGACATTGAGCTATTGTGGAAATCGTGAAAAATGCTGCATAGCAGCGCCACCTGTTGAGCGATTTACACCAAAACATAAACAGCACTAATTCATATCCAGGTATACCTGAATCTGAAGTTTGTTGAAAACCCAAGTATTAGTTCTTGAGATAGAGCTATTGCGGAAATCTCAAAAAATGCAGCATAGCAGCGCCACCTGTTGAGCGATTTACACCACAAGAGGCAAAACGTCAATTCATGTCAAGCACTAACTAAATCTGAAGTTTGATGAAAATCCGTGCATTATTTCTTGAGATTGAGCTATTACGAAAATCGTGTAAATGCTTCAAAATGCAGCATAGCAGCGCCATCTGTTAGGCGATTTGCACCAAAACGTTACCAGCACCAATTCATATCAAGGATTAACGGAATCTGAAGTTTTATAAAAATCCGTGCATTAGTTCTTGAGATAGAGCTTTTGCGGAAATCCTGAAAAATGGTACATACCAGCGCCACCTGCAGGGCGATTTACACCAAAAACTAATCAGCACCAATCTATATCAGGGACTACCTAAATATAATTTTTTATTAAATTCCGTGCATCAGTTCTTGAGATAGAGCGCTCACAAAATTTGTGTCACATACAGACAGACAGACGGACGGACAGACGGACAGACAGACAGACAGACAGACTCACAGACAGACATTTTGTAAAAACATGTTTTTTGGAATCTCTGACCCCTAAAACGTATAAATCCGTCGAAAACTGGAATTCGAAAATTTTCATGAAACCAATACTTTCTTCTTGTCAAGATAGAAGAAAGTAAAAATCATACAAAATCATAATAAAATTATAAACATGTTATTTTTTAAAAAATAATGAAATCATAATAAAATTATTAACACGTTAATTTTTTAAAAAATAACTATTTATATTAATGTTTGAAGGGCATTTGATTTCACTGCAAGAATAAAATTTTGATGTTCGAAAATGAATATTACAAATAAAATAATAGAATAATTTAAAATACATTAATTACTTAATATTAATTAAAAAATCCAAATTATTTGATTGAAATGTGAAATATTTTTATGTTACAATAAAATGAAAATCTGTTTTGTTTTAAATAAAATTATGAATGCTTCTCATTTTCTGGAAAATTTTAAATGTAAATTAATTTGAAAAATTTGAAAATTCTTTTTTCTTAAATTAGTTTTTTCATTAGCCATAAAATTAATTAAATTTTAAATTTGGGATTGCCACAAAAAATGTTATCGGTGAATTTTTCTTAGTTGGACAATTTTTAAATAACTATATAGTAATATTTGAACTGTATTTGATTTCAAAGAAATAATAAAATTGTGCAAATTGAAAATTAATAGTATAAAGAAAAAATAGGATAATTTAAACGATATTAATTTCTGAATTATTAATTCGAAATTATGTGATTAAAAGGCAAAATATTTCTTATGATAAAAAAAAAATCAAAATAAATTTTGTATTATATAAAAGTATGAAAGTTTTTCACATTTTGCAACGTTTAAAATGAGAAAAAACAAATTGAAAGTTTAAAGAAAATTTCTTTTCGAAAATCAATGTTACCATTAGTTATAAAAAAGAAAAAGTAAAAATGATTGCCTTTCATCTACACAGAAACATTTCTTTGTACCCTTGAAAATTTTTATTTAATTTATAGGAATGTATTCTGCCGTTAAAGATTAGTTTATTGACTTTTAAAGAGGGTAAGTTTGTCTCTTTAAAAGTCTTTCTTGCTACACAAGGAAAGGATTATTTAATCTACAAAAATTTATCCTGTCCTTGAAGATTAATTTTAGATTCGGTTAGAATTAGGATGTGGCCCTGAGGCTTTGTAAGTCATGATTAATCGCTGGTAAACTTGCTTGACATGCCTGATCTAAAGCATGACTTTCGGTTTTGTTTTCTGGAATGCCACCGGCATAGGAAAGCCAAAGCCCTTACTCATTTGGAAATTTGCAAAATCACGTTGCTTTAAAAATATGCAAAATCTTCCATGTTATTATCAAAGTAATAGCTATGCTTGAATGACTAAGGGTGCCTTCTTAAGAGTTTGAATAAACAAATGAGCAAAATGAAAAAAAAATTTTTCATGGATAATTGTGCTGCATAGTTACAGCAAATGATCTCCCGTAAAAGCAGAATTATTACCTCCTAAAACTATACTGACTTTTTCCTGCCGCTAGGTCAAAGCATATAACAAACAAGAACGTAAAATCACGCGTCAAGCGTATATTATGAATCACTTTCCAACACATTCAGAATACTGTAACGAAACTTCACGGTTTAATAAGGAGAAAGATGATGTATAAGTAAATAATTTAGAAAACGCATAACACATTTGAAAATTCAATTTAGCAATTACCATCAATAGTAGTAAAAATATCCTCTTTTGTGCAGCCCTATAGATTTGTATATACAGGGTGCAATATGTTATCTATCGCCGACCTTTAATTTCTCAACCGTTGGTCGTAGATATATAGTCCCAACTACAAAAACGTTTCAAATGAGGTAAATATTCATGTTGGGGCATTACTTAAAGTCAAAAATCAATTTTATAAAAATTACGAAACCTAAATTTTTATACGGTCCCCCAGTCCCTATAGTTATATTTAGTAAAAGTTTACACATATCATAACACATATAACACAAAAAGTTTGACATCTGTACTACAAAAATTGACAGAGTTATTAAGTTTCAAAGTTTGAGATTTTTGCACATGATTTTGTCTTCCATTGAGGGATCAGTTAAAAGATCAATTAAAGTAATTCGAGATCAAAATCCGGGTGCTAGGTCCTTTTTACGGCGAAACCACCTTTAGCCGGTATCGCCAAATCGGGGTATCACCGAAGAGGGTTATTTCATCTAAAAATTTGAGCTGACTTTTAGGGGTCGTATACAAAGCGAAGAATGAAATATTGAAATTAAACAGAGAAATAAGTATCAATTTAATCGAAAACGGTCTACTATAAAAAATGAATACATAAAAAGGCGAAACTACTAGATACTGCCCAAAGTGTTCTCCATTGGCGACAATGCACAATGGATTGCGTGACAGTACTGAGTCCTGGACACATTAGAGCATAGCAGGTGTGGAAACTGTGCGAAAATCAAAAGGATGATGCGACCTGGAAACCTCCACATCGCCCGGGCAATGAGGAACCTAGATTGTTGGACCCATCTTCTACGATGGGTGGGACCTTAATGGGCCATCGTTACCTGGATCTGCTACAAAACACGGTACGTGACTGAAGAGTTGCTCTCCGACATACATGCCAGGTGTGGTTAATTCAACATGATGGAGCCCTCTCCGCATAAAACATCAAACGTCTGGGCGTATTTGGCCACCGAATTCGGTCAACAGATCCTTGGATATGGTGGTCCGGTAGAGTGGCCACCGCGTTCACCGGATTTGACTTCCATGGACTTCTATCTCTGGGATTACATCAAGGCATCAGTCTATGTGACTAAGACTACTTCTATGGTTTATCTGAAGCAGCGCATCATTCTTGATTGTCGCACAGTTTGCACAACTGCTATGCTCTAACGTGTCCAGGACTCAGTACTGTCACGCAATCCATTGTGCATTGCCACCAATGGAGAAAGAACAGTTTGAGCAGTATCTCCAATAGTTTCGGGCGTTTTATTTATTCATTTTTTATAGTAGACCGTTTTCGATATTATAATAAATTGATATTTATTTTTCTGTTTAATTTCAATATTTCATTAATCGCTTTGTATACGACCCCTAAAAGTCAGCTCAAATTTTTAGATGAAATAACGCTCTTCGGTGATACCCCGATTTGGCGATACCGGCTAAAGGTGGTTTCGCCGTAAAAAGGACATAGCACCCGGATTTTGATCTCGAATTACATTAATTCATCTTTTAACTGATGATCCCTCAATGAAAGACAAAATCATGTGCAAAAATCTCAAAATTTGAAATTTAATAACTCTGTCAATTTTTGTAGTACAGATGTCAAACTTTTTGTGTCATATGTGTTATGATATGTGTAAACTTTTACTAAATATAACTATAGGGACTGGAGGACTGTATAAAAAGATAGATTTCGTAATTTTTATGAAATTGATTTTTTACTTTAAATAATGTCACATCATGAATATTTACTTCATTTGAAACGTTTTTGTAGTTGGAACTATGTGTCTACGACCAACGGTTAAGAAATTAAAGGTCGGAGATAGATAACATATTGCACCCTGTATACTCCGTAATATGCTAAAATTTACCTTAGTTAGGAAACATAGTTCCGCTGAAAGCTCCTCTTTAACTGTTCAACATTCGGAAATTTACCCAATATCTTTTGTGCCGCCATGTATATGATCAATAGAAATTAAACACAAAAAGTTATATTAAAAAAATTAGTTACACAGGGTGTCGTCCACTCTCAACGGTGTCCAATGGCTAATTCCTAAACCGTTAGTCATAGGCATATAGTTCCAATTACAAAAATGTTTTAAATGATGTAAAGAAACATTTTAAAAGCGGTTTGGGACAATAAAAACATTTCTTAAAAAATTACAAAATTTAAATTTTTATACGGTCCCTATAAGTTATATCTCTCTATTCTAAAAAAAAGTAACTTACGATGTCACCGCCGCCGCTGGTTTTGAATTTTTTGTAAACGGAGGTCTTTCTCTGTTAATATTAAGAAAAATACTGCATACAAAAATATGACAATCGGCGGGTATTATAGAGAAATGTTTGATAAACACGCTGATGCAGACAGTTTTCAAATGGAATAATTATTTTAAGAGATATTTAATGCTAAAGTTGGACAAAGTTGTTCCATAAAAAAGTTTTATAGTAGCAAAAACTATACATGGGAATTAATTCATTTTTAGATCATTTTATACGTTACAATTTCCCGGTGTGCAGACTGCATTCACTTTTTTAATTTGACTCATTTTTTGAGGTTTTATTTTTATTTTAAATTCAAATTTTCAGCATTTCGAGAGATATTTTTTACTTATTTTAGGAAATGGTATTAATTTAAACTGTTGCCAACTGTATAAACAGCGCAAATAATAATGTTTGCTTCAAATTAAAAATTTATTTACACATGACTATTATTAACAGAAAAAAAAACTTTTAAATTAGAAATAAAATAAATAATTACGTGTGAAAAGGAGGAACTTATTGAAAATTACTTCATAAAAACTATATTTACACGTGAATTTTATAAGGATATTGTAAAATAATAAATTCATTAACATGGGTTAGAAGTCTTAAATAGGGGAAATTACGTCACATTTACGTCACATTACACTTATTACGTAAAATGAACAAAAAGTAATATTGCAAAACAATTTAAATTTAAAAATTGCGCGAGACATTAATTTGATATTTCAAGATTATATTAATAAGATTAATATTAATTTTATTGAACGCGTTTAGACTGCTTTCGAGCGATTATTTAGTAATGTAATAAAAATAAAAAAGATTACAAGCTGAAAATGAAGAGTCATTAACAAAAAATATGATTTGAAAGAGAAAAATCTGTGAAGCAGAAAATAAAGAAATTGCTTAAATGGTTTAGTTAAGATTCGTTAACCTTCTGTGTCGTTTCCGTCAAAAGAAGGCGTTGGTATTTTCAAAATATATTTGCATTTTGATGCAGATTTGTTTATTATATTAGCTTATTTTGAAATGTTTAACTGATTTTATTTTATCAAAGACGAAAACAGCCATTGTATCTTTTAACAGCAGCTGATTTTTCCTTAAAATTCTCCAATCGAAGAAAAATGAATAGAAACCCATTTATAGGGACATCGCCACTGTTTTTAGGTCACAGGCTAGCAAAGCCTGAGATCTTATGTGCCCGCCGGTTCTGTATGTACGTACGTAACGCGATAACTCTTGATAGAAACATCCTATTTGCTTCAAATTTTTTTTCTAGTTTCGTTCTGATAAGGCGCTTCCCTGATTAGTTTTGGGGCTTCATTGGTTAAGAATAAAGGGGGAAAAGGGGGGTTAGTCCACCCCCTCCCCTTAATTCAGATAAATGGGTTTTTCATGCAGAATTATTCGATTTGCTCCGAATTTGGTATACCGGCTTATTATGTTAAGGAACTTCCCTGATTAGTTTTGGGGGTTCATTGGTTAAGGATAAAGGGGGAAAAGGGGGGTTAGCCCACCCCCCTTAATTCAGATAAATGGGTTTTTCATGCAGAATTATTCGATTTGCTCCGAAGTTGGTATACCGGCTTATTATGTTAAGGAACTTCCCTGATTAGTTTTGGGGGTTCATTGGTTAAGAATAAAGGGGGGTTAGTCCACCCCCCCCCCTTAATTCACATAAATGGGTTTTTCATGCTGAATTATTCGATTTGCTCCGAAGTTGGTATACCGGTTTATTATGTTGATGAACTTCCCTGATTAGTTTTGGGGCTTCATTGGTTAAGAATAAAGGGGGAAAAGGGGGGTTAGTCCACCCCCTCCCCTTAATTCAGATAAATGGGTTTTTCATGCAGAATTATTCGATTTGCTCCGAATTTGGTATACCGGCTTATTATGTTAAGGAACTTCCCTGATTAGTTTTGGGGGTTCATTGGTTAAGGATAAAGGGGAAAAAGGGGGGTTAGCCCACCCCCCTTAATTCAGATAAATGGGTTTTTCATGCAGAATTATTCGATTTGCTCCGAAGTTGGTATACCGGCTTATTATGTTAAGGAACTTCCCTGATTAGTTTTGGGGGTTCATTGGTTAAGAATAAATGGGGGTTAGTCCACCCCCCCCCCCTTAATTCACATAAATGGGTTTTTCATGCTGAATTATTCGATTTGCTCCGAAGTTGGTATACCGGTTTATTATGTTGATGAACTTCCCTGATTAGTTTTGGGGGTTCATTGGTTAAGGATAAAGGGGGAAAAGGGGGGTTAGTCCAACCCCCCCCTTAATTCAGATAAATGGGTTTTTCATGCAGAATTATTCGACTTGACCCGAAGTTGGTATACCGGTTTATTATGTTAAGGAACTTCCCTGATTAGTTTTGGGAGTTCATTGGTTAAGGATAAAAGGGGGAAAGGGGGGGTTAGTCCACCCCCCTTAATTTCGATAAATGGGTTTTTCATGCAGAATTATACGATTTGCTCCAAATTTGGTATACCGGTTTATTATGTTAAGGAGCTTCCTTGATTAGTTTTGAGGGTTCATTGGTTAAGGATAAAGGGGGAAAAGGGTGGTTAGACCACTTCTTTTAATTCAGATAAATGGGTTTTTCATGCAGAATTATTCGATTACCGATTTTGGTATACCGGTTTATTATGTTAGGAAACTTCCCTGGTTAGTTTTGGGGGTTCATTTGTTAAGGATAAAGGGGGAAAAGGGGGGCTAGCCCCCCCCCCCTTAATTTAGATAAATGGGTTTTTCATGCAGGATTATTCGATTTGCTCCAAATTTGGTATACAGGTTTATTCTGTTAAGGAGGTACCCTGATTAGTTTTGGGGATTCATTGGTTAAGGATAAAGGGGGCTAATCCCCCTTCACTTATTTTTTGAGGGGCATTATTCTTTAAAATAAGAGTATAATATACAATTAGTGCGAAGAGCCTGTGAGCTCAATGCCATCAGTTTAGCTGGGCACTTTTCTTTTTTATTTAAATTATAATTCAACCTTTCAAAATCTTTTTAAAGCCAATCAAATTAGCGTGCTTTTAGAGACTGCGGTGTCTGAACGGAGGTTGGCGAGCGTAGCTCGTAGGGGGCCGAGCCCCCTAGTTTGTTAAAATTTCCCTGTTACACTGACAAGTAAGACAAAAAAAGTCCCGTTATTCTACGATTAAAATTGACCAAGTAATAGCTGTTTAAAGTTGGAGCCTATTTTTTGCTGCAAATTAGGGGTCATTGACAAATTTAGTAAAAAAATAATTTCGTCAGATATATTTAAAAAAATGATTGAGAGTAAAATTAACACTGCAATATAAATATGAAATTTTTAATCATTCTGACATATTAGTGCAAAATATACAATTTGAAATAAACATATTAGAAGACAAAAAAACACCAGAATTTTTGTTGAATAAAATGATGAAAATTAACAACCTCAATTCTTTACAAAATGATACGTATTTTAAAATGTTATTAGATTACACTAGCCTGCAAAAGTTGGGTTATGTCATGTTTTTTAGCTTTTGATGATTGATTCTTTGTATTATGTACCGCTGAATTCGAAAGTGACCTTCATTTTTTACCATCACGTAAGGATTTTTAGCTAATCGTAAATTTTAAAGTTAAAAAAAGAAAAAAATAGATGTGATTGTTGTGTTTCTAACATTTAAAAATTGATTTTTATGTGTTTTTTACCGCTGAATCAGAAAATGAGTTAAAAATCACAGCCATCTCCTCTATTTCAAAGTATCCGATTTTTCTATTTTTTTTAACTTTGACAATTTATGATCTGCGAAAAATCCTGACATGATGGTTAAAAATTATGGTAATTTTCGAATTCAGTGCTAAAAAATACACAAAAGTTAAAAAACACAACCATCGTAGCCTTGTGTTATCTAATCTAAAACTTTTTCTTAAACTTCTTGGCGGTAATCTATCCAAACTTTTTTGTGTTGTTAAAATTACGCCTGTAAAATCCAGTAAAGTATAAGTGGTAACCACCGAAATTCACAATAATATTAAATTGTCATTGGATTTACGCCAGTATGTAAAATTTATTCTCGATCGGATATTTGAAAGTGAGTTAAAGTTCAAGTACAATTTTTGAACTGGAAAACATACATACGATCGGTGAAGTTAAATAAAAAATTTTTGTTAAAAGAAATCATGAAAAGAAACTGTCTCAAATCCTTAGAAAATAAAACATAGGTTAAAATACAATTATTTTAGGCAATCTGAAACTTAATTAAAGTTAACTCAATCGTAATACTTGTAGAATGTTTTTCAAAGCGCAGATACACATGAAATAAGTTCTTTGAATACTTTAAGCACTTGGTATAACGACCCCTCATACCATGGCCTAGCTGATTTGTATTCAGATGCGGGAAATTGGTATAAGTCATGCATTTTTAAAGTTTCATAACTTGGTCAATTTTAGAATTATATGAACGGGACTTTTTTTGTCTTATGTATTATATGTCTTATGTATCAGTGTAATAGGAAAATTTTACTAAATATAACTTATAGGACTAGGAGACCGTATAAAAATTTAAATTTCGTTATTTAAAAAAAAAAAATATTGACCCAAATTGCTTTTAAAATGTTTCTTTAGCTGATTTAAAACAGTTTTGTAATTAGAACTATATGTCTATGACTAACTCTTTAGGAATTACCCATTGGACATCGTTGAGAGTGGACACCCTGTATTTAAAAACTCGTACCACAACAGAAAACGCACTTCCAGCAATTATTTTTGGTAGACTATAATCGAATTATTTTGTGTGTCTCTATAAATAAACGATGAATGCTACGCACACACTTTTCTGTAATTAGCACCTTATAGTGCATCTCAGCCATATATATCAATTTCAATCTGTTTCAAATAATGTAACATCATTAAAATAGAGAGTAAACGATTTTTCCACATAGACCTTAATGTAAAGGAATTCTTTTGAGTGTCCCTATACATGAACTATAAATGTTGCATATTTAATTTTCTATACCGAACATGCCATGGTAAACCTTAATAATATATATAGATTATATGGCAGTCCGAGTATATTTACGCGAATTAGAGCACGGACAGACGGCAAACAGAAAAACGGACAGACAAACCGAATTCATAAACACCTTTAAACAATGTTGGAAAGTGTTAAAAACGTTAAAGTGGAACTTCCGACGCCAATTAGTAGGAAAATTTCGCAGATATTAAAATAATAATAATAATAATGAGTAATTGAACCTGTAAAGGTGGATGTGAGCATGAGACAGAAAACTGGTATTATAACGGCTGCCTTGGTAGAATATATCTTTTAACATAATTAAAAATTGTTGGAGAAAATCCTATCTTGTACGTTAAAGAAAATGAAGCAAAGGAAAAAACTGTTGACGAATCTACTTATTTCATCGAGTTGGTTGCCGATATCTGGACCAGGGTTATAGAATGTTTTCAATGTACACCATCTGCTTATGATTACGTTGAATGCGATGGAGTTATCACATGTTCAGATCTAACTACGAATGACATCGTCGAAAATTTAATGAAAGAAAGGAAAGCAGACGACAGTGAAGAGGATGATTGCCCATTAAGCACCTAAGCTTTTGTTGTAATGGTCATAAGAGACTCTACAGATCATAACTCTTAAAAATTATCTATCTCAGCAAAACAATGTGTTAAAAACGTTTAATACAATGCTAATAAGTAATAATGCTATAAGTAATATTGAAGATTTTGTTTTGAAAAATTTGTTGTACACTTCAGTGAGGAAAAAAACCTGGCACACACGCGCACATACATATAATACCTTTGGAATTAAAAATTATCTGACAACAAAAACAATAATGTCAGAATGCCTGTTACATAAATTACAAAAAGATCATAGTTCTCAGCACTAAAGTTTACAACTTTACAGATTACATTAATGACAGACGTCATCGAGAGATTTCTAATCTGTTATCTATGGAAGATTCATTACAAATTCCTTTATAATAGTTATGATTAAAATTTCGAAATTTATTGAGCTTAATAATTATCTTATTTTTACTCTTTATTAATATGTCTGCACATTAACCAAAATTTAATATAAGTGTAGTAATAAATTATACTTTTTTAGAATGTGCATGCTAATTTCAATTTTTTTTAAATCCGCCATATTGAAATGTGAGGGCTAAAAATGGAAAACGCTAAAAGTACCATAAAGTCGAAAATCTTTTTTTTTTTTTTTTTTTTTACTAAAAAAAATCTTAAATGCCAAGCTTAAAAAAAAAAAAAAAAAAAAAAAAAAAAAAAAAAAAAAGCAGCAGGGGTGGGAAATTTTCAGAAAATCCTATTAGCCACATATTTATGTTACCAGCTAGCTAGAAGCAATGCACAGTTGAAAATTGTTATGGCAAAATGTACGCGACTGCAAAAATAATTAATCACTATTACAACAATGCATTTTCATAATATTTTTCCCGTAAAATTAAGAAATATTTACAAGAAAGGAAAGTTTAGTGTGGGACAGAACTTAGTGTCACGTTTACATCATGGTAATTTGAAAAGTTGCAAAATATAGCTAACTAGTAAAAAGATGAAGTTTTCGTCATATCTTCTATAGCCTGCAGTTTTTTGAAGATTACCTAAAAATTAACTCTCCCTGTCGGAAAATTCACTCGCTAGAGGCGAGTAAAATGATACATTTCCCCACCCCCTGAACAGGAGAACCCTTGAAGTGCCAACTCTAATATAGAAACAGTTCAAAAAAAGAGTAGAAAATGTCGCTGGTTGTATGTGCCTTACGAAGTGAAGTGGAGACGCTGAATGTGCCACACGAAGTGAAGTGGAGGGCGCTGAAAGTGCCAGTGATGAGATGCGTGGCGACTGTGGTCATTACACAACTTGATCATGTTGTTATTGTTTACATTAATGGGACATTTTTTAGCAAGGTGGAAAATATCCTTCTATATATAAAAAAAAGTTTTGATTTGGAAATGGACCAATGAAAATCTGCGTAGATATTCCGGGTAGATCGGCATCCAATTTGAATGCTTAAGCATGGCCTTTCATCGTTAATATTAAAAAAACTGTTGCATACAAAAATATGAAAATCGGTGGTGTTATACAGAAATGTTCGATAAATACGCTGATGCAGACAGTTTTCAAATCAAAGAATTATTTTATGAGATATTTAATGCTAAAGTTGGACAAAATCGTTCCATTAAAAAAGTTTTATTGGAGCAAAAACTATACATGAGAATTTAATCATTTTTAGATCATTTTATCCGTTATAAGTTCCCGATATGCAGATTGCATTTATTTTTCTAATTTGATTCATTTTATGTGATTTTATTTCATTTTTAAATTCAAATTTTCAGCATTTCGAGAGATATTTTTTACAAATTTTAGAAAATGTTATTAATTTAAACTGTTGCCACTTGCATAAACAGCGCAAACAATAATGTTTACTTCAAATTAAAAATTTATTTACACGCGACTATTACAAACGAAAAAAAAACTTTAAAATTAGAATTAAATGATTACATATTAAAAGCAGGAAAATTACGTCATAAGAACCATAGGCACAGATGTTATATACGCCCCATATTGGCGCATTTTTTTTCCGACGCCAATTTGGCGAAAACATCAATAGCATAAACAACAACATCCGGGTTACCATATCAAGCAAAATAACGACACTTTAGCACCAGTTAAGTACCCGTTGCGTATATGAAATTGGCGTCAGAAAAAAATTGCACCAATATCGTATATGACATCTGTGCCGAACCATCTTTACACTTGAATTTTAAAAGAAAAACAAAATCTTAAAAAAAAAAAAAATCATTATTATGCGCTAAAACTTGTAATTTGAGGAAATTACGTCATATTTAAAATGGCAAAAAATATAGCAAAACAATTTAAATTGAAAAATATATTTGCACGAGATATTTTGAGATAATCTTTTCAACTATTATCGTGAATTCGAAGATAGCGCAAATAATATTTCCTTCTAACAACAAAAGTATTTTCACGTGAATAATAATAAGAGAAATAATAATAATAAGAGAAATAAAACTTTGGTGTAAATTACGTCAGATTTGAAACGATACATTTAAATTGAATTATTTAAAAGAACTATCTTATAGCGCTGTTAAAGAATACCGGGAGACGATGACACTGTTTACTTAATTCATTTTACATTAGCTTAAATGTTTAACTAATTTTTTTAATTAAATACGAAAACAGCCATTGTATCTCTTAACAGCAGCAGATTTGGCCTTAAAAATCCTCAATGCAAGGAAAACGAATGGAAACCCGTTTACAGAGAGATCGCTACTGTTTTTTTTTGTTTTTTTTTAAATTTTAATTAAATATTTTTAAAGCCGAACAAATTAGCATGCTTTTTGGATTTTGGTGTGCCTAAACGGGGGTTGGCGAGCGTAGCTCGTAGGGGGCAGAGCCCCCTAGTCAAATATATAAATAATTTTTTTTTACAAATGATAATATTATGTATTTAAACACTAAATGAAAGGAAGCTAGGTACCTAAATTTTAAAGTGTTGAACTAAGAGCCCAAATGGAGTGAAGTGGAAAACGCTGTAAGTACCAGAAGAAGGTGTTTTCCTTTTTTTCGCTCTCTTGAAAAATTTCCTCTTTTGGACTTTCAACGTTTTACATTTTTAATCCCCATGTCATATGATCGAATTTTTCAGAATAACGAAAATTCGATGGTCTTCAGAAATTCGTGATAACGATATTTTATTACAAGGCAAGCATTTGTTTTTTATTTAATGGTGAAATTTTGATTTAAAAATTTAGACTATTATAGAAATTATACTTCAATGTCAAACTTACAATATTTGAAAAACTTCTGAAAGTTATTTCTGCATTTATTAAAAAAATTCGTTAAATACTTATAAATACGGAGAGGCGCGTTGTTAGTTCTAGAAAACATTGAAAATTTATAAGATTTAAAGTATCATAACTCCGAATGCTTTGACCATAAAATAATTTTTTAAACGTCCCTTATTACTTTATTCTATCTTTACAAGAGAAAAGTATTGGATTCCTGAAAAAATTCGACTTCCGGATTTCGACGGATTTATGCGTTTTAGAAGATCTTGAACACGATTTGGCTGTTTTTAGAAAATGTCTGTCTGTGACACAAATATTGTGGCGCTCTATCTCAAGAACTAATGCGCGGAATTTAATAAAACATCAGGTTCTGTTATACCTTGATATAAATAAGTGCTGATCAGTTTTTGGTGTAAATTGCCCAAAAGGTTGCGCTGCTAGGCTGTATTTTTCAATATTTCCGCAACAGCTCTTCTCAGGAACTAATGCACGTACTAATTTAATAAAATTTCATATTCAGGTAGTCCCTGATATAAATTGGAGCTGATTAGTTTTTGGTGTAAATCGCATTTTTCACGATGTCTGCAATAGATCTATCTGAAGAACTAATGCACGGATTTTCATCAAACTTTAGATTTAGTTAGACGTTGACATAAGCTGTTGCTGATTAAGTTTTGGTTTAAATTTTCTACTAGGTGGCACTGCTGTGCTGCATTTTTAACTATTTGAAAAATAGTTCTATCTAAAGAACTAATGCACGGATTTTCATCAAACTTCAGATTCATTTAGATGTTGACATAAGTTGTTCCTGATAAGACTTTGATGTAAATCGTCAAACAGGTGGCACTGCTGTGCTGCATTTTTCAGGATTTATACGATTTTAAGTACAGTCATATCTCAAAAACTAATTCACGGAATTTCCTCAAACTTCATATTCTGCTAAACCTCGACATAAGTTTGCGCTGCTTACGTCTTCGTGTAAATTTTATAAATAGGTGATGCTGCTATGTTGCATTTTGCACGATTTTCGCGATAGCTGTATCTCAAAAACTAATGCACGGAATTTAATCAAACTTCATATTCTGTTACACTTTCGTATAAATAGATCCTTAGTAGGCTCGGGTGTATACTATTCATCAGGTATCGCTTTATCTTTCATCCTTTAGAATTTTCATGATGGTCACAGATTGCCATTTAATTTTGGCACTGTGAAAGCGAATTTTGAAGTATTAATATGTACCAGATAGAAGAAAGTTTTGGGATTGGCACATCCAACTAGTTTTTCTAAATATAACATACAAAAAGAAGGCCGTATAAAAATTAAATTTCGTATTTTAATGTGTAAGCGGCCCTTTTGTAAAAAAATTCCGAATCTGAAACTATCATACTCTATTTATTTACTTTTTGAAATTCGAAGCATATTTCTATCATCAGCGATTAAAGAGAAATAGTTTAAGTAAATAGTAGAGTTAATACAAGAAATTCAGTGTATTTGCATTAAATGCCCATTTTATTATTTTCTAATCATTTGCATTTTAATTTGTAGTTATATTCATGTTATAATAGTAAATATTAGAGTCCATAAAATGAAGACCTCATATCCTCATATCGTTATATGAAAATATAATTTAATAAAATTTTAACTTTATGTTTTGCTCTAAAATTTTTTAATTTGACTTATCATAACTTGAAATATCACATTTTCCCATACATTCAAAGAAAACAAAATGCTGTGTAAGTTTACTCTAAAATGGTTGTGACTACCCAATATTTTTCAAAAGTTGGCGTCACTGATCATGACCGAAAAGGATCTTTCAAATATTATGGTAATTTGAAAAAATGATAACAAAACCACATCTAACCCTCTAAACCATCAAGTTTTGTCAGGTAAAACGAAATATGAAAAAAAAAAAACTCTTACCTTTTCGTAGAAGATATTTGAAGCAGCGTTTATTTCGAAAATTATCTTCTTTCCAAAAAATAACGTCCTTCTTAGAAATTTGCTTTGCTTTAACAGATAATGTGAATCCTTTATTTCAAAAATATGGATATTCGTCCGCTCGAAATAAACTGAGCGTGGTAATACACTACGCCTTCAAAACTGTCACATCGAACCCCGTAATGGGAACAAGTCAAAGATTTTTCACCTAGTTTGATTCGAGAAAAATAAAGTACTTCTGTCCAACACCAAATCCTCAAACCTATAAAGATGCGCTTTCCCTCGATATGAGAGAAAACCATTATCCTTTTTTTAAAACATATTTTTTCCCATGATTACATCTTTCTGCATCAGTGATCGCTCGCGCGAGAACTATTTGTATCAGAATTGCTTATTTGAGAGGGAAAATAAATTTCCATAACAAATGCGTCACCATAATTTTTTGATATCTATAGAGATCAAAATGGATTAACCAGGATGAAACACTGTTGCAAAATTTCTTCAAATAGGAGTAATCGAGTAAAATATGGGATAAGCTTCCCTTTCACTGTCAAACCTAGTGAGGAGAAAAGGAATTCGATTGCCTTACCGGAACTTTCTCTATTAGTAGAGAAATTATTGTGCTAGAACATTATTTTTACCAGTTATCAGGATTTAAAGTTCCTGGTCTCGCATGTTATATCTCAAAATCTCCTCTCCAATACTTATATAACTAGGATTTTTGATAATAAAATGTAGTATTCTTTTCTTATTTTGGGCGCAAAGGTTGACATTGGTCAATCTTTTTCATCATGGCGACAACATATTACGCTATCGTTGGTTAGAGGACTGAAATAGCTATATCAATTAGAAAAAAATACAAACCTCGGAAAAAAAGTTACTAATACTAGAAAACAGGAATTCTGCTTTTCCAGAATTTAGTGTTGCCACCGATGAAAAAAAAATGTATATATAAATAGACAAAACATATTTCCATTTTAAGACCTAAAGCAGACACTTTTATTCTATGTAAAATGACGTTATTCGCATCCGCTTAAGATTTCCACATTTACAATCCACTCTTAAACATCCACAGTAAAGCATGCATAGGCTGTCACTATCCTAAAAAAGTCCTTCCGGCTGGTGCCGGGAGGAAGAGGTAGCTTTCAAATTCCTTATTTTAAAAATGCCAACTTAAAATATTGAAACACAAGAAGCTCAATTTAGTGAAAACCGAATATAGGAGATTCAATACTAATTTTTATCAATACTAAATCATTATGAATGAGAATTTCGTGAAATTAGTCAGCTTTATCCAAGCTGCTTTTATTTAAAGTAACTTATATTTGGCTGAGATGTTGATGTATACTATCAACATGCCTTCTTACATGGAAATAGGCGAATACGTCTGTTATCGCGTAACAAATACAAGATCGTTTCAAAATGTTAGCCATACTAGAAATTCAAAGTGCTATAATCCAACCATTTTTTAAGATATAAACAAAAGAACAAATTTTCAGAAACAAAATCTGTTCCGGAATCTTTGTATCAACGCCAAACACATAAAAAAATCTTTTCCATTTTCCAATTCTTTAATACCTCATTTTAAATTTTAAATTTAATTTTTTTAAATGGCAACCCTTTTGAAACAAGATGGCGAATGAAGCTGGCCAACGAACTCGGTCGAGACATTGGTATGTACTATGTACAAACCAAGTAACATCCAAATCGGTTCATAAATACGCTTGTTATCGCGTGACAAAAATCAGGCCGTTTTAAAATGTCAGCCAGAATAGAAATTCAAAATGCTATAACTCAGCCATTTTTTTAAATATGGACGAAACAGAAACTGTTCCGGAATCTTTGTATTAAGGTCAAACACATACGAAAAAATCTTTTTCATTTTCCAATTTTTTGGTATCTCATTTTAAATTTTAATTTTTTTAAATGGCCGCCATTTTGAAACAAGATGGCGGATGAAGCTGGCCAACGAACTCGGTCGAGATATTTGTATGTACTATGTACACACCAAGGTACATCCAAATCGATTCATAAATACGCCTGTTATCACGTGACAAATATCAGGACGTTTCAAAATATCAGCCACGCTAGAAATTCAAAATGCTATAACTCAGCCATTTTTTAAGATATAGCGAAACAAAAACTGCTCCCGAATCTTTGTATCAAGGTCAAATACATAAGAAAAAAATATTTTTCCATTTTCAATTCTTTGGTACCACATTTCAAATTTAAATTTTTTTTAAAAATTTTAAATGGCCGCCATTTTGTAACAAAATGGCGGATGAAGCTGGCCAACGAACTCGGTCGAGACATTGGTATGTACTATGTACATACTGAATTACATCCAAATCGGTTCATAAATTCGAGAGTTACAGTATGACAAAGGTCATGTATATATATATATATATATATATATATATATATATATATATATGGATATATATATATATATATATATATATATATCAACTTTTGAACGGAGGGTGGTTTCGGGGTCTGGGGGTCATGATCGATGAAAATATACCAAAATTTTTTGAAATCGCTTTCCTCCGAACGGCTGCAATAGGTAGCTTTTTGTAATGAAAGCTACCTAATAATACACAAATGCAGCAAAAGATGCTGTCATAAGGAAACTCGACAAAAAAAGGCTATCTAATGATTCATAGGCTTTCATTTGTTGTAACATTAATATAGACGATTTCAGTCGTGACGTTTTGGTTGGAAACTGACTCCAAAGAAACGGTTGCTATATTGTACTTTCTATTTTGTTTGTGTATGCAGCTATACCTTATATTTATATCTCACATCTAAGTGTTTTAATACTTGATATGTACTGGTAACATTTTCCAAGATTTATATTTAAAAAGAAATGACGCATAGCAACCGTTTATTTGGAGTCAGTTTCCAACCAAAACGTCATGAATGACATCACACTAAAAGCGTCTATGCATACTTAAAATTAAATATAGTTTGTAATAGCTCCATGTTTTAACAGAAATTATTTGTTTATATTTTTCAAAATAGCACGTACTTTAATTACATTTTCTTTCGGTTGTTATGAGAAAATGGCAACAAAAAGATATAATTGCTATTTTTCAACTATTTTCCCTTTACTTTCTAAATAAATGGAGTACTTGAGTTGCCAAAATTAAACAAATGGTGCTATAAACTACAAAACAATTAATATTTCAAAAATCAATGGAGATACAGTTTTCAAACAAATTGCATATAAACGTACTTTTCTTTCCCAGTACGACGGTATAAAAATTGAAAATGTGCGATGCTTAGAAATTAAAAAATTACTATAGAGTATTTAATCATACAATGATACATCTGCTTTGTTTATTGCTAGCTTCTGTAAGGTAACGTTATTTTTTGGAGACAAAATAAGCTGGGAGAAAGAAATAGGATACCGTCCCGGGGGCTAAAAAAAGGGGGCTTAATAAGAAATAATATTATAAAGCGAAAATGTTTAATGTATACAAGAAAGCAATTTTTGTAATGCTTAAAACAAATTTTCAATGTTAAAGATTACAATTAAAACAATATTTGGCGATTTATCTTTTGCATCAGTATAATAAAAAAAGCATTTGAAATTTAGATTAGATAAAATCTGAGTAACTTCTGTTTTTTTGTTTTTTAATTTGTTTAATGTATACAAGAAAGCAATTTTTGTAATGCTTAAAACAAATTTTCAATGTTAAAGATTACAATTAAAACAATATTTGGCGATTTATCTTTTGCATCAGTATAATAAAAAAAGCATTTGAAATTTAGATTAGATAAAATCTGAGTAACTTCTGTTTTTTTGTTTTTTAATTTGTTTTTTGATTTTTCGAGTGTTTCATGTGGGATAGGTTTCATATTATTTTTTTTTTCAAATTCTTTCAATTTTTTTTTTTAAACAAGGCATTCAATTTATTTATAAAAACATTCAATGCTTCAGAAGTTGGGAACTTAAAGATTATTTTTGCGGAAATTTACGGAATTATGCATTATTACTATTACGAAAGTCATCATTTTAAAATTAAACTTGCTTGCTGAAAAAACTTTTTACATTCTTTCAACTAATTCTTTTTTGGTATTCCTTGTACATTTCCCACCCCCTTTTTCTGATAGGATATTTTTCTTCATAGGATTTCTGGTTAGTCTTCCGTAATCGAGTCCCCCGTCAATTGACATATTAACTATAATGTTATAAGCATCTTTGATGTTTGAAGAGATCTTTTGACGGTGAATCCAATTACAAAAGATTTCCCGATTTTATAATTAGCGATTACTTATTATAAATATATGGTTTGTTATTTAATCAGTTTTTACAAGGGCCCAGTCAAACCAATGTTGAGCCCTCTGTCCACAAATTGAAAAGTTTAGGTCGTTGTTTGCGGGTTCGAATATATATATTAATGATTTTTGATAATAAAATTTGCTATATTTCTCTTGTCCTTTCGCAAAAATGGCTAAAAGTCCACTTTTTTCAATTTAGTAACTGCGTACCAAGCAGTCATTGGTTAAAAATTTAGAACTTCGATATCACTCAGAACAAAATAATGGAAACACACTCGAAAAACAAAATAATAATTAAAAAAATTGTTACTAATTTTATTTAAACTACGAAAAATGAATTAAAAAATATTTACTGTATGTATTTTTCATCTCCAGTTATTTTAATAAAAAAAAAATAAAAAATAAAAACAATGCTTGGAATGTACAGAAAAAAAATTTGTAATGTCAATGATGGGATATGAAATAATATTTGGCCTATTTATCATTTGTTCTTGGATAAGGAAACAATTACATGATAATTCTGCTTAGATAAAATTTACATGATTACAAACTTCATCTGACGTCACAGCCCTAGTGACACCAATTAGTGACAAATTAACGATTATTTACATTATTATGGTTACTTAGTTTTCAGTTCGAATATTCACCAAATATGTGAGTAGTTTTGTTAGGAAAAGTTCCATAATCGATTCAAAAGTAATTTGATATTATTTTACAAATGCGTAATTAACTCAGTTTCGCATCTTCGATAAACTTCTCTCTACATATAATTGCGTAAAAAGTTGTTTCAAAATTGCAAGAAAATTATCCGATTAATCTGAACTTTTTACAGATTAATAGAACGGGCTTCAAAGAAAGTCCGCGAGCGTATTTTTAAAATATTTCTGCTAGAAAAATTTCGTTAAATTTTAACAAATGTCTCGCGTTCTAATCTATATTTTATATTCGCATGCAACAAATAATTTAAAAGTTTTGATATTGCAAATGGCAATGACACTTTCTTATTAGAGGATTTTGACAATAGTAACGCATGATGTTGTTAGTTTAAAACAAATGCGTGAGATATTCCATTATAACTAATGCATGGGATCTTTGCTTAACTAAACGCGAGGCGACTGAAAAAGGGTTTCGCTCTGATTCTGTTTCAGAAATTTCATATATATGAGAAAAATTTCCTACGTTGCGTTTCAAAATGACATAAGCATCTAATTTTTTAAGTATAAAAAGTTTAAAGAATAATAAAAAATAAAATTAAGACACATCAATGTTAGAAATAGCACAAATATTTATGTTTTATAACAAAATCTAATTGAAACAGTTATTTGTATGTAAAGGAATCTGAAAATTTCCATCTTGAGGTATTGCATAAAGATATGAACACTGACGAAAAAATATAGATTAGTAGCCAGTGTCTGCACCAGATTTTTAAATTAAAGTAAGAACATGGCAAGAAAGGGAGCTTTTTAATGTATTTTGGCCGATTTCTTTCCAATGGGAGATGTCAGTAGCTTTTAATTCTGAAATTGTGGCATATTATTTTCCGTTTAAATAAAATGCTCTAACCAGTAGGTTCAACCCGTTTTCCATTGGGTTTAAATCAGGAAAAACAAGTTACCATGGAATTATATGCACACTATTATTCAGGAACCATTCCATTATGCTATTTGGAATGTGGATGGATGAATTGCCCTGCTGGAACATCCAGAAAGGCCCACCAATTGCCTCAGCAAAATACAACAAGTTATCTCAAAGTAGATCTTGGTAGCAATGCAATCATTCTGTCAGAGAAAAACGCAATGTTGACTTTTAGGCCCAAATAGACGTATCATTCAACTATTTTCAACTATCGGCGCCTTTTTTGTGCTCTCAAGGAGCTTTCCATCTTTAATAGCTTTATAATGAAACGGACGGACATTCTGAAGGAAGAAAATCTTTCCGTCAAGTCGACCTAATCTTCTAATCCAAATCTTCTTCCATTGTTAAATCTCCCCATCCTTTTGTGGATAACCACAACGGTTGGAGAAGAATAAGTTTTAATAGCTTTTCCTGGACAAGTATTGAAGGAAGGCAAAACAATCGTCTACACACAGCCTTACTCCGAAATCAAAATACAACCAAAACCATGAGTGAACATGCACCCTGCTGGCTTTTTGAAAATGTTTCAAGTACTTTGCGCAGATCGTACCAATAATAAGACCAACTGTCAGGACCATCCAAATTGAATTTTTTTCATCAGAAAATATTACTCTTTCATATTCTAACTCGAGGACATGTGACCTTTCGCCCAATCCAGGCGATTTTACTGGTACTTTTTAGTTATGCGTGGTTGAGGTTATCTTTTCTTGTATCTCAATATCTTATAGCTATTGACTACTCTGTACAAAAAATTTTTTTTGAAAGCGATCTCTTGAAGTTCACCGACTTGACCAGTGGATCTCTTGAAAGTTCGTCTAAATTTGTTTTTTCATTGATCATTCTTTTTATAATGGCTCTTTTTTCCCTTTCGGACAACTTTGGCGGACGTCCGGGAGATTTCATTGCACCACAATCTTCTTGTCATCGACGAAAATTCAACACTACACCTGGAGATATTTCCAATTTTTTTGTGATAGCTCTTGATGAAAATCCTTGATCCTTAAAAGTCACAATTTCGCCTTTTTCAAATCCGCTTAAAGAGCTTTTGCGACCCATACTCCTAGAACTCACTTTGTGGTCATGTTTGAAATTTTCTAGTATCTTTTTGTGCTAAACTAATTTGTATGTTTTGGTTTTTTTCTTCTCGACATTTGACACTCCTGCACAGTTTAGATGCCCGCTTTGTGGTAATTTCGATTAGTGTTCATAACATTTTGCAACACCATTTTTTAAATAATTTATATTTACAATGAATCTAAAGTTCATTGTAAATTTAATGTTCATTCATTTAATCATTATGCATTATGTAAGATTATCGTGCTTGTTTCCAGAATGGCGTTTTCTGATAATTATTAAATTTTTGTCATGATGTCACAAAATTACTGGGTGTTCATATCATTTTGAAACCCACTGCATAAGGATTTTGAATATAACTAATGTATGTTGTATGCCTTAATTTTTCATTAAATTTTATAAATTTTTTATGCACATCCATATTTTGTTACTTTATGAATGCAAAATTAATTTAAAGATTTTTTTTTCTTTCAGTACTTGTGAAGCGAGAAAGGGTACTTAATGAATTCACAGTAGAATTAAACATTAAAGCTTTCTTCAATTTGCATAAATTTTACGAAATGAAGATAAATATTTATAAAATTCATATTTCACGCTTTTTAAATAAGAGGATTTATTTACTAATAAGAAAACGAGGAAATTTATTTTGTACAAATATAACTTGATCTAAATTAAAGGGAAAAAGGTCTTTCTAACTTTTTAAAATAAGGAAAATACGAGTGAAATTCTTAAAAACTAACTAACCAATGCGTAACAATTCACCAATATCAATCTTCACACGTATTAATTACACACTAATGTGCATGAGCAGAACAGTCAAAGAAATTTCCGACTTTCTATTGGTGCAATAAACTTCTGTGGGCCTGAAACGTTCCCTCAAAAAGTACTCCTTGAAACTTTCATAAATTAATTCTGCATTATTTTATTTATCGATTAATGTCTGTAGTTTATTACGCATGGTATTATTTTCTCGAATATATTTTTTACATTGATATGTTGAAGCGAAACTCGTTTTTCCCCTTATGACATAGCACCTAGTCAGCCCCTGTCTATCTCGTCTTTCAGACGAAATCGATTTTGTGAGTGTAAATAACGCTTTTAGTAAAATTTGCTACTGAAGGTCAAATGGCCAAAAGAGGCATTTCATCTAACAATTGATAGAATGATAATTATTTTCATTTGTTTAGTTTAACATGAGTAAGGAGGTGCTATTAACTATTATTTTGCCTATTACTATTTCCAAACAATAATCTTTCCGGTGGATTTCTATCGCACATGATGTAGAAATCTGACACACACGTTATTGTTTGGAAATTGTGCTAAAAAAATATAATCTATTTATATAATACGCTAAGGTGACGATTCCGTGTCGCGCTCATCCTCGTAAAAAAATTGCACGGTCATGACTTTAGCATTTCGATGCTGCAAATAAGGCAATTGTTCGAGTTATAATAATTTACGTTGTATCACGTCTATTTTCTTCATTTTCTCTAAAACCTTAAAAAAAATATACAATTATAATGTTTTAAGCTGTAAATTAAAAATAATGACCTACCACAAACAGATTTCCGATATAAACAAACGAACACTGTTGCCATTCAGAAGCACAAAATCCAAATCTAGAAACAAATGAACGACTCTTTGAGCGATTCATTAATCCCATTGAATCCATCTAACACCCGATTCTGCTTATAAAATGTTTGCAAAAGTATATTAAAGCCTTTAAATATTTTGAAATGCCTTTTGCACTTTTACATACCGTCGCATGTTTTTGTGAAAAACGGAGTTAATTATTAATGTACTTCATGCGTGGACCATGGAAGTAGGAAGTCCTTTTGTTATTCTGTGGTGTCGACTATGTTGTATTTCGGCATTGTTTTAGCGACATCTATTGACAATCAACATAAATGAAGGAACTTTTGATTGAAATTACAGTTTTTTATTAAAAAAAAATGCAGGACGTAATGATGTAATTTGAGATCATTTTTTAACATTTCCGCATTATAATTTAAAAATTTCGTTCAATATAAATAAAATGAATATTTTTATTATTATGATTTCTTTGATAGAATTTAAATTTAGTTTTATTAATTAAGGTTAACATTAAGTATTTAATATTATTTATTTATTTGTTATTATTTTATTGTTTATTAAATAAGGTTATCATTTATCCGTTTATTATTATTATTTTTAATTTTGTCGACATTATAAATAAAATGAGTTTTTTTTCCGGGTGTAATTGAAATAATAAGGTGTTATCATGGTTTCATTATTATGACTGAAAATTATTTTTTCACATTCTCTTATTAAATTACAATTTTGTGTTCACTTCAAAGTTATGTTCAAATGTTACTATGTTAAAAATCGAAATTTTATCTACATTGATGTAATTTATATAATATGTAGTACATGGTATTGTATATTTACTATATTTTAATTACATTTGATAAGAAATATAAATTTTATTTACAGTGCAAGTTGATATAAGATAAACTCTTAAAAATTGATAAAACTAAATTAAAATTTTACGAAAGAAATAATATTAATATTTTGGGATTTTATTTATACGGTATGTTATATAGCTGACGTTTTTAAAAATTGATCTTGTACTATATCAATGCGACATGCATATTCCTTATAAAAAACTACAGTTTTATCAAAAAGTTCATTTGTTTATATTAACTGCCGAGTGCCGATAGATGGAGCGAAATACATATATAGAAACGAAACATTAGCTTCATTAAGCGATGAGTAAAACCGCTGCTTTGATCCACTCCTAATAGAAAGCGGTTTGTTATTTCATTATTGAGATTCATTTTTTTTTAAATAGTATATTTTAAAATAAAACAAGTAATATAAAAATTTTGTTTTTAAAGTCAATTCCTACTTAGGCCATCAAAGAAAAATAAAAATTTAATATAATCCCTTAAGCTAATATTAGTTTTTGTTGCATTAAAATATCTCAATTTGTTGATTTTCTATAAGCAAGTAGGTTTGCTATGGGAATTTGGCGAAATATTAGATATATCGCCAAGTTGGCGTCACTTTTGGCGACTCATTTGGCCGCCAAATTTGGCGATATATCGCCAAGTTGGGAGTCCTGAGACAACTTATAGAATGAATAACGTAAATACTATGGGATTCGCGACTAGTTTTTATTGAGTGGATCTCTCAATACTCCTCGAGTGACTTTGAAAGTTAATTAAAAACCTATCTGGAAAAACACGACACGGACCAAGGCGTCGTTGCAACTTTACGACCTCCTTTCGAAGCACATTTAGTACAATTCCAAATTTAAATTTTGAACAAAGGTTTTGTTTTAGCTACACTGTATAAAGGAAGGTTATTACCGCTCTGAATTTAGTTTTATGAAATGCCAAATGAAGTTTAAACATGTATCGCTTTTTTTGTCAGTACCGAATTAAGTTCATCATAAACAGATTAGGATAATATTAAAAAATGGGTTATACAGAATAGCTATATTTGATTTATTTAGGTTCCATACCTAGTTGAGCTTTCATCGTATATCCATTTACACTTTTCTAGTATATACAGTTATACCCAACCCTTCGTTGTATAGTTTTTTACAAAGTCTTAGTATTCTTTAGGAACGTTTTTTTTAGTAATACAATTACCAATTCATATATTTATTCTACGGAACCCTCTGTGCGCGAGTAATACTCGTACTTGACCGTTTATTTTTGTTTTCCTCTTGCGCCTGTTTGGTAAAAAAATAGGTTTTTTTTTGACCGACTGCATATTATTGGGTGCGTGATAACATATCCCTTGTAAAAAATCATGCAAGTAACATTTATTGTTTTTATACAGGGATACAAACACACACACACAATAATAATAATAATCAGATATACGATTGTCTAGCAATAAATGCAGCATGTGCATTTTCAGTTATGTTTTAAATTTTGAAGCTTAACTGAATTTTTATACATAAATTGATATGTGTATTAGTATATTAACAAATTCTATAGATTATATACGCAGAAACATAAAAGAATTCAAGTTAATTACCGTCTAACTGCTAAAAGTACGTACAAACTGGCGTATCGTTTTTCAGTTAAGCTTAATTTTAACTATACTATGTGATACGTATAAGTAATACTAGGTATAAATTTATATTCAGAGATGCACAAAAGAAATAAATACATTGTCGTGTATGAATAGCAATTGTCAGAAAGGTTTTTTTTCAGTTGTGTTATGCCCTGTTCCAGTTGAATTAATTTTTAATGTGTAATACGCCTACAAATCTACTTATCATATACAGGACTTGATAAAACAATTCGAATGTATTACTGTCTTTGCGGTAATTGCTGAAAATGGGTTTTTAACTGTGATTGTTGAAATTTTTGTTGCAGAGTTAGTAGGGGGGGGGGGTATTTTTTTCCACTACTGTACATTATGTAGTACATTGCATTTATCACGAGTTGTTTGATAAATCCTCTAAAGTGCTTTGTTATGATTCCATTTATGAAACGTTGTTATACAAGAACAATGACAACAGCAATGATAATAATATTAAGTCATTAGTTCTGCAACTTAAACCCAATAAATTAATAGAATAAAACATAATAAAATAACTGTTTAAGAAAACTAAAAATAAAAACTAGTCAGATGTGCCAATCTCAAAACTTTCTTCTATCTCATACATGTTAATACTTCAAAATTAGCTATCACACTGCCAAAATTAAATGACAATCTATGCATCTCATGAGGGATCTAAAGATATGAAATTCCGTGCATTAGTTCTTGAGATATGACTATCGCTGAAATCGTCTAAATCCAGCAATATGCTGCCTTGCAGCGCCACCTATTGGGTGATTTATACCAAATCCTAATCAGCAACAATTTATGTCACCGTCTGACTGAATCTGAAGTTTGGAGAAAATCCGTGCATTAGTTTTTGAGATAGAGCTATTGCAAAAATCGCGAAAATTCCTTCATAGCAGCGCCACCTATTGGGTGATTAACACCAAAACCTAATTAACAACAACTTGTGTCAACATATAACTAAATCTGAAGTTAGATGAAAATTCGTATATTAGTTCTATAGATAGAGCTATTGAGGCAATCGTGAAAAAGGCAGCACAGAAGCGCCACCTGTTGAGCGATTTGCACCAACACGTAATCAGTAGCAGGTCATATCAAGGACTGACTGAATCTGAAGTTTGATGAAAATTCGTGCGTTAGTTCTTAAGATAGAGCTATTGGGGAAATCGTGTAAATCCTGCAAAATTCATCATAACAGCGCCACCTGTTGGGCGATTTACACCAAAACATAATCAGCATCAATTCATATCAGGGACTAACTACATCTGAAGTTTGATGAAAATCCGTGCATTAGTTCTTTAGATTGAGCTATTGCGAAAATCGTGAAAATGCAGCATAGCAGCGCCACCTGTTGAGCAATTTCCACCAAAAACTAATCAGCATCAATTTGTATTAGGGACTAACTGAATATAAATTTTTATTAAATTCCGTGCATTAGTTCTTGAGATAGATCGCCCACAAAATTTGTGTCACATACACACAGACAGACAGACTCACAGAGTCACAGACTGTGAAATTTCGCAAACCCCTTCTTTTCTCAGCCAGACTGATTAGGCGCCAGTGATCCCAGGTCACGTGGTCTGACTAGAGAATTAATATTAAAAACATTTTTTCTTTCTTGTTCCTTTTTACTTTCTTCTATCTTTACAAGAAGAAAGTATTGGATTCATGAAAATTTTCGAATTCCGGTTTTCGACGGATTTACACGTTTTAGGGGTCAGAGATTCCAAAAAACACGTTTTTACAAAATGTCTGTCTGTGACTCTGTGAGTCTGTCTGTCTGTCTGTGTGTATGTGACACAAATTTTGTGGGCGCTCTATCTCAAGAACTATTGCACGGAATTTAATAAAAATTGATATTCAGTTAGTCCCTAATACAAATTGATGCTGATTAGTTTTTGGTGTAAATCGCTCAACAGGTGGCGCTGCTATGCTGCATTTTTCACGATTTTCGCAATAGCTCTATCTCAGGAACTAATGTACGGATTTCGATCAAAATTCAGATTTAGTTAGTCCTTGATATGAATTGATGATGATTACGTTTTGGTGTAAATCGCCCAACAGGGGGCGCTGTTATGATGAATTTTGCAGGATTTACACGATTTCCCCAATAGCTCTATCTTAAGAACTAACGCACGGATTTTCATCAAACTTCAGATTCAGTTAGTCCTTGATATGACTTGCTACTGATTATGTGTTGGTGTAAATCGCCCAACAGGTGGCGCTTCTCTGCTGCCTTTTTCACGATTGCCTCAATGCTCTATCAATAGAACTAATGGACGAATTTTCATCTAACTTCAGATTTAGTTGTATGTTGACACAAGTTGTTGTTAATTAGGTTTTGGTGTTAATCACCCAATAGGTGGCGCTGCTATGCAGGAATTTTCACAATTTTCGTTATTGCTCTATCTCAAAAACTAATGTACGGATTTTCTCCAAACTTCAGATTCAGTCAGACGTTGACATAAATTGTTGCTGATTAGGATTTGGTATAAATCACCCAATAGGTGGCGCTGCTAGGCAGCATTTTGCTGAATTTAGACGATTTCAGCGATAGTCATATCTCAAGAACTAACGCACGGAATTTCATATAGTTAGAATCCTCATGAGATGCATAGATTGCCATTTAATTTTGGCAGTGTGATAGCGGATTTTGAAGTATTAACATGTATGAGATAGAAGAAAGTTTTGGGATTGGTACATCCGACTAGTTTAGTTTAGTTTTTATTGTGAATGTGAATCTCGAAAGCTGCATGCTGGCTGTGTATTTCTTGATCTTCCGAAAAGGGAGAAATAAATATTCTTGAACATATAAAAGAAATTATCTTGAATTCCTAGTGAGGAATAACAAATATTATCCAAATGTTTTCGTTGTATATACTGTATATATTTAAAAGTGTAAATATAGAATTTTCAAGTTTTTTTATCATTATGTGCTCTTTTATTGAACAACACCAGCGCCATTTTCAGTTGTGAAATATGTTTTATTATTTTAATGTGATTTTACATGAATCGTGAAGTCTATAACTAAGCTCTCTCAACCTTGAATTTAAATTGTGATAACGTGAAATTTCGTGGAATACATGACGATTATTCTTTACAGACAGACATTTTGTAAAAACATGTTTTTTGGAATCTCTGACCCCTAAAACGTGTAAATCCGTCGAAAACCGGAATTCGAAAATTTTCATGAATCCAATACTTTCTTCTTGTAAAGATAGAAGAAAGTAATAAGGAATATTTTTCATACGTCTAATCTTCCTCGTAATGTAAGTCTTCCACTTATCCGTACGCTGCATAGTTTTTCTATCCTTATTAATAATGTTATTTTAATTATATTTAATATACAGGGTGATTCATAAATATCGAAACAATAGGCTATTTCCTTAAATATTGCCCCTAGACCCATACTTCCAATTGCAAAGTTTCATAAAAAAAGGTGCAAAATTTAATGACATAAGTTGCAATTCCATAGAGGGTCTATTTGAAAAAATACGAAAATTAAATTTTTATACGGCCCCCGTAGTGTAAAAATTCCAATCAAGAAAACTTTCCTTATCCATTCCTGAATTAAGCACAAAAAATTGCATCTACATATCTGAAAAACTCGCAGAGTTATGTCCGTTTAAATAATTCATCAGATTTTAAGGGATTAGACAGAAATTGAAATGCGTGCAATCGAAGAAACAATGTTAGTTTAAGAGTCCTAGGAAACATGTAAAAAATATATTTGTTGAGCTAGAATTTTGATTTTTTTTTCTTTTTTTGTGATGGTTAACCGTATAAGTTGCAAACAAAATCACATCCTAATATTTCGCATAAAGTTTTTTTTAAATTTAAATGTTTAGTATTTTTTTAAGCGGATTTAATTTAAAATCTTTATAACTCGAAACATTATTCATCGGATTTCATATTTTTTTTTCATTTAATTAAAGAGGAAAGTATAATTTTAGTTTTGTTTCATCAATTTTTTAAATTTTAATTTTAAAAATATTAAAAATATTTGCTTAAAAAATATGTAACTTATTTAAAAAAAAAAATCATATTTTCAAAAGTAAGTTTTTTTCAATTTGCCGAAACAAAATTAATGTAAAATAATCAAAAAAGACATGTTCCAAGTTTGCACCTTTTTAATTTACGATTAAAAAAAACATCATGCAGAAAAACGCATTTAAAGTTTTAAACATTGATTGGCTCCTAATAAAATATTTAAATGCATTTTAAAAAATTGCACGTGAAAAAGTCACTTCTTTCGGTAGCTTAAACTTCCGATTCAGTTTAACTTCTGTTGTTTCCACCACCTTTTTGTACTACTTAAATGTCCATAAATAAATGTTTAATGTAGAATCTGAAACAATGCTTTTTCAAACATGCCGATTAAGAGTTTTTCGTAATTTTAGCCGTTACAAATTCAGGCTTTTTATCGCCCCGGCGAGGCCAATAAAAAAGTCTGTATACTGGGGCCGGGACAGACCCGGGATTGCCGAGTTTTTTTCTGAAGACTCGGCCAGGTCGGGCCGATCGTATTTTTTCATACCGAAGCAGGTGTTGATGTGATTTATGACGGCCAATTATCTATACGAGGGATGTGGGCCCAAAACAGAGGGGGGGGGTGCCTTCCGTGGAGGTCTTTCTAAGGGAACCTAACCCGTATTTACGCAAGGATATCCAAGGTTCGAAGAAAACCACTGAAAACTCCGAACGATTGGGCCGAAGGACACGATTGGGTTCGAACCCAGCATGAGAGCAGAACTTCTCGGCCACTGGTTATACCGAACTGGGACTGGCTTCCTTATTCCTAGGTCTCCCCTGAGCGAAATTTTCAGTCCCGGTCTCGAGACAACCCATATTAAAATCATTATCTCTGACTGACCTAACCCGTGCAAAAATAACTAAAATTTGGTTCAGTCCAAAAACCTTTGCAACAAATGCATATATTTTTAAATGGCCATTATTTTACAATAAAATTTTAAAATTCATATTTTTAAAGGATAGTAGATTTTAAGGCAAAAAATTTAAAATACAGTAAAACTAGTGAAAAAAATCTGCCTATGACGGAATCCTTTCTTAAACGGAAAAATCTGTTGATCCATGGAAAATGAATATAATAATACCTGAGAAAAAATAGACTACATTTACAACTCCTAAGAAGGGAACTTGTCTATAACGCTTTTATTTTTCTTTCCTATCGATTTCATCTTAAAAGATTTTACTTTATAGCATTTTTCATTGTCTCTAGCACATGGAATATGGATTAACGTTATTAAAGGAGAAGTGAATCATTTACATATAAATAGAGATTCGTTAATAAAACAAATAATCACAGCTTTTGGCACTTCTTTAAAAATAATAATTATAAACATGAAAAAAGAAAAGATATAATAAGTATTTTTGGTCAGAACTACTCCATACGAAACAACTTTTAACCATATCGATATAAAAAACTATGTAGAAATTCAGTCAGGTCGAGCCAGGCTACGATTTGAACATTTTTCCAGGCAGGGCCGAACTTTTTTTCCTATGGGTCGGTTCGGGACGGCACCTAGATATTTCGACCCGTGCATACCTCTAGTGCAGACCACCAGCATACTTTGAAAACAAGTTTAACGTAAAATCTATACACTGCCTATTTTATGTCCAAAGGAGAGGCACTGTCTTATATCGACTTTTAATAATGTACAATTTGTGGCTGATTCCTATCTTGCATTCAAAATGAGTCAAAATCTCGTCGCTCAGAGTCATGGATAAATGGTGTAAGTCACGAATTTTGGATTTTGATATCTCTGCGAATTTTAAAGATATCGAGATGAACTTTTTTGTGTTTAATTCAGAAATAGACAAGGGAAATTTTCCTAATTGGGAATTTTACTCTACGGGGCCCGTATAAAAATTTAATTTTTGTATTTTCTCATATAGACCCCCCATGGAGTTGAAACTTCATCAAATTTTGCACCTTTTTTTATGAAACTTTTCAGTTGGAAGTATGTGCCTAGGGGCAATGTTTAAGAAGATAGCCTATTGTTTCGATATTTGTGAATTTGTATAGTTTTAAAATATTGATGTTATGCAATCTATTATACCAAACTTTAAATCATATTGGAAACGATATTTTAAGCAGTATACAAAAGATTTATTTAAGAATAAAAAAGAGACAGACATTTAGTACGAATTGACAGAGATAATATAAAATTGGTTTTTATCACAGATAAAAATAGTTTCTTTAACTATTTCATTTCTAAAAATACTACAGTGTTAGATTATTGAAACTTGATAAACAAATATATTCTTTACAAATTAGAAAATTATTATAATTTACAAATTTCATTTTGTAACATATCCTAATAACATCTTCAAATCATCTAATAAATCAGCAGACTGTGAAAATTTACAATTTAATAGACCTATTTCGAAAAGCGTATAACTTAATACAAGATGTAAAGCGGCAAAACTAGTGATGAAGAATTTTTGGATTCGCATTAATAGCAAAGACTTTCCCTTTATTTTAAACGCCTGATTGCACTTGAGTCAAAATGAAGAGATGTGTGCTATTTATTATATTTCATTTAGAGAAAGAAGCAACATTACACAATAGCAACCCAACAACATCAGCAATGAACATTATATAAGATGATATAATAGAAAAATTGGTTATTTAAGATAGCTTTCAAATAAGTTTTTACATAATTCCTGAGCAGAAAGAAAATGTTTAGCTAAATTGGATTGTTAATAATTTGATGTCTTGAAAAACAGATTAAGAAAGAAACAGGAACGAAAAATCATACGTGCGACGTAGATTTTGAAACCTTTTCCAACACATTCAGAATACTATAACAAAACTTCACAGTTCTTTAAGGTGAAGGATGATGTCTAAATGAACAATTTGCAAAACGCATAATGCATTTGAAAATTCAATTTCTGCTATTACCGTGAACAGTCGGGGAAATATACGATGTTTTTTCTGCAGTTCTGTATAGGATATATTGATATGTATGTATACTATATAGTATGATAAAACTTAGTTCATTTTAACGCATAGCACAGTTCAAAACTTCACAGTTCTTTAAGGTGAAGGATGATGTCTAAATGAACAATTTGGAAAACGCATAATGCATTTGAAAATTCAGTTTCTGCTATTACCGTGGATAGTCGGGGAAATATACGATGTTTTTTGTGCAGTCCTGTATAGAATATATTGATATGTATGTATACTATATAGTATGATAAAACTTAGTTCATTTTAACGCATAGCACAGCTCAAAACTTCACAGTTCTTTAAGGTAAAGGATTATGTCTAAATGAACAATTTGGAAAACGCATAATGCATTTGAAAATTCAATTTCTGCTATTACCGTGAACAGTCGGGGAAATATACGATGTTTTTTCTGCAGTTCTGTATAGGATATATTGATATGTATGTATACTATATAGTATGATAAAACTTAGTTCATTTTAACGCATATCACAGCTCAAAACTTCACAGTTCTTTTAGGTAAAGGATGATGTCTAAATGAACAATTTTGAAAACGCATAATGCATTTGAAAATTTAATTTCTGCTATTACCGTGAATTGTCGGGGAAATATACGATGTTTTTGTGCCGTCCTGTATAGAATACATTGATATGTATGTATACTATATAATATGATAAAACTTAGTTCATTTTAACGCATAGCACAGCTCAAAACTTCCCAGTTCTTTAGGGTGAAGGATGATGTCTAAATGAACAATTTGGAAAACGGATACTGCATTTGAAAATTTAGTTTTTGCTATTACCGTGAATAGTCGGGGAAATATACGATGTTTTTTGTGCAGTCCTGTATAGAATATATTGATATGTATGTATACTATATAGTATGATAAAACTTAGTTCATTTTAACGCATAGCACAGCTCAAAACTTCACAGTTCTTTAAGGTGAAGGATGATGTCTAAATGAACAATTTGGAAAACGCATAATGCATTTGAAAATTCAATTTCTGCTATTGGGTACACGACATTTCGGTCCCGACACTTCGGTCTCGCCGTTTCGGTCCCGCCATTTCAGTCCTGAGACATTTCGGTCCCTGGCCATTTCGGTCCCGAGACATTTCGGTCCCTGGCCATTTCGGTCCCGAGACATTTCGGTCCCGAGACATTTCGGTCCCTGGCTATTTCGGTCCTTGGCCATTTCGGTCCCGAGACATTTCGGTCCCTGGCCATTTCGGTCCCCAGACATTTCGGTCCCCAGACATTTCGGTCCCTGGCCATTTCGGTCCCGAGACATTTCGGTCCTTGCCCATTTCGGTCCTTAACCATTTCGGTCCCTTGCAATTTTGGTGCTCACCACCTTATAACTCGGATTTTAATTGTCGTGGGCCCGTCAAACGCTGCAATTTCAAAATTATTTGGGCCCTTTTAAAAAAATATCCCCCCCCCCCTCTCAAATTTTATAAAAAGCTGAATATAACAGCCCGATAAATTTAAACTTTTGTAACTCGTGATTATAAAATCACAGCGAGCTGAAAATTTGTTTGATTGAACAATGTGATATAATTTTACAGGGGACACTGTCTTTTTTTTTTTTTTTTTTTTTTTTTTTTTTTTTTTTTTTTTTTTTTAACTGTTATTATTTAACAGAATAGATTTTTTAAGTTTTATTATTTATTATTATTATTAGGTATTTTATATATACTATAAACTGCCATAAATGTTTTTTTGTTGTTGTTTTCATACATTTTTTGGAACGTTTAAATTATCATTAATTAAATAATTAAGCTGTGCTTATTTTTTTCTTCTTCCAATTAGATTAATCATAAATGTATTCAATAATTCAATTAGCCACTTAAAAGCTATTATGTGTAAATATTTCCTCAAATCACCCCTCTACACCCTCTCCTTTTAATAAATCAGAAAGGAGATATATTTATTGAAGCACAAATTTAATTTTTCTTATTATTTTTATAATACAAAGTTGCATCTTATAAATTTGCTTTCATAAATTACTTTAGCATTACAAACATCGGGAAAACAATAGTGATTTGGTAACTAGGCGTGCTATGAAAAATATTTTGTTTTCAGAAAACTCCACCCACCACTTCATTTTTTATATATATATATAATTATTGCTTGCAATTTTTTAAGTCTTCTCACCCTTTGAAGACGATTTTTGTGAGCTAATTTTATTGAATTTGGACCTATTTCTTTGTAATAAGATTATTATTTTGAATTTTATATAATAATATAACTATTATTTTAATTAATTTTATTTGTAAATTTTAACTGACAAAACTAACCTTTTTTAAATTTGTCGTTTATTTATTTTTTATATTACCCTTTTCCTCCCACTTTCCCAGGAAAAAAATAATAATATATTTTTATTTTACTTTTATCATTAATTATATTAATAGTTTTACATTTCGGTAACTTTAAATATAAAAATAAACAGGTAAAGGATAAATTTCAGTTCATAACTACTATAAAATATAATGATAATTGAATATAAAATATATTATGTATCGATTTTATTTTAAAGTAGAAATTTGTAATGCATATTAATAATGTTATTAATTTAATAAATTAAGGATACATTAAATAAAAAAAATATATATTTAATAAAATATTAATTTAATTTTTCTACAGAATTAATTTAATTTTCCCAGCTTCTATAAAGAATCCACAGAACTCCCCCTTCCACCCACTCCTAAAAACGATTGCTTCAACCATATGAAATTTGCATGGGGTGCTACAATTTGCATCCAAGTTATAAGTGTTTGCGGTTTTTGGGCCCTTATATTCGGGTTATACTAAAATTTCGAGGGTTCAGTTAAAAAATCCGATAATGTCCCTCCTTTTATAAAGATTACGTTTACCGTACAAAATATGAGTGTTTTGCGATAATTATAGATCGAGCTATAAATATTTTAATTTATCAGGACCTTATACATATAATACACTAAAATATAGAAAATGTCAATCCCCCCCCCCCCTACTTTTTAAAATGATTACCATAAGAAATTTGTGTGAGCTGTTACTAAAATTTTAAGGCCTTTATTTAAAAAACTCTAGAATATCCCCTATAAAATTATGTCACCTATTTCAAGTGCACAAAATTTTAGCTTGCTAGAGAAGTGACCGAAATGGCAAGGGACCGAAATGTCTCGGGACCGAAATGTCTTGGGACCAAAATGTCTCGGGACCGAAAAGTCTTGGGACCGAAATGTCTCGGGACCGAAATGTCTTGGGACCGAAATGTCTCGGGACCGAAATGTTTTGGGACCGAAAAGTCTCGGGACCGAAATGTCTTGGGACCGAAATGTCTCGGGACCGAAATGTCTTGGGACCGAAACGGCTGGACCGAAATGGCGGGACCGAAACGTCCTGCTTCCTCTGCTATTACCGTGAATAGTCGGTTAAATATACGATGTTTCTTGTGCCGTCCTGTATAGAATATATTGATATGTATGTATACTATATAGTATGATAAAATTTGGTTCATTTTAACGCATAGCACAGCTCAAAACTTCAGAGTTCTTTAAGGTGAAGGATGATGTCTAAATGAACAATTTGGAAAACGCATAATGCATTTGAAAATTCAATTTCTGCTATTACCGTGAATAGTCGAGGAAATATACGATGTTTTTTGTGCCGTCCTGTATAGGATATATTGATATGTATGTATACTATACAGTATGATAAAACTTAGTTCATTTTAACGCATAGCACAGTTCAAAACTTCAGAGTTCTTTAAGGTGAAGGATGATGTCTAAATAAACAATTTGGAAAACGCATAATGCATTTGAAAATTCAATTTCTGCTATTACCGAGAATAGTCGGGGAAATATACGATGTTTTTGTGCCGTCCTGTATAGAATATATTGACATGTATGTATACTATATAGTATGATAAAACTTAGTTCATTTTAACGCATAGCACAGCTCAAAACTTCACAGCTCTTTAGGTTGAAGGATGATGTCTAAATGAACAATTTGAAAACGCATAATGCATTTGAAAATTCAGTTTCTGCTATTACCGTGAATAGTCGGGGAAATATACGATGTTTATGTGCCGTCCTGTATAGAAAATATTGATATGTATGTATACTATATAGTATGATAAAACTTAGTTCATTTTAACGCATAGCACAGCTCAAAACTTCACAGTTCTTTAAGGTGAAGGATGATGTCCAAATGAACAATTTGGAAAACGCATAATGCATTTGAAAATTCAATTTCTGCTATTACCTTGAATAGTCGGGGAAATATACGATGTTTTTTCTGCAGTCCTGTATAGAATATATTGATATGTATGTATACTATATAGTATGATAAAACTTAGTTCATTTTAACGCATAGCACAGCTCAAAACTTCACAGTTCTTTAAGGTGAAGGATGATGCCTAAATGAACAATTTGGAAAACGCATAATGCATTTGAAAATTCAATTTTGGCTATTACCTTGAACAGTCGGGGAAAAATACGATGTTTTTTCTGCAGTCCTGTATAGGATATATTGATATGCATGTATACTATATAGTATGATAAAACTTAGTTCATTTTAACGCATAGCACAGTTCAAAACTTCACAGTTCTTTAAGGTGAAGGATGATGTCTAAATGAACAATTTGGAAAACGCATAATGCATTTGAAAATTCAGTTTCTGCTATTACCGTGGATAGTCGGGGAAATATACGATGTTTTTTGTGCAGTCCTGTATAGAATATATTGATATGTATGTATACTATATAGTATGATAAAACTTAGTTCATTTTAACACATAGCACAGGTCAAAACTTCACAGTTCTTTAAGGTGAAGGTTGATGTCTAAATGAACAATTTGGAAAACGCATAATGCATTTGAAAATTCAATTTCTGCTATTACCGTGAATAGTCGAGAAAATATACGATGTTTTTTGTGCCGTCCTGTATAGAATATATTGATATGTATGTATACTATACAGTATGATAAAACTTAGTTCATTTTAACGCATAGCACAGCTCAAAACTTCACAGTTCTTTAAGGTGAAGGATGATGTCTAAATGAACAATTTGGAAAACGCATCATGCATTTGAAAATTTAATTTCTGCTATTACTGTGAATAGTCGGGAAATATAAGATGTTTTTTGTGCTGTCCTGTATAGAATATATTGATATGTATGTTTACTATATAGTATGATAAACTTTGGTTCATTATAGCGCATAGCACAGCTCAAAACTTCACAGTTCTTTAAGGTGAAGGATGATGTCTAAATGAACAATTTGGAAAACGCATAATGCATTTGAAAATTCAATTTCTGCTATTACCGTGAATAGTCGCGGAAATATACGATGTTTTTTCTGCAGTTCTGTATAGGATATATTGATATGTATGTATACTATATAGTATGATAAAACTTAGTTCATTTTAACGCATAGCACAGCTCAAAACTTCACGTTTCTTTAGGTTGAAGGATGATGTCTAAATGAACAATTTGGAAAACGCATACTGCATTTGAAAATTCAGTTTCTGCTATTACCGTGAATAGTTGGGGAAATATACGATGTTTTTTCTGCAGTCCTGTATAGGATATATTGATATGCATGTATACTATATAGTATGATAAAACTTAGTTCATTTTAACGCATAGCACAGCTCAAAACTTCACATTTCTTTAAGGTGAAGGATGATGTCTAAATGCACAATTTCGAAAACGCATAATGCATTTGAAAATTCAGTTTCTGCTATTACCGAGAATAGTCGGGGAAATATACGATGTTTTTGTGCCGTCCTGTATAGAATATATTGACATGTATGTATACTATATAGTATGATAAAACTTAGTTCATTTTAACGCATAGCACAGCTCAAAACTTCACAGCTCTTTAGGTTGAAGCATGATGTCTAAATGAACAATTTTGAAAACGCATAATGGATTTGAAAATTTAATTTCTGCTATTACCGTGAATTGTCGGGGAAATATACGATGTTTTTGTGCCGTCCTGTATAGAATACATTGATATGTATGTATACTATATAATATGATAAAACTTAGTTCATTTTAACGCATAGCACAGCTCAAAACTTCCCAGTTCTTTAGGGTGAAGGATGATGTCTAAATGAACAATTTGGAAAACGGATACTGCATTTGAAAATTTAGTTTTTGCTATTACCGTGAATAGTCGGGGAAATATACGATGTTTTTTGTGCAGTCCTGTATAGAATATATTGATATGTATGTATACTATATAGTATGATAAAACTTAGTTCATTTTAACGCATAGCACAGCTCAAAACTTCACAGTTCTTTAAGGTGAAGGATGATGTCTAAATGAACAATTTGGAAAACGCATAATGCATTTGAAAATTCAATTTCTGCTATTGGGTACACGACATTTCGGTCCCGACACTTCGGTCTCGCCGTTTCGGTCCCGCCATTTCAGTCCTGAGACATTTCGGTCCCTGGCCATTTCGGTCCCGAGACATTTCGGTCCCGAGACATTTCGGTCCCGAGACATTTCGGTCCCGAGACATTTCGGTCCCGAGACATTTCGGTCCCTGGCTATTTCGGTCCTTGGCCATTTCGGTCCCGAGACATTTCGGTCCCTGGCCATTTCGGTCCCCAGACATTTCGGTCCCCAGACATTTCGGTCCCTGGCCATTTCGGTCCCGAGACATTTCGGTCCTTGCCCATTTCGGTCCTTAACCATTTCGGTCCCTTGCAATTTTGGTGCTCACCACCTTATAACTCGGATTTTAATTGTCGTGGGCCCGTCAAACGCTGCAATTTCAAAATTATTTGGGCCCTTTTAAAAAATATCCCCCCCCCTCTCAAATTTTATAAAAAGCTGAATATAACAGCCCGATAAATTTAAACTTTTGTAACTCGTGATTATAAAATCACAGCGAGCTGAAAATTTGTTTGATTGAACAATGTGATATAATTTTACAGGGGACACTGTCTTTTTTTTTTTTTTTTTTTTTTTTTTTTTTTTTTTTTTTAACAGAATAGATTTTTTAAGTTTTATTATTTATTATTATTATTAGGTATTTTATATATACTATAAACTGCCATAAATGTTTTTTTGTTGTTGTTTTCATACATTTTTTGGAACGTTTAAATTATCATTAATTAAATAATTAAGCTGTGCTTATTTTTTTCTTCTTCCAATTAGATTAATCATAAATGTATTCAATAATTCAATTAGCCACTTAAAAGCTATTATGTGTAAATATTTCCTCAAATCACCCCTCTACACCCTCTCCTTTTAATAAATCAGAAAGGAGATATATTTATTGAAGCACAAATTTAATTTTTCTTATTATTTTTATAATACAAAGTTGCATCTTATAAATTTGCTTTCATAAATTACTTTAGCATTACAAACATCGGGAAAACAATAGTGATTTGGTAACTAGGCGTGCTATGAAAAATATTTTGTTTTCAGAAAACTCCACCCACCACTTCATTTTTTATATATATATATAATTATTGCTTGCAATTTTTTAAGTCTTCTCACCCTTTGAAGACGATTTTTGTGAGCTAATTTTATTGAATTTGGACCTATTTCTTTGTAATAAGATTATTATTTTGAATTTTATATAATAATATAACTATTATTTTAATTAATTTTATTTGTAAATTTTAACTGACAAAACTAACCTTTTTTAAATTTGTCGTTTATTTATTTTTTATATTACCCTTTTCCTCCCACTTTCCCAGGAAAAAAATAATAATATATTTTTATTTTACTTTTATCATTAATTATATTAATAGTTTTACATTTCGGTAACTTTAAATATAAAAATAAACAGGTAAAGGATAAATTTCAGTTCATAACTACTATAAAATATAATGATAATTGAATATAAAATATATTATGTATCGATTTTATTTTAAAGTAGAAATTTGTAATGCATATTAATAATGTTATTAATTTAATAAATTAAGGATACATTAAATAAAAAAAATATATATTTAATAAAATATTAATTTAATTTTTCTACAGAATTAATTTAATTTTCCCAGCTTCTATAAAGAATCCACAGAACTCCCCCTTCCACCCACTCCTAAAAACGATTGCTTCAACCATATGAAATTTGCATGGGGTGCTACAATTTGCATCCAAGTAATAAGTGTTTGCGGTTTTTGGGCCCTTATATTCGGGTTATACTAAAATTTCGAGGGTTCAGTTAAAAAATCCGATAATGTCCCTCCTTTTATAAAGATTACGTTTACCGTACAAAATATGAGTGTTTTGCGATAATTATAGATCGAGCTATAAATATTTTAATTTATCAGGACCTTATACATATAATACACTAAAATATAGAAAATGTCAATCCCCCCCCCCCCCTACTTTTTAAAATGATTACCATAAGAAATTTGTGTGAGCTGTTACTAAAATTTTAAGGCCTTTATTTAAAAAACTCTAGAATATCCCCTATAAAATTATGTCACCTATTTCAAGTGCACAAAATTTTAGCTTGCTAGAGAAGTGACCGAAATGGCAAGGGACCGAAATGTCTCGGGACCGAAATGTCTTGGGACCAAAATGTCTCGGGACCGAAAAGTCTTGGGACCGAAATGTCTCGGGACCGAAATGTCTTGGGACCGAAATGTCTCGGGACCGAAATGTTTTGGGACCGAAAAGTCTCGGGACCGAAATGTCTTGGGACCGAAATGTCTCGGGACCGAAATGTCTTGGGACCGAAACGTCTGGACCGAAATGGCGGGACCGAAACGTCCTGCTTCCTCTGCTATTACCGTGAATAGTCGGTTAAATATACGATGTTTCTTGTGCCGTCCTGTATAGAATATATTGATATGTATGTATACTATATAGTATGATAAAATTTGGTTCATTTTAACGCATAGCACAGCTCAAAACTTCAGAGTTCTTTAAGGTGAAGGATGATGTCTAAATGAACAATTTGGAAAACGCATAATGCATTTGAAAATTCAATTTCTGCTATTACCGTGAATAGTCGAGGAAATATACGATGTTTTTTGTGCCGTCCTGTATAGGATATATTGATATGTATGTATACTATACAGTATGATAAAACTTAGTTCATTTTAACGCATAGCACAGTTCAAAACTTCAGAGTTCTTTAAGGTGAAGGATGATGTCTAAATAAACAATTTGGAAAACGCATAATGCATTTGAAAATTCAATTTCTGCTATTACCGTGAATAGTCGCGGAAATATACGATGTTTTTTCTGCAGTTCTGTATAGGATATATTGATATGTATGTATACTATATAGTATGATAAAACTTAGTTCATTTTAACGCATAGCACAGCTCAAAACTTCACGTTTCTTTAGGTTGAAGGATGATGTCTAAATGAACAATTTGGAAAACGCATACTGCATTTGAAAATTCAGTTTCTGCTATTACCGTGAATAGTTGGGGAAATATACGATGTTTTTTCTGCAGTCCTGTATAGGATATATTGATATGCATGTATACTATATAGTATGATAAAACTTAGTTCATTTTAACGCATAGCACAGCTCAAAACTTCACAGTTCTTTAAGGTGAAGGATGATGTCTAAATGCACAATTTCGAAAACGCATAATGCATTTGAAAATTCAGTTTCTGCTATTACCGAGAATAGTCGGGGAAATATACGATGTTTTTGTGCCGTCCTGTATAGAATATATTGACATGTATGTATACTATATAGTATGATAAAACTTAGTTCATTTTAACGCATAGCACAGCTCAAAACTTCACAGCTCTTTAGGTTGAAGGATGATGTCTAAATGAACAATTTTGAAAACGCATAATGGATTTGAAAATTTAATTTCTGCTATTACCGTGAATTGTCGGGGAAATATACGATGTTTTTGTGCCGTCCTGTATAGAATACATTGATATGTATGTATACTATATAATATGATAAAACATAGTTCATTTTAACGCATAGCACAGCTCAAAACTTCCCAGTTCTTTAGGGTGAAGGATGATGTCTAAATGAACAATTTGGAAAACGGATACTGCATTTGAAAATTTAGTTTTTGCTATTACCGTGAATAGTCGCTGAAATATACGATGTTTTTTGTGCAGTCCTGTATAGAATATATTGATATGTGTGTATACTATATAGTATGATAAAACTTAGTTCATTTTAACGCATAGCACAGCTCAAAACTTCACAGTTCTTTAAGGTGAAGGATGATGTCTAAATGAACAATTTGGAAAACGCATAATGCATTTGAAAATTCAATTTCTGCTATTGGGTACACGACATTTCGGTCCCGACACTTCGGTCTCGCCGTTTCGGTCCCGCCATTTCAGTCCTGAGACATTTCGGTCCCTGGCCATTTCGGTCCCGAGACATTTCGGTCCCGAGACATTTCGGTCCCTGGCCATTTCGGTCCCGAGACATTTCGGTCCCGAGACATTTCGGTCCCTGGCTATTTCGGTCCTTGGCCATTTCGGTCCCGAGACATTTCGGTCCCTGGCCATTTCGGTCCCCAGACATTTCGGTCCCCAGACATTTCGGTCCCTGGCCATTTCGGTCCCGAGACATTTCGGTCCTTGCCCATTTCGGTCCTTAACCATTTCGGTCCCTTGCAATTTTGGTGCTCACCACCTTATAACTCGGATTTTAATTGTCGTGGGCCCGTCAAACGCTGCAATTTCAAAATTATTTGGGCCCTTTTAAAAAATATCCCCCCCCCCTCTCAAATTTTATAAAAAGCTGAATATAACTGCCCGATAAATTTAAACTTTTGTAACTCGTGATTATAAAATCACAGCGAGCTGAAAATTTGTTTGATTGAACAATGTGATATAATTTTACAGGGGACACTGTCTTTTTTTTTTTTTTTTTTTTTTTAACTGTTATTATTTAACAGAATAGATTTTTTAAGTTTTATTATTTATTATTATTATTAGGTATTTTATATATACTATAAACTGCCATAAATGTTTTTTTGTTGTTGTTTTCATACATTTTTTGGAACGTTTAAATTATCATTAATTAAATAATTAAGCTGTGCTTATTTTTTTCTTCTTCCAATTAGATTAATCATAAATGTATTCAATAATTCAATTAGCCACTTAAAAGCTATTATGTGTAAATATTTCCTCAAATCACCCCTCTACACCCTCTCCTTTTAATAAATCAGAAAGGAGATATATTTATTGAAGCACAAATTTAATTTTTCTTATTATTTTTATAATACAAAGTTGCATCTTATAAATTTGCTTTCATAAATTACTTTAGCATTACAAACATCGGGAAAACAATAGTGATTTGGTAACTAGGCGTGCTATGAAAAATATTTTGTTTTCAGAAAACTCCACCCACCACTTCATTTTTTATATATATATATAATTATTGCTTGCAATTTTTTAAGTCTTCTCACCCTTTGAAGACGATTTTTGTGAGCTAATTTTATTGAATTTGGACCTATTTCTTTGTAATAAGATTATTATTTTGAATTTTATATAATAATATAACTATTATTTTAATTAATTTTATTTGTAAATTTTAACTGACAAAACTAACCTTTTTTAAATTTGTCGTTTATTTATTTTTTATATTACCCTTTTCCTCCCACTTTCCCAGGAAAAAAATAATAATATATTTTTATTTTACTTTTATCATTAATTATATTAATAGTTTTACATTTCGGTAACTTTAAATATAAAAATAAACAGGTAAAGGATAAATTTCAGTTCATAACTACTATAAAATATAATGATAATTGAATATAAAATATATTATGTATCGATTTTATTTTAAAGTAGAAATTTGTAATGCATATTAATAATGTTATTAATTTAATAAATTAAGGATACATTAAATAAAAAAAATATATATTTAATAAAATATTAATTTAATTTTTCTACAGAATTAATTTAATTTTCCCAGCTTCTATAAAGAATCCACAGAACTCCCCCTTCCACCCACTCCTAAAAACGATTGCTTCAACCATATGAAATTTGCATGGGGTGCTACAATTTGCATCCAAGTTATAAGTGTTTGCGGTTTTTGGGCCCTTATATTCGGGTTATACTAAAATTTCGAGGGTTCAGTTAAAAAATCCGATAATGTCCCTCCTTTTATAAAGATTACGTTTACCGTACAAAATATGAGTGTTTTGCGATAATTATAGATCGAGCTATAAATATTTTAATTTATCAGGACCTTATACATATAATACACTAAAATATAGAAAATGTCAATCCCCCCCCCCTACTTTTTAAAATGATTACCATAAGAAATTTGTGTGAGCTGTTACTAAAATTTTAAGGCCTTTATTTAAAAAACTCTAGAATATCCCCTATAAAATTATGTCACCTATTTCAAGTGCACAAAATTTTAGCTTGCTAGAGAAGTGACCGAAATGGCAAGGGACCGAAATGTCTCGGGACCGAAATGTCTTGGGACCAAAATGTCTCGGGACCGAAAAGTCTTGGGACCGAAATGTCTCGGGACCGAAATGTCTTGGGACCGAAATGTCTCGGGACCGAAATGTTTTGGGACCGAAAAGTCTCGGGACCGAAATGTCTTGGGACCGAAATGTCTCGGGACCGAAATGTCTTGGGACCGAAACGTCTGGACCGAAATGGCGGGACCGAAACGTCCTGCTTCCTCTGCTATTACCGTGAATAGTCGGTTAAATATACGATGTTTCTTGTGCCGTCCTGTATAGAATATATTGATATGTATGTATACTATATAGTATGATAAAATTTGGTTCATTTTAACGCATAGCACAGCTCAAAACTTCAGAGTTCTTTAAGGTGAAGGATGATGTCTAAATGAACAATTTGGAAAACGCATAATGCATTTGAAAATTCAATTTCTGCTATTACCGTGAATAGTCGAGGAAATATACGATGTTTTTTGTGCCGTCCTGTATAGGATATATTGATATGTATGTATACTATACAGTATGATAAAACTTAGTTCATTTTAACGCATAGCACAGTTCAAAACTTCAGAGTTCTTTAAGGTGAAGGATGATGTCTAAATAAACAATTTGGAAAACGCATAATGCATTTGAAAATTCAATTTCTGCTATTACCGAGAATAGTCGGGGAAATATACGATGTTTTTGTGCCGTCCTGTATAGAATATATTGACATGTATGTATACTATATAGTATGATAAAACTTAGTTCATTTTAACGCATAGCACAGCTCAAAACTTCACAGCTCTTTAGGTTGAAGGATGATGTCTAAATGAACAATTTGGAAAACGCATAATGCATTTGAAAATTCAATTTCTGCTATTACCGTGAATAGTCGGGGAAATATACGATGTTTATGTGCCGTCCTGTATAGAATATATTGATATGTATGTATACTATATAGTATGATAAAACGTAGTTCATTTTAACGCATAGCACAGCTCAAAACTTCACAGTTCTTTAAGGTGAAGGATGATGTCTAAATGAACAATTTGGAAAACGCATAATGCATTTGAAAATTCAATTTCTGCTATTACCTTGAATAGTCGGGGAAATATACGATGTTTTTTCTGCAGTCCTGTATAGAATATATTGATATGTATGTATACTATATAGTATGATAAAACTTAGTTCATTTTAACGCATAGCACAGCTCAAAACTTCACAGTTCTTTAAGGTGAAGGATGATGCCTAAATGAACAATTTGGAAAACGCATAATGCATTTGAAAATTCAATTTTGGCTATTACCTTGAACAGTCGGGGAAAAATACGATGTTTTTTCTGCAGTCCTGTATAGGATATATTGATATGCATGTATACTATATAGTATGATAAAACTTAGTTCATTTTAACGCATAGCACAGTTCAAAACTTCACAGTTCTTTAAGGTGAAGGATGATGTCTAAATGAACAATTTGGAAAACGCATAATGCATTTAAAAATTCAGTTTCTGCTATTACCGTGGATAGTCGGGGAAATATACGATGTTTTTTGTGCAGTCCTGTATAGAATATATTGATATGTATGTATACTATATAGTATGATAAAACTTAGTTCATTTTAACACATAGCACAGGTCAAAACTTCACAGTTCTTTAAGGTGAAGGATGATGTCTAAATGAACAATTTGGAAAACGCATAATGCATTTGAAAATTCAATTTCTGCTATTACCGTGAATAGTCGAGAAAATATACGATGTTTTTTGTGCCGTCCTGTATAGAATATATTGATATGTATGTATACTATACAGTATGATAAAACTTAGTTCATTTTAACGCATAGCACAGCTCAAAACTTCACAGTTCTTTAAGGTGAAGGATGATGTCTAAATGAACAATTTGGAAAACGCATCATGCATTTGAAAATTTAATTTCTGCTATTACTGTGAATAGTCGGGAAATATAAGATGTTTTTTGTGCTGTCCTGTATAGAATATATTGATATGTATGTTTACTATATAGTATGATAAAATTTGGTTCATTATAGCGCATAGCACAGCTCAAAACTTCACAGTTCTTTAAGGTGAAGGATGATGTCTAAATGAACAATTTGGAAAACGCATAATGCATTTGAAAATTCAATTTCTGCTATTACCGTGAATAGTCGCGGAAATATACGATGTTTTTTCTGCAGTTCTGTATAGGATATATTGATATGTATGTATACTATATAGTATGATAAAACTTAGTTCATTTTAACGCATAGCACAGCTCAAAACTTCACAGTTCTTTAAGGTGAAGGATGATGTCTAAATGCACAATTTCGAAAACGCATAATGCATTTGAAAATTCAATTTCTGCTATTACCGAGAATAGTCGGGGAAATATACGATGTTTTTGTGCCGTCCTGTATAGAATATATTGACATGTATGTATACTATATAGTATGATAAAACTTAGTTCATTTTAACGCATAGCACAGCTCAAAACTTCACAGCTCTTTAAGGTGAAGGATGATGTCTAAATGAACAATTTCGAAAACGCATCATGCATTTGAAAATTCAATTTCTGCTATTACCTTGAACAGTCGGGGAAATATACGATGTTTTTTCTGCAGTCCTGTATAGGATATATTGATATGTATGTTTACTATGTAGTATGATAAAACTTAGTTCATTTTAACGCATAGCTCAAGTTCAAATTTTCCATTCTGCAATTTCCGCCAATAAACGAATGTGAAAACTTCTGTGCAGCCCTGTATAGGATCTACAGAGTTTATACACATCAACTGACATTAAGAAAAAACGCAATTAAATTTAAAAACGCCCTTTCAGCAATTATTCTTCACAGGTTTCAATAGTTTAATTATTATTGTTCATTGTCTTCTATAGCCAAAGTCTTTTGGATGTTCTTGTAAATGAACGATAAATTCTAAGCACACCATGCTCTGTAGTAAGAACCTTGTAGTACACTTCGGTGATAAATATCAATTTCAATATGTTTAAAATGGCGTAATATCATTAAAATACAGTGGAAACGATTTTTCCATTATATAACGTAATGTAACGAAATTCTTTTGAATGTCCCTGTAAATGAACCCTAAATGCAACACATTTCATTTTCAATACAGAACATGCCATAGTGATATCCAATAACATGTATCCATTTCATAGCAATCGAACTATATGTACGCGAGTTAGAGCACGGACAGACGGACAGAGGGACAGACAGACAGACAGACAGGCGAGCAGAGGTATCGACAGACAGACGGACTGATAGGCCGAATTTATAAACTCTTTTCAACTATTTTGGAAAGTGTTAAAAACAATAACTCCTGCGTATCTGAATAAAAGTGACCCGGACCATTCTGACATTCAATTTATCTAGTTCTTTGGTTTTCATGAGTCACAGAGATTTTCATCGCCGGTGCGGTTGTATTTGGACTATTCTGCATATACAGAATGATCCAAAAGTCACGACATAAATAAAAATTCGATAATTTGAAATATATATAAGCATCACAACAATAATGTTTCACATTAATAGGCAGAAAGGCATGGGGGAGGGGTGGGGGTTCTAGTAAAAAAAAAAAAGTAAAATAAACTTGCCAAGCTGCATTCATTAGTGACAGTTAAATTAGCACTGTATTGGTACTAAATCTGTTCCTTCGTTGTTTAAATCATCATGTGCTTGGATTTACAACTGAAATCCTTTTCGATGTCCTGCAGAGTATTTCGCCAAATCTGACAGTTATTCTCACTGATGGCATTCACCCAATTGGGCATGTGTAATAATAATTGCCTTGACTGTGTTGTGCTGCTGTAAACATAAATTGCTGACGCAAGTAAACGAACACTTGTTAATGGCAAATGTAATTATTCCGTCAATAAAATTTTCGCTATTAAAAAATATGTCTTTCTCCACATTTAAGGAGAAAATATGTAAAAAAAAATATTAAGGAATCGAGGAAGAAAATACAAAACTACAAAAATATAAATGCGTTATGATTTCTTCAGAAAGCCTCGTCTCCGCATTCAAAAGGCGGGCTCGGATTTTTCGCGCTAGTTTCAATGCCTTATTATATATACTCTTTTTTTTCATACGCTATGAAAGAGTTCCTGCAAGTGTGTTGATTTGCCGACGACGCAATGGGGCTTTCCGTGGCTTTGTGTTCTTTCGCACTGGCGGATAAAAGAGGATGCAGGCGCTCAGAGAGATTATTTTTGCTGTTTTTCTTTGTTATTCACATTTAATAATTTAGAACAGCCATTTAATAATTTAGATACTATAAAAGGATTTAAATAATCAATTATATACAGCTTCATTAGAAAAGAATCTTTTCTGATTTTGGTTTAGTTGAGTCTAAACTGTGCAGCATGTTAGGGAATGAAAAATAAGACAACACAAGTTTACATTTATGTTAAAATTCTTCAATTTAAAAAACTAGTTTGTATTTAAATTTTTGTTTTATACGTTTCTGTTTACTTAAAACTAAATCCTGTAGAGTTTTTTTTTTTTAAATAATAAGTGTATAATGCAAATTGTATCTGTTTTCAATTAGTTGATCTTCAATTTTGTTCTAAGTGGAACAAAAAAAAAAAAAAAAAAAAAGGGAAAAGAGAAATGCACTTTTAGAATACTGTTTGATTAAGTTTTCATGTAAAGTGCAGTATGTTATAGTTACTAATTTATGTTATGCTTGAAAATATTTACTGTCAGCTGCGAGTTGGCTAATTTGAAAATACCGAATATATATCGAAAATATCGGATATATATATACAAATATTGGATGTTTTTGATATTTTAGAAGATATCATAATGTTTAAGAAGCCTGATATATATACAGGAGTACCTGAAAAAGGGGTCAAAACTTTACGGGGTGATAGAACGCAGCTATACGAGCAAATTTCTTTATAGAATGTAGGGTGGGAACGCAAGTTGTGAAAAGTTAAAAGGTAATTCTCCACTGTCGCAGTTAAAGAATTAACACAAGAATGAGAGGAGATACTACAGAAAAAATTTTATTAACAGAAATATAATTAATGTACATGCTCAAAGAAATTGCCCAAAAGATCTTCCGACAGCTGTAATGCACGCTTCACACCTGCGGGATAGGGACTGACATTCATTTGCGAAGACACCAGGCATTTCCCGACTATCGCCGGCAACAACGGTATCAACAACGGCGAGTAGATCCATATCGATTTCAATGGGGCACTCGTAGAGTAGGCTTTTCATCTGGTCCCACAGGAAAAAGTCCAAACACGAGAGATTTGGCGATCTTGGTGGCCAAGCTATGGGGCCACCTCGACCCATCCATCGCCCTGGGACAGTGGAAAACTACCTTTTAACTTATCACCGCTTGCCATACATTCAATGACGAAATTTGCTCGTATAGCTGCGTTCTACCACCCCGTAAAGTTTTGCTCCCTTTTTTAGATACACCCTGTATACTTGGCCAATTTCAATATTTTTCTACGGTTTACATTCACAACCTTCGCTATAGGGTGAAACCTCTAGTAACTGACACCTTAAGGGACTCTTTCTTGTTCAAATCACTATTACAAAATATTAAATCAATTTCAGACTTTTCTTTTTGAAACGATAGTAAAGATCCATAAAAAAATATTGTTGATAAATTTTTGAAAAATATATATTGCATTATTAAAAAGTATTATTATTTTTTTGATAAATATACTCAATAGCTCCAGTAACTGACACCAACCTTATTTTGAAACACCAATAACTGATACACAGTGAACCAGTTTCTGACACTTTATTTGCAAAGATAAAAAAAAAAAAAACTTTATATTTCAAAGAATTTATTCTTTAAACTTTATTATAAAAACAAAATACTTAAACTTTGTTTATATATGATATCATACTACAGATGCACGTGCCCCTTTTTCATGTTTCAAATAAATGGTGAAGCATATATCCAATAAAAGACATTTAAGAACCAGTAAATGACAAAGTGTCAGGCCCTTATAGAACAACTTAAATTTTAATAGTGTTGACTAAAAGATAAATTTAATTTATTATTGTGCTTTTTTAAAGAGTTCAAATAATCTATTTCAACTTTCTTTAATATAGCCAATAATTGACACATCTGTTGGAGACTGGTGATATGAAACTGCTGGAATCAATAACTGGCATCCCCCCTTTAAGCTAAATTAAATAACTATAAACTATAAATCATAGCCCTAATGTATTCTTGATACATGCAATCGTGATACATGTATTCTACAAGTATAACTTTAAGAAAAAGTTTAGGGTGGTTGTATTACAATAGATTTAAAAAACAACAACACTACCTTAATTTTAGAAATAAGATGGATGCCTCAAAATGGCACTTTTTGTGTTCTCAAAAGTTATTTAATCATTAAATATATTCTTTGCCTACTAGTGGTGAATAAACTCCAAAATAAAAATAAGTGTCTAAGTTACCTCTGGATAATATTATTTTGCAAAATTTTACAAGAAAATCTTTATAAGTAAAGGTACTATTAGGCGCTATAGTACCATAGTCTGTCGCGGCGAATTTCTATTTTTATAGCTCATTCGATTCGTCTCATCGAGCTAAGTAATTTGCTAGCTCGCATATCGGCTATTGAGTTACAATAATGACAAGAGGCCGGGTCAAAGTTTAAAAATTTGCATAATAGGCCAGTAAAAATATGATTTTACTAACCGAAAATTCGCGGAAACCTGGAAATTGTTTTAATCACTTTGTTTTACTTCCAAATGAAGGGATTTGAAGTTTGTCCCATTTTTCCTGGTGAGCTTTTGACGTGGCACCACAAAAATCTCAAAATTTTCGGACTTTTTTTTGTATTTCACAAATAACTCAAAAACCGTTCACTATACTGAAATAGTCCTAATTTATAAATTGTAGAGTATAAAATTATGCGTCGATTCAGTACCACTGACTAAAAATTACACCAATAATAGGCGAGATATGATAGATCAAAAAAGTGCATTTTTCCTAATTTTTCTAAAAAAGCTCATAAAATTGGTTTTTTGCATACCAATTATCGGTTAAATGAATTATTTCTCTAACAAAAAAGCTCATAAAATTGGTTTTTTGCATACCAATTATCGGTTAAATGAATTATTTCTCTAACAAAACAGTAGAACTGCATAAATTTCCGAATTGTACGGTTTGATTAACAACTTCAAAATTTAATTACACCAATATGGGAATTTCACCAACCTTTCCAACAGATGATTACACTTGAAATGCAACCGATGTCCTCAAATTAATTTTAATTATGTCCTTTGTAAGCGAATTATTTTTTGAGGTGCATAAGTGATTATATTTTTCTGTTTGATAACTTTGGGATGAGGAAAACGCGAAAGTCGGTATTTTATGATTTGTTCACTCCCTTTGACAATTTTGAAAAAAATCATACAAAGTGTACATGGGATTGATGGTGGCTTCCTCCTTCATCGAGTGAGTTGAAAGCTAAGGGGAAAATTCTCGTCAATTATTTCAAAATACATTGGATATTTGAAAAACAACTACGGTAAAACTTCAACCATTGTATTTGACGGTTACTCTGAAGAATCGTCAGAACATGGCACCAAGTCTGCTGAGCGCTTCCGTCGAAAAAATAAATACATTGCAGTAAGTGTTGACTTTGACGAAAATACGACGCTCACAATGCAAAAGGATCCTTGCAAATGAAGGCAATAAACGCCGTTTAATAAAAATGCTCATTGAAAAACTGTAGCAACACAATTTTACTGTAAAACAAGCTATCAAGGATGCAGATACTAGAATCGTGATGGAAGCCATTCAACTTGATCAGTAGTCAGAACGTGTCATCATAGTTGAGGAAGATATTGATCTGCTTGCGCTTTTGACTGCATTTCCTCCCAACTCATCCTCGATATACTTCTTGAAACCTGGAAAAGCACATTCAGGCAATGTTTTCTATTCACCATTAAGTTTCATGTACTCGCTGATTGTGAAGAATAGCATCATATTCCTACATGCTTTTAATGGCTATGATTCTACATCGGCCTTCGTCTATCAGGGCAAACCGAAATTCGTCAAGCTTTGGAAAATCATGCTCACCTACAGAATGTTCCAACAGTCTTTAATAACAAATATGCTACTCCTCAGGGCGTAAGTGTTACCGGGAAGAAATTTATTGCCACCTTGTACAATCCCCAGTACCACGAATCCACAGCACTGCACAAATTTCGATACAACATATTTGCAAAACACCTTGGGAAGACCCAATTTAACCTCACTTCTCTACCGCCAACTGAAGATGTAGCCAAACAACATTCATACAGAGCTTTTCTACAGATCAACATCAGGAATGGAAGGGTGATGAATCCCAGTAATTGGGGTTGAACGTCATTCAGGCATGGTATACCTTCCAGTCACCACACGATGTAGCTGCACCACCAGAGCTCCTAAACAGTCTGTCATGCAAATTTGCAAAGGATTGCAAAGGCGGTTTATGCTCTTGTAGGAAGTACGGGGTTAAATGCTCAATTATATGTTACCACTGTAAAGGTGCGGCGTGTTCAAATACCGCAGAAGAAGAAGACTCACAAACCGGATACGACGAAAAAGTAGATATGGACGAGGAAGAAGAATGGGCAGATCCAGCAAAAAAAAAAAAAAAAAAAAAAAAAAAAAAAAAAAACGCTCTGAGCTCTATTTTCCTGTATTTCCTTCAAGTAACTTGAGTTAAATTTAATACCATTGCTTATGTACTAATTTTTTAAATAAATTAATTTTCTTGATTTTCCATTATTATTGTATTGTTCTCTAACATTTTATAAAATATAATAAAATACACATACTACAATCTATATTAAAACACACATACACACATAATAACGCCTGCATTCAACAGTTAAAGGTATAAATATTATACAGACATACATACAATAAATACAATAAACGCAACTGGAGTGAAAAATTTGCCAGAGCGTGGAATCGAACCCGGGACCACAGTATACAAGACTGCTGCTCTAATTTTATAAAATACATAATTTTTTTTATTACACATGCAATGGTTGCATTTCAAGTGTAATCATCTGTTGAAAAAGTTGGTGAAATTCCCATGTTGATGTAATTAAATTTTGAAATTGTTAATCAAACAGTACAGTTCGGCAATTTATGCAGTTCTACTTTTTTGTAAGGGAAATGATTCATTTAACCCATAATTGGTACGCAAAAAGCCAATTTTATTCGGGTTTTTTTGAGAAAATAAGAAAAATGCACTTTTTTTTTTATCTATCATATCTCACTTATTATTGGTGTGATTTTTAGTCTGTGGTACTCAATCAAAGCAGAATGTTGTGCTCTACAACTTATAAACTAGGACTGTTTCTGTACAGTGAACAGTTTTTGAGTTATTTGAAAAATACTGAAAAAAGTCCGAAAATTTTGAGGTTTTTGTGGCTCCACGTCTGAAGCTCACTAGCAAAAATTGAACAAATTTCAAATCCCTTCGTTTGGATGTATAACAAAGTGATTAAAACATTTTCCAGCTTTCCGCGAATTATTGTACAAAACGACCCTGTTTTGAGCTAATTTTACTGGCCTATAATGCGAGAGGCCGAAAATAAAACAGTAGCAGAAAATTTCTTCGCATGCAACCGTACGCAAACGTTCCGCAAATTACGAAGTGACAAAAAAACTAACAAAAGAACCGACAATGTGTAGTAGCAAAGATTTTCGCTGGTAATTCGGGAAAATGTATTGACAGGATGAACAAAACTAGACCAGTGTTGCCAGTGGGCTACTTTTTTAAAATTCAGAGTTCTTGATTGGCACCTAATTTTTTTGAAAATTTGTAATTTTTTAAAAATTCGCCTTATTTAATGACATATTAATTAAGAAGAAAACAAGGAGAGTTTTACCATTTCAGAAAAGTGGTGCCAATCAAGAAATCTAAATTTTAAAAACATAGCCCACTGGCAACACTGAACTTGACGAGGACATCATAACTTGCGAAAACATGCCTGTCAAGTAGGATAGGAATCTAACAAAAACATAGCTGTGAAAAAAGGGAGCCAAGTTCTGTAAAGACAATGGCAAGAAAAGAAGTGATATCTAAGTGGGTGCCAAATTCAAATAAAATTCACTCAAACTTACCTACTGAAGTATTATAGCATTTTTTAAATTGTTTAGAAATAAAAATTATTGATAGCATATTAATAATAAATCTAGAACTTGGCAAGTTTTTAAATACGAGTCATTTATTTTTAATAATGACATTATTATATCAAATCTTGTTATTTCATGATTGGAAGCCTTAAATTGAGTGAGCTCCTTCCCAGCATTTCACGAATAAAAGATATTTGCCCTGAAAGGGTTAAAGGGGAGCAGTCTCTAGAGTGATGACCAAGAACAAGCGTAAGTATACCTGTCTCTTTGTAAGGTATCTTAGTCTGTTTGCATTGAGGTTTCTGGAGGGTGGGTGCTAGAGTGATAACCAAAGACGAGCGGGAGTGTATCTGTGTATTTATTGGTTTATCAAATCTTTAACATGAGTCATTTGTTTATAAAACTATATTAATTTTTTTTTTGTAATTTCATTGAAATTAATATTAACATCACCATTTTATTAAGACATGAAATTGATAGGCATAACATTTATCAAAAACTTGCCAAGTTCTAGATTTATTATTAATATGCTATCAATAATTTTTATTTCTAAACAATTTAAAAAATGCTATAATACTTCAGTAGGTAAGTTTGAGTGAATTTTATTTGAACTTGGCACCCACTTAGATATCACTTCTTTTCTTGCCATTGTCTTTACAGAACTTGGCTCCCTTTTTTCACAGCTACGTTTTTGTTAGATATCATTACTTTTTGTAAAGTTACAATATATTTAGACACTTTACTTAATGCTTTTTAATGTGTTTACATGTGACTATTTTATTCACCAAGCAACATTCAATTTTAATTTTAATTTTCTACAACAAACTATTTGGCTGTCAATTTGCGGCAGAAATCTATAATTTAATACTGCTACATTGAATGCATGTTTTGAAACGAAATGTATTGATTCGAAATTTTTATTGTTTCTGAAACAACAATTCCAATTAAATTTCTATATTAAATTTTCCTATTAAATTTTCCAATTAAATATCCTATAGCTGGGTCTGCTTTTTTGTACTGAAAGTGAAAAATAAAGTTATGTGCTTATACCACACACTATGTATCATTCATCCATGGTTGCCGGCAAAGAGGCAGTGCAGAGGACGGACATTGCTCCTCCCTGGATTTTCAAATTTAATTAACTAAATATCTTTTTCTCTGATGATTTTGAAAATAACAAGTGGGTAAGTGTGATCACAGATTGCACCGAGGGTTTCGTTTAATATTCCTTTAAAAACACTTTATCCTTTTGAAAAATCTGTTAGTTCCACATTTCGCAACCAGGGGCACACTCTATTCTAAACAAACCTCTATCCGAACGAAACTACATTTTACATACTATCCGTAGATATATTAGTCGAGGGGATTGAGCCCATAGCACCCGAGATAAGTAGGTGCCCCTGGCGGTAAAAAGTGGAACTAAAATATGTAAGGCTATGCTGCATAATATGAAAGAATGGTCAAAGGGGGTGTCTGCAAAAGTTGGAAAAGTGCTCCCCGGGTGAAAAGGGCGGAGGTTAGAAAAACTGCTTAAAATACACAAGTTAGAGCCCGGGGGAGTAAATAATATAAGACTTTTTGAAAATTTTATGATTTGTCGTGTGGTCTGAGGTATTCAGCTATACTTATGCAAAAAGTCATGTCTCCAACTTAATTAGGGGCTTTCTTAGAAAGAATTGCTTAAAGTACATATGTGGTACCTCAAAGGGTTAAGCGTAAGACTTTTTCAAGATTTTATGATTTGTCGCCTGGCCACAGGTGTTCTGCTATAAAGATGCAAAATTTCAAATCTGCCTTTTAATAAGGGGCTCAGCTAGAAAGAATTGCATAAAATACGCATGTGGAAGCCCAAAGGGTTAAATGTACGACTTTTTTCAAAATTTTATGATTTGTCGCATGATGGTGTTCAGCTATAAGTATGCAAAATTTCACGCCTCCAACCTAAATAGGATCTCACTTAGAAAGAATTGCTTAAAATACGTATGTGGAAGCCCAAAGGGTTAAATGTACGACTTTTTCAAAATTTATGATTTGTCATCTGATGTGAGGTGTTCAGCTATAAGTATGCAAAATTTCACACCTCCAACCTAAATAGGGGTCACTTAGAAAAAATTGCTTAAAATACGCATGTGGAAGCCCAAAGGGTTAAATGTACGACTTTTTCAAAATTTTATGATTTGTCATTTGATGTGAGGTGTTCAGCTATAAGTATGTAAAATTTCACTCCTCCAACCTAATTAGGGGGTCACTTAGAGAGAATTTTTAAAATACACATGTTGGATCCCAAAAGGTTAAATTTACGACTTTTTCAAAATTTTATGATTTTTCTTTTGATGTGTGTTCAGCTATAAGTATGCAAATTTTCACGCCTCCAACCTAATTAGGGGCTCACTTAGAAAATATTGCTTAAGATACACATGCGAGAGCCCAAAGGGTTAAATGTACGACTTTTTCAAAATTTTATGGTTTGTCATTTGATGTGAGGTGTTCAGCTATAAATATGCAAAATTTCACGCCTCCAACCTAATTAGAGGCTCACTTTGAAAGAATTGTTTAAAATACACATAGCGGAGCGCAAAGGGTTAAATTTACGACTTTTTCAAAATTTTAAGATTTCTAGTTTCATGTGAGGTGTTCAGCTATAAGTATGCAAAATTTCACGCCTCCTACTTAATTAGAGGCTCACTTAGAAAGAATTGTTTAAAATACAAATGTGGGAGCGCAAAGGGTTATATGTACGACTTTTTCAAAATTTGATGGTTTGTCATTTGATGTGAGGTGTTCAGCTATCAGTATGCAAAATTTCTCTGCTCAAACCTAATTAGGGGATCACTTAGAAAGAATCGTTTAAAATATCTCAATTTTTAAAATATATCAATTTGTTGATTTTCTGTAAGCAAGTAAATCCAGATAAACCCCCAGTAAGTAGATAGGTTTACAATGCAAGTCTATTGGAATTTGGCGAAATATTAGAGGTATCGCCAAGGTGGCGTCACTTTTGGCGACTAATTTTGGTCGCCAACTTTGGCGAGAAATCGCCATGTTGGCGAGAAACTTGGCGGTATTTGGCGACAGAACAGCGTCCCTCCTAAGGTAAATTAAAATTTCGCCTAATAGACGTAATGTTAAAGTAAAAATGGGCACCCCTAGGCGGGTAATTAATCGATTTTCTCAATTTTTTTATTTTTTTCTTTAGTTTTATAGTGTAAACGAACTTCGCACCAAATTTGAAGTCTGTAGCTGCAGTAGATATACGAGATCTTTTTGATGAGTGAGTCAGTCAGTCAGTCAGTCAGTCAGTGGTAAAATTATCGATTATCAGACATTTTCAAATGTCATTATCTCGGAAACTAATTATGCGTTATTTATAAAATTTTGGATTTTAGGTAATTAGGGTGGCCTTACTACACATTTCGTATAACAAGTACGTAGGTCTCATCGATTTTCAGTAGTAGAGCATCGAAATTTGACGAAAACAGCTCGAAATGGTTCGTGTAAATAACACACGGCTATGTCAGGCGAACTTGGCTGACACACTGCCGTGTGTCTAGATATTTTATCTGCAATTACAAATTCTTATAATAACAGCAATAATATAACCTTATAGTAGTTATTGGCAGTGTATGGCACTATAAAAACAATTAGTCAATTTAAATCGCACTTATTTCTTTGAAGGCATCTGTTTTTCAATGAACGAAATTTTGAACTTTGACCCCCCCCCCCCCCCCCCCTGTCATTTTAAAAACTCAATAGCCGATATGCGAGGTATAAAATTACTAAGCTCGATGAGACGAATAGCATGAGCTATAAAAATCGAAATTTGCTGCCAAAGACTATAATAGCTTTACTTGTTTGATTTTTTGCTGACGTGTCCGTTACATGGTTAAATGTCAATAACTGGGAGATTTCACAGTATACTGATTTTTAAGTTTCTTACTATACTACAATCATTAGTATATTGGTTTTGATTACAGAATTTGTGATTAATACTTGCGCGTTAAACAAATTCCACGATTCTTTAAGTGTTGTATCTTAGAATTTGCATAACAAATACATGAAATTTAAGATGTTCTTTAATAATGAGTATTTTATTATAAAAAGCAACAAATATTGATCGATGAAAGGCTTTGATTATCAATCATAGAATGGGTGCCAAAATCAATGATTTTTTCATTTTCGTTATATCAGAACCCATAAAAGTTAAATTTATTAAAATTTCAAAATTACATAGTTTTGATATATAAGCAAAATTTTTTTCGTAAACCTCAATTACTTTCTGAATCAAAAGGGCTCAAATAAAGCTGGAATAGGTTCATGTAATGTAAATATGCCGCATAGAGTGCTCATGTTATGTATGACAGCCATCTCAGAACTCGGTTTTGGCACGCTGTATAACTCTCATGTATTCATCTAAAAAAAAAAAAAAAAAAAAAGATATTTTTCACTTAAAATTTTTTCTTAAGTGGTGTGTGTGTGTGAAATTTCGTACGCAGTTTGTCTGATTAAGTAAATAAAAAACAAGTGGGTAAGTGTGATCACAGATCGCACAGAGGGTTTCGTTTAATATTCCTTTTAAAACACTTTATCCTTTTGAAAAATCTGTTAGTTTCACATTTCACAACCAGGGGGCGCACTTGATTCTAAACAAACCTGTATCCGAACGAAAATCCGTTTTACATACTATCCGTTGATATATTAGTCGAGGGGATTGGGCCCATAGCACCCAAGATAAGTAGGCGCACCTGGCGGAAAAAATGGAGCTAAAATATGTAAGGCTATGGTGCATAATATGAAAGAATGGTCAAAGGGGTGTCGGCAAAAGTTGGAAAATTTCTCCCTGGGTTAAAAGGGCGGAGGTTAGAAAAATTGCTTAAAATACACAACTTAGAGCCCAGAGGGCTAAATAATAAGACTTTTTGAAAATTTTATGATTTGTCGTGTGGTCTGAGACATTCAGCTATACGTATGCAAAATTTCATGTCACCAACTTAATTGGGGGCTCTCTTAGAAAGAATTGCTTAAAATACATATGTGGTAGCTCAAAGGGTAAAACATAAGACTTTTTTCAAGATTTTATGATTTGTCGCCTGGCCTCAGGTGTTCTGCAATAAGTATGCAAAATTTCAAATCTCCAATTTAATTAGGGGCTCAGTTAGAAAGAATGGCTTAAAATACACAAGCTGGAGTTGAAAGGGTTTAACATAAAACTTTTTCAAAATTTATTATTTGACGTGAGACCTGAGGTGTTGAGCTATAAGTATGCAAAATTTCACGCCTCCAACCTAAATAGGGGCTCACTTAGAAAGAATTGTTTAAAATGCACATGTGGGAGCACAAAGGGTTAAATGTACGACTTTTTAAAAATTTTATGATTTGTCGTTTGATGTGAGGTGTTCAGCTATAAGTATGCAAATTTTCACGCCTCCAACCTAATTAGGGGCTCACTTAGAAAGAATTGTTTAAAATACACATGTGGGACCCCAAAGAGTTGAATGTACGACTTTTTCAAAATTTTATCATTTGTCGTATGATGTGAGGTGTTCAGCTATAACTACCCAAAATTTCATGTCTCCAACATAATTAGGAGCTCACTTAGAAAGAATTGTTTAAAATACACATGCGGGAGCCCAAAGGGTTAAATGTACGACTTTTTCAAAATTTTATCATTTGTCGTATGATGTGAGGTGTTCAGCTATAAGTACCCAAAATGTCATGTCTCCAACATAATTAGGAGCTCACTTAGAAAGAGTTGTTTAAAATACACATGTGGGACCCCAAAGGGTTAAACGTACGACATTTTCAAAATTTTATGATTTGTCATTTGATGTGAGGTGTTCAGCTATAAGTATGCAAAATTTCACGCCTCCAAATTAATTAGGAGCTCACTTAGAAAGAATTGTTTAAAATACACATGCGGGAGCCCAAAGGGTTAAATGTACGACTTTTTCGAAATTTTATCATTTGTCGTATGATGTGAGGTGTTCAGCTATAAGTACCCAAAATTTCATGTCTCCAACATAATTAGGAGCTCACTTAGAAAGAATTGTTTAAAATACACATGCGGGAGCCCAAAGGGTTAAATGTACGACTTTTTCAAAATTTTATGATTTGTCGTATGATGTGAGGTGTTCAGCTATAAGTACCCAAAATTTCATGTCTCCAACGTGTATAGTTTCTGAGAACGGGCTCTGTGACGGACAGACAGACAGAGGAGCGAGACGAATAGGGTTTCGTCAGATGAACGAAACCCTAAAAAGAAATGTTACGTTTGTGATTTTAATCCACTTAAAAAAAAAAAAAAAAATCCAGCAATATCAAAATCATTTCTTAATAATGATAATTTTCTTTTTTTAAAATTACAAAAAATTTAGATTTTCTAAAAAAAAACCCATTAAATTAAAAAAAAATCAAAAACCCGACTGCGTAAAAAGCGAACTAATTAATTATTTCTCATTACTATTTTTTATATTACTTACCTATTTTTTTATTTACTTGTATTCATGACTATTAAGTTGTGTTTAATTATTAGTTTCTATCTATAAACACTGTTTTGAGGAGGCCTATAGATATCTATGAAGGTTAGAGTTGCATTAAAGCGAGAGATTCTACCTATACAACTTTCAGGTTGTGTAATATTTAAACGGAATTTCTGACTGCAAAATAGTCATTGAAACATCTTCATTTTGAAAGACCTACCCAATGATATGCCACTTAATATGGTGCGTAATATTTTTTTTTGTCTCTACCGCCATTTTGAATTTATAAAAACAAAACCTTGCCTATAACCATCGGACGGTTAAGACGAATCGATAGAGACATCATTCATTAAAATCCATCCAGCCGTTACGATGTTTGGAGGGTATAAAGAAATCCACAAACCCAGATACGCGTGAAACACATAACCCTTCTTGGCAGTCGGGTAAAAAAACAAACAGAAAAAAACGATGCGATAGCTTTTTATATGTCTAGTTTGAAAAAAATTATTATTTTGAAGTAGGAATATCATATTCATATTTTGAAATCTGTCAACAAACAGGTGAAGAATATATTTTATATAAATCATTCGGAAGCATATTGCAAAGCATAAAAAAAATTACCAAATGGAATATTAAAAAATATATACATATTTGGTGAAAGCATAATTTTACCGTTTTTCCGAATTCTGTGCAATCCCTTTACTCAATACAGTTTATTATCACCTGCCTATTTTTTTTTTTTAAAGAAAATAAAAAATTCAAACAAATGTAAAAATTATACAAAAATAAATATGACACACATACAAATGTAAAAACTTTATTCGTACTTTTCGTACACATTCATATGATGTTACGGAATGTTTACAATACAAATCTATATCTAAAAATAAATAACTGGCTTCCAGCGCCAATTAGTATATGCAGGAATTGCACACTGTATGATGATAATAGTGTAAATATGGTTTAAAATCTTTTTTTTTTTTTTAAATTAAGAATTAGTAGCTTTCCATGTAAAAAAACAAACAGAATAATTGAAAATAGCTATAATATTCGTTAATATATTATAAAATATAGTTCAAACTATAATTATTGAACGTCATGTTCACCTTGATCAACAAATAAAATATGTGATATTAAAATTCTGATAAAATTTACTTAAAAGTTGCTAAAATATACACGAAAAGGTCTTTGTAGTAAAGCAAGAGTCATAGCCCATACTTCAAATTACTACACATCAATAATCAGAGAATCCTTGAAAATTTAAACTCAAAGAAAGAATACTTGCAATGAGGTACTATCCTACAACATATCTAAGATATGGTATGGAATACTAAATATTTATAGCTATTTTGAAGCATAATCATATTTCCACCTCCTCCCCTCCTCCCCCCTTCCTCTGAAATAGACTCGTCTACTGCTACTTAAGCAAAGAATTTTCACTCCTCTGATCCCCCCTCCCCCCCCTGATGACGGCTGTTATAATGCAGTTGAAAGCTCTTGAGATTTTTAACATCTTTGACGGTTTTTATGCTATAAAAACCTTTTTCAGCATATTTTAGCACCTTTTAAGTAAATTTTATCAGAATTTTAATATCACATATTTTATTAGAGTTATTCGAATTTATGACGAGAGAGTTTTACCAAGGAGGGTTTAAAGAAAAAGTTATAGTGGGAATGAAAAAGCAGAAGTTGCATTTTATAAAACCCTCCTAGATTATTTTTTATTAAAAAAAAATTACAGTTGAATCGAATGTTTCATAAGTGTCGTGAAGACCAGGGCCCGACTATCAAGTTTCTGTGCCCAGGGCACTTTAATTTTTTTGTGCCCCCTTAGACTGGTTGATTTACTGATACTAGATTTTTTTACACATTAAAAACTTACTCGAAAAGTGTCAACCATAAAAATTATGTTTTCCAGAAAATTGAAAAAGGGTTCCACAAATAAAATTAAAATATTTCTTCTATTATTTATAGGAATGCGCTTTTAACCATATGCTGAGATATATTTTTGTCATTTTATCGTGTTAATATCACAAATATAACATTTTTTTACAATTATGATTTTTTAAATAGAAATTTAGATGGGAATATGATAAATTTCGTGCCCCTTAGAAATTTTGCGCCCAGGGCACGGGCCCCGGGTGCCCGCGCGATAGTCAGGGCCTGGTGAAGACAACACACTCAGTTAAAAGATAAGACAATGAAAGTTATGATATAACTTATAAATACATATTTAAGCTTAGTGGGTTGACAAATTTCTTCGCTTAGAAGGAAATTGAATCAAAATTCTTAGGATCAAGTTTTAGTGGAATTTATGCTGAGAGTTTTCTTTTTTAGCATTTCCAACGTAAAAATTATAAGTGTTGTAATTTAATCTTCAAATTTTATCAAGTTAAATGACACGCATATATGCTATTCAAAATATTATTATGATACACTAATAATAATATCATTATTTTATGGAATACCAGAATTTACACAATAATAAAGAAATAGGAAAGACTAGGGACGGTTGACCATACGGGAGGCTTGACCCACCCATCAATTTTCACAGTTAAAAGAATTTCAGAGTTTTATCAATAGGTGTAACCAATGCTACTGGAATGCTCAAACAACAGTCTCCGTTTCATAGAGATAATCGAAATAGGTTTGGAAAAAATCAATGGGGAGGCGTTTTCAACCTAAAAGTTGTGTTTTTTAGAAATATTTTGTAAGCTTTTTTCAAATAAATTATATCATAGAAATTTAAGTAAGTATGTTTAAAGTAATGCAGAAATATCGAGCTTTCATTCCGGGTATAAAGACTGTACAGTAAGTTAGGCTTAACATAACAATGTGGTATTCTTTAGATAAGGTCTACGTAGGGAGGCTTGACTCAGTCAATGTGAGGGAGGGTTGACCAGATGCTCAAGGCTTCCTTAATTAACACTAGAACGCCCGGAAATTTTACTCAAGTTTCATAAAAGTATTTGACACCAGAATTTTTATTTAAAATTATTTGACTGATTTATTTAACGTACATAAATCTGCTTGTTTTAAATTTAACTTATTTTATGAAAGAATTTCTGATTCCAGTTGACATTTAATCATATGTTCGGAGTTGGATCGAATCTTTCCGGGCGTTCTAGTGCTAAGTGGTTTTGGAAATTTTTTATTATACACTGTGCATAATGAAAAGTTAATGGTATATACATAAAAGAATGTAAATTTATTCTGTAAAGATTCAGTAAAATGGTGTGATGGAAAAGACAATGTTTAAAACTGACTATAGAAAAATGTGAAAAATTGCTAGAAAATTGGAAAGTTGATAGGACCTTTTTTCCATTTAAATATTGCTTACAATAGGTAAATAGAAACAGTGGGAAAGACTAGAAAGGACTAGAAATGATGAAAGTAGCAGTCTTAACCTTTTGAGGGGCAGTGGTATGTTTATAAAACCACTTACTTTTAATTCCGAAACATCACAATGGCATCAGAATTTTGCTAAAATCTTTTCCATTTAATATGTACGCGAAATATAGCCTTTTTTTTATTTCGAAATAAATTTGTTCATAAATTCCGGTGCCAGTCATTTATTTCAACATTTTAGTACTGAAAGTACTTTGCCCCTTAAAGGTTTAAATCATATTAATGATAAGTTAAGTGCTCATGCGGTTGCAAAAGAATATAACATCGATCGAAAAACTTTAGGAAGGTATGTAGAAAAATTTCACCAGGGTGAATACAATGAGATGAAGCCAAACTATGTGACAACTAGAGTTGTCAGATGGAGTGTCACAAAAATGGAACAAGGAGATAACAAAAGCGGGACAGTGGCTCCTAAATCCGGACATAACAACATGAAACACTTTGAAAACGAAACCTGTCTCTAACAGAATACTGCCTTAAATGTTAAAATTTCATTTTCCTTGCTGTACAATTATATCTGCTCAGACAAAATTCTGTTTAAAACAAAATGTTTCTCCTCTGACTTGCGCTTGCGTCTTAACAGGTTTGTTTAAGCCTCATATTAAAAAAAAAATTACTTTATAATAGGTAAAGCATGTAGAATAAAGTTATTTTGTTTTTTTTTAAACTGATTTTATTTCTCTTCACAAATAGTGCAATATAAAACAAAGTGGGTCAAGCCTCCCACATAGTGGGCCAACCCTCCCATATGTGGGGTGACCCTTGACCCATTATTTTTTCATGATTAAAATCAATCATTTTTCAAATTTCTTATATGTTACACTTATGCAGCAATTTTATTTTGATAACTGATTGTATAAAGAATAAAATTATATGTAAAACTTTATTCTAGGTTCAATATTTAAAAAATAAAAAATCATTTTGTAAAAAGTGGGTCAACCCTCCCTAGTCTCCCCTATATAATACAAAGCATACATTCTCATTATAATTAGAAAAATACGCAAACGGGTTTTAAACAAAGTGAAATCAGATTGCCTGATAAAATTTGGAAATTGTAAATATTCATATTTAATAACACAAACACATTTATTTAATTAAACTTAAAAAAATAAAAAACAAACAAACAAAAAACAAAACAAAAGCAGCATTTTTATAAACTATTTTAAAAAGGTATGTTATTATACAAAAGATGCCATTTTTGTTTTTAGAGATTGACTGCTCGACAAAAGATGCCATCTTTGTTTTTGTGGAATTCGTTTTACTTCGTTTTTAAATTTAAATAGCTTGTTTTGTAGAAATGTGTAGTAAAATTTCAAATTGTTTTTACTTGAATTAATTATTTTTTTGCAATATTACTGAACCGTTGGTTATTATTTTATTTTAAAAATTATAATAATTTTATAGATATTCTTTAAACAATACACCGTATATGAAAAATACATGCGCTGTTTCAGATCTACATACATAAAATATATATGTACATAAATGGGACTGTATATGACTATTTTTATTTGTTAATATGCATTTTCATAATTTAATAAAACTTATTTTTATTTTATCTTTGGATATTTTTGGTACAAAAAAGAAAAAAAAAGAGACGAAGAAGTATGATAATGAAGAAGAAAAGAAACTTAAGTTAGAAAAGAAACTTAAAAAATAACATTCAAGTTATTGTTTATTAATTCCTATGAGAAATTAGTGAAAAATCTCTGCGTTCTAAAAAAAAAGTTACTATTGCTGCCGCTGCCGGTATTGAAACTATTGTGCCCCTTTTCCCTTTCTCGACCTATCCTGGAATAACTGTTGCATATTAAAACATGACACTTCGTAGTTTTATGATGAAATATATGATAAATATGCTAAACAAACAGTTTTCATATCGAAGTATTATTTTAAGCACTATTCAATGTCGAAATCGGGCAAGATACTTGAATTAGCCGAGAAGTTTTACAAAATTAAAAACTATAACAATTTAATCAATTTATTTTGTCAATTTTTATATTATAAACTTCTTAACAAAGTAATAAAATAAAATAAAATAAAATAAAATAAAGACTCCAAAAACTTATACAAAATAAAATAAGTCACTTGATGAAAATAATTGAAAATGGAATATTTTAAAGATGTTTATTTATTTATTTCTATTTTATTATTATTATTATTGAATTTCTGTGAAAGTACTGAACGAATTTTGAGAAAATTTTAAGGAGACCAAAACGAGAGTATCGTCTTTCAATTAAACATACAAAAAACAAAACAACAACAACAAAAACTAGTCAGATGTACCAATCCCAAAACTTTCTTCTATCTCATACATGTTAATACTTCAAAATCCGCTATCACACTGCCAAAATTAAATGGCAATCTATGCATCTCATGAGGATTCTAACGATATGAAATTCCGTGCGTTAGTTCTTGAGATATGACTATCGCTGAAATCGTCTAAATTCAGAAAAATGCTGCCTAGCAGCGCCACCTATTGGGTGATTTATACCAAATCCTAATCAGCAACAATTTATGTCAACGTCTGACTGAATCTGAAGTTTGGAGAAAATCCGTACATTAGTTTTTGAGATAGAGCAATAACGAAAATCGTGAAAATTCCTGCATAGCAGCGCCACCTATTGGGTGATTAACACCAAAACCTAATTAACAACAACTTGTGTTAACATATAACTAAATCTGAAGTTAGATGAAAATTCGTCCATTAGTTCTATTGATAGAGCTATTGAGGCAATCGTGAAAAAGGCAGCAGAGAAGCGCCACCTGTTGGGCGATTTACACCAACACATAATCAGTAGCAAGTCATATCAAGGACTAACTGAATCTGAAGTTTGATGAAAATCCGTGCGTTAGTTCTTAAGATAGAGCTATTGGGGAAATCGTGTAAATCCTGCAAAATTCATCATAACAGCGCCACCTTTTGGGCGATTTACACCAAAACGTAATCATCATCAATTCATATCAAGGACTAACTAAATCTGAAGTTTGATTGAAATCCGTGCATTAGTTCTTGAGATAGAGCTATTGCGAAAATCGTGAAAAATGCAGCATAGCAGCGCCACCTGTTGAGCGATTTACACCAAAAACTAATCAGCATCAATTTGTATTAGGGACTAACTGAATATCAATTTTATTTTAAATTCCGTGCATTAGTTCTTGATATAGAGCGCCCACAAAATTTGTGTCACATACACACAGACAGACAGACTCACAGAGTCACAGACAGACATTTTGTAAAAACATGTTTTTTGGAATCTGTGACCCCTAAAACGTGTAAATCCGTCGAAAACCGGAATTCGAAAATTTTCATGAATCCAATACTTTCTTCTTGTAAAGATAGAAGAAAGTAAAAATCACTTGAATTAGTCGTTTAGTTTCGGAGTAATCGGTGACACACCTAACTAGTATGTTGTGGCCATCACAAAACTTTCTTCTATATAAATCACGTCAATTAAATCATTTAAATAGTAAAAGAAATTACATCAATTTAGAACCAATTCGTATCAAAGTATACCTGAATTTGAAGTTTGATGAAAATTCGTGCATTAGTTATTGAGATAGAGCTGTAGGGGATATTCTGAAAAATGCAGCATAGCAGCGCCACCTGTTGAGCGATATGCACCAAAACACAAATAGCACTAATTCGTATTAAGGTATACCGGAATCTGAAGTTTGATGAAAATCGGTGCATTAGTTCTGGAGGTAGAGCTATTGTGGAAATCACAAAAAATGCAGCATAGCAGCGCCACCTGTAGAGCGATTTACACCACAAGAGGCAAAACGTCAATTCATGTCAAGCACTAACAGAATCTGAAGTTTGATGAAAATCCGTGCATTATTTCTTGAGATTGAGCTATTACGAAAATCGTGTAAATGCTGCAAAATGCAGCATAGCAGCGCCATCTGTTGGGCGATTTACACCAAAACGTTACCAGCACCAATTCATATCAAGGATTAACAGAATCTGAAGTTTTATAAAAATCCGTGCATTAGTTCTTGAGATAGAGCTTTTGCGGAAATCCTGCAAAATGCTACATAGCAGCGCCACCTGCAGGGCGATTTACACCAAAAACTAATCAGCACCAATGTATATTAAGGACTACCTGAATATTAATTTTTATTAAATTCCGTGCATTAGTTCTTGAGATAGAGCGCCCACAAAATTTGTGTCAGATACATACAGACAGACAGACAGACAGACAGACAGACAGACAGACTCACAGACAGACATTTTGTAAAAACATGTTTTTTGGAATCTTTGACCCATAAAACGTGTAAATCCGTCGAAAACTGGAATTCGAAAATTTTCATGAAACCAATACTTTCTTCTTGTCAAGATAGAAGAAATAGTAAAAATACATACATACGCAAGATCCTCCTCCTTTTTCTTGAAGAAGGTTAAAAAGCCTACAATTTAGAAAGTGAGTAATTAATAGAATCGGGCAATGATATTTTATTAACTTAAAAGCACTTTTAATGCTTTTTAATTTATGTTCAAGTGCGATTATTGGGTTTTTACATCTGCAGCTATTTTCCCCCCTTCTTCTTAAAACAGAGAAAATCAGGGTGTTTTTAGATATTGCGAGATCTGGACACATGTTGGTGGGCGTAGCTCGTAGAGAACAGAAGCTCCTAGCAAATAAATAAAAAAAAACCAGATATATATATATACACTAGCGAACTTGCCCGGCGTTGCCCGGGTACGTCAAAAAACAGCAGGAATTACAAAAAAACTCTGAAAATCACAATAAGATATCGCGAAAAAATTTTAAATCGCTTCTCATATTCTGAAAAGAGAAAAAAATATATATATTATGTTCGAAGATTGCAAGTTGATTCCTTTCACTAATGTGGAAAAATAGTAGCAAATCGCTAAAATACACTAAAAATCACAAACAAAATTCCCGAAAAATTTGAAAATTGCTATACGATTTCCGAATAAACTTTATTGAAATGAGGGCAGAATGTACTTTAGGTCAAAAATGGAATGTCGAAAAATTGCAGCAGATCGCGAAGAAACGTAAAAATCGCATTAAAAATCACAAAAAGTTCAAAAATCACGAAAGTCAAAATTTACTGTAATTGGATAAAAGTTTCAAATCTAATTCCTTTGACCTGTGGGCTCTCTTAAAATTTATGTTTTGGAAATCCTGCTAAGCATTAGATCATGTTACTTTTATTCGTAATTAATTTACTTGGACTCCGTTAAATATAATTAATATAATCCCTTAAGTTAATATTAGTTTTTGTTGCATTAAAATATCTCAATTTGTTGATTTTCTGTAAGCAAGTAAATCCTATTGTTTTACAGTGGAAGTCCATCGGAATTTGGCGAAATATTAGAGATATCGCCAAGTTAGCGTCACTTTTGGCGAGTCATTTCGGTCGCCAAATTTGGCGACAAACTTTGCGTTATTTGGCGACAGAACTGGATCCCACATACGGTAACCCCCCCTTATAGGTACGGACATGCATTACATGCTGGTCAATAATCGCATAAAAAATTCGCTAAAAATTCGATAATCACTGCACGAGTTCCGAATAAACGTTTTTGAAAAGAGAACAAAATTTACTATATTGGGTTAAAAGAAAGAGACCGCATTCTTTTTTCTAATGTGGAAAAATCGAATTAATATAATCCCTTAAGTTAATATTAGTTTTTGTTGCATTAAAATATCTCAATTTGTTGATTTTCTGTAAGAAAGTAATCCATATTGGTTTACAAAGGAAGTCAATGGGAATTTGGCGAAATATTAGAGATATCGCCAAGTTGGCGTCACTTTTGGCGACTCATTTTGGTCGCCAAATTTGGCGATATACCGCCAAGTTGGCGACAAACTTGGCTGCATTTGGCTACAGAACTATGTCCCTCTGCGGTAACCTCCTTATAGGTATGGAAATGCATTAAATACTGTTGAATAATTGCATAAAAAATTCGCTAAAAATTCAAAAATCGCTGCACGATCTCCGAATAAACTTTTTTGAAAAGAGAATAAAATTTACTATATTGGGTTAAAAGAAAGAAACCATATTCTTCTCACTTATATGGAAAAATTGCCTCGAAACATAAAAAAGCGCTAAAAATCGCATAAAAAATTAAATAAAAAAATTCTAATTAAAAAATCGAAAATCGGGCTTCGAGGTGCAAAACTTCATATATAGACATACCTTTTCCCCAAATTTTGTAGCTCTACGTGCAGTGGTCTCTTCAGAACACCATCGACACACTCACTCACTCACACACAAACTTCTTTCTTTATTATTATAGATATATATAATTGTTAAGATACAAATAACATCTTAAGGGGACCGGGTAAGCTCTATCTCTGCCATGTTAAAATACACCAAATTTATGTACCTTTTTCTCAGATATGCTGAAATATAGAGGTCTAGAATTTTTAGTGTAGTTTGTGTAACATGCTTTACGTATTTTAACAAACCATTTTCTTTCTAAGTGAACCTGAAAATTAATTATTAATTATTTATTGAAAGACATTTTTAAATTAGCATTTTTGGTATGATTTCACTGCCTAATACAAATAATTTTCAACAAATCATTAAATCCCTGTGTTAAAGTATACAATGTAACATTATAAAAGTATTACAAAAAAGATTGAGTTCTTAAGTGTAATAGATATTGAAAAAAAGGAACACAAATATGGAAAAATCCAAGTTTTGAGAAAAAGTCAATTAAAGATTTAAATGGCCATTAAGATGTGAAGGACTCTTAGAAAGAATGAATAATTCCAACACTTCTTTTTTAAATATATAAACGTGTGTGATACATCGTTGGAAAGATAAAGGTTTAAACTATTTAATTATATAAAAAAGTAAAAATCGATTTTTTCCCCAAATTTCGCTTACCTGGTCCCCATAAAATTACAAAAAAGGGCAAAGACTTTCGAAAGAACTTAGTCTTTTTTCATCAGGCGTAAGGAATACGTGCTTCTACTTTGAAAGCAGGATCAAGGGGAAGAGACTCCTCCCTTTCCCCTCCCAGTCTTGCTCCTGCTTTCAAAGTAGACGCACGTGTTCTTTGTCCCTGATGAAGAAAGACTTCTTTCGAAAGGTCTTGGGCATTTCTATAATTTTATGTTGTTTTTAAGAAGTTCTTTTTGATCTTATTGTATTACGCCAGCTTACTTTCATCATTAAAGGTGATATGATTTTTTTAAATCTTCGTTTAAAAAGTTATGTGTAAATTTGGACTTGGCATTTAAATTTGGTAAGGAGTTACTCGGAATTTTTTTTCTTTTTTTTTTTGGGGGGGGGGGGGGAGAGATACACAGAGGTATCTCATTACCTAAACAAAGGGTGTACCAAAATGAACGGATGTTTTTAATTTGCCGTCATTTCTTTTTGCCATTAAAGCAAAGTAGAGATTTTTATCTGGTGTTATCTGTAACAGTAGGTCAAATTATAGAAAGAAACACAACTGAACATCACTTGAAAACTGTAAAAATTAACTTTCAAAATGAGGAAAATTTTGTGTAGACGGTTTGCATATGTTAATTCAAATATCAGCACAATTTGGGACATCTTTAATTTCTCCTCCGCGGAAACCATTTTGAAAGGACGCGAATTTCCGTTGTTATTATTGGCACAGTAATTGCAGCACTGAACACTAATAAATTACTTGACAATTTACTTGACTTTTTCTATTTTCCATTTGGCATATGAACACGTTTCATAATCATCAACCCGTTACAGATGAAAAGATCTGTCATGTTTTATAGTTACACTCGAGCTACCAAAATGAAGAAGATGCTGATGGTACAGCACAGGCTTGGCCATGGCAGTTGGTTGCAGAATTTATAAAGATTTCGGCTGGCCCGTGAAAAGATCTGAAAAAGAGAAACAAAAATTGAAAGAAAACATCGGATGTTTGGCAAAAAGAAAAAAAAAATTCTTTTTACAAAGCGTTTTGGGGAAAACATGGATATTAAATATTTAATAGAATATATAACAAGTCTGAAATCGTACGTCAAACTTGGCAAATGAGGTGCGTTCGTACTATAAATAGTTTTATAACTATTCAGATCTTGGTGCAATAGCTATTGGACTCTTATGCAAAAATGCTTGAAGACAAAATTTTTTATGATTCTATATATTAAATTCAGTAATACGGAAATACTAGGATTCCATCTTAAATAGCGCGTCATCACCATGGCAATCTAGAATACTGGGTTAGAAATTAGGAACTCTCGGTAAGCCGTCAAATGACGCCTACATTTTTTTTTTCTAGGAGCCAAACTGCATTTCATGGTTGCAATTTTATTAGTGCCCGGAATGCTATTTCTTTCTCCCAGCTTATTTTGTCTCCAATAAATAATGTTACCTTGTATACGCCAGCCGTACAACAAAAGCCGATGTTTCATTGTGCGATTAAATACTCTACAGCATTTTTTAAAACTTCTAAGAATCGCAAATTTTCAATGTTTATACCGTCGTATTGGGAAAAAAAGTACTTTTTAATGCAATTTGTTTAAAAATTGCATCTCCATTTGTTTTTGAAATATTAATTTTTTTGTAGTTTTTAGCGAAGTAAGGAAAAAATAGTTGAAAAATAGCAATTATATCTTTTTATTGCCATTTTCCCATAAAAACTGAAAAAATGTAATTAAAATACGTGCTATTTTGAGAAAAATATAAATGAATGATTTATGATTAAACATGGAGCTATTATAAACTATATTTAATTTTAAGTATCTATATTAATGCAAATGACGTCATTTTACATAAAATAAAAATGAGTGCTTTAAGTCTTAAAATTGAAATATGTTTTGCACTACAGTAAAGTCCCGATTATCCGAGTCCCGCTTAACCGAGTTATTTTCTTCTGATGGACTGGTGGTTTCTATTATTATAAAACAGCCATTATAAATGAAGTGTTAGGTGAAGTTGAAAGAGCAGTCGTAAAAAGTTTGAACTCTGATTTTCTGATCAGAATGGGAAAAAAAAATGGCCATAATTTTTTATCAGAGTTCTAACTTTTTACGACTGCTCTTCCATCTTCACCTAATGCTTCATTTATAATGGCTGTTTAGTCCAGGCAATAGAGACCGTATAGGGGCTCTACCTAGCAAAATTCATGGTAGTTCTGGAAAAGGCTTACTATATGTTTTTGGGTCGCTGAATCCGAATTTTTAGCTTCGCACCAAAATTTCACCCGGCAACCCCCCCCCCCCTAAATTTTGGTAAAATCCCCCCAAAAATGGTTTTTATTAAAAAAATCATTTTTTTATTGTTTTAGGGAAAAAGTATCTAGAAATTCAGAAAGTAGACAAAATTTGCAACAAATTAGATATATGACATTATGACTTAGGATGAAGGGGAAGGGGGGATCTGCCTCGGAAAATGCGCGCGGTGCTGCGTGAACTAAGTTGTGCAATTCCACTTAACCACTCACACGTTTACATTCGCCCTCCCATCTCCCCTCCGAACTTTCTCTATAAGGTTTATTTTAAGTTTTTTGGGTCGCTGAATCCGAATTTTTAACTTCCCCCCAAAATTCCCCCCCCCACCCCTTTGACCACTCTTTCATATGCACCGTAGACTTACGTATTTTAGTTCCACTTTTTACTGACAGGAGACGCCTTACCTATCTCGGGTGCTATGGGCCCGATACCCTCGACTAATTTATCTACGGATAGTTTGTAAAACGGAGTTTCGTTCGGATAGAGGTTTGTTTAGAATAGAGTGAGCCTCCTGGTTACGAAATGTGGAACTAACAGATTTTGCAAAAGGATAAAGTGTTTCGAAAGGAATATTAAACGAAACCCTCTGTGCGATCTGTGATCACACTTACCCACTTGTTTAAATACTACTAATCGTCCGAATGTCCGAATGTTTTTAATCGTGATATAAATCAAGTGTCCGAAGAATGTGTAAAAAAAAAACTGTGATTAAATAATGACATTTAGTTGCTTTTAGCCTAGTAAAAAAGAGTGTCTCGAGGAGTAACGAAGTGACTTTCAGTCACGAATTCTTTTGAAAAGGGTTATGTCTATATTTTTTTAAACCGATTGAACCGGTCGTAGAGAAGAAGGTATACTAATTAAGTGGGTCTTTTTCGTTTACCCTTTCTCCAAATGTGAGGCCAATGGGAGCTTCGAAAAAAAAGGGGGGGGGGAATTAAAACTCTTAATTTGAACTTTCTTTTAAAAAATTTCCAAAGAGTTAAATTTTGTACTATTTTAAATGGATTGCACCTTTTGAAAGTAAAATGTACAAAATTTAAGCGTATATTTTTAGTTTCTTCATAATTTGAAGGGTTTAGGTGATGGAGATTTTGAAAGGCGTGCAAAAAAAGGGAGCTGTTTCCGACCTTCGGATCTTCTTTGCTAGTGATCTTTCGGAACGGGCATTGCGCGCCTTTTGAGAAAAGAGGATGTACTTTTTGATGAGTGTTCATTGTGATTTTTAATTGATATCTCGGTTAATTAACAAAAAATAAAATATATGAATCCCAGGTGCGTTAGGACTTACCTTGGACTATCTTCATTCAAATATTCAGACCCCTTACGTGCTGTAGATTTTTTTTTTTTTTTTTTTTTTTTTTTTGCAATTGCGAACACACACTGTCTTTTTTTAAAAATCTGTATAGGGTTAAAACAAAAATGCTTGTTAAACGTAATTTTATTCAGCATAACTGCTTAATTTTTACTTAACTTTGCCTAAATGTCTATGTCTATAGATGCGTTAGCTGCACTTTCCTAAAAAAAGCATTGAACATAACATGTCTAAATCATGCATAAATCTTCAAAATATATCATTTAATAATAATAAGAATCACCTTTTATTTTTCTCAAAAATTAAATAAATTAAAAAAACAATTACTGAGACATTTAGAAAAAATGTTTTAATATATTCGAGTAGTCTTCTATGATATTATAGATACACTCATAATGTTTAATTGTTTAAAAGAAACTATTTAGTTATCCAAGCCATGTGAAATTTTAATTAACTATCTTTAATAGAGTTTGCAAAAAGTATACCTAAAGTTATAAAAATTGCATTCCGAGAAAAACTGAAAAAGAAAATTTGCATATAAAAGCCTGGAATTGTTTGTTTAAAAATTTAAAAGCTCCATTTAAAAATTTCCATACTGCGAAACTATATAAATTAATTATGCTTGGAATTGTCCGACTATGTTTTATTTTTAAGGGTGTATTCCAATCCAAATTGCTTATTTTCTGATTCATTTTTAAATTATTTTTTGCTCTCAAACGCATCAAACTGGGAAATTCTCTTATTTAGAAACTACATAATGTGCTGGGCTTCTCAATCTTTTAATACATTCAGAAAATATTATAAAAAATTCTGTCAAAGTTGACGTTTTGAACCGAATTTTCCGAAGCGGGACATATGGGAATAAAAAAATGGTCATACTGAGAAAACAATTGTTTAAAACTCAAATTATAATTAATTGAGCGAAAAATGAAATCACTCGGCCTCTTATACATCTCTTTAAAATCACCTCAGCAAGTTTCATGTTTTTACTTTTAAAAATGAGTCTGAAAAGTCTCAATTTCATGCTGTTGAGATTGGAAAAATATTTTTTTGAATACACCCTTAAGCGCAAAATTGAATTTTTTATGTCATTTATGTCCTTAAGCTGTTGGGAGATTTTAAGAACAAATAAGCATATCAGGAAAGAGCAGCATGTAACATGCACTGTTTCATAAGCATTTTTGAGGTATATTAGTAAATAATCATCTAAAGTTTTGTGATATCCTTTAGAAACAAATGCTAACCTTAGCGATCTTTTTAACTGCTTGATAACTCCATAAGGCACGGGTACGAAGAGAGGCAGGATGACGAACTTCTTATGTACTCCTAAGCGAGAAAGAACATAATAAGAAATGAGCTGTTTTGTATAATAAAGGGAGCTGCAAACAGTCACTAAAGCGGTCACAAGGAGTAATGTGAACACAGTCCTGTATCTCATGTTTTCGTAGCCCTGTGAAAAGAGAAAAAACTACAATATATCAATATCCATATGAAAGTAATTTGTTTCTTTGCAAAAGAATAAATAAAATAAAAATAAAATAAAATAAATAAATAATATATATATATGTATATATACAGCTCCAAGTAAAAAAAAAAAAAAAAAAAATAGAATAATTCATTTCATTTGTGTTTGGAATTGCATTTAGCTTTATTTTAGTGTAATACAATTGAAAAAGAACAACGGTTGATGTTTTAATAAATGTGCATGTTATTAAAGAGAATTAAAACTGTACATTCTAAATAGAAAAGGTTGACTAAACATCGCAGAGTCAAAAATATGCCCAACCTCTTTAGAGTGACTATGTTCATTCTGAGCAAAAGTGGAATCGTTAACTCTCTGAAAAAGTGAATACTCACTCCTGGGGAGGGAATATTCACCCTAAATAAGGATGAATAATCACTCTTTTGGAGGAGTAACTATTCACTCTTGCTAAAGGAGTGCGATTTTACACCCCTGGTAGGAGTGAATAGTCGCACTTTCATAGGAGTGAATGTTCATTTTTTTATGAAGTGAATTCTTTTTTATGTTGCTTTTATGAGCATTTTAAAAGAATCATATCTTTTAGAGCATGCAATGAAAATAAATACAAGCGTGGTAAAGATCGGAATAAAATACTTTGTTGGCAATATTTATTTAATTCATAGTTTTCAACACTAATTTAACTTTTAAGGAAAATTTGAATTAAAGTTACATATGAATTAAATTAGATTACTGACAGAAATAAACTAAAACATTTTATTCCAATCTTATTCCTTGTGTTTTCTTTCATTGCATGCCCTATAAATATATGATAGTTTTAAAATGCCCATAAGGGCAAGTAATTAACTGAAATCTTGATCTATTTAATATTATTTCTTTCTTTTCGGATACCCACTAAGCTGTATTTAGTATTTTAATAGTTCCCATGATGTACGTAAATTATGTTTTTATTTTCCTGTGTAATTCAAGTTTTAAATCTTAGATCTCAGTATTCATTACTAATGAATTTAAATCTAATCAACCGTTATTGTTTACTGTATTTTAGTTACTTTTAAAGTTTTATAAATAACTGTACAATAGTTGGACGTTATATGATTAACAACGTGTGATTTTATTTTAATTTTTGTTTTAAATATAAAATCTTATTTTTTTAGCTTACTTTTCATTAAAGTATGCTTCTGTTTTTCGCTATTTTGCAGAACCCTATTGTTCTAAAATATTTTTAATTTTTCTACTAAAAACACAATGCTCATCAACTCGCATTTTTTTTAATAAGTTCTAAGCTTGATCTAAATATTAAGAATGTGTAAGTTTTTTTTTTTAAAATGTGTTGTGATGTCATTGTTTTATTAAATATGAACATGGAGTCTAGATCTTTTATATTCTCTGGAATATGTTTATATTTTTCTTTTAAGCATATTTTTTTTAACTTAATCATGATTTCGAATTTTCTTCCGCTATTGCTAAAAAACGGATATTAATGAAATGATTATTTATGGAACGACATAAAAAGCCATATTTAATTTAATTTTTTTGTTCCCGTATATATTGTATTTTCTGAATATAAGCTAAACAGATTTCGTATGTTTTATAGGGAAAAGATTGACCTAGGAAATAGAAAAAAGAAGGAAATACAAATAAATCACTACATATGTACTGTTCTTATTGTTTGAAAAATAATTTTAATGTAAAAGGTTATTATTTATCTCTTTAAAACATATTCAATCTTATATTATTTAAGTGATACTATGAACTTTTTAGAAAATATACCAAAGCAGTTTTATCTATAAACATCAGGCATAACATATTTCAATGTATAAATATCATGTTTTATTTTTTGATGTATCATAAACGCAGAAAATGAGTTCACAATAGAAGATAATTTAATAACCGATTCAGAAAATATATAATTAAATGTTTTGATTAGGATCATAAACAGCAGAAAAATGCAATTAAAAAAAAATAAATATATCAATTTGAAAAATCCTAAAAATAATAATTAGTATTTTATAATTATTTTATAATGAGTATTTTATAAGTTTTTTGTACTATTAAACAACAACAAACTACAATAGTTGAATTAAATGCATTATTAGATTTAACGACATCTCAAAAATCTTGCCATATGTTATAAGAAATTCCTATTATTTTAGAAATTTGGTAAATGTTAAATCTGAAAACATTGTCATAAAGATTTAAGATTTTAAATAATAATTTAAAATATTATGAGTAATAAAAAAATTCTTTCAAAAGCTTCACTTCTTAAATTAAAAGCTGTAATATGTAAAAAGACAGTATAATGCTACGGTATAATCACAGTATAATGCTATTTTTTAATCTGTAACTTTTTCGAAATATCATGATAATCGGATATCATACTTAAATACAAAATAATAATAACGATAAATGCTATCAGTATTTATAATCAGAAAACAGTAAAAAAAAAAAAAAAAAGTCCAACAGCACGCTATCTCAACACATTTTTAACTTCAAATCCCTACAAATCAATGTTTACTGTAATCTGCATCAATCGTGATGCATCTGCTCCATGAATCAAGCTAACATCTGTGTCCTCATTTTAAATGTGAAACATACCACGTTTTGGGGAATCAGGAAAACAATTCCAGATCAATCTTTTTCTATATAACTAAACTACTTAACTCATAATCATAGCATAGATACTCTACAGGAATAAAATATTAAAATTAAATAAGACTTACCGTTAATTTTCATAAATAATCACTTTAATAATAGTCGTATATTTTAATCCTAAAATGGCGGACGTCTTTCTCTTATCTTAAAGAAGTACCGTAGACAAGATTTTTCTGGTTAGCTGATGAGTAATACCAATACATACAATACTCACTCCTGCCTAGAGTGAATAGTCACAGGAGTGACTATTCACTCTTGAAAAGCAGTGCGTTTTAATGCCAAATCTGCGTAATTTACAAGGTTACATTATGAAATAGAGTTTTTGAAATTTAAGAAGTGATATATTTTGGTACTTTTCTTTATTTTACTTTGTATATTGGTTCGAAGTTGAACGGAAATTTTTAAAGGTGTGTAATGTTAGGCTTTCACTCTCGTCAGCGGACTGAGAGGTTTCACTCTCGACAATGGAGTGAAATATTTCACTCCTTCCGAGGAAGTGGAAAATTCCACTCTTTAAGGAGTGTATTTTTTTATAAAATTTACTCCAAAAAGAGTGATAAAGTCTGTCACTCTTTCAAAGAGTGAACTTTTCACTCCTCCCAATTTTAGAGTGTAAAAGATTAAATTTTGAGTGAACATTGTATTTTTGTAAAATTATTTTCTTTATTGAAAATATTAGAATACTAAAATAGGTGGTTCAAAAATTAGAAATAAATTTCCCTGATTGGTTAAGAAGGTTGCATAAATTAAGCATAAAATTAGCGTCTGCGGACTTCTTAAGTTATAAAAACGCTTTGCATTATCATTGGTTTCATTTTGTGTGAAACATGGGTCGTTCGTCCGACATAACGGAGTTTTCAAAGCATCGTATTATTGATTTGCATAAAGGAGGTCGTAATCAGCAATATATTTCCAGTTATTTAAAATGTCCTTAACCAAGTGTCAGTAGAGCCATAAAGCAGTATTTCAACGACGGACATTTTGAAAACAAGCATCTGAATATCAACCGAAAGCCATAAACTACTCTGAGAGATGATAGAAAGCTAAAGATTATTGCTAGAAAAACATTTTAGCAGTGTAAGATATTTGCATAGAAAGTGGAACGAACACGGTGTTGATGTGAGTAAATCTACAAAATTAAGACGTCTCCTTAAACTTGGATTTCAATCTCGTGTACCAAGGATAAAGCCCCTCATGACTACTAAAAAGAAATAGGAGAGAGTGAAGTAGTGCAAAAAAAGGCTTTAATGGGATCTGGGTGATTTGAAAAAGATATTGTTTAATGATGAGAGTGTGTTTGGCGTAACATATGGTGATCAAGATGTTCGTGTATGGTGAATGAAGCAAGAAGCATATGACAAGGACTGCATCGGTGCAATCAGTGAAACCAGTTTAATGGTATGAGCTTGCATGACTGCAAATGGTCCTGGAAGGCTATGTATAGTTAACGAAAGGATTAATTCTGAGATTTATAAAGAAATCCTTGAGCATTTCATGATACCATCGTCGGAAGATATATGTGGTGACGATATTATTGCCAACATAATTTAGCACCTCCACACAGGTCAGTGCCCACCAAGCACTGGCTTAGCCAACACCAAATTAATGTACTTCCCTGATCGCCTTATTCTCCGGATTTAAACCCAAAGAGAATTTGAGGGGAATAATGAATAAAAAACTGCAAGATATTATGCCGAAAAACATTCTTTCCAGCATAATGTCGACATGATCATATCTGGGCAGAAAACATTGTGAACTACTTGTAGCCAGCTTAGCAAAGCGAATTCCTGCTGTAATAAAATGTAATGGTGATGCTACAAAATATTGAAGAATAACTATTTTCTCCTTTTTTTAAACACGTATTTTTTTAAATTGAGAACCAGATAAGTAATTATTCTAATATTTTGATTTTTCCCAAGTGTGAATAACTATTTTAAAATCCTGTATTACTTTTTGTATAAACGATGCATAAAAAATCTCTTTTCGCAATTCCTTTTCCTTTTTCTATTGTTCTAATTTTTTGACTTGGATTATATATATATGACTTTTGACTACGCATATATACACTCATGTTTGTGAAAATTACAACACCATGAAGAAATCATCAGAATTAAATGAAGTTTACTACATAAACGACTGGTATTGGTACAAACAAATAATTACATTTTCAACGCAAAAAACAAAACAAAACAAAAAAACAAAACAAGCAATAGTAAGTGTTAGAAATCAGTATTTCGTGTAGTCACCACGCGCAGCAATAAGTGTTGCTATAGGACGTGTAAAGGAGTCAAACAGATTTTGAATGTCTGCCTGGGGAAGAGCATTCCACATTCTTTGTATACGTACCCTAAGTTTATCTGTAGAAGCTATAGCAGGAGGATAACGAGCGAGACGCCAATCAACGAAATCTCCAACATGTTAAATGGCCGACATATCCGGCGAATACGTAGGCCACGGAAGAAGCTGTATGTTTTCTGCTGACAAGAAGTCTTAAACATTCCTTGCAACATGTGAGCGGGTAATATCCTATGCTGTAACTGTTACTGTTAAGATTACCCACAATTCATAGCAGCTACAATCGCGCAGGATGCGCAATCGCATCCCAGATCATAACTCCAAGTGATCGTCCACTATGACGTTCGATAATTCACTCTGGAAGGTAGCGTTCACCGGCATAGTGTTTAACAGGAATGCGGCAATGATGATACCACAAATTAAAGCCAGATTCGTCAGATGAAGCAACTTGTTGTCAATCTGCATGCCAGTCTCTATGTCCAAAAGCACGTTGCAGCCGCAGGCGTAGATGGTTTCGCGGGAGGGGAATCCTGTATAAAGGAGGTCTTGCATACAGTCCACGGTGCAGCAGACCACGACGAATTGACGATTTAGATAGTGATACACCTGTAGCAGTTGACCAATGTGCTGCCAACTGTCTAGATGAAGCTGTACGGTCCGCCAGCGCCGTGCAGACCATGTGTCTATCATGGCGCGTTGACGTCACCGTTCGGGGTCCACTCTTCGATTTCCGAGTTGTTCGAACCTCGTCGGTCCACTGCTTCCAAACTCGCATCACTCTGCTGATGTTACGCTGCCAGGAGCTGCTATTGCACAATAAGGAAATCCTTCTTCACGAAGGTCGATGATTCTCCCTCATTCAAACATCGCTAGTTGTTGAAATATAGCTCTCTTTCGTCGAAGGGGCATAGTTACGTTTCACCTAACGTTTACCATTGACAAATAATCATAGACTATTCTCAACGTCTGGCTACAGTCCTCTATTTACACGGTTCCAGCAGCAGTCCAGAGGGGTTGTCCAGCCACCGCATGCGTGGTCACTCAGAAATTGAGATAATTTGCATAACACACTACACTTTGCACGCTCTGAAATTTTCTGCTCAATCGTGTCATTCCTTCATGGTGTTGCAATTTTCACAAACATGAGTGTAACTCTTCAGCCTGTACCGGGAAGAAAAAGTAGTTTCCTATTCTTTGTTTTTATAAAGTCTGCTAATTTTATTCAAACACACGAAGGTAAAATGCGTGTTATCCGATTATAGAAGTGTCCAGTTTCATCAATGATGCCTTTGAATGAGTATGTTAAAGAATTGGTCAGCTATCTTCGGCTTCATTTTAAGCGATCTGTTTTTGTCGCCAAACTTAGCGATATTTTGTCAAGTATTGCCAAGCTTGGCGAGAATTTGACTCGGGCGGACATGACTGTGTAGTTTTAAGTGTATGAAAGTATAAACAATGGTTGCACTAATTAAAATAAATTTGCGAGAAACAACATTTTCTGAAGTTCATAAATGAAACTGATTATTATGGAAAAATCAATCAATGTAGAATTTCAAACTGCTATATTTCAGCCATTTTTAAGGTATAGAGGTGAAAGGAAAAATGCTTCGGAGGCAAAACACTTAAGGGTAAAGTCTTACTGGATTTCTAATTTTTATGTACATCTTTTTGAATTTTAAATCTTTTAAGCGGCCGTCATTTTGATAACTGGCCAACGGACTTGTTCTAAATCTTGGTAAAGTCGTGCACATGCTCAGTTACATGCAAATCGGTTCATAAATAAAAGTGCAATTCCATGACATTAAAATGGGCTATAAATATATATATAAATCACTTTTTGGATTGAGGGTGACTTTGTAATCTAGGGGTCATGATCGGTAAAAATATACCGCATTTTTCCTGAATTACTTCCCTCCAAGCGGCTGCAATAAAGTAGCTCCTTACATTTTGTAATGGAAGATACATAGCTGTAAAAATAAATAAATTATTACTTTAAAAATTTTCAATTTACTTACTCAAACGGAAAATGCAGATGTAATAGCAGAAAATGTGGGGGGGGGGGGGAACCTCCTATAAAATATTGTAAAAAGGATTTGAAAAGTATTTACTAATACAGTGAAATCTATTATGACGGTATTACAAGAAACCAGTAAAAAATTCTCTTTAATATAGGATTTCGTATTAAAACACGTCCGGAGACATAAAAATCTGGTTTTTCTTGATAGTTCAGGAAATGCCGAAGGCATAGAAATAGGGTTCTACACACTATGTGACCTAGACATAAGTGTTACACTATATATATGTAATGTGTTATAAAGAAAGTACAGACATTAAATTTTAAGTAATTACATCGAAAATTCCTGATTAAAAAACAAAAAATAAATAATAAAATAGCACAGTAACACATTCACCCATTGACGAGCGAGAATGAGAATTTTCGGGATTATTTGGTCAAACATCATTCACTTACAAAAAAGTATTTATATCATGTTGTCCATATATTTTCAGAGTGTAAGACGTTTATCTTATATCCGTACATTGAAAGATATTTACTGATGCATAAATTAAAGAAACTTATCTCGGGAACCAATTTACGAAAGAATTTCAGAAGAGGGTGGGGCTTCTACTGTTTTAAAACACAGTTTTCATACAAAATTACCGGCTATCTGCCAAAAATTTTCGCACAAACGCATCCGTATTGCACTGTGTTACACAGTCAGTTAAATTTTTACTGTATTATCTTTGTCAGAATCATAAAATTGTAAGTTACTGCACGAAATTATATCTAGTTTAAATTTGCACTGGAATTTCAAACTCGGGATACTTGGGATATTCTTGAAAGTTATTTCTGGCAGAAACTTATCGATTATACTCTATGTAATTTCAATTGACTTCTCAAGGACATTCATCTCGTCTCTTCATCCCTTCGTTATCATGGTGAACGTAGAGAAGCCAATCGGCCAAATACGGTGCCACGATAGTTACTGACCTAAGATAAGAACCAGGAAATAGTTTTCAATTTTTTACCAGAAGCCTGCCAAATTAGTTCTCTAATTTGCATACAAAGATTTACATAAATATTATAATTAATCAATTAATTCGTTTTAATAAAATTTGTGGCAGTGAGTTTAATTTTTTAAAACATATTTTTAAATTTTAGCTAATCTTTTTTACAATAACAGTTATCCACTTATCCAATTAATCTTTTGAAATATTATTTGAAGATTGTTTTGAAAAGTAAATGGTAGCATTGTGGTTTGGCACAATGGCCATTTACGGTAGAATGCTTCCGGAGCATTCCATATGATGCACTTACTCTAAAGTATTTAATAAAAGAACGGGTCAGCACAGAAATTTGAATCAAAGGAAGATGTAGATTTGGTTTTTGAAGATTTTGAATTTGGATACGGAGTAAGAATTCATTTTTTGTTGATACTAGGGGAAGGACTTTTTTCTTCTAATTTGGCAGGTATATTTGTTGATTTTATGTCTTTTTCTTGTAGGTGTGGGTGGACGCTCGTCGTCCTGCATTCATACACATTAAAATATAATTATGCTTTGTATTTAAATAACTTTGTACTATTTTATATTATATTTTTATTGTTTTGTTTACTTTTTAGTATTATTGAAGTTATAATTTTTCAATTCATATCTTAAAAACAATAAAAATTTCAAGATAATTTAGTTTTTGTGTTGGTTTTGAATGCAGGATAGACATGTGTTTCGAAACCTACATATTTTTAACAGAGAGAGGTGGGGGGGGGGGGGTAGTTCGGCTTGTCCGCTCACTGAGTAGAAACAGATAGTCTTTTGCCTGTGTAGTTTAAATTTGATAGTTTTGAATTTTCATAGTTAATTGTTATAAATATTTTTGATATACACATTCTTTGTAAATTTATATTGTACTAATTGCATTTTCATTTGTTGATGAAGTATCTATAAGTATACATGTAAAACTATTAAAAATCATTATAAATTACCAACAAAAATTGTGAAATTATATATAAAAAAGAAATTTATTCATTGACAATAAAACTGTTCCTCTAACATTTTCTACACGGATTTTAAAAACATAGTAAAAATAGGAGAAATGGAATAATGGAAATTTGTTGAACCAAGACAGATCCATCAGATCCTAAATGCCTTGAGTTCCACAAATAAAGTGCGTGGTTTCATAATCGTATTAGTCATACATAAGCTAAAGAATGCGAATTCAGGACTACCACACCCAATAAATAGAAATAAAATATCAGATAAATAAATAAGATTAAAATAAAACATGATAAAAAGGATTGAGAAATAAAAAACATATTACCAATTTGCAAGACTTTCTAACTTAGAATGATGCAGAAAATAAAATAAGAGTAAGAGATTATTTGCACATGTTGTCAAGAAAGATTTTCAAATGATGATGGACTAAGGAGTAATAATGCACAGAATAGTCATGTCAAACCTTAATATATGTGACCAGCGCCCTCTATAGGACATTTAAAAATGAATTCCACTATGTTATCCAAGGAATCAATAATGTGCTGCCATCTGTAGAATTTATTATTCGTAAAATATATTGTTTTGGAATAAAAAGTAATATATAATTAAAAAAACACTTATATCTATTATTGGATTAAGCTTTAAAGCATATACTGTCTAGAGATATATAAATGCTAATTAAAAAAATAATTAAATATATGTTAATAAATTTATACCATTATATTACAAAAAATAAGTAAATGATGTATTAAATAATATATTAAATAAAAATAACACGCAAAATGGTGCTATTGATAATTCATTAATTAATGTTTCACATAAATAAATGTACCTCACTATAAAATATCAATATCTAAATTACTGTGACAACATTGCATAATAGCTTAAATAAATAAATAAATGGATTAAAATTATGATGCTTAGGAATAAAAATAATAATAATAATAATTAAATTTTGAAATTAATTAGTTACATTTAATGTGTTCACTAACTTAAAAATTAAATATACCTATTTTAGGGGCAGAGGATAGAACATAGAATAAAATTTGAAATTAAAACATGCACTCCCTTCTCTTGTAATATAATATACTATGTATGAGAAATTAATATGATATTGTCCTCAATGGTATAAAATTTAAATGCAATTTAAAAGTTAACATTATTAATTACAAAAAAAAAAAAAAATAAATAGATTTAATTTGAATAAATAAATATATTAAATTTAAAAAATCAAAAAACCCGACTGCATACAAAGCGAACTAATTAATTATTTCTCATCAATGTGAAACTAATTTTATATTACTTGCCTATTATTTTTTTATTTACTTGTATTGATGACTTTTAAGTTGTGTTTAATTGTTAGTTCTATCTGTAAACTTTGTTTTGATGAGGCTTATAGATGTCTATGAAGGTTAGAGTTACAGTAAAGCTAGAGATCCTACCTACACGACTTCCAGGTTGTGTAATATTTAAATGGAGCTTCTGACTGTAAAATAGTCAATGAAACATCGCCTTCATTCTGAAAGACCTATCCAATGATATGCCACTCAATAGGGTCCGGTACGTAAAATTTTTTTTTTCGTCTCTACCACCATTTTGTATTTTACGGCCACTATTTTGAAGTTATAAAAACAAAACCTAGCATATAACCATTGGACGGTTAAGACGAATCGATAGAGAGCTCATTCATTAAAATCCATCCAACCGTTGGGATATTTCGAGGGTATAAATAAATTCACATACCCAGATACGCGTGAAACACATAACTCTTCTTGGCAGTCGGGTAATAAATATAACTATACAATTATACATATAAAAGTGCGGAATGAATATCCATTATAAAATGTATTATTGTAACGTAATTATTAAACAAATGTCCTTTTCCAATTCTTTTTATTTAAATTAACCATTGCTTATTATCCAGACAACTCTACCCTCCTCCGTACATCTACTCCTCATCCGTCCTATTATAATTTTTTATTTTTATTTTGAATTTTGAATTTTTTAATATTATTTTATGTTTTAATATTTTTAAAAGTTTTTTTACGCAATGTGTTAATTGGGTTTTAAGATCATTTATGTATTAATTGTATATTGACGAATATATGAATTTTTTAGGAAAACCATGATTTAATGAATCATAAATTAGTTTTTTAATATTATTGTTAATTAGATGAGAATAACCTAAACACTTTATTATATATAATTGATTAAAGAGTATGTTACGATATACAGAATTATGAAGACATGATTTAAAATTAGTAAATGTATTAACTTGGAATTTAAATTATTTACATTTGCCATTTAGATCAGATATAGTTTTGTTTTCATTTAGTGTAATTTTAAGATCTAAAAAGTTAATTGTGTTGTTTGATAGGATGTTTTTCTTTAATTCTTAATTAGTAGGATAATCTACTGGAAATTGAGAAATATTAGTCTGATCGGTAGTAATTAAAATTATATCATCAATATAACAATATAAATGCATTTTACTTTAATATGAGTACGTTCGCAGTGATATAAGCATAAGTCTGATAATAAACTGGAAATGCATCCTCTTTGTGGTATACCGACTTTCTGTTGATAAATTGTGTTATCTTGCAATATAAAATTATTATAGATAATGAAATTTGTTAGAGTTTGAAAATAATCTGAATCTATATTCATTGGTAAATTCAATTTATGATGATACTTTTAAATAATGCATTTGTTATATTATGTAGATCTAATAAATCTATATTATTAAAAGGCCGCAGAATGAAAGAGGAACGCCTTCCTAAAGGTATTTTTGAATGGTGTCCGGTCGGCAAACGTAGGAGAGGCAGACCGAGGACGACTTGGCAAAGTTCTATACAAGAGACTATGAATATGTATAGGTTAAATGATGATATCACTCTGGACAGAGAGAGATGGAAAGGATCTCTCAGAATTATTTTTATGGGTCGAGGAAACCCACTGTTGAGTGAAAACTCCCGAATAAGAAGAAGAGAAATCATATGTCGTTATATTGTTTACACATTTAAGATTTTTCATAATACTGACCAGTTGATAGCTACTTTTTACCCGACTGAAAAGATGGGTTTTGTGTTTCACACGTATCTGTGTATGTGGATTTATTTATACCCTCGAAACATCTCAACGGCTGGATGGATTTCAACGAATGAGGTCTCTATCAATTCATCTTAACCTTCCAATGGTTATAGGATAGGTTTTGTTTTTATAAATTCAAAATCGCGGCCGTAAAATACAAAATGGCGGTAGAGACGAAAAAAAAAATTACGCACCCTATTGAGTGGCATATCATTGGATAGGGCTTTCAAAATAAAGACGATGTTTCATTGACTATTTTACAGTCAGAAGTTCCGTTAAAATGTTATACAACCTGGAAGTCGTGTAGGTAGGATCTCCAGCTTTACTGTAACTCTAACCTCAGGGCCCGACTAGCATGTTTCTGTGCCCAGGGCACTTCCAAATTTTCGTGCCCCCTTAGATTGGTTGATTTATTCATACTAGTTTTTTTTACTCATACTAGAACTCAAAAAATTAACTTTTATGGAAAACTGAAAAGCAGTTCCATGAATAAAAATAAGATATTTTTTCTATTACTTACTGAAATGTGCTTTTAATCATAAATTGAGATATATTTTTGTCATTTCACCGTATTAATATCTCAAATATCACATTTTTTCACAATTAAGATTTTTTAATGGAAATTTAGATGCAATTACGCAAAATTATGTGCCCCTCAGAAGTTTCGTGCCCAGGGCAGGGGCCCCGGGTGCCCGTGCGATAGTCAGGGCCTGTCTAACCTTCATAGACATCTATAGGCCTCATCAAAACAAAGTTTACAGATAGGAACTAACAATTAAACACAACTTAAAAGTCATCAATACAAGTAAATAATAAAAAAAAAATAGGTAAGTAATATAAACAAGTAATATAAAAAAATATTTTAAGTCAATTCTTACTTAGATCAGTAAGAGAATTATTTTTTTCTCCCCTACTTCTTTCCTCCTGAGCGGTGCTTAAAGTGCCTTGATCAAGAAGAGGGCTCTCTCGGTCTTAAAATACCTTGATCAAAAAGAGGGCTCTCTCGATTATTGAAAATTAATTAATTTCATTTCATTAAGGAATTAATATGTTAAAAAAAACTGGATTAACATCAAGTGTCATCCACTACAAGTTTAAAAAAATTTATTTGAGCTTGATTGGATGAATAATAAGTATTTTATTAACGATTGAAAATTTGAACAAGATATATATAGTGAGAGTGTGAGCTAATAGTAGGAATTGAAAAAAAAATAGTTTCAAATCGAGGAGAAATAATTAATTAATTCGCTTTATAAGCAGTCGGGTTTTTTGATTTTTTAAATTTAATTGTTTTTATACAATGTGTATTATCAATGGTTTTTGTAAGTGTATATATTTTATTGAGAATTTTAAATAAAAGTTTATTGATTATATTATTATATGTATTGCATCCAGTAGTGACAGTTCCAAATTTAATTGGTCTCTTATGAAATTTGGGTATAAGAACTAAATAAGGATAATTAAAGTTAGTAAAGGAAATATTTAATAGTTTATAATAACTATGAATTTTATGATTGTTTAAAATTATGTTTCCATTAGTTTTTTGAAAAGATTTATTAGAAGAAAAACTGGATATAAGAAGTTTGTGATAATAAGATTTGCATATGGTTGCGTAATTATTTGGAGATTTGTCTACATATGTAATAACATAGTTTTTTTTTTTAATTTAGTAATTTGCTGGAAAAAATGCTTTATATTAATAGTAACCACAAAAACCAGTATTTTCCATGTTTAATAGATTTATTGTATATGAGATTGAAATTTTATAAATAAATATATCTATATCATATGTAAACTGTTTTAAAATAGAATAAATGTTAAATTTTGCCGGAAGTTTATATTAAGTTCCAAAACCCTTTAGTTTTTTCAGTGTAAAATCATTCACAATATTACGATTTACAGTTATTATATGCCCATGATCATTATTAATGTATTTTTTTAGAGAGCGGTCATTGTATTTACACGGAAAAGTACTTGCTTCAGATATATTTTTTGAAAATGAATTATAGTTAAAAATCTTTCTTTCTATAGTAATTGGATATTTAAAAGTTTTTGTTATTTGAAGATTATTAATAGGGAATTAACAGTTTTTGTCATTAATTCGAAAATTAATTTTGTAAATTAATGTTGATAAGATTAGTTCTTGTTGTAACAAGATGAAAAAAATATATATATCAGAGAAATGTTCAGAGTAAGAGTTACTGAGAAATAGTAATTAAATATTGTATAATCTTTTTTTTTTTTTTTTTTTTTTTTTTTTTTTTTTTTTTTTTAAGCAAAGATATATTTTGGAATTAACAACCAGTTATAATTCTTTATATAAATACTTTGAAGATTATTTATATGTTTAGTAATATATTTTTTGGAAACTATAATTGTGGAAGAACATCTATCTCGCTTGTTTTGTGTGGTTTTATGATTTAAATTATGATTTAGAGTAGGATAAATTGGAGAATAATAAATAGTGTTATTAATAGATGAAAAGGCTCTTTAACAGATCTTCCCCTTGGGGACGAGCGACCAGTATTCGTGCCGCGTAAGATGCTCCGAATCGGGGATCATTCTCACCAGTAAATTTTTATTGTAAATTTTGCCTTATTTAATCCGAGCATTTTCTCAATTCAATTAGGAAAAATTTCTGTTTAAAAAAACCGGCGATGAAAGATAAAAAATTCTGTAAAGACGCTCGTCCTCAAGGGGTAAAATATTTCACTGTTATATTCCTATGGCTAAATGATGTAGTATTTCATATATGATGACTCCATATAAGTGTATCTTACAAGACAATTAACACATTGCGTAAAAAGATATTAAAAAAATTGAAAAAAAAAAACAATAAAATAACATAACATAAATATAACATGAAAAATAAAATAACAATACAAAATTAAAAATGCAAAATAATAATAATAAAAATTTATAATAGGATGGATGGATGGATGGGTAGATGCTAGAGTACGGAAGAGGGTAGCATTGTCTGAATAATAGTATACGCAATGATTCATTATAAAAAAAATAATAAAATAAAATAAAGAAGAGATAGAGAGAGATAGAGAGAAAGGGCATTTATTTATTAAATACGATGCAATAACGCATATTTCATTATGGATGTGGATTCGACACATTTCGGTGTCTAAATGTATAGTATTATTTACTTATTTATTAATTTAAATTAAACCTATGTATATTTTCTTTATTAATTAATAATGTCAATGTTAAATTTTAGCTCAATGTGGACAGTATCATATAAATATCTCATACATAGTAAATTCTATTACAATAGCATCAAAAGTGTATGTATTAATTATAAGTTTTATTCTTTGTTCTATTCTCTCTCCAATAATCATGTATTTTAAATTTTATGCACGCTTGTGGGCACATTAATTGTTACTTATTATTTTGAAAATTTAAAGTGTTAATTTAAGTTTAACAAGCATCATAAATTATTTTATTTTTATTCATTTTTATTTATTTAAGTGATTATGCACGGTTGTGACAGAGATTTAAATATATTAATATGTTATAATATTCTACATTTATGTATACGAAACATCAATTAACAAATTATCCATATCATCATTTTACTTATTTACTTATTTAATTTTATATTTTGGTATATATATATATATATAACCATTACTTGATTACAATTCATCATCTATTTCCAATTACTAAAATTAAATTAATAAATTTAGCTTCAATACACAACACTGAAATTATACAAAATAAAAATGGAACCTATGACTTGTAACAAAAAATCAAGCACAATACCACTAATTCACTAGCACATTGCGAACGATTAATCCATATAAAACATATGAAAAACCTCCACATTTTGATACACATATGTATATATATAGCTATTTATGATATTTTTAATTATGATATCTTTTCCTTTTGAATGTCAACAATTCATTTTGAACTATTTCCTTATTAATAATGGTATCTTATATATATTTTTAAATATATAATCATGGTAGCTAAATGTTTTTAGCAATCTTTTAAATATTATACGCTTAGATCTCTGCTGCAATTGCGCATAATCTTTGTGTATTATCAATTTGATTTCTACTCTGTAGTTATCTCATACCTCTCTTAGGAAATTCCATTAAATTTTGCATTGTTATCATCGCAAAGATTCAATAAATGAATTTTACCAATATCGTTACATATGTTATATGTATTTTACCATGTTTTTGGTATCTATGTTAAGTGTGTTGGGGGGAACTGTATTTGTTAATGTCATTTTATTCATAATTTCACAGTTTTTGTTGGTGGTCTGTAATGTTTATTTATTGGTTATATATATATATATATACATAACAGCTGGTATATACAATGTTTTTGGTATCCATGTTAAGTGTGTTAGAGGACACTGTATTATTGTCATTTCATTCATAATATCACAATTTTTGTTGGTGGTCGGTAATGTTTACTTAATGGTTATATATATACATATATATATATATATATATATATATATATATATATATACGTATATACATATTTTTAATTCATCAATTATATTAACTTAATACAATTACTGTTTTATGCTTAATTAACTAATAGTTAGTGCTATTATTTATTAATAAATTTACTTACTTAATCTTATATGTTGTTATATATATATTTACATATTTTTAATTTTCCTTTATAATATCTCTAAACAGTTTCTCTTTAAAGCTTAATCCAATATTAGTTATTATTATTAATCTATTTATTTTAATTATTTATTAGTTTTTATTCCAACCAATGTGTATTCCTGATAATAAATTCTTGTGTAACTAGGGGCTCGGCCCCCTACGAGCTACGCTGGCCAACCCCCGTTCAGACACCGCAGTCTCTAAAAGCACGCTAATTTGATTGGCTTTAAAAAGATTTTGAAAGATTGAATTATAATTTAAAAAACAGTAGCGATCTCCCTATAAATGGGTTTCTATTCATTTTTCTTCGATTGGAAAATTTTAAGGAATAATCAGCTGCTGTTAAAAGATACAATGGCTGTTTTCGCCTTTGATTATATAAAATCAGTTAAACATTTCAAAATAAGCTAATATAGTAAGCAAATCTGTATCAAAATGCAAATATATTTTACAAATACCAATGCCTTCTTTTGACGGAAACGACATAGAAGGTTAACGAATCTTAACTAAACCATTTAAGCAATTTTTTTATTTTTTGCTTCACAGATTTTTCTCTTTCAAATCATATTTTTTGTTGATGACACTTCATTTTCACCTTGTAATCTTTTTTATATTTATTACATTACTAAATAATCGCTCGAAAGCAGTCTAAACGCGTTCAATAAAATTAATATTAATCTTATTAATATAATCTCAAAATATCAAATTAATGTCTCGCGCAATTTTTAAATTTAAACTGTTTTGCAATATTACTTTTTGTTCATTTTACGTAATAAGTGTAATGTGACGTAAATGTGACGTAATTTCTTCTATTTAAGACTTCTAACGCATGTTAATGAATTTATTATTTTACAATATTCTTATAAAAAGCACGTGTAAATATAGTTTTTATGAAGTAACTAGGGGGCTCTGCCCCCTGCAAGCTACGCTCGCCAACCCCCGTTCAGACACTGTAGAATCTAAAAGCACGCTAATCTGATCGGTTTTAAAAAGATTAGAGAATATTGAATTATACTGAAAAAACCTGTAGCGATCTCCCTGTAAACGGGTTTCCATTCAATTCCCTTTGATTGCAAAAATTTAAGGTAGAATCAGTTGCTGTTAAGACATCCAATGGTTGTTTTCGTGTTCGGTTAAAGAAGATCAGTTAAACATTTGAAAAGAAGCTAAAATAAAATGAATTAAATAAACAGACTCTTTGTCTCTCGGTATTAATTTAACAGCGTTATAAAACGATTGACATAATACAATTACTAAAATTTGCTGCTTTAACCCCTTCAAGGGCGGTGGTTCATTTTTGGACCACTTAATTTTAATTCTTAAATGCCACATTAGCATCAGAATATTGGGATGAGACTTTCCCTTTTATTAAGTAAGTGAACAAAAGCATTTTTGTATTTCGAAATTTGTTTGTAAATTCTGGTGCCATTTACTGATTTCAAGATTTTACGAATAGAAGTGCCTTGTCCGTGAAAAGGTTAAACGCATATTAATGCATTTATTATTTTAAAGTTTCCTTTCCCTTTTAATATTCACGTGTAAATACAATTTTCAGGACATAATTTTCAATATTTTCCTGCCTTTAACACGTACTCATTTAATAGTAATTTTAGGTTTTTTTCTGTTTTTAATAGTCACGTGAAAATAAATTTTTAATCGTTAGGAAATATTATTCTTTGCGCTGTTTTTAAAATTGAAAACAATCTCTATAATAATAGCCTAAGTCATGTGACTATCATCAACAGCTCCAGGCGGATCCCTTCGCTTTTTATATTCTAGGCGGCCATTTTGGTACTTTAATGTTAGCCAGCCACAGCTGTGATAAGTCGCCGAATATTATTCTATACCCATTATTTCGTTTATATTATAATAGTCCAAGTCATGTAACTGCCGTAAACAACGGGCTGATTCCTTCGCTTTTCATAAGAAAGGTTTCCATTTTGATTAAAGAATCAAAATTATTTTTTCGAATAAAACTACATAAAAGTTGCCATGATCACAAAGAATTCTTGGTACTTTTATGTTAGCCGGGGGAAAATCTCGCCAATAGCTTTTTTTTTTTTTTAACTCGCCAGTTAGCATTTTTTTATTTTTCGAGTGGTAAATTAAAGAGGTGCTACTTGGTTATCCCATCGACCAAAAAACTGTCGCCAAACTATAAGATTAAATGCCAATAAGGGTTGATAGTAAGTGTGACATTCACTTGACTTTAAGGAAGTTACACATGTTCACGCCATCAAGTGATTTTTATTTCGAAGTTTTATTTGTATTTTTATTAATGTATACTAATTTATTTGTTCTTTTGTTATTTAAAATAAAAAAAATGTCAATTTGTATAATTTGGCTATTTATATAATTTGGCGAAATTGGTCGACGGGAGAAGTAATAACATTAAAACGTTGCTTTGAAGTATTAATTAAATCTCATGATTTGTTGCATTGTCACACACGCACCGGGTTTGGCGTGATTTTTTTTTTTACGACAATTTGGCGAAAACCTCGTTTTCAAATACCTGTTACATATGTATTTTTAAATTATTTTCTGTCATTTTTAAAATGAAATAACAATAAATTAAAAAAAAATTAATTAATAACTATAGAACAAAACAATTTTTAACATTTTTTGTAAATAAAAAGAAAATAAATTCAAATAAACATTTATTAATAAATAAGCAACAATAGCCGGGTTACCATGTCAGGCAAAATAACGCCATTTTGGCGCCAATTAGGTACCCCGTTGTGTATATGACATCTGTGTCTAATATTTTTCTCTTCGTTTCGTTTAAAAAAAAAGAATGAACTAAAAGCCATTTATTTTAAAGGTTTCAATTTTAAATGAAAGTTTTGTATTAAATAAAATGATAATGAAATACAAATTGAATTCTGAATAAAAGTAACATGATGCATTTCTTAGCATACATTTAAGGGAGGCCAAACTCGTCGCCAAATCAATTTAAAATAACCTTTTCTAAAATATGAAAAAAAAATATCTGTTACGATTAAAATTTGAGTTGCCACCATTAAAAAAAGTATTTAAAATTAGAAAAAAATTAATATTTCGAAAACTAATTCTAATTTTAAAATTCGAATACCAGTTTTGAGATCTGTGGATCAATACGGATTTTTGGTGCTAATTTCATCGCAAAGTATTCCATATTTTAGGAGAAATCGCCGTGAACCGTAATCAGTTGTTTAATCAGTCGTTTCATAGAATCGTTACATAAATTCGTTTCAATTCGATTCATTAGAATTTTATATATATAGGGTAGATTTTCAATAAGTTCCTGCTTTTCACACGTAATTATTCAATTCTAATTTGAAAGTTTTTTTTCTGTTAATAATAGTCACGTGTAAATAAATTTTTAATTTGAAGCAAACATTATTATTTGCGCTGTTTATATAGTTGGCAACAGTTTAAATGAATACCATTTCCTAAAATAAGTAAAAAATATCTCTCGAAATGCTGAAAATTTGAATTTAAAATAGAAATAAAACCTCAAAAAAATGAGTCAAATTAAAAAAGTGAATGCATTCTGCACACGGGAAATTCTAATGTATAAAATGATCTAAAAATGAATTAATTTCCATGTATAGTTTTTGCTACTATAAAACTTTTTTAATGGAACGATTTTGTCCAACTTTAGTATTAAATATCTCTTAAAATAATTCTTCGATTTAAAAACTGTCTACATAAGCGTGTTCATCAAACATTTTTCTATAAAACCGCCGATTTTCATATTTTTGTATGCAGTATTTTTCTTAATATTAACGGAGAAAGACCTCCGGTCACAAAAAATTCAAAACCGGCGGCGGCGGCGGTGACAGCGTAAGTTACTTTTTTTTTTAGAATAGAGAGATAATTTTAAATGTATCAATTAATGACAGATTTACATACATTTTACTTTTTATTTTGGATAGCGTGGCACAAAAGATAAATCAATTTATTCATATAAACACATTATAGTGCATTGTATAGGTTCAGTGAAAGTGATATTTTTAACTGTGTATTGAACAATTAGTGGAAAGTTAATTGGAAGTTTTGGTTAGATGTATAAATATATTTAGCCAAACCGAAAACAATTAAAATTGAATTTTAAAGCAAATTGTTTAAAGCTACATCAAGGCGTCACTTAAATTTGATATCATACCTTTTAAAACTCATATTTTGAATTTATGAAAGATGTGAATGATAAAGCATCAAGGAATAAATTTTTATACATCCTTTTAAATTTAACATAATTTTTACAAATGCAATTATAAATAGAACAAAATAAAATGATGAAATAAATAATATAGCGTCACTTAAAATTTGATATCATTATTTTTAAGTTCCATATTTAAAATTCTTATAGCAATAAGATAAAGTTCTGCGTCACAAACTTTTAACCCGTTAAGGGTTTTTTGAATTGATATCATTACTTTTTTTAGGTTAATAACAAAAATATTAAAAAATAATAATAAAATAAAGATCAACGATATGAACTCATAATTGTGATTTCCATTCACCTCTAATCCCCCCCCCCCCCGCTCTCAAAAAAAGCATACCTCATACTTCAATTGTAAAGAGTACTGTACTATTTGATTTTTTAAGAACTTTTTAGTAAGATATGGAAGTATTACACAAAATGATTTTTTTATGGTTCGTTTCACAGATATAGAAGGCTTTGTTAAATTTTGCTTTGTAAAAAGTTTACTTTTCTAAGAAAAATTGTCGCCGGGCAAAGACTAGCTAAGGCGATAGGACCCCATCCACCAAATGACTAAGAGGGAGCCTGAAGATGAGTGAGGGCTTTGTAGTGGAAAGTCCTCGGTGCTCGCTAGTGACGACGGGGCTCGCGGGAACGCCATGCAGGGACTCCCGGAGCAACCGAAGGGCGAGGGTTTCGGACAGCGCCCAGGTTACTTTATGACTTGGGTGGCTCATCCCTCCGAGGACCTCAGCTGGAGCAGTTGGGAGCCGACCCTAAGGGTGGTGGGGTTTGGCGGTGCCCCCGTTGACCAAGGAGCGGTCGCGTGGGGAGGCCAGTATGGTTCTGGTTGCTCCATGTCGTTCCGTGACCCATGGGAGGGGGTCGGCCGGCAGGTCCACCATCGAACACTACTCCCGCAGGGAAACGGGCCGGAGGCTCGCCGGTAACGCGGCGGCTCATCGTGCCTCAGGTGAACTCTTGGTCCGATCCAGGTCCTCCGTGTCTATGCGGTACCGGAGTTTTCCTCGCCTGGTGATGAGGACCTAGAGGTGTCTCCACCTAATTTTCGAACGCAGTAACAAAGGTAGCGGTCGGTCACTGCACGGGGTCAGGGGCCTTCGGGCCTGGGTACCCTCGACGGCCGTGAGGTAAGGTAGTGGCGGGCGGGCTTCTGTCGGCCTCCACTGGCTTCTCTGTCCTAGGATGGGGTCGAGTCGGTGGGGGCTGGCGGGACTCCGTTCCGTCCGACCCCTAGCGAGGCGGAGTCTATTCCGTCTAGGTGGAGCTTTCCGTGCCCGCCTGGGGTCGCTAATGGCACCTAGTCTGGGCCAACTGGTTCCCGGCGTGATCCACGAGGGGTTCCGTCGGTTGAGCCGGGTGGCTTGGGCGAAAAGCCAGGAGCTGGGTCGCTTCATGGCAGGAGGGATTTTCCCCGTCCTCCCTGGTTTTCAAGTCAGGGGCTCTTCAATAACTTTCCTATCGGCTGGCCCACAAAAATGTCTCTGCCGGAAAATGGTATCTGATCTTGGGGGCCTTCCGTAAATTAAATTCGGGTCGGGAAGCCTCGGTTCGGTCCGTGGGCCCAGCTTCTTTATAGGTGTCTGGTTCCTGCGATGGCTTGCGGGGTCTACCGGCTCGAGTACCCAAGTTTAGGGACCACTTGGTTTTTCTAGCTGGGTGGTGAGGACTATCGTAGCGATTGTTCACCAACTTGGGAATAGTCGGCGTGACGTGCGCTGGGCAGTGCGTCAACCTGACCGGAGTTTGCGTGGGGTTCCGCTCTGTTGGAGCTTGTCTGGCGGCGACCTTCGGGACGCGCCGCGGGGGTTGCTTCACGGGTGGTTCCCTGCGTAGACAAATGGGCCTGAAAAAGGCCTGGGACCGGAAGATGAACCCCTCATCTTTTCTAAGAAAAATATCAAGAAATATTACTCTTAAGCCTTTTTATTTAAAATACAATAACATTGTAAGCACAGGAGAACAACGAAGATAGGCTTTTCATCACAGAATTTGACCCCGAAAGTATAACTCGTTTTGTGGCGCTAGTGTACCCAGCCTGCTGATCACGTGATCGATTGGATGTAGTTTCGATTTTCAATTATAGATAGCAGCATCAATTGCCATTGGGTATTTTATCTTTTTGAGTCTCAAAAAAGTGTACCATAATTACAATAAATATGAATTTAAATAAGAGAAACAGCTGGCTGATAAAGATATAGGTTTTGTTTTTTTATTTTTTAATTTAAGTTCATAGCAATAAACGTAAATTTCTATCAAAATAGCCACATTTTTGAGTAAGATTTAATCATAAAATTTGTACATTAAAAAAAAGAAAAAAAAAAGTTTTTTCTCATTTAAAGTTTAAAAAAAAATAATCCATCATTTTATGATTTTTTAATTTTGTTAATTAAAATAGGTATTATCATTTGATTTTTTATGGCTACAACAAAGAGATTATGTAAACTACAATTTAAAATAATATTTAAAATACAAAAATTTGAACTGAAAAATGCCTTTTTGAAAAATATTAGAATTCCATCCCAAATTTTAAATATTTCAGCATGGAACAGAAAAAGATTAAAGTTGCATTACATTTGTAAAAATAAATATATATATTATAGGTTAATTCTATAAAATTGTTAAAAAAATATTTTTACATACTCATATTACTGAATAGAAGACAATTTGACAAGAAGACTTACAAATTATTTTGCTAGTCAGAAAATAATTTTGAATTATTATGCAACACATTAAACAGCAAAATTTTAATGATTTTAATTTGCATCATTTCTCAAACCGAAAAAGAAGTACCTAGTCTGAGGTATGATATTTTCAACATATCTACCCTATATATATAAAAACCTAATGAAACGACTTTATGAAACGAATATATGAATCGACTGATTAAACAACTGATTATGTTTCAAGCGATTTCTCCTAAAATATGGAATACTTTGCGATGAAATTAACACCAAAAATCAGCATTGATCCTCAGATCTCAAAACTGGCATTAGAATTTTTAAATTATAATTAGTTTTCGAAAAATTCATTTTTTTCTAATTTTATATACATTTTTCTAATGATGGCAACTCAAATTTTAATCAAACAGATATATTTTTTTTTCATATTTCAGAGAAGGTTGACATGGTAACCTGGCTATTGTTGTTTATTTGATAATAAATGTTTATTTCTTTTTATAAATTATATAAATTATTTAGTTCTATAATTATTAATTATTATTTTTATATTTTCTTTAGAAAATAATTAAAAAACACGGTACTACTTAGTTATTCCGTCGACCAATTTCGCCAAATTACATAAATCGCCAAAACATTCGCCAAATTACACAAATTGACATAATTTTTATTTTAAATAACGAAAGAACAAATAAATTGGTATAACATTAATAAATATACAAATAAAAAGTCGAAATAAAAATCACTTGATGACGTAAACACGTGTAACTTGCTTAAAGTCAAGTGTATGTGACATTTACGATCAACCATTATTGGCATTTAATCTTATAGTTTAGCGATAGATTTTTGGTCGACGGGATAACTAAGAATACCAAAAATGCATATGTAACTGGTATTTGAAAACCAGGTTTTCGCCAAATTTTCGTAAAAAAAAAAAATCACGCCAAACCTGCTGTGCGTATATGATATCTGGCACAATATTACCACTCGAAAAAAAAATGCTAACTGGCGAGTTGATAAAAAGCTATTGAGGAGATTTGCATCCGGCTAGCGTAACAGTACCAAGAATGCTTTGCAACCATGGCAAATTTTATGTAGTTTTATTCGAAAAAATTTTTTTGATTTTTTAATCAAAATGGAAAATTTACGGTCCCATATTGGTGCAATTTTTTTCTGACGCCAATAGCATATATGGAACGGGCACTTAACTGGCGCCAATGTATCGTTATTTTGTTTTATATGGTAAGCCGGATGTTGTTGTTTATGGTGTTGATGCGTTCCCCAAATTGGCGTCGTTAAAAAATCGCGCCAATATGGGACGTATATGACATCTGTGCCAAACTTTCATATGAACGGCGAAGGGATCAGACCGTGTTTGTTTATGGCAGTTGATGACATTAACTATTATAATATAGATGAAATGATGGCGATAGAATAATATTTGGCGACTTATCACCTGTGCCTGGCTAACATTAAAGTACCAAAATGGCACCTAGAGTATAAAAAGCGAAGTGGTCCGCCTGGAACTGTTGATGATAGTCACATGACTTAGGCTATTGTTATAGAGATTGTTTTAAAATACCGGGAGACAAAGACTCTGTATACTTAATTTATTTTATTTTAGCTTCTTTTCAAATGTTTAACTGACCCTCTTTAATAAAAAACGAAAACAAATATTGGATGTGTTAACAGTTAACAGCAACTGATTCGCCATTGAATTTTTGAAATCAAAGGGAATTGAATGGAAACCCGTTTACAGGGAGATCTGCACAGCTTTTTTCAGTATAATTCAATCTTCTCTAATATTTTTAAAATCCATCAGATTAGCGTGTTTTTAGATTGTGCGGTGTCTGAACGGGGGTTGGCGAGCATAGCTTGCAGGGGGCAGAGCCCCCTAGTATAAAAAATAAATGTGACAGTTAATAACCTTAATAAATAGTTGAAACAATTTCAAGAGACTCTTATTTTCAATGACATTAAATTTTTTTTATACTCCTTAATATAGGAAAAGTAATTTCTGCAATTCACACATACACACTTTTCCGGAGAAAAATGTCTGAATTTAATGCTATTTGGGAAGTATTTTTTTTTTTTTTAGCAGATATAAAAAACATACATCAGACAAGAAAAGACTGTATTTATTTATATATACATAATTAAATGTGAAAATACTTTCTGAAACAGTTAATCTGAGATTTTTAATTTTTATGTGGAGATAAGATACATAGTTACAAAATATTTGAAATGCATAAAACAAAATTCATTACTTAAATTTAGATAAAGATTTTTAACTTAATTACATTTACGACTTGATAAAGTCAATGCACTAGGTATATTTGCTGTGTGATAGTAACACTCTCAAAATATCTAAAGGATTATGAAATAATATTGAATAACATTTTCCAGTTATCATTATTTAAAAAATGTTAAATGTATATATCTGTATTCTATATGAAATGTTAGAGTTTAGGCTTCTATCCAAAATATAGATTGCACCACATTTACCAGCAGTAGGAAATGGCACATTTTGTTATTGAAATTTATTTAAATGAAGTTTTATTTTATTTAGCTTAGTTACAATTGCAATTTAATTTTGTTTAAATTGATAACAATTAAAAAAGTCGTAAATGTTATTTAATGATTTAATTGCAATGAAAAATTACAATGGAACTCATAAAAAAAAAATCAAAAGGCATCACTGAGGATTGAACCCGAGATATCGCGTCTATGAGAGTAGCGCTTTTAACCGCTCAGCTAGTGTTTCGATAGCTAGTTGTTTCCAAAAGTGAATGAAAAGAAAGCATGCGCAGGAATACATTAATAACTTCTTGCACATTTGTGGTAAATTCTTACAGAATGGCGAAAAAAATATAGTCTCATTTTTCATAAAGATTATATAACAAACAACAGTTTTTCTGCAAATAAGTGTTATGTTATTCGGTTTATCTCAAACAGATTTATATTATATATTAATTTTAATAAAATCGCGCAGGCCATTTTTGAGAAAAAAATTGCGAATTATATAAAAAAACAAGAGTTTTCCCAGATACAAGTATTATCTCATTCCCTTCATCTAAAACAAATTCATATTATATATCAATTTAAAGAAAATCGCCCGGGCCATTTTCCAGAAATGGAAATTAGGAACTTTATCCATCACGAGTACTTTAAAAATAGGTTTCGAGATCTCAAAATGTACTGCATGTAGAAATGTAAAAATTTCAGAATAAGATAAGACTGCAGATATAAGACTGTTTTTAAAAAATCAGAACAATGTGCGCTATATTTGCTGAGTTATGAAGTAGCGGCTTTTCGCGTTTCCTTTGATCTCGAGTTAGATGTATATATGAGTTCCGCCATTCTTACGACTTTAGGCTTAAGGCTGCGTCACTGGAATACTATCGTCTTCCATGATATTCTTTTGTATGCATGATAAAGGAAAGTAAATTTTACAGACATATTAGTCATAAAATTAAAACACCTATATAAATTACCTATATAACCTATATACACCTATCTAACCTATAAAAAGCAGATAAATATTTAAGAAAAAAAGTCCGAAATGAATTAAATTTAGTGTGAAAACCTCAAACTTTTAACATGCAGAAAACGTAAAATTGCACTTCTTTTAATGTATTTAAAACTTATTCAAAACATGCAGATTTGCTATTATTTAATTAAGATGTCATATATAGTAATCATATAACATTAAAATGCCATGTGTATTCGCCATATTACATTAAGATTTTCTAGATGAAATTTAAGTCAAGAAAATTTTTGTCTCTCTGAAATTAATAGACCCTGGACAAGTGCCTCTCGTTCAATACTGATATCAGAACATTGACCTATATATATATTTTTTTAAAGGAAACAATACGATGAATATTTCGATTGGAAATTTTCCAGCCTTTCGTGAGCTAAATTCACGTATTGCAGGAAAGCGTACCACATATCTAATGTGTCTTGCACATTTTATTCCAATTCTCTAAATTAAAACAAAAGGAAGTAACAGTACAGTCATTCAGGATAATTTTGAACCATGAGATCTAACTTTGCACCACCTCCAAATTTTCAATATTTTTCACTCCAAAAGACTAAATAAGCTCCAGAACTGTGCTCTGTTGGCAAAGTTCTAAATTGGGATTTCTACTCTTTATTTTAGAAAATAAATTAGAAACATTATACGCAATTAAATGTATCATCTAACTATTTTTGTGAAGTACTGTTTTCAAGTTAATTTTGAATGCTGTTTTGAAGTTGTTGTAATCCAATTAAATTTTCATAGTAAGTAACAATATACTCATTTATCAGATATATTATTATTTAAATATTGTAAATGTGATAATATTTTGTGATTATTTATTTATTAATAGTTAATAAAATGTAAAATAAGAAGGCACTAACATTTTACCACATTTCCAGGGTAACTTTGAGCCGGCTCAAAGTTATACTGATGTTTATAATTTACTGATTATAGGTGCTACTGTCAAAAATTTCCCATATTTGCAAGTGTATTTCATATAAATGCCGAAAGTGAGCATTAGATATAACATGTAAATATTTTCACAAATATGTGTAAAATACATAAAATTCATTTAAAGGCGTTATTTGGGCGGAGCTACTCAAATTTGACATTTCATACATTCGACATCTTTCATTCTTGTTTGAATAATACTAGTACTAGTATGTATTACTGTAACTATGGATATATTATTGAATTAAAACATTGAAAATTGTTTTCCACTGCATTTTTATGCTTTATATGAACAATAAACATCAGGTTTTTTTTTTTATATTTCTAAATATTCATGGTTCTCTTCTTCTACTTTTCTTATGCTTAATATTTATTGTAATATCATAAATTATACAAATCTTCTGATGTTGGGAAATGTAAATTCGGAGTCTTTACATATCTGAAAATATTTTGGGGGATTCAAAGTTGTCCTAACTATAATACTTTTTTTTTTTTAAATAATGAATTATTTTAGATAATATTTATCATATGGTGCAACGTTACCCTAAATGGCTGGGTAACTTTGAACCAGGTTAAAAATGCATTTTTTATAGCTTTTATCATTATTATTCCTTAATTTTTGATACTCATACAATAATTTGGGATCATTTCTGCTCTTTTATGCTCCTAGTTGCAACAATATTCTTAAAATAAGAGTGTGACATATGAAAATAGAGAAAATGCGGATTAAAGTTACCCTGAATGACTGTAATTTATTTTAGTAATAGAATATAATTTCAAAATTAGTATAGCTATTCTGCTAAAAACTATTTTGCAACTGGTTAATTTAAAAATACTAAAGATTCATGTCATTCTTTATACCACGGACAAAAGAATGTTTTAAATGATGACTATGTTCATCGTGACTAGAAGTGACACCTGAAATATTTTGGAAAGAAAAAAAACATGATTTGTATAAAAGGCAAAGAAATATATAATATATTTAGACGAACGATTCGTGAACTACATAAATATAAAATTTCTATTCAAATATAGAAATAAATGAAATGTAAACTCTTTCCTTTGTAAAATGCTGCTTTAAGGATTTATACTTCGAAGATTGTCTTAGTTTTAAAAATAACGTTCGCCATAGAGATTTGCATTATTTTTACAATTAAAGTTACATCCCTTACTCTAAAATTTTAGATATTAATCAGCACAAAGTAACTCGCGTGTGATAATACAACGTGTTTTCCAAACTGGTAAACTCGAACCCTTAACAACATGACAAGAATTTTTGACATACTTTGGCTTGGGAAAAAGAAAGCACATCAAATCCTCAACCCTATAAAGATGTACTTTCCCTTGGCACGACAGAAAATCTGTATCCTTTTCTCACTTTTTTTCTCATGCTTATATCTTTCTGCATCAGTGTCTATGTTAGTAATCTTCGCTTCATTTAATTGCAGATTTTCGGTCATTAAATAAGTCGAAGATTAATTCAGAAATTGTGGCGACATTTGGTCCGCTGGCATGCTGCATCACCACCCTTAGCATACACGATACACCGTTCGTGTTTTTAGAGATTAAGTATAATTTAATTCTAACTATTTAACACAACGAAGTAAGAGCAAGCTATTAAAATCACATAACACAATTACAAAATATTAGAATTACAAAAAACATTTTTGCAGCTAGTACGTTGAAAGATGTTTTTTGGCTCACTAATTTAACTAGTATGTTGTGGCCATCACAAAACTTTCTTCTATATAAATCACGTCAATTACATCATTTAAATAGTACAAGAAATTACATCCATTTAGCACCAATTCATATCAAAGTGTATCTGAATTTGAAGTTTGATAAAAATTTGTGCCTTAGTTCTTGAGATAGAGCTATAGCGGAATTTCTGAAAAATGTAGCCTAGCAGCGCCACCTGTTGAGTGATTTACACCAAAACATAAACAGCACTAATTCATATCCAGGTAGACATGGATCTGAAGTTCGTTGAAAACCCAAGCATTAGTTCTTGAGATAGAGCTATTGCGGAAATCACAAAAACAGCATAACAGCGCCACCTATTGAGCGATTTACACCAAACTGTATAAAATGTCAATTCATGTCAAGGACTAACTGATTCTAAAGTTTGATGAAAATTCGTGCATTAGCTCTTGAGATATACCTATAGTGGAAATACTGAAAAATACAGCATAGCAGCGCCACCTGTTGAGTGATTTACACCAACATGTACAAAATGTCAATTCATGTCAAAGATTAACTGATTCTGAAGTTTGGTGAAAATTATTGCATTAGTTCTTGAAATACAGCTATAATGGAAATTCTGAAAAGTGCAGCATAGCAGCGCCACCTGTTGAGCGATTTGCACCAAAACACAAACAGCACTAATTCATGTAAAAGTATATTTGAATCTGAAGTTCGATGAAAATCCAAGCGTTAGTTGTTGAGATAGTGCTATTGCGGAAATCGTAAAAAATGCAGTATAGCAGCGCCACCTGTTGAACGATTTATACCAAAATGTACAAAACTTCAATTTATATTAAGGACTAACTGAATCTGAAGTTTGATGAAAATCCGTGCGTTAGTTCCGGAGATTGAGCTATTGCGGAAATCGTGAAAAAGGATGCATAGCAGCGCCACCTGTTGAGCGATTTACACCAAAAACTAATCAGCACCAATTTATATCAGGGACTAACTGAATATAAATTTTTATTAAATTCCGTGCATTAGTTCTTGAGACAGAGCGCCCACAAAATTTGTGTCACATACAGACAGACTCACAGATGCAAAATCTCACAGACAGACATTTTGTAAAAACATGTTTTTCGGAATCACTGACCCCTAAAACGTGTAAATCCGTCGAAAACCGAAAGTCGAAAATTTTCACGAATCCAATACTTTCCTCTTGTAAAGATAGAAGAAAGTAAGAATATTCCTCTGAACTGACGAATCTCATTTTCTATATTGTCTATAGAAAATTTTTGGAAGACAAATACGTCCATCATGACGAAAAATGATTTCTGAGATATTATGGCCATATGAAATAATCACAAGTCGGGAATTGTACGTCAAACGTCAAATGAGGTGCGTTCGTTACTATGACTAGTTTTATAAATATTCAGATCTTGGTGTAACAGCTGTTGCACTCTTATGGAAAAAATGCATTATTACAAAATTTATTACGATTATTAGGATGAGCGAAGCGAATCCCCTACTAGGCTACACAAATTACATTTTGTCGTACACTTTACAAAAAAACTATTCAGTATTTTGATTTGAAATTACTAGGGGGCTCTGCCCCCTACGAGCTACGCTCGTCAACCCCCGTTCAGACACCGCAGACTCTAAAAGTACGCTAATTTGATCGGCTTTAAAAAGATTTCGGAAGATTGAATTATAATTCAAAAAACAGTGGCTATCTCCCTATAAACGGATTTCTATTCATTTCTCTTTGAATGGGGAATTTTAAGGCCAAATCCGCTGCGGTACTACTTGATGAACCCGTCAACCAATTTCGCCAAATTATATAAATCACCAAAGCACTCGCCAATTATATAAATTGACATAATTTTTATTTTAAATAACGAAAGAACAAATAAATTAGTGCAACATTAATAAAAATACAAATAAAACGTCGAAATAAAAATAACTTGATGACGTAGACACGTGTAACTTGCTTAAAGTCAAGTTAATGTGACATTTACGATCAACCATTATTGGCATTTAATCTTATAGTTTGGCGAATGATAGATTTTTGGTCGACAGGATAACTAAGTAGTACCAAAAATACATATGTCAATCGCTGTTTTCTTCTTTGACGTAGACACGTGTAACAACATTTCAAAATAAGCTAATATAAAAGGAATTAAGTAAACAGAGTCTTTGTCTCCCGGTATTTTTTAACAAAGCGAAAAGAAAGTTCTTTTAAATAAGACTTTTTAAATTAATCGTTTTTAATCTGACGTAATTTTGACCAAACTATTCTTTCTCTTTTTAATATTCACGTGAAAATGCTTTTGTTAGAAATGAAATAGTATTTGCGCTTTCCTAACAAAAATAGTTGAAAAGTATCCGTTCAAAATATCAAATAAATGTCTAGCGCAATTTCTGAATTTAAACCTTTTTGCAATATTATTTTGTATTCATTTTATGTAATAACTGTAATGTGACGTAAATATGACGTAATTTTTCCTATTTAAGACTTCTAACGCATGTTAATAAATTTATTATTTTACAAATTCCTTTCTCTCTTAAAATTCTCGTGTAATTATAGTTTTTATGACGTAATTTTTAATAAGTTCCTGCTTTTTTGTACATAATTATTTAATTCTAATTCCAAATTTTTTTTTCTATTTATAATAGTCACGTGTAAATAAATTTTTAATTTATTTACAAGTATAAATATTTTTGTTTTGAAGCAAACATTATTGTTTCCACTGTTTATACAGTTGGCAACAGTTTAAATTAATATCACTTTCTAAAATTTGTAAAAAATATCTCTAGAAATGCTGAAAATTTGAATTTAAAATAGAAATAAAACCTCAAAAAATTAGTCAAATTAAAAAAAGAATAACAGTCTGCACACCGGGAACTTCAAACGTATAAAATGATCTAAAAATGATTAAATTCCTATGAATAGTTTTTGCTCCTATAAAACTTTTGTAGTGGAACGATTTTGTCCAACTTTAGCATTAAATATCTCTTAAAATAATTCTTCGATTTGAAAACTGTCTACCTCAGCGTGTTTATCAAACATTTCTGTATCATACTACCGATTTTCATATTTTTGTATGCATTATTTTTCTTAATATTAACGAAGAAAGACCTCCTGTCACAAAAAATTCAAAACCGGCGGCGGCGGCGGCGGCGGCGGTGACAGCGGTAGTTACTTTTTTTTTAGAATAGAGAGAAACATAAGAATAAATTATTATCTGTAGAATTGCACAATATTACTTTTTTTTACAGAACTAGGGGGCTCGGCCCCCTACGAGCTACGCTCGCCAACCCCCGCCCAGACACCGCAGACTCTAAATGCACGCTAATTTGATCGTCTTTAAAAAGATTTCGAAAGATTGAATTATAATTTAAAAAACAGTGGCGATCTCCCTATAAACGAATTTCTATTCATTTCTCTTTGATTGGGGAATTTTAACGCCAAATCCGCTGCGGTACTACTTGATTATCCTGTCGACCAATTTCGCCAAATTATATAAATCGCCAAACCACTTGCCAAATTATACAAATTGATGTAATTTTTATTTTAAATAACGAAAGAACAAATAAATTCGTACAACATTAATAAAAACACAAATAAAACGTCGAAGTAAAAATAACTTGATGACGTATACACGTGTAACAACATTTCAAAATAAGCTAATATAAAAGGAATTAAGTAAAGAGAGTCTTTGTCTCCTGGTATTTTTTAACAAAGCGAAAAGAAAGTTCTTTTAAATGAGACATTTTAAATTAATTCTCAAAATATCAAATAAATGTCTAGCGCAATTTCTAAATTTAAACTTTTTTGCAATATTATTTTGCGTTCATTTTATGTAATAACTATAATGTGACGTAAATATGACGTAATTTCTCCTAAGACTTCTAGCGCATGTTAATGAACTTATTATTTTACAATATTCTTTCTCTTTTAAAATTCACGTGTATACTTTTTATGACGTAATTTTTAATAAGTTCCTGCTTTTTATACGTAATTATTTAATTCTAATTTGAAAGTTTTTTCCTATTTATAATAGTCACGTGTAAATAAATTTTTAATTTGAAGCAAACATTATTGCTTGCGCTTTTTATACAGTTGGCAACAGTTTAAATTAGTACAATTTTCTGAAATCTGTAAAAAATATCTCTAGATATGCTGAAAATTTGAATTTAAAATAGTAATAAAACCTGAAAAAATGAGTCAAAATAAAAAAATTAATGCAATCTGCACTCCGGCAAATTCTAACGCATAAAATGATCTAAAAATGATTACACTGCCATGTATAGTTATTGCTGCTATAAAACTTTTTTAGTGGAACGATTTTGTCCAACTTTAGCATTAAATAACTCTTAAAATAATTCTTCGATTTGAAAACTGTCTGCATCAGCGTGTTTATCAAACATTTCTGTATAAAACCACCGATTTTCATATTTTTGTATGCATTATTTTTGTTAATATTAACGAAGAAAGGCCTCCGGTCACAAAAAAATCAAAACCGGCGGCGGCGGCGGTGGCGGTGACAGCGGTAGTTACTTTTTTTTAGAATAGAGAGATAACGTTAAGAAATTTATTATTTTAATTAATTTATTTTACATGTTTTTCCGTTACGAACGCATTTTTGCAAATAAAAAATGAAACACGTATATTTTCAGAATAAAAAACAAATCATGGAGTTACGATTTCTTTTATGAAATTTTTTAAATACCCTTTTTTATGAAAATTATGCATATTTTTAATGAATTATAATTTGTGAAAATTCAATTATTTACATTCAATTATAAAAGTATTTTTCAGTGATAAGAATTCAAATACAGAATTTATTCTTATTATGTGAAATCATTTACGCAGACGATACTTACACATTTTAAAAGAGTTATATTATGATTTTTTTTAGTAAAGTGGCAACAAAAGAATTGTAAACAGATAAAATTAATTGTTAAATTCGTTATATAAATATTTTGTGAAATTTTGCTTAGAAAATATTTTTATTTATACCAGTCTTATATCATAAATAAAAAATTCCTAGGAAATTCTTAGTTTACAGTACATATACCTTGTACATATACATAGTACATGATGCCTTGCGTGTCGCTTGGCGAAACGTTTACATATTGTATTTTTAATTGTTTTTAAGTATATTCTTTATAAATTTTATTTTTTAATTGTGCTCAAGTCTGTCTTAGTTTATTTTATATGGTGTTTTAAATTCTTAGTTATTCGGCTGAATTTACATTTCTAAAATTAAAATGCGCCAAAACATAAAATAACGTTTTTGGTTAATAAAATGCAAGAATAATATAAAAAAATGTTGTTACTTTCAAATATTTATCTTATTACATAATGCGAATCCAAACAAAGCATGGCTTTTGCTAGTGTCTATATATTTAAGAGACAAGGCTGTTTTATTAGTCATCTGGCCTGAGCTTTCTACTGAACCGATTTTTATAATTATTTTTTTAAATGAAATCATTTTATTTGTAGATGTGTTCGCACTCGTTATTTTTTTTAAAATAATCCCATTTTTATATATTTTTTAATTTTAAAAGTGCTTTATGAAATTTCTTCACATGGGTGGCAACCGGGTTTCTTCCATTGTTGAAGAGAGAAGTGGAACAATAGATAATGTGCATGTTTGTCAACAAACCGGCTTTTTTCTTTACAACTCAACTTGTTGTTGGCAAAAATTCGAACTAAATGGTTGAAATTATGCTAAAATATTCGTAATTTTCACGTAGGAAATAATACGTTATAAATTACTCACTCAGCGAGAACGAGAATAGTTATTTTCTGCCTACAAAAAGTTGAGAAGTACGTCTTTTTGGGGTGGTGACGTCACATGCACATTATCTATGGGAATTACCATATCATTATGGATGCCATTTTCAGACTAACAATTAAAAATAATTTAAAAAAAATATATTGAACAGAAAATAGCGTCTTGATAAAAAAAAAAAAAAAAAAAAAAAAAAAAAAAAAAAAAAACGCAATTTTACTTATAAAGCTGTTACATTTCAACATTTTTTTCATTCCACTAATAATGATATTGGGAGGTTAATCTCAAAGGGCTTCAGTGAGTGAAAACGGCGTCATAGTAAAAATGCAACGCGTAGTTTCGTTGATAAAACTACATATTTTATTACGAATGCGTCTAAAGAGGCATAAATTTCTAAATTTTGCCGGCACTCAGATTAACCCTTTATCTACTGACGGTATTTATAAGCACCACTCACTTTAAACTTTCATCCCATACTGAATATTACTAATATTCTAATGGTACTTTACAAAAACACCCTTTTTTAACTCCACTTTATCCTGATACAGGGCAGCAGTAGTTCTAGGTTTGTTATTTTAGTGAGGAAGGGGCTATCTTTGACACAGACGATGAGTTTTGTGTCGACATTTTGTACAGATTGTCGCGCTCGTCTTTTTATTGCTGCAAACACACTAAAAGATATAAGATAAGTGTTGCATTTTTTTTTTATGTGTTCATTATGATCTTAGGATACAGTTTGACTAGCTATTTTAGGTGAACGGTGTATGTATTTGATTTAACAGTTGAATTACTCGGTGGTACTTATAAGTACCGTCAGTACACTGAGTGTGGGAGAAAAACTTCTTGTTTACTTTCCGTCTCTGTAGTTATGCATCGTTTTCATCTGCTTTAAAATGTAGTGTAGTAATGATTTCCCTGGTATTTCTTTTCTGTTTCATTGTTATTTTTTATAGGCATATATTCATCAGCTCCAAAAGTAGAAAAGTTCTATTCGGGTAGAAATAAAAAAGAATAAATCTTACCTTTTTATAGATGATACTTTAAGCAGTGTCTATTTCGAAGATTATCTTCTTTCCGAAAAAAATAACGCTCTCCTTATAAATTTGCTTTGTTCTCACAGATAAAGTTATATCTTTTACTCTTAAAAATTCAGATATTCCTCCGCATAAGTAACCCACGTGTAGTAATAGTCGTAATAGTAATGCAGTAATAGTAGTCTTCAAAACTATCAAGATGAACCTCGTAACAGGAATAAATCAAAGATTTTTCATCTAGTTTGCTTCGAAAAAAATAACACTTCTGCCCAACACCAAACCCTCAAACCTATAAAGATGCGCTTTCCCTCGATGTGAGAGTAAACCAATATCCCATTTTTTTTCTTTTAATCTGCTTACTTTCTTGAACGATGTAATCTTTACCTAAGATTAAAATTTTCTGCTTCAGCGATCGCTGGTGTGTGAGCTATTTGTAAATGATTTGTATTTTTTGAGAGGGAAAATAAAGTTTCATAGCCACTTACGTCACCACAAGGTTTTGAATTCAGATAGCGAAATGAATTAACAAGATTGAATTCAGTGATACATATTTGATTAATAGGAGTAACAGGGGGAAATTGTGATAGCTTCCCTCTTATTGTCAAAATTAATGCGGAGAAAAAGACTTCAATTGCTTTACCGAAACTTTCTTTTTTATTTATAATCTGTTGAGAAAGAATTGTGCTGGGGCATTAATTTCACCCATTATCATGTTATATTTAAAATTCCCCTCTCCGATATTAAACATATGGGCTTGGAATTCATCCATATTTTTAAAATTTATCATCAGAAAATAAATATTTTTAACTTTTGGTTTTCTGTATATCATTTTAAAAGGATGTTTCTTTGCTGTATAACTGGCAAAGTATTTAAAAAATATATATTTAATTCGATTTTAAATATTATAATTTTATTTTTAATTTGTCAGCTTTGTTAGGATTTTAACTCTTAAAATATTAAATTCTGTAAGTATTTTTGCAATATTTTGTCAGACAGCTAATATGATAACCAAATTTAAAAAGAGTATTTAATAAAATAAAAAAAAAGAAAGAAAAAAAAATGAAGAAATGAAAATTTTTATTTTTTTGAGGAAAAATTTGAAAAACACAAAATAATTCCCTTGTCATATATGTTTAACATTGATAAGAGAATTTGTGATTGGCTTGTTAAAGTCTCGTGTCTTCAGAAATTCTTATATTTTTCTAAATTCTTAGAATAAGAGAACATCTGAAAGTTTAGTGTTAAGTTTACACTTTTTAAAATTATAATTGATACTTTTTATGTAATGATTGTACTCTGCATAATTAAGTAGTTACTTTTAATTAACGTTTGTAATCGAATAAATCTGGAATGTACAATTCATTCAAAAAGCGATTCACGATTTGTTCATGCGCAACACTTGAGTCAAGAGGTCGCATTTTGTTTTATGCTGCTTGATGAAAAATTAGATGAAGTCATAAATTATACATGTGCTTGGTGTTATTCTACTGCCACCTGCTATTACTTAATATTCCACCAAAATCGTAGATCTCGCAACATAATACCGTATATCCCGGCGTATAACAAGCTCTGCCGTATAACATGCATGACCAATATGATATATATTTTTATTTCAAGCATATACTGCTGTATAACACGCATCAAGTTTTCCGCACCAAAACAAACCCGAAATACTTTGAACAAAAACTGTTAAGTTTCCAGAAGTTTGTCGTTGATAAACGAAAGAAGAAAAACTATCATTTGTCTGAAACTGGAAACATGGACGAAACGCCAGTAATGTTCGATATAATGGAAACAAAAGCAATAAAAACTGTTCCATTTAAAACTACGGGACACGAAAAATCCTACTTCACAGTGGCCGTTTCTTGTTTAGTTGAAGTACCAAGTTAAAACCAATGGTAATTTTAAAACAAAAAACAAAGTCACTTGGTAATTTTCAAAATGGAGTTTTCGTTCAAGTCCATGAGAAGAGCTGGATGGACGAAAATGGGTTAAAATTATACATAGAAAATATTTGGGAAAAGCGTCCAACAGCTTTAAGAAAAAAAGAAAATCTCTTAGGTTGAGATATGTTTAGCCCATATAACAGACATAGTTAAAAAAAGAATAAACTATTCTAATTATATTTATGGCTAGATGAAAGCGACAGTGGGGATAAAATACATGAAAGTGACAGTTGGTGAAGATGATGACATTCTCGAAAACATAAATGAGGACGAGTATAACGATCATTTCATGCTATCTGATAAGGAAGATTAAGTTTGTTAGAAAATACAGTCGAACCCCGTTATAACGAACTTCAAGGGACCGAAGGTTTTGTTCGCTATATCCGGTGGTTCGAAATATCCGAACCGTCAAGAAAAATGTTAGAGTTCACAAAATGTATAACTCATTAGTTGCTATGTGTATATTCAATAATGATGTATTAAAAAAAGGTAAAATCTATTAAATATAGCCATTAAAGAATTAAATTGACTAAATTCGATTGCATTAAACTAACACAATACTAATTAAATTAACCAACAATGAAGACAAACATGAATAAATTAATTTTACCTTTAATTGTTGCTCACTGTTTTGATACAGAAATAATCGGTAATTTTCTACTGACGTGATGCCGATTTCAAAAACATATTATGAATTTCTTTGTCTAGTACATCAAATGACTCCAACACTCTTTCTTCCACTGTTTGTGTTTGTGTAGACAAAAACTTATTAATTACACGCATCGCTGCTGTAGCATCTGAGATTGTGGGGAATTCGTCATTTATGTGATCTCTCTTCTGTGGTCACCATCAGATGCAGAATCTTCGATTTCAGAATGATTTATTTTAACTTCTTCCCCAATCTCTTCATCAGTCGGATCTTCACATGTAATAACTTCATCATCACATGTTTCAAACAATTGCATATCACAAACTGAGAAAACAGCTGTGATCAGGAATAAGGGAAAATAACTGACGGGTAGGCGGGATCACACCTGCAGAGTGACTTTCGTAAAAGCGAAAGAATGCAGTTGTTTCTCCCTTAAAGAAAAAAAAAAAAAAAAAAAAAAAAAAAAAAAAAAAAAAAAAGACTTATCGCTGATTTGCCTCATGTTTCACTAGCTGGCATACATTTTCTTATGAATTTGGAGTCGAAGTCCTGTTCTCACAACTTTGGAAAAGTAAAAAACAAAAACAAAAAAAAAAAACATGGTCGACTGGACAAAAATGTTCGTTATAGCCGATTCTTAAAATTTCGGTGGTTCGTTATAAAAGGATAAATTAGCATTAAATAAAATAGGAAAACGAAGGGACCAAACTTTTCGTTCGTTATATACCGGGTTCACTATAACGGGGTTCGACTGTATATATTGTAAGTTTCCTTGTTTATATTGATTTATAAATGCATTTAAATATACCTCTAAAAATTTAGAACGCTTTCTACTTATGATTTTACATCAACCATTTTATATTTAGTGTATAACATGCACACGGAAAAATGAAGTGATTTTTTAGAGTTAAAAGTGCGTATTATACGCCGAAATATACGGTACTTTTACTGGATGAGCACAAACATTTGATATATTCCACGCACGAAGATTTTTCAGAGAACTGCACGCAGTAAGTATGCTGTCTGCGATAGGAAAAGCGAATTTACTACACTGTAAAAAAAATCTGTGAAGTTACTAAAGTTTTTCTAGGAAACTAGGATTCCAAAATCTTTTTATGTAACGGCAACAAGAGAAATTCCTGTAACAGACGCTGTTACAGGAATTTTTGTTGTTGCTGTTACATGAAAAGTTCTTGAAATCCCAGTTTCCTAGAAAAACTTTAGTAACTTTACAGATTTTTTTTTACAGTGTACACTGTGTTGACATTGCAATGATTTTCATTTGATCTTCATTTTAAAATATGTACTCCAAAATATGTGTCTTGCATTGCCATTGCCTGAGGACCTCCACTAGGCCTGGGCAATATCTAAATTTCAATATCGTGAAACATCGCCAGCTAAATATTGCGCTGTAACGACATACCGTAGTCTTAGAATAAGAGAACATCTGACAGTCTGAGGTTCAGAATTAAATGTACGCTTTATAAAATTATAAATGATACTTTTTATGTAATGATCGTACTCTTTGTAGTTACGTATTTAATTAGCGTTTGTAATCAGATAGACTTAAAATGTAGAATTCACTCAAAAAAAAAAAAGTAAAAAAAAAAAAGTAAAAGAAGATTTGTTAATGTGCTTTCACGATATACCGTGATATTGAAACTGAGGCCTAAAGAATAATTACAAGAATACTTTGGCTAGTATTTCTACATAATGTATCAAGCAACACTAAAGCTAATGTAACTTAACCCTCTCATGCCCACGGTCGCAAATCTGCTACCATATGTTCAGCTTTAATTTTTAGCACGAAATTTCATAAATAATGTACATTTTAAGTCATTACAGCAATAATTGTATACCTTCATGTAATATTAGTTATAAGTTTTGAATGCAGGTGGAGCACTAAATAAGAAAAAAATTAGTTTGGAGCCTAATAAACAGGACAAAATTGCATTGACAGTGGTAAGTTTCTGCTCAAGTTTTCAAATATTTTATTGAAATAAAACCAAACACTTATGATATATAGGTATAAAAAGAGTTAATTCTGATCTCTGAACAAAAAAGTTCAATATAAGTTTGTTTTTTAATGATAAACTTAGTAATTAAAATCAAGGTAGCAGATCTGCTACCACGGGCGTTAGTGCTCAAGACCTCACGGTAGCATTTTACTATCATATTATTTTCAAAGAAAATTTGTACTTCTTAGTGTTTGACTTGCACTTAAGATACTTGTTTTACTTTTCATTCACCAGCTCCTGTTATTAAATAAATCCGATATAAATTACTTTAAATTTAAAATTTCCATATACAATAAAATGAACTTAATTTTTTTTAAACATTTTTGAACAAAATATTAAAACTTCTTTTTAATATATAAATAGAGAAAATTACGAAATAAATCGCGAATTAATATTTTTTTACCGACTTCAAAAAAAAGGAGGAGGTTATCAATTCGACGCGTATGTATGTTTTTTTTTTTTATGTATGTTCATCGATTGCTCCAAAACTTTTTGTCCGATTTATGTGATTTTTATTTTAATTGAAAGAGGATACTCTCGAATTGGTACCACTTCCGTTTTATCGAAATTGCTTCAGTAGTTTTTTAGTAATTCAACAAAAACTAATAAAATGAAGGATTTCACCCAAATCATCTTTCGTTGTTGTAACCGGTTTCTCAATCATAAGCATAAAACTATGCATTCATATACGTTAGCGCCAAGTTGTCGCCAAACTTGGCACAGTTAGGTGAATTATCGCCAAATTTGGCGGCCAAAATAAGTCGCTATAAATGAAGCCAACTTGGCTGTAACTGACTAATTTGGCGATATTTCCATTCAAATTCAGTAATGGATCTTCCCCAATCTGTTTCTTCGCATTTTCTAATCGACAGTTCTATTTAAAATTCTCAACTGGCAATCGCATTCAAAATAGTAATTTAATGTACATTAATTAAATATACACCATTATTTAAAATGCTAAGTAATACAGAAGCAAACTAACTTAATATAAAACGATAATTTAGTATACAATAGTTCAGTTTATTTAAACACATAACATCAGACTGGCGGCACATAATATATATATATATATATATATAATATCATATACATACTTATATTATATTATATTAAACAGTTATATGTATGAATGCTTTTTGATTACCTTTAATACTTCCACTAGATAACATTAATGAAAACTATCCTGTATAGGGGCCTTGGAGAGAAAATGAAAATTTCACGCATATTTTCTGACAACCTATTAACTTTTTCGGTACTACTTAGTTACCCCCTCGACCAATTTTCGCCAAATTATATAAATCGCCAAACCACTCGCCAAATTATACAAATTGACATAATTTTTACTTTAAATAACGAAAGAACAAATAAATTAGTATAACATTAATAAAAATACAAATAAAACGTCGAAATAAAAATCACTTGATGACGTAAACACGTGTAACTTGCTTAAATTCGAGGGAATGTGACATTTGCGATCAACCATTATTGGCGATAGATTTTTGGTCGATGGGATAACTAAGTAGGACCACTGTCTCATACACACAAGCAAGTTTTTCAATATTTATACATTTATTTATTGTAAACAACCATTTGTCTACTTTTATATGCAAACAGAAGTTGAGCCAAGATCCCTTATGCTGTTAAAGTACAAGATTAACAACATACAAAGAAAAAAAAGGAGTTACTCTAATTAGTATTACAGGCGGCATTGTTATGGTGCGGTGTATTTACATGGCACAAAACTTAAACAGTAGCCATAAGCATAATTGCGAAAGCAAGTCAGTGAGTTACGCAGTCATGAAAACATTTGAATGGTATCAAGAAATGAGGGCAAGTAAATTTGAATCAGATTGCCCGATAAAAGCAAAAACTGCGCAATACTAAGAGCAAACATGGTTTAAAGGAAATGCAAATATCATAAGTTGCTTCCGAAAGTTCTGTATGTTTTGCAGTACTATACTCACTAAAATACGTCAGTTACTATGCAGACCGATGACACTTTAGCCAAGACTATTAAATGAGCATGACGATGAATTTCTAACCTTCCGTAATCGAGCCCACAGTTAAGGCTGGCCTGAAACAAAAAAAAAAAAATATCAGTAGCAATGTGGTTTAATGTAAATGTGGGTATCATAAAATATTTAATTCGCAAAACGCTTCAATGCACCTCTCCACTGCCCAACGTATTGCAAATGATGATTCAATAAGAAGCATAAATGCCTAAGTGAGTTAAGCTGATTTTGTCAAGAAAGATTAAATACATAACAACCAAAAATAAACAAAATGCCGTCGTGATGCAATGAGTTCTCAATTTCTGTATCAGAATCTTTAGATTTGGCGAAAGATTAAGCAAATAATTTAAATTATGAATAAAAGTACCAAGCTGAAATGTTTAGCATACATTTAAGCACATTGGCATTGCGTATACATTATACATTACATATTGGCCCTTGCATAATATCTCCATATAAGAAAACATTAATGCCACTAAAAAATAAATTGTTCTTAAATTCTTGAAGCCTCAAATGAATTACATATAAATTCTCTTTTGACACTATAAAAATTTCATCAATGGTCATCCATTTGAGGGAACGCCATTTGAGACTTTCCCACTCTAGTCTTTTCACGATCATTTTTTGATAAGTTATTCGGTTGTGATGTACCCTAATGGCTCCTGGTGCATGTAAACTCCATCGCGAGTGCAAAGACCTCGAAGTTACCTATGAATTATACCTCTGAGGTGCCTTGCCAGGTGAAGGTCTCGTCATCTGATTAAGCTTCTAAATTACGAGATCAACATGAGTAGCAATGCACAGGTGCTAAACAACAATATATACATGTTAAGTAACTAGCATAAAAAAGTTCATAATTAAGAAATAGGCACTGCCGATAGAAAAACGAACTAGGCGCTCATCAGGTTTATTGCCGCTACGTGGCGATTAGGTGGTCTCCTACGCCGATGCCAGGCATCAAACCCGTTCATCTAGGGCAACCCGGAAGATAAGGGCCTGGTCATCGGTTAGAAAGTATGAAAAATGTGTCATTGTGTCTCTCTTCTCTATTTCATAGAGCATTTTTAGTAAGCTGAATAACTTTTTATTGTCAGTTTCCAAAGTTCGATATTTTTTCATGCGAGCAGCACCTCTTGTCTCTACCCATGTCCAAATAAAGAAACAAAAATATTTAATTTAAAAATAAAACTATTAAATCTGAAGAAGAATAAATGTAATATATATATAAAGAATTTTCACAAAAATCCTGTGGTATTAATGTACACACAAATCTGGACAAAAGTATTTACTTATCAAAATAACATCTTTAAAAGTCCGTAATTTCCTCTAAAAGAATCATGCAAAAATTGTAGCTCGAAAAAACTAAAAAGTGAAAAATAAACTTTTTTACCAAAAATAAAACCGACTTCAAAAACTACTACAAAGTAAAAAATAATTTTTTTACATAATTGTTAATAAGAAATTAAATTAAGAGCATTGTATTTACCATGCGTATTATTATATTTATGTGCATTAATTTGAATTTTTGGAGTCGGTGCCAGCCAAGCCAAGTTCAAAATTAAAATTGTTTATCCAATACAAATCGTAACAATTTAGGAACCATTTAAACCAATTTAAACCATTTAGGAAAAAAAAATCCATTCTCAATCAACTGTGACACCATTCTGCATTTGAAAATCTGTGTTTGGCTACGATTTTTTTACATAATAGCCTGTATAATAAAAGCACTAATTTTATAATAACTCTTAATTTAGCACACATAATTACAGCTAATCTCACTTGAAAATACACGTTTATAAAATGAGATGAAATGTTTCAAAAATGGTAAAATTAAAATTTTTTAACTAAATAACAAATCGTAAAAAAACTCGTAGATATTTGGATGTGTGTCTGTTATACTTAACTTCGTTTGGCTGGCACCGACTCAAAAAAATCAAATTAGTGTACATAAATATAATAATACGTATAGTACATACAATGCTCTTAATTTAATTTCTTATTAACTATTATGTAAAAAAAATATTTTTTACTTTGTAGTAGTTTTTGAAGTCGGTTTTACTTTTGGTAAAAAAGTTTATGAACTTTATATCTCTAAGTACAAATATAAGTAAACGTTTTTTATTGAGCCGTAACATTCAAGTATATTGTATTTAGTATAATCGTATTACGTGATATGTATTGCACCAGCTGATCCCGCGCAGATCAACTGAGCTGTAGTTTACTATGTTTTGAATTAATTGCTGTGTTTATTGTGCATTAAATTTTATTACGTGTTTTGAATTTTTGGCAACAATAAATAGTAAATCTTATAGGAAATAGCTGTTATCTTTTTTTTTAATTAAAAATGAACTATTTTTTTTTTTTTTTTTTTAGAATCCGGATTGCTTTATTTGTCTCCGCAATATTTTAATACGCCTGTATGTAAAATTTCATGGTTCTAATTTCTTAATTGTGTATATTTTTAGAAAGCTAGACAGAGTTACACAATTTTATTTTTATATGTGTTAGATAAACAAACCACTCTTTGCCATCGGGGAAAAACAACAATAACAACAACAACAAAAAAAGAAAACAGTTATTTTCTACCGTTACATACTATGGTTAGTGCTATATATATATATACAAGGTGTCCACTCTCAACGGTGCCCAATGGCTAATTCCTAAACTGTTAGTCATAGACATATAGTTACAGTTAAAAAAATGATTTAAATGAGGTAAACAAGTATTTTAAAAGCAATTTCGGCCAATAAAAGCATTTCTTAAAAAATTAAGAAATTTAAATTTTTATACGGTCCCTGGGATCCTATAAGTTATATTTAGTAATATTTTCCTATTACACTGACAAGTAAGACAAAAAAAAGTCCCATTATTCTACGATTAAAACTGACCTAGTAATAGCTATTTAAAATTGCACTATATTTTCTGCTACGAAATAGGAGCCATGCACAAATTTAGTAGGAATATAAATAATCGTCATAGATATATTAAACATATATATAGTTGAGGCTAAAATTAACATTGTAATACAAATTTGAAATATAAAATCATTCTGAAGTATTAATGCAAAATATACAGCTTATACTAAACACATAAGAGGAAAAAAATAACAGAATTTTCCTTAAATAAAATGGTGAAAAGCTACAGCCTTAATTCCTTACAAAATTATGCATATTTCAAAATACTATTAGATTACACTAGACTGCAAAAATTAAGTTGTGTTATGTTATTTTACCTTTTGATAATTGATTCTTGTGTATTTTGTAGCTCTGAATCCGAAAATGACTTTCGTTTTTAAGCATCACATGAGGATTTTTCGAAAATCGTAAATTTCAAAGTGACCGCCCCCTACCATTACTTCATCGGATCTCTGTGCTGTTTAGCTGTAAGAATTTCAGTATAAGACAAAAAAATCAATAAATTATTGAATTAAATAAAATTAAATTGAATACAGGAAGTTTTACACCTATTTTATAGTATCAGATTTTCTCTATTTTTAAACTTTGAAATTTACGATTTCCGAAAATGTCTAACGTGATGGTTAAAAATGAAGGTCATTTTCTGATACAGCGCTAAAAGTACATAAAAATCAATTATCAAAAGATAAAAAACAACAATCATCTCCTATATCTTACAGTATCAAATTTTTACTATTTTTTAACTTTGAAATTTACGCTTTGCAAAAAATCCTGACATGCTGGTTAAAAAGAAAGGTAAATTTCGGATTCAGCGCTCAAAAATACATAAAAATGAATTTTAAATGTCAAAAGCACTACCATCGCAGGGTTGTGTTATCTAATCTTAAACTTTTTCTTGAACTTGTTGGCGGTAATCTATCAGAAATATTTTTGTGTTATCCTGTGAAATAAGTATAAATGGTAAGCAATGAAAATCATAATACTTCATTGTTATCAGACTTCCGCCGGTATGTAAAATGTAACCTCGATAGGATATTTTAAAGTGAGTTAAAGTTGGAGTACAAATTTTGAACTGGAAAGGTATACATACGATCGCTTCAAATTAAATGAAAGCTTTTAAAATAACATAATTTTTGTTAAAGGAAATCATGAAAAGAAACAGTCTCAAATCCTTAAGAAATGAAACATATGTTAAAACACTATTATTTTAACGAATCTAAATCTTAATTAATACAAGTTAACTCTATGGTAACTCTAGTTCTTTCAAAGCGGAGATTGTATTTTATTATTCTTTTTTAAATCAGAAACAAACTGCGAAAGTTTAAATGCACCAAAATCCGAGAGATACGGCGCTGTTTTGAGTAAACTGCTTGTCTCACGTCAGGGACAACAGCTAGAAAATATTTCTACGAATGAAATTACAGACTCGCTTAATTGTGACTAGAATGATATTGGTTATAAAGCATTAACGAATGACAAAATTATTGGAAATGTTTTTAATCGTGCAAAACCTGAAGTGGGTGAATGTGATAAAACGTGAAATTATCAACAATAAGTCAGTCATATAGACTATGCTCTCAAAATGCATCAATTGGTTTGCAAGAGGAAGCAGGTGCAACTGAAGTACTTTTATTACGTAAAATTCGTAATCTTGCTGCAGCAAAATCCCAAACAAAACGCAAACAAAAATATACAACGCGTTACTTTGGATAAAAACAGGGCATTTTTCATAACATAAAATTTCGGCATTCAGTAAAATTTTACATATGCCAGATAAACAAATTTCTTATTAAGGGCCATGCATTTTATAAACAAAAATACACAACGAATAAAAAAATCTCTGCCGGCTCTGGCCTACAGGCAGAGGTAGATTTCAATCTTAAGTATTAAATTCAGCAACAAAACTTAAATCAAGGTTAGAGATAAACCCAGTTCCTTCACTAAGAATGAACTCTAGGGAGCTAAACATTTTGTGAAAATTTTAATATACACGAATACACACACGCATGTATATGGGATAGGTTTAAAAATGGCTAAAACAAATTCAGAGAACCTCAAAGTGTTAAAATATGTTAATATTTCTATAGTCGGGTTTTTATCATGTTTTAATACGTTTCTTCAAACTCACATGACGTTACATATTCACCTGCTGAGGTCCATTATATTTCTAATATGACGCAATATATATTTTTTTAATTCGTCAAACTATTTATTTCATTTTGAGTTTACATGCTGAAATCTTGCTCGAGAAAACTTATGACGTAATATTCAATTTGTTTTCAATTCGTCAAACTATTTATTTAATTTATTTTTTCACGTGAAATTCTTCAGTAGAAAAGCAATTCTTGTGGTGAAAATTTTATTGTATTTTTTTTAATTGTTGGTAACTGCTATAACGAAAAATATTTATTTTTTACTGTCATTGTTATGTAAGAGCTGGTGTTATCAGAATCTTATTAAGACGGTATTCAAAATTTTTAACACTCCCCCCTCCCATTTCCATTTCCTTGGGCCGATTTTGCCCATTTTCAATCCCCGCCGAGATATTAGCCGTTTCAAAGTTGTTGGCGAGTTTGAAAACGATCCGTGCATAATTGCGACTTTTATCGTGCGGACAAAATTTAGTACATACATACATACATATATATATATATATATATATATATATATATATATATATATATATATAAACTTTTTAAGTGGGGGCGGTTTTGGGTTCCTGGGGTCCTATAATGAAAAGTTATGAAGGAATTTTTCAAAAGTCGCACCATGGTAACGACTGCAATAGGTAGTATTTCTTACGAAACTACCTAAAATATAAAATACTAGAGAACACTAATTCTGCTTTTTCAGAATTTAGTGTCGCCCCCGATCATTTCCATTACATCATTTTCTTCTGGTGGATTGGTGGTTTCTGTTATTATGAAACAGCCATTATAAATGAAGTGTTAGGTGAAGATGAAAGAGCAGCCGTAACAAGTTAGAACTCTGATTTTCTGGTCAGAATGGGGAGAAAAAAATGACCATAATTTTTTTTTTCAAAAAAAATTATGGCTATTTTTCCCCCCAAAAAATTATGGCCATTTTTTTTCCCATTCTGACCAGAAAATCAGAGTTCTAACTTGTTACGGCTGCTCTTTCATCTTCACCTAACGCTTCATTTATAATGGCTGTTTCATAATAATGGAAGCCACCGGTTTACCAGAAGAAAATAACTCGGTTAAGCGAGACTCTACTGTAGTGCAAAACATCTTTCAATTTTAAGACTTAAAGCACACGCTTTTATTTTATGTAAAAGGACGTCATTTACATTAATATAGATACTTAAAAATAATATAGTTTATAATAGCTCCATGTCTTATCATAAATCATTCATTTATATTTTTATCAAAATAGCACGTATTTTAATTACATTTTTTCAGTTTTTATGGGAAAATGGCAACAAGAATATATAATTGCTATTTTCCAACTACTTTTTCTTTACTTTCTACAGAAATGGAGTACTTGAGTTGCCAAAATGAAACAAATGTCGCTAAAAACTACAAAAAATTAATATTTCAAAAATAAATGGAGATGCAGTTTTCAAACAAATTGCATTAAAAAGTACTTTTTTTTCTTAATACGATGGTCTAAACATTGAAAATGTGCGATGCTTAGAAGTTTAAAAAAATGCTGTATAGTATTTAATCGCACAATGAAACATCGGCTTTTGTTTTACGGCTGGCTTACACAAGGTAACGTTATCTATTGGAGACAAAATAAGCTGGGAGAAAGAAATAGCATACCGGGGGCTAATATATTTTAATTGTTCTCTTTTAGAAATTAACATATTGAAATTTAATTTTAGTAACGATCTTGTACTGTCTTTCGATTATCCGCCACACCGTCGGTCTCATGAGTGACGTATAATAGGAAGTTTACTATATATATACTAGGGGGCTCTGTCCCCTTCAAGCTACGCTCGTCAACCACAGAATCTAAAAGCACGCTAATTTGATCGGTATTAAAAAGATTAGAGAAGATTGTATTATAATGATAAAACCTATTGCGATCTCCCTGTAAACGGATTTCCATTCAATTCCCTTTGATTGCGAAAATTTAAGGCCAAATCAGTTGCTGTTGACATCCAATGGTTGTTTTCGTGTTTGATGAAAGAAGACCAGTTAAACATTTGAAAAGAAGCTAAAATAAAATGAATTATGCAAACAGAGTCTTTGCCTCCCGGTATTTTTTAACAGCGTTATAAAACTATTGACATAATACAATTTACTACAATTTACTGCTTTAACCCCTTCAAGGGCGGTGGTTCATTTTTGGACCACTTAATTTTAATTCTTAAATGCCACATTGACACCAGAATATTGGCAGTGAACAAAAGCATTTTCGTATTTCGAAATTTGTTTTAAATTCTGGTGCCATTTACTGAGTTCAACATTTTACGAATAGAAGTACCTTGCCCCTGAAAGGGTTAAACGCATATTAATGTATTTATTATTTTAAAGTTTCCTTTCTCTTTAAATATTCACGTGTAAATACAATTTTCAAAACATAATTTTCAATATTTTCCTGCTTTTAACACTTACTCATTTAATACAGTCGAATCTCGTTAACACGAAATCGCTTAAGGCGAAATTTCGCTTAACACGAAATAATATTGAGGTCCCGTCAGATAAGTTTAAAAACCAATTTTAATTAATTCGTTTAACACGAAATAGAATTTCGCAAAATCCCGCTTAATGCGAATTTTTTTTTTTTGCTCGAAAATCAAAGCATTCTTTCTTAAGGAAGTTTTCAATATATCAAAATTACATGTCACATCTTATTTACTAAAAATGGAATTTTTCTCACTGTTTGAAAATGACAAAGAGGTAAAGGGTTTCAAAAAATGGTGAAATAGTTGGCTAATCTCTGATTTTCTTTATCCTCTGATATTCCGTGTTCCCCCCCCCCCCACTTCGCTTAAGTTGCATTTATTCCCATCCTGAGCAAGTATGCCTGAGATGGGAACCAATCATATGTCTTCCTATTCTTTTCGAATTAGATTTTCTGGTCATCGACAAAGAAAGGAGAGAAAAGGAGAGGTGAACAAAAGAAAGGGGAGGTGATCAATAGAAAGGGGTGGTGTCCGAACTGTCATGGGCTCTTGACCTCTGATCTTTAGAAATCGTATCAGTTAGCTATCTGTTTGGTTCTTTATGCGGACATATTCCCTCTCCGAGCTATATAGATCGGCCACAATGAATGTTTTGGTAAAGGAGTTTCTTTTTTTAATGTGATTGTTCCATTAATTGTTTGACTCTATTGATAGTGACATAAACCATAAAGAGTGTTTCCGAAATCCCATATCTTTGAGTGATAGAAGTCCTTACTTCTATTCCTGACTACTGAAACTCTGTTCGCAGTTGCTCTGTAGAATTCTTTGAAAGATGAGTCGAAAACAGCAAGCTGTATCTTTAGAAACAAAGCAAAAGATTTTAATTGAAGTCAGCGATAAAGTGCTGAAAAAATTAGAAATTGCGGCAAAGTATGGAATACCCAATAGCACACTATCTATAATTTAAAAAAATCGTGAAAAGATTGAAGCGGATTATGCTGTCAGTCAATTCGAACCAACAAGAAAACGGATGTGCACAGGAAAAAATGAAGAAATTGAAATTGCTCTCTTACGGTGGATAAAACAAGCAAGAAGCCAGAACATTGTTTTAACTGGTGCAGTTTTGCAAGAGAAAGCAAAAGCTTTTGCTGATGCTCTCGGTTACAACGATTTCACATGTTCTAACGGATGGCTGACAATATTTAAAGCGCGTCATAGAATTGTCTGCAAAAAGATATGTGGAGAAGAATCTGCCGTAGATGAGAATTCTATACAGTCTTTTTTATTAGGAAAGTGGTTAGACGTTAAAAAAAATTATGCAACCCGTGACATTTTTAACGCCGATGAAACGGGGCTTTTTTTCAAAGCACAACCCTCGCGAACACTTACTTTAAAAGGAGAAAATGTACTGTAGGAAAATTCACCAAAGAAAGAATTACGTATATGGTCGGCTGCAACATGGACGGAAATGAAAAATTACTATTGCTCGTGATCGGTAAGTTCGCGAAACCACGTTGTTTCAAAAACGTAAAACTTTGCCAGTTTGCTACACTTCCAGCAAAAATGCATGTATAAACAATGTTATTTTTACGAAATTGTTACTTGATCTGGACTTAAAATTCTACCGAGAAAAAAGAAAAATCTGCTTATTGCTGGACAATTGCAGTGCAGTGCTCATAAAGATGTTCCATTATTAAAAGCAATTGAATGTGTCTTTCTTCCTCCGAACACTACAACAAAACTTCAGCCTTGTGACCAAGGAATTATCCAATGCTTAAAAGCGCAGTACAGAAAAAGAATTGTTCATAAAATGATTCAAAGTTTTGATAATAAAACGGAATTTTCAGTGAATTTACTAGAAGCTATAACTTGTCTAAGAAGTGCCTGGAACAGTATCACTACTGCAACTGTGAAAAATTGTTTCCGACACGCGGGATTTACGCATGAGATAAATGAAGAAACTAATGAAAGAGAATCTGAAATGACGACTGATTTAATAGAAGCCGAAAAACGTGGAATTATTTCGCAGACATTGTTTGTCGAGTATATTTGCATAGATGAAGATGTGTTGACTTAGGATGTGACGACAGACGAAGAAATAATTGCTTCATTAACTGAAAAAAAAGATGACAACATCGACATCTCAGACGAGGATGAAGAATTCGACACAGAACTGAAAAGTTCAGTGTCATTAAATGAAGCTACCGCAGCATTAAAAACTGTACAAAGTTTCCTTATGGAAAAAGAGAATGCTTCCCGAGCTTTGGACAAATTAGATGAGGTCCATACGTTACTAGAACAAATACAAAAATTGAAACAAAAGTCAATAACGGACTTCTTTAAAAAATGATTAGCATGTAAATAAACTTATTATTGCCTAAAATGATAACCAATTTGTTTTATTTCTTAATTAAATTTTCTATTTCTTAATTAAAATTTCTACTTCTTATTAATTTATGATTTTAGCAGGGATATACTATTTGTAAGCTTATTTATTTAGTTTTTTCATATCTAATATAGATGACACCACTATATTGACGGTTAACACGAAATCCCGGATAGCACGAAAAAAATTCGCAGCCCCTTCAATTTCGTGTTAACGAGGTTCGACTGTAGTAATTTTAAAGTTTTTTTTCCTGTTTTTAATAGTCACGTGTAAATAAATTTTTAATCGTAAGGAAATATTATTCTCTGCGTTGTTTCTAGAATTGAAAACAATCCCTATAATAATAGCCTAAGTCATGTGACTATTATCAACAGTTCCGGGCGGGTCCCTTCGCTTTTTATATTCCAGGCGGCCATTTTGGTACTTTAAGGTTAGCCAGCCACAGGCGATAAGTCGCTAAATAATATTCTATCGCCATCATTTCACTTATATTATAATAGTCCAACTCATGTAACTGCCACAAACAATTACAACCCTTTTCATAAGAAAGGTTTCCATTTTGATTAAAGAATCAAAGTTATTTTTTTCTAATGAAACTACATAAAAGTTGCCATGATCGCAAAGAATTCTTGGTATTTTTATGTTAGCCGGGTGCAAATCTCGCTAATAGCTTTTTTTTAAACTCGCCAGTTAGCATTTTTTTATTTTTCGAATGGTAAATTAAAACGGTACTACTTGGTTATCCCATCGACCAAAAATCTATCGCCATACTATAAGATTAAATGCCAATAATGGTTGATCGTAAGTGTCACATTCACTTGACTGTAAGGAAGTTACACGTGCTTACGCCATCAAGTGATTTTTATTTCGACGTTTTATTTTTATTTTTATTAATGTTATACTAATTTATTTGTTCTTTCGTTATTTAAAATACTGAACAATTTGGTGAGTGGTTTGGCGATTTATATAATTTGGCGAAATTGGTCGACAGGACTACTAAGTAGTACCATTAAAACATTGCTTTGAATTTGAAATTAAATGTCAGGATTTGTTGCATTATTTAATCGGGTTTGGCGTGATTTTTTTTTACGACAATTTGGCGAAAACCTCGTTTTCGAATACCAGTTACATATGTATTTTTAAATTATTTTCTATTATTTTTAAAATGATATAACAATAAATAAATAAAAAAATAATTAATAACTATAGATCGAAAGAATTTATACCTTTTTTTAAATAAAAAGAAAATAAATGTAAATAAACATTTATTAATAAATAAGCATATGGAGTATTTTTTATTTAATACTTCGGTCGTGATAGTAAACAAAATAGTTGAGTACAAAGACGCTGTTAATAAATGCAAACCCAGATTAGATGATCCGTTTACTAAACAAATCAATCAGGCAATAATTCATAAGAACAGTTTCCATGGAAAAAGAATTTATTTTTACGGAAGTGGGCATAAGATGTAAAGCAGTGGTGGCCTCCCTAAAACTCAGCAAAAGCTTAAGCTGTTTACAGTACGAAGATCAGAGAGCAAGTCTCCTTCAATCTGTGTAATTTAATACGCCAAGAATATATCTGTTTTGAGCTAATACGCCAATCACAAAATAACCATTAAACCGGGCGATATATTAAAATTTGAACTAGATAAACGGCAAAGGACAGACACCACATTTGGCAACAAATTAATAAGTGAAATAATAAAGTAAACCTATTATTGCTTACATAGAGTATAACAGTGAGGATGATTAATGACAAATATCTATTAACCGGCCGAAGTGAAAATGAAATTTATGTGTATTTTAATACATTTACGAGGCGCCAGCAATCTTAAAATTAACAATATGATCTTTAGATTATGTAAACAGATTTGTAAAGAAACGGCGTTTAACAAATAAAATATCAATAAAGAATATATATGCGGGGGAAAGGAAATGTGCTTAAATTAGAAATAACAAATAAATCATTTTCTGAATGATAGCTTTTAACAGAGAAAGACAAAAACGTTTACCTAATAAATTGTCAATAAATGAATATTTATGTGGGGGATAGGAATTGTGCTTACATTATGAATAAAACGAAATAGCCTTTGAATGATAGCATTTAACAGATGAAGGGAAAGATGTTTAACTTAATAAAATGCCAACAAAGAGTATAACGATTGCGATAAATTAGACATAAATTATAAAGAGAAATTATTTTTGAAATCTCGCGTTAACCGCAGAAAGGATAATAAATGTAGAAAACAGATTAATTTTGAATGAAAAAATTAACGCAAATATATGGCTTCACCATAAAGCAACGATAGTCGGGTTACCATGTCAAGCAAAATAACGCCATTTTAGGGACATTTAGGTATCCCGGTGCGTATATGACATCTGCGCCTAATATTTTTCTTTTCGTTTCATTTTTAAAAAAAGATAGAAGTGAAAGCCATTAATTTTAAACTTTTCAGTTTTAAATGAAAGTTTTGTATTAAAAAAAATAATAATGAAAAAAAAAGCATTGTTTTTAGCATACATTTAAGGGAGGCCAAACTGGTCGCCAAATTAGTTTAAAATAATAACCTTTACTAAAATATGAAAAAAAAAATCTGTTATATTAAAATTTGAGTTGCCATCATTAGAAAAAAGTATTTAAAATTAGAAAAAAATTAATATTTCGAAAACTAATTCGAATTTAAAAATTCTAAGACCAGTTTTTAGATCTGCGGATTAATACCGATTTTTGGTGTTAATTTCTTCGCAAAGTATTCCATATTTTAGGAGAAATTGCCGCGAAACATAATCAGTTGTTTAATCAGTCATTTCATAGAATCGTTTCATAAATTCGTTACATTTCAGTCGTTTCATATATCCGTTTCATAAATTCGTTTCATTAGGATTTTATACACTGCTCAAAACAATTAAAGGATATTGCAGTTTTATGTGGATTTTGTATCTGATAAACTGTTTAGCTGATTGATACATGGTCGACAGACATAGTAGGTTATATGAGAATAAATTACACACGTTTGGCAGAAAAAAATGCATTTTATTGCGCATTTGTATACTAAAGGGAAAAAAACACAATTTGTGCATATGAGAAAAAAAGAATAAGAAAAGGTGTTTTCTTCAAAGAAAATCATTTTCAGTAGGGGGTATGGTTTCCACGGGCGGCCAGCAACGTTGAACACCTTTGAGGCATGGACTCAATGAGGCTATTAATGACGAGTTGGGGTATTCTGCCCCACTCTTCCAGAAGAGCTCTTTCCAGTTCTTGGAGAGTTTGTGGGGGTTGTTGGCGGCCAGAAACTCGTCTTCCTAGAGCGTCCCAAACGTGCTCGATTGGATTCATGTCTGGAGAACACGCTGGCCATTCCATTCGAACGATTCCTTCCTCGAAAAGGAAATCCTCCACCAGGTTTGCACGATGTGGCCTGCAGTTATCGTCCATTAAAATGAAGTTATCTCCGACTGCTGCAGCGTAAGGGACTACAATAGGTCTGAGGATCTCATCCCTATATCGGCGACCAGTCAGAGCTCCATCTCGAATGATGTAGAGGTCAGTGCGCCCGTCAATGGAGATGCCACCATACACCAACACTCCTCCACCGCCAAATCTGACACTTTCGTGCACGAACGCAGGATTATTCCTACTGCCACGGTCCCTCCAGATGAAAATACGCCTATTATCCGGATGCACAGAAAAACGGGACTCGTCAGAAAACAGAATATTGCTCCATTCATTTCTCCTCCAGTTGACATGCTCGGTTGCCCATTCCCTGCGGTCGCGACGATGCCTTGATGTTAATCTAATACATACCATCGGTCGGTGAGCATACAGACCTATAGCATGGAGCCGGTTTCGGACAGTCTGAGTTGAAATCGTGGTGCCTGTAGCCGAGCGAAGGTGTTGTTGGAGAAGAGTAGCGTTCATGGTTCGGTGTCTCAGAGCTGTTAACGCTAAATACCGATCTTCATTGGACGTTGTTGCCCGTCTACGACCTTGCCTTGGTCTTCGGCCTGCACATCCACTCTCCAAAAAACGGTTCCAGATCCTGGAAATGACACTTTGTGACACTCCAATGGCTTGCGCTACTTCGGCTTGAGTTTGGCCCCCTTCTAACCTACCAACAATTCTCAAAACTTCTGAATCGATTGATGCCGATCATCCTTGTCTTCATTCTATTTTATCCAGTTGAAAGTCAAATTTCATTCGCTGCCGCTGAAGCGACGTTTTTGACGTCGAACTCAAAATTTGCATACTCCACAGTTTGAAAACCAGAAAAATTTGCACTTGTGATTCTCTTCTTCTATTTCGGCAAAAAAAATTTCGTTTATATCTTTATTTTATATAAAACTTCAAATATCCTTTAATTGTTTTGAGCAGTGTATATATAGGGTAGATATACAGTGAAATATGTTTAACACGAAACTGAAGGGACCGAAAAAATGTTTCGTATTAAAAGATTCGCAAAAAAAGAACAAAACTCACAAATATTTTCGACGTCGTCAAATATTATGTCGATTTCCTGTTAAACTATAAGTATGTTGCATCCATTTTGGATAAAAAACAAGTAAAAAACTTGAAAACAGGAATTCTGCTTTTTCAGAATTTAGTGTTGACCCCGAGGGAAAAAAAAATGTATATATAAATAATACAAAACATATTTCAGTTTTAAGACTTAAAGCACACACTTTTATTTTATGTAAAAGGACGTCATTCGCACCCGCTTAAGAATTCCACATTTACGATCCACTCTTAAACATCTATAGTAAAGCATGCATAGGATGTCATTATCGCAAAAGAATACACAAATGCAGAAAAAAGATGCCGTCATTAAAGAAACTCGACAAAAAAGGGCTATCTAATGATTTATTGGCCTTCATTTGTTTGTAGCATTAATATAGACGATTTCAGTCGTGACGTCAGTCATGAAGTTTTGGTTGGAAACTGACTCCAAAGAAACGGTTGCTATGTTGTATTTTCTATTTTCTTTCTATGTTGCAGCTATATCTTATATCTATATCTCACATCTAAGTGTTTTAATATTTGATATGTACTGGTAATATTTTCCACGATTTATTAAAAAGAAATGACGCATAGCAACCGTTTGTTTGGAGTCAGTTTCCAACCAAAACATCATGACTGACGTCACACTGAAAGCATCTATTAAATACTTAAAATTAAATATGGTTTATAATATCTTCATGTTTTAACAGAAATTATTCGTTTATATTTTTTCAAAATACACGTATTTTAACTAGTTTCCGTCAGGCCGAAATGTCGGAGCATGGAGTCGTATAAACTTAGCACATAACATTTTAAAATTTAAAAAAAAAGTTTAATGTTCATGATTACTGTTTAGTAGTACAAATTAAATTTGAAATAGTACCCGTTGAATCCTCATTTTCTAGTATTTAATTCAGTCATCAGTTGCCTCAGGTAATGCTCAAATGCTAATTTGTGGCATGATAATCAACAAAATGAACCATTATAGCCTATGGCAAGCCTGGGGGTTGAAATTTTGGGTCATAGACAGTATCTTTTACTGTACTCAGTACACCGCTTATCAATCCCCACTCCATCCAGATATTGGTATGTGTAACATAACTCTGCATCCAACTGCTGAAAAAAGTCCAGCCTGCAGTCCAAACACATGATCATCTTCACTACATCTTACTTTTAATTATTGCGGTCTGCTAACATTCTTGTCATTGACCACTTTGATTTAAGAAGTACTTCTTGATTATGTTTTTTCGCTTGCTTGTTTTTGGAAAAAAAAGACATGTAGCATCTTGAAGTCATTCAAGTTGAGCCGGAAGCAGTGTAGCTTTCCACCGTTGCATACGGGATGAGAGTAATCTGAAACTTGACCGACGCAAAGCGAATATAGAGTCTTTCGAAACTGTCTTTGCTGATCGTCATTTTGTCTGAATGAGTTTGTTAATGTGAAGCAATTTTCAAAAGCTCTAAGCATTTTTTGTCTGCGAAGAACCAAAATGTCTTTTATAGAATCCCTCTTATATAGAGGGATGGCTTTTACGCAATGTAACTACTTAATACCTCCAAGGATTTAAACAAAGTACCTTTGCGACATCTTTGTTCAAGTTCAGCCATAAGACGACAATTGAAAATTCGTCAATAAAGATAAAAAATACTGTATCCAAGCTGAGCTGTAGATTTCTTTCTGCTTGACTTTTTAAATCAGCGAATTATTTAAAACACGGTGGTTTTTTAAGCACTGAGTGAATTAACTTTCCTTCGATATTAAGCGCAGCAGTACCTGTTAGTGCCAAAAGAATGACAGCTTCTGCTCCTAACTGCTCTATGATTGTTTTACTAATTTCTTTGATTATGCTACTTTTCCAGCTCTTGCTTTTCCAATAATAAAAGTTGACTTAGGGAAAATTGTAACTTTTGTTTGCAATGACGAAAGCTGTTCTGTGCATAACTAAAGTATTTCCTGCTACTCATCTGTAAATCTGATGTCAGAATTATCAAAATTTTCATGCAGCGTGATTTGTTGTTCTTTAAAATAATTCAGAAATGTTAAAAGCAAAGAGCATTGAATAAGAGAGTCTACGGTAAAGAGAAAGAATAACCACCGGGGATGTGTTGAGCGATTTTGATTTGTTTAATGTAGCTTCGATCTTTGAGACAATCAAAAATTGGAGCTGGATCCATCGAGCTAACGGCAGAAAACTTCAAAGCCCCTTCAAAGACTTGCATGTCTGGCATAGCCCAGACTTATTTAATATGGTATAAGGGAAAGGTTTGTAACACGTATATAACACGCACACATGGGTAATCTGCTATACTCCTCTACCAAACTTGATACTTTTGTTCATCTGAGTTATTGTTATACCGTTATTCACGCAATTACTCGTAGGCAGCTGGGCTATTTTTATGTGACTTTTCCACATAAAATTACGCTGAATAACTCTTTTCATTTCAATTGCTTTCTTTTAACCGGCATTTTCGAAACTTTTGTGTATAATGTTACACATATAAAAACATGTACATTTCTTAAAATGTACACTACATCTAGGCAATGGGTTAAAAAAAATCACGGAATGATTTATGACTTTTAGTGAAGTTGATTTCTCACGAATTATCTTTCACTGTTGTATCCATTTTCCGATTGTAAGCATAAAGCTATATAGTCATATACATTAACGTCAAAATTTTCGCCAAGCTTGGAGACATTTCGCGAAATTTTGACAAATTTGGCTACCAAAAATATGTTGATATCAATGCAGCGAATTTGGCTGTAGCTGCCAAATTTGGCGAAATTTCCACTGAAATTCAGCACTGATGATTCTTCTCTAATCGGGTTCTTCACATTTTAGCTTAGTGTTTTACGTAAAATTAGCTAAAATCTTAAAATCAAGAAATAAGTAAGCTACCTTTTCTTTACGCTTTTAGGACTTTTTTATTTTGTTATCTGCATATTTCTGTTTTCAAGTGTACATCTAGGCCAAAAATTATTATCTCATTCACTTCAGAATGTTCACTCGCATTTCAGTTGCAACAAATTCCCTTACGGTGAATTAAAAAAAAATGAGTAACCTTCTGTAATTGGGATCACTACCAAATGGTTATATTTGCGCATAAAACAGCGCTCACTAAATTATGAAATTTTCTACCAACCGATTACGGAAATTTCCTAATACAAACATACATACTTCTGAATAAAAACATACATAAGAATACATACATATAAGTAATACATACATAACATTATATTTTTCTTGACTTCTTTTATTGTCATTCGTTGCCATGCGGTTAATACTGAATCTGTTATCATGCAACTAACATCCAAAATCGTATTCTCCGTATTCGATTTCTTTTTATTTCTCTTAATTTAAAATTCAAAGTGAATCGCATCGATTTGGTAGGTTACGGAAAATGTTCACTTGCATTTCAGTTACAGCACATTCACTTACGGTGAATTAAAAGAAAAATTAATAACCTTCTGAAATTGGGACCGCTACCAAATAGTTAAATTTTCGCATCAAACAACGCTCGCTAAATTATGAAATCGTCTACAAACCCGATTACGGAAATTTCCCAATACAAACATATATACGTTTTAATACAACCATACATACATAAGAATACATACATATAAGTTATACATACATGACATTATATTTTTCTCGATTTCTTTGATTATCATTCGTAGCCATACGGCTGATACTGAAAGCGTTACCACGCGGCTAATAAACGAAATCGTATTCTCCGTATTCGATTTCTTTTCATTTCTCTTAATTTAAAATTCAAAATGAATTGCACCGATTTGGAAGGTTACGGATAATGTCCACGTACATTTCAGTTGCAGCACATTCACTTACAGTGAATAAAAAAATGAGTAACCTTCTGTAATTGGGACCGCCACCAAATGGTTAAATTTGCGCATCAAACAACACTCGCTAAATTATGAAATTGTCTACAAACCCGTTTGCGGAAATTTCCCAATACAAACATGCATACGTCTGAATATAAACATACACACACAAGAATACATACATATAAGTAATACATACATGACATTATATCAGCGTTCGTACGACTCCTGGAATTTTGCGATCAGGAAATTCTTCTGCACCGCTATTTTCTTACAGAAAATCTCTCCTTATAAGAATGCGAAATTTCACCAGTTTAGCCTAGGTTTCTTTTTCTATAAAAAAAATTCTGGAAACTCTCCTGGAAAATACCCTGATCCGTATAAAACCCTGTTATATTTTTCTCGATTTCTTTGATTTATCACTCGTAGCCATGCGGCTAATACGAAATCCGTTACAATGCGGCTAAGAGCCGAAATCGTATTCCTCGTATTCGACTTCTTTTCATTTCTCTAAATTTAAAATTCAAAATGAATTGCATCGATTGGGTAGGTCACGGATAATGTCCATGTACATTTCAGTTGCAGCACATTCACTTACAGTGAATAAAAAAATGAGTAACCTTCTGTAATTGGGACCACCACCAAATGGTTAAATTTGCGCATCAAACAACACTCGCTAAATTATGAAATTGTCTACAAACCCGATTGCGGAAATTTCCCAATACAAACATGCATACGTCTGAATATAAACATACACACACAAGAATACATACATATAAGTAATGTATATATGACATTATATCAGGGTTCGTACGACTCCTGGAATTTTGCGACCAGGGAATTCTTCTGCACCGCTATTTTCTTACAGAAATCTCTCCTTTATAAGAACGCGAAATTTTAACAGTTTAGCCTAGATTTCTTTTTCTATAAAATAAAATTCTGGAAATTCTCCTGGAAAGTACCCCGATCCGTACAAAACCCTGTTATATTTTTCTCGATTTTTTGATTTATCACTCGTAGCCATGCGGCTAATACGAAATCCCTTACCATGCGGCTAAGACCCAAAATCGTATTCTTCGTATTCGATTTCTTTTCATTTCTCTTAATTTAAAATTCAAAATGAATTGCATCGATTTGGTAGGTTATGGAGAATAAAAGGTTCGCACTGAAAAAAAAGAAAAAGTGGTCGTTACTGACGTAGAAAGTAAAACTTCTGAAAGTCAATCTATTATCTCAGGTCACAAATATTGACGACGCCATAACGATTCGGATGAGGTTAAAATGCATAATATACAACAATGGAGCTAATGTTTTGTTTAATAATGAGATAAAACCCGTCGTATTTACACGAAAGAAATTGTTTAAAAAGGAACTCATACATTAGTTAATACTTACTCTGAACAAATATTATTTTTAATTTAAAGTTACCAAAATACTAATTCCATAAACTTCGACTGTTCACAGTATTAAATTAAAATATATTAGTATACCTAACCAAGATAAGTAATTATGATGAAATTACCCATTGAGGCTCTTATGTTTGAAATTACCGATTGAAAATCCGCAAAAATGATTTCACAATGAGCCAATCACAGAATTATTTTTCGCGTGAAACCTAAACTGAACGTCATTTTCATCGTCTCAAAATTTACATACGCATCTCTCAAATTTACATTCACCATTTCAAAAATATCGCAGTACGCAATAAGTTATTAATACATATATTTCCAAACTTGAAATCAAGTTTGCTAACTACGACTTTGCATGTGAACATTCGCACTCTTGACTTGTGATTCTAATCTGGGTATCGGCGAGTAAAATTCCAGAAATTTATATCTTTTAGAGGCGTTCGTAGTAAAATATTTCTTTTTATCTTAGAAAATAATGGTTTTCATTTAAATATGATGTCACTTTGCCTCATTGAAGCATTTCACATAGCGTCTCAAACTCAGTGGAGTGAAAAAGTATTGAATTGTAATAACTTTTTGCGGAAAAATTTAGTGTTTTTTTAAAGCGTGACGTCATTTTCTGTTCCCTTTTTTTTACAAAGTTAATTTTGAATTTTATTAGAAATTGGCATCAATAAAGTTAAACATACTTTATTAATTTTCTTTTCTTTACAACAATGGAAGTAATCCAATTGCCACCATTTAGAAAAAAAAAATCATAGACATTTTAAATTTAAATATAAAAATGGGAATGTTTAAAAAAAATAGCTAGTGCCTCAAATCTACAAAGAAATAGCTTTCATTTAAAAAAAGAATTATTAAAATTGGTTCAGAAAAAAGCTCAAGGTAGATGTCTAAAAAAAAAAAAGCCTTATCTTTCAAATATATAGATTTAAACCCGCAATATTATCTCTATGGGAAAATTTTGAGCAGACATTTCAAGCCGTTAGGGTTGACGAATATTTATGATTTTCAATACGCACCGAGATTTTGGCACTACCAACGTCCATTTAATTTTTTGTGTCGATACGAGAAATATTTTGGACGCTATCGTGTTAACAATAAGTGTAATTTTTGCAGGGAAGCAGGAGCTGTGCTCCAACAAAAATGTCAACAAAAAGATATAAGTACTATTTTTCAACTATTTTCCCTTTACTTTCTACATAAATCGAGTACTTGAATTGCCAAAATTAAACAAATGGTGCTAAAAACTACAAAAAATTAATATTTCAAAAATAAATGAAGATATAGTTTTCAAACAAATTGCATTTAAAAGTACTTTTTTTTCCAATACGACGCAATAAAAATTGGAAATGTGCGATGCTTAGAAATTAAAAAAATTGCTATAGAGCATTTAATCGTACAATGATACATCTGCTTTGTTTATTGCTGTCTTTTGTAAGGTAACGTTATTTTTTGAAGCAAAATAAGCTGGGAGAAAGAAATAGTATACCGTAGCAGGGCTAAAAAATTTCGGGGGAGGGGGGGGGGGATTAGATAACTTTTTTGTCTTCTTCAGCATTCTGAGATCTAGCTTGTTTGAACCAAATAAGCAAAGCTGGCTCTAAATCTTCGTACTCAGCAGTTCTCATGCGTTTTCTCTCTGACTTAAACATACTGCGCTCAAACATTAACGTTAATGGGATACCTGTTTTTTTATTATTGTTGATAGAGTAGAATTGAAGATAGAGTAGAAGCGAAATAGAAGTTTGTTTTCGCACCGATTTCTATGTCATTGTGCTCATAAAACATAAACTAATTTACAAAAAACATGAAATTGCTGATTTGCACCCAAAATTCAGTATTTTTAACACAAAATTCAATAATTTCAACTCAAACTAACTAGATCGAAGACAAATTTTTTCACGACTTTCCATGTTGGTATGGTGGGCGCATTTGCTGGAAGGTCAAATAATGAAAATTCACCCATTTAAATAGGTTAAAAATTGGCTCCCTTCAGCGATAGAGAAGGATCGCTGAAGAATCCCTTTAGTTCATGCAAACAGCAACTACAGGGTTTCGCCAAAAGGAGTACCTACTTTTAAAAATGAATAATTAACAAACAAATAGAATTATTAAAAAAATTCTTGCAGGAAACGAATCTGTGAAGATTTTGTTTAGAACGCTTTATTATAATAGTTCAAAATCTGATCGACAGATGGCGCTATAGAACATTTTGGTGGGTATATGAACAAACGGAGCATGCGTGAAGACCAGACAAAAGTAGTCGTGGTCAGTGAAAGTTCAGTAGTAACCTTTTCAACGGAAACAGTATTTGTCGTTGCCTAAATTCTTCAAAATGATGTATTCGTTGGCCATATAGCCACCAAAATGTGCTGAAGCGCCATCTGTCGATCAGATTTTGAACTATTATAATAAAGTGTTCTAAACAAAATTCCAGACTTCACACATCCGTTTCCTGCAAGAATTTTTTAAATAACTCTATTTGTTTGTTAATTATTTATTTTTAAAAACAGGTACTCCTTTTTGGGACACCCTGTATATACATTATACAGAATTAATTTTTAATAACTCCATAAAAAATTATCAAAACACACGGAAGCTAAATGCTAGTTGACCGCCAAGTGTTTCTGAATCTATCTTATATCCAGTATGCCCCCTTATCAGATTGGATACTCTTAACTAATCTTGTATTACAATCTTGTATTACCTATGTACCTTATATTCAATGTGTCCCATTATCAGATTGGGTTCTCTTAGCTAATCTTGCACTACAACTGAAAGACTACAGTAACACCTTTCTTTTGATGTTTATCGTGAATATCATGAATTTAAGCTTTTCACAGTTCACAAACTATACTCAAAAATCATCATTTTCCAAAGAAGAAATAACATTAAATATTTTGCTTGCATTAAAAAAAAAAAAAAAAAAAAAAAAAAAAAATTCTATTAGTTGTTAGAAAATTTGCACACGTTAAATCATACCTGCATGAAATAACTTAATATATTATATACAGTATTCTACAAAAGTAATAGAGCAGGAAGTAGTTTTGCAAAATATATAAATTTAACCATGATGAGTACAAATAAAATTGAATTAACAAACAAGAAATATTTAACCCTTTATCTACTGCATTATGATCTGCTGCAATTTTTTTTCATGTAATTTTTTTTTCAGTTACTACAATGAAAATTAAAAGATAAACATAAAAAAATACTCACCGGCGAGAAATTTAATTATTTAAAGGTAATTAATTAAAGTGGTACTTTAAAGTACCATCAGTACACTATGACTAAAATATCATAACCGAAAACCCACAAGGTATTTAAAATGGCACCAGAAAATGTTTTAAAATAAGTATGTAAAATATAGGCTTTTTTCATATTTACAAATAAATCTTTTGGAAAAATCCGGTGCCAGTCATTTATTTCAACACTTCAGAATTGAAAATGCTTTGCCCCTGAAAGGGTTTAAAAAAACCCTATTTTTTTAGGTTTCGATCTTGTTAGCTGTCCTTTAGCTATGCGACGTCTATGTTCCAGGGACAACATGTTCTCTCGCATCTCCACATATGTAATATATTAATTTACATATGCCATTTCTAGCATAGCAAAAACGAGTCGGTGCCACAACTTTTTCAATTTCCTATAAAAAATAACAATGAAACAGAAAAGAAATACCAGGGAAGTCATTACTACACTACATTTTAAAGCAGATGAAAACGATGCATAACTACAGAGACGGAAAGTAAACAAGAAGTTTTTCTCCCACACTCAGTGTACTGACGGTACTTATAAGTACCACCGAGTAATTCAACTGTTAAATCAAATACATACACCGTTCACCTAAAATAGCTAGTCAAACTGTATCCTAAGATCATAATGAACACATAAAAAAAAAAAATGCAACACTTATCTTATATCTTTTAGTGTGTTTGCAGCAATAAAAAGACGAGCACAACAATCTGTACAAAAAGTCGACACAGAACACATCGTCTGTGTTAAAGATAGCCCCCTTCCTCGCTAAAATAACAAACCTAGAACTACTGCTGCCATGTATCCGGATAAAGTGGAGTTAAAAAGAGTGTTTTTGCAAAGTACCATTAGAATATTAGTAATATTCACTATGGGATGAAAGTTTAAAGCGAGTGGTACTTATATGTACCGTCAGTAGATAAAGGGTTAATAACAGTCTCTGTTATATATTTTACAAGAAAGATTTTATAAGGATTTCCTTTAGAAATTTTCAATATAAAAACTAATAAAACTTAAGTTCAAAAAGGCTTCCACAAAAGTAATGGAACACGTAGAAATTTTTTTTAATTACCAAAGAAAAACTACTTTCTATTTAATCAAAATCGAAGTTCTGAATTTAGTTTCGTAATCATAAAAGATTGAAAAAAGGTAAGAAAAGGTTAGATTTCACCTAATTTAGTCCTGGTTCTTGTTCTATGTAGCTTCAAAATTATTTGGAGTATCTGCAACTGACAAGACAATATTTATTAGGGTGACGGTATACTTCCTAATTAATGAAGAGTACATGGCACAAACTATTTACATTGGAATATAAACACAACTATCAATCAACAGGTCGATGTGCTTAGCGTCGTCTGGTGGTCTTTTCCCATTTCGCAACAACTTAAGACGGTCGATGTACGTCTAGAGACGAAACGGTTGAGAGTTCAACAGTGTAAGAAGCTGCACTGGTCTTCTGATAACGGCTCCGTTTGGTAATCTCATTGTACATGCTCTTGTTCGACCATCACGTCCAGGATTGAGTATGGATTATAACACCCATTTTCCAGATGAGTCATGGGGTGTTATCCCTTATGAGAACGACAGCGTTTTCTTTAAATTCGCTTGGCCGATCAACCTGTTGTTGTTGGTGAGCTGATTTTAATTCCAGCAGATAATTAATTTTCAATCGTTTCCAAACTGGAATCAAATTACTTTCTCGGTATTTTCTCATTTTTTTCCCGAGACCTACGAGCAGAAATCTGGGTGACATGTTTAACACGAGTATTTTAACATGAATTGCATCTAAATAACATACTCTTGATTCTTTGTATGGCTCATGAGATCCAAATTCCTTCTCAAAGTTGTGTTGAAGTTTCTGAGACACCCCGTGCTTTGTTTGTTCATGATAATATTGATGATAAAGTTTGATAAGTGAGAGATACTAAGTAGTAAAACTGAATGAGCCTCGTGGTATGAAATAGTAGCTAGCTGTAATCTTTGTATGTCAGAAAAATCTTCAAGTTTCGTTGTCACCGTTTCAGATTCTACATTTTCTAAACCAGTTTGCAGGTCGATATCAACATTGGATTGTGGCCATCGGTTTTTCGTGCTTTTTTAGCCATGTATCAGCAGGATTTTCGTTTTCAGGACAGTGCTTCCAACCAGTAAGAGCTGACATTCTCTTGATTTCATTTACTCTGTTCTTGACAAATATTTTTAATTCTTGAGAAGTATTCTTCAAAGATTTATCACTAACAAAGCTTAAGACATCATCTACTGAATTCCAGCAATAGCCAAGTTCCTTACATGATGTGGATTCTTCTTCTTTAAATCGATTTTGCAATGAGTATACATTAGTTCGCCATTTTCTCTTATTAAAGTCTGCTTTTCCTAAAAACAACTTCATTTGTTCGAGAATGGTGCACGTTAAATCTGTATCTTCTAAGCTATGAATGAGGTCATCTATCAAAGATGTCAATTTGCTATAAAAAATTCTGAAGGTAGCTGGATAGACATCCTTGTACTTCTTGATATCATGTTTAATTGTAGAATTTAGCAAAAATGAACTTGACTTTCCTTTAAAAATCGCACGTGTTATCCTTAAAATTTCGTGTTTAGCATCTAAAACTTGCGTAATCCGTAGGAATCTAACTGCATATCTCTTTCTGGAGCCAAAGCAATATGCCAATATTCACCTTGTATGTCTTCTGTCGTGGCAATCTTATGCAGGCGGAACTTCAAAAGAAGTATTAGCATATCGGGCGTTGAATTCGAACCTGTACTCAAACAGTAATTAAGGGACGGAAAATTGGATTCACTTGAAAACTATTTTCATCTTCGTCGTCGTTTTATCTTCACGTATTACCGTGTGATGTGGTATATAAAGTATTTCAGAATTATCTCCACTTTCATTTTCATTAATCCTTTCAGCTATTCTTTGAGTTATGTGTTATGAAGTAATCTACTTGCACTCATTATGGAAATCTCAATCTTTCTTAAATCTTTTAACAAGTGTTCGTAATCGGTTAGCATTACTATAGTTACGTTGTAGCGACTAGGAATGTTTGTTCCACGGTAGTTTAACTTCGTAACAATCTTCGATTAATTTTGTTGAATTTTCAAATACATTTAAAAGTTCGTTATCTTCGGAATTCAAATTGTTCCAACGCTACATTCCCAAACTTTCTAAATCAAACAACCTTTTCAAAATGCCTGCTTTTTCTGAATTTTGATTATTTACTATAGCATTCATTACGCTAACATTTTTACAATTTCTTATTAATGACGAGTACATGACATAAACTATTTACATTGAAAACATAAACTCAAGTCTCAGTCAATAGTTCGCCGCGCTTAGCGCCGTCTGGTGGTCTCATTTCGCAACGCTAATATTTAGTTACATATCCTTTCATTTTCAGGATTGATGTATTTTATAACGCCGCTCTCTTATTATTACTAACTAAGGAAGAATGCATAACTATAATATTACTTATAGTTTATTATATACATTATTTACAGCAGCTGCTAAACGCAGCTCTCAGAACAAAACACATTTTACAACTGCGCAGAAATATTCTCGGCTACGTGCAAAGCCTTACAATTCCAGACTGTCCGTGTATGGTGCTGCCATCTATAATTACAGATCGATACTAATTGTTGATCTGCGATATGACACCCCTCCCCTCATAGTTCAAACGAACTACAGGCAATCTTGTTCTTTGACTTCTTCGAACTGGAGCACTTTTCTTAGAGTCCTCGTCATTGTTTTTCGTCAAATTGTCTTTTACAGTTTTATCTGTCGTAACATCATTTTTATTACTTACAACTGTACCTGCCACAATATCATGCGAAGGCTGAGATTGGCTTGGTTCTATAGTATTATCATTATTAAGCTGTTCTTTTATTTTCCTATTAATTCCTGAAAAACGGTTTTGGTTAACCCTTTCATACCTATCATAATTACTGTAATTTTTACCACTATGTTTCATATTTTCAACTTTGTCTGACATTAGTTTATCATTTCGATTTATCTCTATAACTCTCTCTGGTATTTCATCACTTATCTCTTTATTTCGTCTCAACTGATCAACGTGACGTTTACACATTACTCCATCACATCTATTTACTAAAACCCATCTACTCCCCAATAATTTCATAATTTTTCCTTTTACTCATTTCTCCCCTTTTCCAAAATTTTTAACAAAAACTAAATCATGAAGCTTATGTTTGTGCAGGGGTTGCTGTATTTTAGGTTTTGATGGTAATACCAAGTGAAGGGATGTTCGAATTGACCTTCCAAACATTAATTCAGCAGGAGTTTTACCAGTCACCGAATGAGGAGTGGAATGATTTTCTAACAAAAATCGTGAAATTGAATATGTCACTTTTATCTAGCTTTTTAAGACAATTTTTCACAGTTTGCACATAGCTTTCCGCTTGTCCGTTCGAAGACGGGTGATAAGGTGAAACAGGCGTATGCTTAATTCCATTATTTTTAAGAAATTCCTCAAATTCATCACTTGTGAACGCGGGACCATTGTCACTGACCAATTCAACAGGTAATCCAAATGTGGCAAAAATTCTCCTTAATACTTTAATTGTAGTTTTACTATCAGACCTGGGTACTACTTCTACCTCCAACCATTTAGTATAAGAATCGACTACTATTAAAAATATTTTACCTTCAAAAGGACCGGCGTGATCTATATGGATCATTTCCCAGGGCAGTTCAGATTCCCATTTCAAAGGTTCTATTTTGGGACAATCCCTCGCAAACATCTGACATCTATTACAAGCATTTACCACTTGTTCAATTTCTTTATCCATATTTGGCCATCAAACTACCCCCCTAGCTTTCGCTTTCATGCTTGATATACCCTGATGAACGGAATGCAGTAAATTTAATATATATTCACGGCCTTCCTCTGGTACGATCATTCTATGTCCCCACAATAGACAATTTTCTAGAAAGGAAATTTCCTCCCTTCTACGAAAATATGGTTGATATTCTTCTGGTTTTACCTTTCGTGGCCACCCATGTAACACCCACTCTAAAATTTGTTTAGTTACAGGATTTTCAGTTGTCCACTTTGCAATAGTTTTAGAAGTAATAGGCCAATTATCATTATTTGAAACAAACATTATTTCCGCAGGATTACTCACTATATTTACAGTTTCTGGGAGAGGTAATCTACTTAATGCATCCGCATTTTTATTATTTTTACCTTCGCGATACTCAATTGTATAATCATACCCAGTTAACATTAACAACCATCTCAGCATTCTAGGTGATAATGTATCAGGTACCTTTTTAACAGGATCAAATAATCGAATTAAAGGTTTATGATCTGTTATAATTTTAAATTTTTTTCCAGCTAAATATTGGTGAAATTTAGTGACACCAAACATTACAGATAAAGCTTCTTTATCAATCATAGCATAATTTCTTTCAGTTTTGTTTAAAGTCCTCGAAGCATAAGCAATAGGTTTCTCGTTACCCTCAACAATGTGGCTTAAAACTGATCCTATACCATATTCAGAAGCATCACAGTTTAAAACTATATCTTTGTTTACATCATATAATTCTAAAACAGGAGATGTACATAATAATTGTTTCACTTTTTGAAACGCTTTTTCATGCTTTTCTGACCATGTCCAGTTTACATTACTATCTAATAATCTATGTAAAGGTTCTAAAACATCTGAAATATTAGGCAGTAAGTTTCTATAATAAGAAGTTAAGCCTGAAAATGAACGCAATTGTGATGCATTATTTGGAATAGGAGCATTCAAAATAGTATTAACTTTTTCTGGAATAGGTCTAATTCCTTCCTGAGATATTTTATGACCTAAATAAGAAACTTCCGAAACCATAAATTTTAATTTTTCCTTATTTAATCTTATACCATGCCCAGAAAAGCATTTCAGAACATTTTCAACTCTTTCAGAATGTTCTGATTCATTACTAGCACTAATAATAACATCATCTAAAAATACACCAACATATTCAAAATTTTTTAAAATATGTTCAATTTCTCTTTGGAACATACCAGGAGCACATTTTACCCCAAATGCTAATCGTAACACATTGAATAAACCTTTATGAGTATTTATAGTCAAAATCTTACTACTTTCATTATCTACAGGTTGTTGTAAATAAGCATCTTTTAAATCAAAAACAGTAAAAAATTTACCACCTGATAATTTAGAAAATAATTCTTCCATTCTAGGAAGAGGATAGTTATCATTTTCAGTATTTGCATTTACTGTTGCTCTATAATCACCACATATTCTAACAGAACCATTAGACTTAGGAACAATTACTATAGGACTAGCCCATTCTGAATGATCAACAGGTTTTAAAATACCCTCATTAGTTAATAGTTCCAATTCAACATCAGTAGCTTTCCTTAAAGCAAAAGGAACAGGTTGAGACTTAGGAAAAACTGGTTTTGCATCTTTTTTCAATTTCATTGACGCGGGAGGACCCTTGATTGTTCCGATCCCGTCAGCAAAAACATTAGGAAAATTTCTAATTAAATCATCTTTCGAAATGCTTTTAATCATATTTATATTAGGCGAAAATAATTTTGAAGCTTTTAACCAAGTTTTTCCGATTAGACTCGGACCCTCCTCTATAATAACTAATATTCTTAAATCCGGAATACAATAATCATTAACAACAGCATTTACTTTTAATTCCCCCAAAACAGTTAAAGAATCTTTAGTATAAGTTTGCAACTTAACATTAGATTTAATTAAAGACAGCTTACCATGAGAACAATTTATGAGCAACACTTTTACTTACGATAGTATGAGCCGCACCACTATCGATTTCAAATTGTATATTTACACCATTTATTTTAAGATTTTATCCATGACACGTTATTGGAGTTGTCGTCCATAAATTTAAACAATATTCTTCCTGAACAGTTTTAATTTTTCTGTTCTTATAAGGTTTCTCACTTTTCATTCCAAATTTTCTGTTGCGACAACAAATTTTTAAATGCCCCAATCGATGGCAGAAATGACATTCTGCAGATTTAAAAGGACATACTTTTGGATTGTGATTTTTAGAACATCTGTAACACGGTTTCTCAGGCGCGAATTTATCTTCTTTAGGCTTAGGTGCATGAGCTGAGCATACTTCTTCACTTTCGATTTCTCTCCTTTCAAAACACGTACTTGATTGGCAGTCGTAGTATCTCCAATGTGTAGGGATTTCACTCCAGCCTCAGCTATCTCAAATGACTCAGCTATTTCCACCGCTGTTTGGAACGTTAAATCTCTAGAATCCAATAATTTTTGCTGTATTTTCTCATCCTGGATCCCAAATACCAACTGATCACGGAGGCGGTCATTAAGCGTATTTCCGAAGTTGCAATGTTCGGATAAACGACGCAAATCTCGTACGAAATCGGCTATATTTTCTCCTTGCTTCCTTAGTCGTTTCTGGAACTTAAATCGTTCCACAATTTCACTAGGGCGTGGTGAAAAATGATCTTTAGCTTTCTTTAAAAGATCCTCATAACTGATTTCTTTCAGCGTATTCGGAACAATTATATCACGTAAAATAGCAAACGTTGTTATTCCCACAGAACTTAATAATATATTCTTTTTCATTTCATCATTTTTGATGCTATTTGCTGAGAAATAAAAATCAATTTTCTCCACGTAAATAGTCCAAGGAACATTTGCATTATATTCTTCCAAGCGTCCCAGAGAAATTATTTCTTTATCTGCCATTTTACGTGCCACTTTTACTTTTTCTCCTTCAAAAAAGATTTTTTTTTTTCCACAAAAAAAAAAAAAAAAAAAAAAAAAAAAAAATCACTGCATTTTAATTTGGGTTAAATCCCATTTTTGTCGCCACTTTTATAACGCCGCTCTCTTATTATTACTAACTAAGGAAGAATGCATAACTATAATATTACTTATAGTTTATTATATACATTATTTACAGCAGCTGCTAAACGCAGCTCTCAGAACAAAACCCATTTTACAACTGCGCAGAAATATTCTCGGCTACGTGCAAAGCCTTACAATTCCAGACTGTCCGTGTATGGTGCTGCCATCTATAATTACAGATCGCTACTAATTGTTGGTCTGCGATATGACACTGTAAGTCTGTCTGGATTGATTTCATCAGATTTACAGAAATTTGCTTCATTCTACAAGTAAAACATCTTTTAACTGGATTTTGTTATTATTGTTGTTATTTATGATATCATAGCTGTTCACTTGCTGCTGTAAGTTTCTCCATTAATGCTCAGTGCGGTTTAAATCTGGACTTTGTGGAGGAACAGGTATTCTAGAGTAGCCATAATACGATAACATGAGCAGTGTGGTTTTGACTATTATCTTGTTGGAATTACTAATTCCGTGAAATATCTAACTTGCATTATCCTTCAATTTTTTTAAATATTTAAATATCAAAATCTTTGCATGCTAGTGAGATTATGCTTGTTATCATATCAATTAGTCACAATCGGACAATACGAGCAGAGTGCTGATCATTATTTTGTTGGAAGTAATGGGACCGCCCGATACCTAGCTTGAATGCAATATCTTTCAAATTTTTCTTTACAATATTTAAATATCTAAATCTGTCCATGATAATCTCAATGAAATTTGCATTTTCTTCTCATGAAGCTGGCATACAGCCTCAAACCATGCTCCTCTACCATGCTTTACAGTTTTTGCCGTATGTGTGGGATTCTGTGCATCACCCTTCGTCCTCCAAACTTTTATTCTTCCATTCATGCTGAAAATATTAATCTCATCTGAAAAGATTACCTGTTTGAAGAAATCAGGGGATGCACGCTAATATATATATATATATATATATATATATATATATATATATATATGTTTTTTTTTTTTTTTTTTTTAACTCGACATTTTTCTTTCTGTTAACCGGAGAAATATACGGTTTCCACTTTGCAGTTATTGATTAAGCCCAGAATCATTAATCATTCTTCTGATAGTTTCTTTATGTATTATTATATTCCCATACTATTGTAAATCTTCTGTTATTTTTCAAGCAATAATTGTGGAAATGAATCGTGTCTTTAATCGTGAATTTAATATCTTGCCTATCGTGCCTTATCGAGGACGTGTCTTTTTTTGCTTTATTTTCAATCATCTTTTCGTTACAGTAGCGATTAGTGCTAATTACTTTTTGGATAGCCAAACTTCGAGACATTATTTCAGAAATCGCACTTTTATCATTTATCCCTTTGTTTTCATGGTTAACAATTAATTTTCTTTCCTCTACTGTAAGTTCTTTTCGCACAACTTAAAAAAAAAAAAAAAAAAAAAAAAAAAATCAGATTGGTTCTTTTCTGCTGAAATAACAACTACATTTAACATCGCTGTTAAATACTTCGGAACTGTGACTAAGTTCAGTCAAAGGGGAGACTTAAAGATATTTTATGCATTTGCACCATAACTTTTGTGGAAATATTTTTTAAGTATTTCATAGTATTTTAACCTTGACTGCATATTTAGGGCCAATCTACAAAGGTTTCACTCTTTATTTTCGAACTGGTGATTCTATCATCCAACTAATATTTGACGTAAACAAAACTGATTTGTCATATATATATATACTATATATATAATCTACGTCTTTGTTTTATTTTATCTTTGTATTTTCCAATTTTAACGTACATTCTTTTTTGTTATGTCATGTAAAAAGATCTGTACCAAATAAATAATTTATTTTTTCAATTTACTAAAAATATGTATGATTACTAAGGCTCGACCAGTTCTGGGGTACTTAAGTAGTCATTGGCTACCAAGCAAAAATCCCATTCTAGAGCAGTGGTTCCCAAAGTAGAGGGTCGGCCCCACCGGGGGGCAATTTCAAATTTGTGACCCACTCATTCACTTTCAGTTTCTTTTGTCTTTAAATAAATGGAATACAAGCAAAAACCAAAAAATCAGTTCTGTTGTTGAATTTTTAAAATGTTTCTCATTAAAAGTGTAAAATAAATTTCAAACCAGAATAATTAAATAAATAATCTTTTAATGTACTTTGACATCTTTTGTTCTAGAATTAAAATAGCTTATAATTTTTCTGGTACTAATTTTAAGTAAATATAGTAAGAAAGTAAATATCTGCCGCATTAGTGCAGGTGTCCCACACAGTAAAATAATTTACATGATGCCTACAACAGCAAGCTATACCTGTTCCTGAAAATATCTAAAACTCGATCAAAACATAAAATATGAGAGTTAAATTTCAAAACACATTGCTTGTTAATACCGTGGTTCTTATAGCTATTCCCAAACTGACGGAGATTTTTAACCTCGAACCTAAAGGAAGAATATTGGTCACAGCGTCGTTATAAAACTCACAAAAATAGCGATATTTTTAACCTAACCATTTTATACAAGCTGATTTTAAAATATGTATTTCATCTTACAAATCAATTCCGAAAACAGCCATCAGTTATTACGACAGCGATGGATGAGGCCATGGTAACTGAAAAATGCAACATTCAAAGGAAAAAGCATGGCCAGCGGATTACAGAAGATAGCTGTCGTTATAGTGATAATATCATTATTTCGTAACCTGGTAATATTTTTTAAACTGGGCACATTACTATGTTTTTAGAGGCTGCGAAGCCTGAACGGGGGTTGGCGGGCGTAACTCGCAGGGGTCTGAGCCCCCTAGTATTCTTATAAAAATAGACCTGTATATATTACAGAGAGTAAAATTGTTTTTAAAATATAAAATAATGCATGATAATTGGTATAAAACGAAAAATTATAAAAACAAGCATTACAGTCTTAAATTTGGATTCTACATTTTTATAATATCATTATGTTTGTACCAGAGTAATATCTTTAAAATTCGCCACAAACGATTTTTCTTCATAGACCATAATAGAACGGAATACTTTTGAGTCCCCTCTACGCGTACTGTAAGTGCTACAAATAGCTTGTAGTATCCATCTTCTAATTTCTAATGTAAGCTCAATATTGTATATAAATTTCGTTATGTTTTATATATTGTAACACTGTTAAAATACACTGAAAATTACTTTTCCCCATATACTATAATGTAACGGACTACTTTCGACTGCCCCTGTAAATGAACTATGAATGGTACAAACTTAATTTTCAATACTGAACATGCCATGGTGATCTTCAGTAACGCATATCAATTAAATATAATCCGAATATATTTACGTGAGTTTGAACACGGCCAGACAGGCAAACGGATAGACAAACCCAATTCATTAACACTTTTCAACTGTGTTGTAAAGTGTTAAAAATGCATACCACAACCAGGGCTTAATTTGCGCCGGAGTCCACCGGAGCCTGGCTCCGGTACTTCTCTGTTTAAGTAAATACTATTAAATATTGGTCGGAATTCACCGAAGCTCATAAATACAGGGCTCCGGAGCCCAGTGCTATAGCGCTTCCAAAAAACCAGCGTAAATTACTTTTTCCTTTCCTTCCCATCTCCAAGCTTTTGCATTCTTTTTTACCAAAACACTTTATGTGACGTAATGTGTCGCAAACGTAGGAGATGGAGATAAAACGGACTCAATTTTTATATCAGTTTTTGGACGTGAACTGACTCGAGCTCAATCTGTATTATAATTAAAATTTTATTTATTCATGTATAGAGAACCCCCCCCCCCCCCTTTAAAATTACGTATTATATTCTATTTCAGATCATTTTAATGCAATTTTGATCAGAATGAAGGGGAAACAGAAATCGTGTTTTTCTATTTCAAATTTGTATCGGCGACATGTTGATGCGGCGCCACTCAAGATATTGAACAATGAATTTGCTTTCAGTTCAAGTTTCTTTTGTGACAGTAGGATAATTTTTTTATAGGCTGTTTTTTTTTTTTTTTTTTTTTTTTTTTTGTTAGATTTCTAACCTGAAAAGAATACTTTCTGTTTTAGCAACGATCATCAGCTTGAGGTTTTGTTTGTTTGAGATTCTTTTGTCTTCTATTGCTTACGAGTATAAAAATCACGTTAGTGATTTTTCTATTTATTTTGTATCATGAACATTGTCCATTCTAAGGCTCTGCTCTGCACATTTACGAAGTCACTTTCATTTCTAAGTAGATATAATTGCCGTGTATATTGTTATTCTGATGGAAAGCAATCGAGCAGTGTTTCCCCCCTTTTCTAGAAAAGCATCGATTCTTTCCGATAACGGTGTCAAATTTTTAATTTAATCGGATTTTCAGGGACTCATCACAAAAGGCTGTTATGCTGAAGGAATCGATTATAGTTTAAGATATGCACCTTTTATAGGGAATTGTAAACTATTGTTCCATTCTTCAGCATATAAATATTAATTTCTGTAAATTTCATTCATTTTTTCTTAAAAATTAATAGCTGCGAACTATTCTTTTTTTTTGTGTTAACACTATTTCCTAATCATAATTCTTACCATATTTAATCGTAGAATTCTGCAATTAACTAACATTAAAATTATGCAAAGATTACTATTCAGAAGGAGTGATAATTAAAAAGTGGAATAGTTGAGAGCTAAGTATAGGCTGACAGATATATTAAATTTTTTTATTTTGCTAAAGGAAAAAAAAATGCTTTAACTTTTGCATATAATGTACGAAATAGAAATATGCACATTGGAGTGAGAGGGGGGAGGGGGGATGGTACGGGGTTTTTTTACCGGTACCGCAGAATATTAAGGCTCCGGTACTTTTTTTGTTAGAAATTAAGCCCTGACCATAACTGAAAACGCACTTAAGCAATAATTGTTCATAGGCATAATACTGTAACCGAACACTTTTGTGTATCCCTGTATATGATAAATGCTATGCACACCGCACTCAACAGTAAGTATATTTTTGTGCACTTGAGGGATATACATCAATTTCAATATGTTAGAAATAGTGAAATATCACTAAAATAAAATGCAAATAATTTTTCCCCATAGACATGAATGGAACACAATTCATCTGAGTACCCCTGTAAATGAAATATAAATGCTGCAGACTTCATTTCCAATATCGAACATGCCATATTAAATCTCAATAATATACAGGGTGGTTATAATTAAACTTCCCCTATAAACAGCATGCTGCAGCGCAAAAGGGAGAACGGAATTCAACGAAATTTGGTATATAAACTATAGACAAGATGCGATCAAGGAATTTTGAAAAAAAAAAAAAAAAAGCCAAAATGCCCACAAGAGGGCGCCTTTTCCGGGAAAACCTTAAATTTAACACAATAAACGACCAAAACAGAAACCAGAAACAATATTAACATTTATTGACTATTTTCTGATCCGTTTTGGTCGTTTATTGTGTTAAATTTAATGTTTTTCCGGAAAAGGCGCCCCCTGATGGCCACTTTGGAACTAATTTTTTTTTTTTTGAAGTTCCGTGAGCGCATTTCGTATATAGTCTATATACTAAATTTCGTTGCATTCCGTTCACCCGTTTGCGCTGTAGGATGCTGTTTATAGGGGAAGTTTAATTATAACCACCCTGTTTGAATACATGAGAATTCGACTATATTTACGCGAGTTAGGACAAATCGAATTCATTAACACTTTTCAACTATGTTGGAAAGTATGCTAAAAATGGAGGAAGAATCTTTGAACAAAGCTATAGAAGCAAGACTTAATATTAAAAGAAAATACAGTAGAACCTCGATTATCTGAAGTAATTGGGACCGACCCTCTTTCGGAAAATCAAAATTTTCGGATAATCGAGAATGCTTCAAATTTAAGATTAAGGAGAAATATATGCAATATTTCTTATTATCGTAACAAGTGCTTAATAAAAATAAGTCAATAGCAAAATAGAAACAAGAATAAATTACATGAATTTTAATTTTGAAATTAAGTACCTTTTACATATATCACAAGGGATTGAAAAAATGCTTTGTTTGTCGCAGTTTCGATTGCCTTTGCTTTGAAGCTCTATCATGGAGTTTTTTAATATTATTAGTTCACCAGCATCACAGTCTTTTTGCTGCTCCAGCCATGCCAAACATTTTGCAAAACATACAAAAGCTTCAGATTTGCTAATTTGTTTGTTTTCTTCATTCCACTCTGCAGCCAGGGCCGTAGCAAGGTCTTCAGAGCCCCCCCCCTTATTTTTCGGCCCCCTCCTCTAAGATTTTAGAGAAATATCTATATTTAATTTTCCATTCGAGTCCCATTTTATAACAACACCAGCGGAGTTTCGCTGGTCGGATTTTCCAAAACGAACTTCATATTGAACGAATTTGTAGTTGGGCTGCACTGCTTTCGGCAACGTACACCCATAGGGGCTATGTCCGCTTCGATCTCCAATCATACGAACCTTGAATTATTGTAATTTTTTTTATTTCGATCCAGATTAAATTCAAATTTTCAACATTTTGTTCACGTTGCTACAGGAACAGATTTCATATTCTTACAACGTGAGTTTAATCAAAGGACTTGCAAAATTTAACTGAGTATTCTTCCATTTAGGGAAAAAATGTCAAAAAAATAGCCGAATAACGCGAAAGAACGCCAAAAATTGCAAAAAAAAATTTTGAAGTTCATAGAGATCAAACTTTACTTATATTGGGCTAAAAGATTGAAACCGGGTTTATTTTTTTACGAATATTAAAAAAACTACCAAAAAAGTGAAAAAAGCTAAAAATCACATAAAAATTCTTGAAAATTTTAAGAACAGCAGAAGACAAAATTTGGCAAAAGAGTTTGAAACTGAATTCCTTTTACAAATGTTATAAACTGCTAAGTATTGCTCATAAACAAAATAAATAAATAAAAAATATGGAAGTCGCTTTCGTATATTCAATTTTCTCTTCAGTTTGACAATGCCATCCGCGTGGCCCAGACAGATTTTCTTTAAGCAGAAAATATTCACTTATAACAATTGTTTTCCTGCTCGGATTATACATACATACATACATCTATTATATATATATAATCCAAACGGAAATTTCGTTCCGAACGCCGAGATTTCGAGTTCTACCGCATGGATTTTGACGGAACTTATACCGTTAGATAGATATCGTTTCAGGGAAGGTTTTAAGCTATAACACATCGTTCTACCTAGATTAGTTATAGAATTATTACGGAAAATTATTTTATATTGAACTTTGTAACTTCATATTTCCTTAAATATCTGGGCTCCTATTGGTCGTAGAGCTTAGATCTCGCGCCAAAAGTAGCTCCGAAGCACCCAAGCAAACTTTTCCCCGCGATTATTTTGCCGTCTTCCGATTTCCTCTAACTCTATTAGGGGCCCGCGTAGGGCCCCTTTAACATATTTTTCGTAGTAATTTCAGCAATTATCTTACATTATTCGTTAAGACCGCCACCCTCACGATTCATGTATCTACGGAAAGGTTGCACGAAGGAGTTTCGTTCGGATACGCTTTCGTTAAGAATAGAGTGCGCTCCCTGGTGGTGGAATGTGGAACTAACATAACGCGATATTGTTAAAATTGGGAAATCTAACAATGCGATCTGTTTTAAACTTTGAGATAGTTCATAACACATAATCTATTATCTATTCTATTATATATATATATATAATCTATTATCTATTCTATTATCTATTATATATATAAAATCCAAACGGAAATTTCGTTCCGAACGCCTAGATTTCGAGTTCTACTGCATGGATTTTTACGGAACTTATACCGTTAGATAGGTATTGTTTCAGGGAAGGTTTTAAGCTATAACACATTATTCTACCTATATTAGTTTTAGAATTATGACGGAAAATTCTGTTATTTTGGGCGATAAGGTTACCATTTTATTTCTTGGCGAAATTCATCGTTGATAAAAAAAAAAATTGAAACGGCTATTAAATCTCGAAAAATAAAAGAAAAACTGTTACTAATTTTATTTAAATGAAAAAAAAGGAAAAAAAGAAAAAGAAAATCCGTTTCAATGAGTGATAATATTAAAAAACGGAAACATTTAATCAAAACCTGAAATAAATATTTGTAATGCTTAAAAATTAATTTAATAAGAAATATTACACTTGATACGCAATATTTGGCTCTTTATCGCTTGCGTTAGATATGGAAACGAATCAGAAAATTTGATTAGATGAAATTTTAACGACATTTTCTTTCTGTTCTGCTCTTTTCTTTTTTCTTTTATATCTAATTGTCCCATCACGTGACTTAAAGAAGAAACAAGCAGATGTAATTGTGAGTCGCATGTGTAATTACTATTTGTTTCTTTACAATTTTTTATTTTTCTTTTGTCGCCAAACGATGTGATTTTAAGCCAAAAATGCATAAGCGTGACATTAGCTTGAGGATGTTCTCACAAATGGTGTTTTTTTAGGTGAAAGAGATCATTTTTTGGGTACATTTTCATATTCAATTGTAACTTATATAGATATCAGTTCTTATTTAAAAAATGGAATCGAATGCTTAAATTTCAGTGTGAATCTCTGCCACACGTACATATTGTAAAATAATTTCATACTTTTTAAAATGTTTTTCGCCGTAATTCCGAAAGCATGTGATATTTATAAACTCGAACTCAGATGAACGAATATTACCCATTTTATATAAGCAAATATTATCTATTGTTTATTTCATTTTTCCTCAAGTCATATCGCCAATTTCATTTATAAGAAAATTCACAGATTCGAAATCTAGGAAATAAAGATAATTTTTAAGGAAATTTATGTTTTAATACGTTATTACTATCGAAAAATTCAACATTTTGAAAAAAAAAATACAAGTCTTTTGTAATTCGTCATTTCTTCTTCGTCTTTCTTCGTACTTTCTCCTCTGTTATGTAATATTTCAAATGATATTGGACTAATTTTCGATCATCGATTCACCGCAAAATGGAATATCTAATATAGTATATAAAATAAAGTCTGGATTAGGTGACTAATTAACGCACAGCGCAAACTACTGAACCTAAAATCTTGAAAATCGTGGTAAAAATACTTCTTATGACATAGACTTCTGCTAAGAAAGGACTTTCTAAAGTGTCACCCCTAATGGTTTTTGCACGTGGAGGGGGAAAAAATCGAATATAAAAATTATGCGTCAAATGATAGCATATTTTAATGTAGTTTTGTATGCTGAATCGAATGCTACCAAATAAATTTTTATAAGCCAACAGTTCATGGCACATTTCATATTTTTCTAATTTGGCGGTGTCTTTGGCATCTAAACCTCAAAATATCTATCATTACATCCGTTACTCTAGCAACGGAAAAAATTCAAATCAACCCTTTTGGCTAAAAAATAAAAACGGCTCTATGAGTTTGAAATAAAAATGCAAGCATCTTAATTTTTTTAAAAAAATAGTGATTTTATGTAAAATAAAAGGAAAAAAATTACCGAGAATTTAGCGTTATAAAACAAAAATGGAAAATGTACTACTTAGATATTCCGTCGACCAAAAATTTATCGTCAAACTATAAGATTAAATGCCAATAATGGTTGATCGTAAATATCAAATTCACTTGAATTTAAACAAGCTACACGTGTTTACGTCATCAGATGATTTTAATTTCGACGTTTTGTTTGTATTTTTATTAATGTTATACTAATTTATTTGTTATTTCGTTATTTAAAATAAAGATTATGTCAATTTATATAATTTGGCGAATGGTTTGGCGATTTATATAATTTGGCGAAATGGGTCGACGGGATAACAAGTAGTACCAATGAAAATATTTAAGTATGAAAGCAATGTTTGTAACGACTTAAAAATTATTTTCATATATATAAACTCGGTTTATGGCGTCAGATGCCGTCATCCGAAGAATCTACAAAAGTCTTTTTCCATTTTTTCCGGTCATAGGTTCCTCAATGAAAGAAATTAGAATTGGAATAATATTATGCGATTTATAAATTGCTCCTCGATAAGAAGAAAAAATGGTTACATTTATAACAACCGTGCGCACATTTCGCTGATAGCATTTTTAAAATTCCCAGTAGCAGTAGTTACATTTTGCGTATGTAAATTAAAAATATTTTTTTGTTTTTAATTATGGCATTATTTCCTGCTATTGTTTATCTTTTCAGTTTTTTAAATGAAATTAGTATAAGGCATGCATTTTAAATGAAATGAGTGAAAGGTTTGTGTTTTAAATGAAAATAATAAAATAAGAATATGCTATGAAAACAATCTTTATTGATTTATTATCTGCGCCCGGCTGACATAAAAATATCACAAAAGCCACATATTCATTTTTCTTTGAGTAGTTGCTCATGAGAATTTAAGTTAACCTTCCGTATTCGGATACTTAACATATTGGTGTATTAGCTTTAATGTTGAAAGCATCGTTTATGTTTGAAGCGAAAACTTTACTATTACACAAAATCGCATCATCATCATCTACTATATATTTACAACGGAAATTTGTATTTCATTCCGATTGTTTATAATACTATCGTAGGATATACCACAATTAGTTAGGTAATAATTTTGGAAAGGTTTTAGTGTATACATATTGTTCAAGGGTACTTAGTTATAGAGCAACAGTAAAAGTTCAAAAATTAAGTGAACCTGATTATGAAGGTTTAGCCTTTTTAAAAAAATCTACAGACCATATTTTGTTACAAGTGGCCCTGTTGCATGAGTTTTAGGAATGGTGTTAGTATATACGATTTCACTATATGTTGATTAGTTACAGAGGTATTAATTCCTGTTGTCATAACGGTCTCATTACCCGACCATAAGTGCGCTGTTTATAATCAACTAAAACAATTACTTCTTAATTGCTAAATTTTGTCCAACGCTTAAGATAACATTATATCGCAATGGCGTTCGCATCGTTTTCAGTGATGAGCAAGGTCAAGCTGAAGATCCATATTGTTTAAAATACAAGTTCAAATTCACCATTTAGTTTAATCCAAAGTCCATTTGGAAATATTGACCAGCGCAGCGGGCATAGCCTGCTAGTATATATATATATATATATATATAGAGAGAGAGAGAGAGAGATTTACTAATTAAAAAAAAAAAAATTACTTTTGGGATGTCGTTTTCATACATTCCGGTTTTCTCTAGTTTAAAATTGTCAACCAAGTTGAAATTTAAGAAGAAAAAAAATACATTCAGTTCAGATAGAAGGTACCTTTCTGTGGGCAACGAAGACGGCTTTCCTCGTGGATAATAATAAAGACAGATGTTTGTCTGTCCAGAGTTTTTCTTTGTCTGACCAGATGTTTTTCTGTTCAGGACAAAATTTGACAGGAAGGTTACCTGTATGCCTGAAGTTATGCACCTCGAAACAGGTTTTTAAATTTTTTGATTAGAATTCTTTCATTTAATTTTTTACGCTAGTTTTTGTATTTTTTCGAATTTCGTGCTTTTTCTCCCACATTCATAAAAGGAATCTATTTTCAATCCGTTTTAGCCGAATATAGTAAAGTAGTCTTCTTCAATTTTTAAATATTTCGCGAATTTTTTATGTGATTTTTAACTTTTTTTCGCATTTCGACGTGATTTTATGACATTAGTAAAAGGAACCAGGTTTCAGTCTTTTAGCCCAATGTACTAAATTTCGTCCTTTATGATTTTTGAATTTTTCACGAACGTTTATTTTTTTCATTTTTTAAGACCCCTGTGATTAGAAGAGATTTTATCTCACATTTGAAGAAATTTTTGTCTTTAGAAAGGAAAATTTCTAGAAATTTTTATCTTTGATTCGCGTTCGTGTTATGAAGGAAAAAAGTCATGCGTAAAAGTTCAGTTTCTAATAGGGAAAAGTACAATGCAGCAAAGTTGGCGGAACACTCCTGTGATTTGATTTGGCAAAAATGCATCTTTATATTTAGTAAGAATGTTAGGTAATTTTTATGTTAGGTTGGTGAGTTTTCTATATTTTCGCGGAAAATGAGCAAATCAAATCAAAGCTTTTTTTTTGTGTGTATTTGAACGAAAGAAAAAGTTACGGAAAAAATCCTTCAATTCACTGATTTATTTATTTATTTATTTTTGAGAGAGAGTGTGTAAAAGGAACCCAGTTTCAATCTTTTATCCCAATATAGTAAAAATTTTGCCATCTGCGGCACGGATTTTTGACATCCCTAAAAGGGATCAGGTTTCAGTCTTTTAGCTCAATATAGAAAATATATCCATAGAAATTTCTGATTTTTTTACGAACATTTTATGTGATTTTTAGCGTATTTTTGTCTTTCACGGTGATTTTTTAACATTCCAGTTTCAATCTTTTGGCTCGATATAATGAGTTTTCTCTCAGCGATTTTTGAATTTTTGCCCAATTTTTTATAAGATTTTTACACTTTTTTTTTCGCGTTTTGCAGTTTTTTTTTTTTTTTTTTTTGAAACCGAAGAATTATCCATTACATTTTGCTGCTGTCATAATTAAGCTGAAGTGGAAAAATAACTAATTTGTTCCTGTAGCAACGTGAGCTACGGTGCTGGAAAATTTCACTTTTATCTAGACACTATCACTTTTATCGAAAAAAAAAAACAAAAACAAAAAAAACAATTCAATGATTGTTTGATTCAAGATCGGAGCCGGAATATCCGGAAAAGGTTTACGCTGCGGAAGGCAGTGAAGGACCCCAATGGAGAACTCCAGTAAATAGGTTCTATTTTTAAAAAAGCAATCAGCGAAGCGGGCGAAACTCTGCTAGTAGATTAAATAAATACACAATATAATTTATGTATAGTTAACATAAGTAATTTATCGAGACAAGAGAAATGAAATGTTAAAAACGAAACAGGTCGAACATAAGGGGATAGGCGGCATATGCAATGCACATAGATGTCCGCTTATTGGGGCCCCCAACGAGATTAGGAAGCATATATTTTTTTAACATTTGAAAAAAAAAAAAATGAGGCTTAAAAGTTTTGAATCTTGAGTTCCGAATTTTGCTCACTTTTAAGAGCGGCCCCAAAAAAGAAAATTTATAAAGTATTTGGAGCCTGTAAAATTTCTTTCATCTGGCACCTTTAAAAAGAATGGTAGCTATAGAAAAAAAGGGCATGTCTGTTTTGGTTAAAAAAAGTAATAGTATTAAGAAAGTTTTTAACCTTATTGGGGCCCCCAACGAGATTAAAAAGCATATTTTTAAAACATTTAAATCATAAAAATTTGGCCTAAAAGTTTTGAATCTTGAGTTCCAACTTTTCCTCACTTTTATAGGGGGCCCCAAAAAAGTCAGTTAAAGTATTTAGAACCTGCAAATTTTCTTTCATCTGGGCACCTTTAAAAAGAATCATGACTGTAGAAAGAAAGCACATTTGGTTGAAGAAAGTAATAGTATTAAGGAAGTTCTGAAACTTATTGGGGAGACGAGATCAACGAGATTAAAAAGCATATTTTTAAAACATTTGAATAATAAAAATGGGGCCTAAAAGTTTTGAATCTTGGGCTCCAAATTTTCCTCACGTTTATAGGGGACCTTAAAAAAGACAATTCAAAAAGATTTTAGAGCTTGCAAAATTTCTTTCATCTGGGAACCTTTAACGAGAATGCTTGCTATAGAAAGAAAGTGCATATCTGTTTTGGTCAAAAGAAGTAATAGTATTAAGAAAGCTTTGAACCTTATTGGGGCCACCAACGAGATTAAAACGAATATTTTAAAAACATTTGAATAAAAAAAAAATGAGGCCTAAAAGTTTTGAATCTTGGGCTCCAAATTTTCCTTCCGTTTATAGGGGCCCCTAAAAAAGACAATTCAAAAAGAATTTAGAGCCTGCAAAATTTATTTCATCTGGGAACCTTTAACGAGAATGCTGGCTGTAGAAATAAAGCGCATTTGTTTGAAGGAACTAATAGTATTAAGGAAGTTTTGAAACTTATTGGGGCTCCCAACGAGTTTAGAAAGCATGTTTTTTAAACATTTGAATAAAAAAATGAGGCCTAAAACTTTTGAATCTTGGGCTCCAAATTTCCTCCCATTTATAGGGGACCCTAAAAAAGACAATTCAAAAAGAATTTAGAGCCTGCAAAATTTCTTTAATCTAGGAACCTTTAAAGAGAATACTAGCTATAGAAAGAAAGCGCATATCTGTTTTGGTCAAAAGAAGTAATAGTATTAAGAAAGCTTTGAACCTTGTTGGGGTCCCCAACGAGATTAAAAAGCATATTTTAAAAACATTTGAGTAATAAAAATGGGGCTTAAAAGTTTTGAATCTTGAGTTGCAACTTTTCCTCACTTTTATTGTGTTCCCCCCAAAAAGCAATTTAAAAAGTATTAAAAGCGTGCAAAATTTCTTTCATCTGGGCCTCTTTAAAAAGAATAATGACTATAGAAAGGAAGCACATTTGGTTGAAGGAACTAATAGTATAACGAAGTTTTGAAACTTATTGGGTCCCTCAGTGAGATTAAAAAGTATATTTTTTTAAATTTTGAATAAAAAAATGGGCTTAAAAGTTTTGAATCTTGGGCTCCAATTTTTCCTCCCATTTATAGGGGACCCTAAAAAAGACAATTCAAAAAGAATTTAGAGCCTGCAAAATTTCTTTAATCTAGGAACCTTTAAAGAGAATACTAGCTATAGAAAGAAAGCGCATATCTGTTTTGGTCAAAAGAAGTAATAGTATTAAGAAAGCTTTGAACCTTGTTGGGGTCCCCAACGAGATTAAAAAGCATATTTTAAAAACATTTGAGTAATAAAAATGGGGCTTAAAAGTTTTGAATCTTGAGTTGCAACTTTTCCTCACTTTTATTGTGTTCCCCCCAAAAAGCAATTTAAAAAGTATTAAAAGCGTGCAAAATTTCTTTCATCTGGGCCTCTTTAAAAAGAATAATGACTATAGAAAGGAAGCACATTTGGTTGAAGGAACTAATAGTATAACGAAGTTTTGAAACTTATTGGGTCCCTCAGTGAGATTAAAAAGTATATTTTTTAAAATTTTGAATAAAAAAATGGGCTTAAAAGTTTTGAATCTTGGGCTCCAATTTTTCCTCCCATTTATAGGGGACCCTAAAAAAGACAATTCAAAAAGAATTTAGAGCCTGCAAAATTTCTTTAATCTAGAAACCTTTAAAGAGAATACTAGCTATAGAAAGAAAGCGCATATCTGTTTTGGTCAAAAGAAGTAATAGTATTAAGAAAGCTTTGAACCTTGTTGGGGACCCCAACGAGATTAAAAAGCATATTTTAAAAACATTTGAGTAATAAAAATGGGGCTTAAAAGTTTTGAATCTTGAGTTGCAACTTTTCCTCACTTTTATTGTGTTCCCCCCAAAAAGCAATTTAAAAAGTATTAAAAGCGTGCAAAATTTCTTTCATCTGGGCCTCTTTAAAAAGAATAATGACTATAGAAAGGAAGCACATTTGGTTGAAGGAAGTAATAGTATAACGAAGTTTTGAAACTTATTGGGTCCCTCAGTGAGATTAAAAAGCATATTTTTTAAAATTTTGAATAAAAAAATGGGCTTAAAACTTTTGAATCTTGGGCTCCAACTTTTCCGCACTTTCATAGGGGGCCCTAAAAAAGACAATTTAAAAAGAATTTAGAGCCTGGAAAATTTCTTTCATCTGGGCCGCTCTAAAAAGAATGGTTGCTGTAGAAAAAAAGCGCATAGGGGAAGAAGGGGTACAATGAAACAAAATTTACTAATTATTTTTTCCTATCCACAATTTTGCATGCACAAAAATATAATTAATGCATATTTTTAACCTTGTATTTTCCCCATCTAAGTAAATTTTTATTAGGTTCTAAACAATATCTTTATGCTTGAAAAATAACAAAAAATAAATGTCTTACAGTGTTTCATTGTACCCCGTATGCTGGGGTACAATGAAACACTCTAAATGATGGAAGCAATTTTCACCCAGTATAGTTTATTTTATGAAAAATGAGATAAATACAGAAACAAAACTTGATTAATAAGAAACTTGATAAAAATATTATAGTCTAAGATGAAAAATAAGAAAATTCTATTAGTTTAAGAAATACCTTTCATTTTATATTAAATTGGCTCAAGTCAGTTTCAAAAATTAGCATTTCTGCTTATATTTCAGTTGCTCCTGAAGGAATATGGGATGGTAGTTTCAACACAGTTTTATTTTTAAATGTAAGTTTCTAAAAAAAAAAAAAAAATTAAAACTTGGTTGGAGTTTTTTTATATCAAGTACTTCACATTTGACTTCATTTATGTATGATTTCTCCAGCGGTATATATTTCCTTATGTTTTTATTTATACGTATACTGCTTGTACCATACATGTTGTGTGGGGATATCTCATTCTTAGTACCTCGATGACCAGCTGGGACTGGAAAAAAAATCTGGATCATCATCAGAGTCTGTAGCAGGCAGAGTTTGTTTTCAAAACAATCCCTTCTTAGCTTTTTTTCTCTTTCTATTTTTTAATTGCTTAACAAGAGCATTTTTTACTGACCTGGTTAGAACAAAACTCTTTTTTTTTCTGTTTTCCTACTCTTATTTCTAATATATTCTATTTACTATTTTTATTACTGTAATAAAACATGTTTCATTGTACCCCGTCTGCAAGTGTTTCATTGTACCCCGCACTGAGGTTACTAAATAAAAATTTATTTTCAAACTTCTAATATTTATTTTTTTTAGTTTGGTTTTGGAGGTATGAAGACAACAACCCGAAGATAACAATGTATAGAAAAAATAATTATTACATATAAAAGCAAGGAAAAAGAAACAAAATTACTTTTAGTAAAGAAAGTTACTTTCAATGGTGCAAAAGCAATAATCTTCTATTGCTACTGTTGTAGAAGTGTGAATGTATCCAAATCACACCAGTAATTGGAACATATAGTTGTATAACATATATATAAACTGCAACTCTCTATGACAAATTTGATTGATTTTACAAGTAATGTTTCATTGTACCTCTTGTTTCATTGTACCCCGTCTTCCCCTATCTGTTTTGGTTGGAGGGAATAATAGTATTAAAGAAGTTTTGAACCTTTGGTTTCACCTTTTTCGCCCATTGATAGGTGCACCCCAAAAATACTAAAATGCCATTTTATTTTTTAAGTAGAAATTGCAGCCTTCAAAAACTTTTATAAAGAATGGTGGATATAGAAGAAAAGCACATATCTGTTTTCTATTTCTAAATCTGATTAAGATCTTTGACAAAAAAAAAAACATAAAAAAATATTTTTTTTAAAGTTAAAAAAAAAAAAAAAAAACTTTTGGCTGAAAGGTACAACAGCTCACTACTGGGCCCCTGACTTTTCTCAGCCCCCCCCCCAAATGGGGGGTATGGGGGGCGGTCGCTACGGCCCTGTCTGCAGCTTACGGGAGCTCAAGTTAAATTCAAAGGAACTCTAAGAAAAGGGATCGAAAATATTTATATGTACTCGTAGTTCGGAGAAGACCGCTTTCATAGAAATAATATGGTAGTTAAAAAGAAAAATCTTTCAAAATGGATTTCGCACACAAGGAATGTGATAGTAGAAAAGAAGAAGAAAAAAAAAAAAAAAGCTTTAAAAATGGATTTCGGTTAACCGAGAGTTTCACTTAAAAAGTTTCGGATAAAAGAGGTTTTACTGTATGATGAGTCTCCAACATTTTCAAGCTTGAAAGACCTTCAAGAGCGTGTGAATTTTATACCAAGACCATTGGGCTGTGACCGACTGTAAATCAAAAAGGAATTTCTTTCTTCAACATCTTTACTAATACCAGTTCCAAAAATATTTTTGAAAATGAGTAGTAAGTAAGGAAAATTTAAAAGTAATGTATTACAAGGATGGATAAACTCAGTTTAACAATTTCATCTGGCCGCTTTTAACGAGTTTTTAATTTCATTTTTCTGTAAGAGCTAGTTTTATCCGAATCATGTAAAGGAAATATTTAAAAAAAAAAAAAAAAAAAAAAAAAAAAAAAAAAAAAAAAATACTTTTCCACGCTCAAAAACTCGAAAAAATGTGAAAGTAAAAATGTGAAACTTACTGACGTGATCCTTTGAAGAGATTTATAAGCGACCTGTGTTTTTATTTTTTGTTCAATTAATTAGAACTTGATTTAAAAACAATTATTTTCCCTGGACGACCATTTTATTTTTTAGCTTCCAGCATTATCGCTTCGGAAAATTCGGTTCAAATGCCCACTTTGACAGAATTTTTTGAAATATATTCTGCTTTTATCAAAATACATTCTAAAGTTTCTGAATAAGAGAACCTAGCAATTGGATGCGTTTGAGAGGAAAAATGAATTTAAAAGTGAGTCAGCAGTTTGAATTTGCGTACACCCTTAACACGAACATTTTTTCTTCAACTTCTATTTCTGTTTAATTTGTTTTTGCTGTAAGAGTTGGTCCTATCAAAAACTTGTCAATATAAAAGTTGTAGATAATATTAAGAAGATGCGTAATAAATTTAAGCGGATTGGATAGCTTGTGAATTGTCGAAGTTATGAATTTTTTCTTCATCAACCCCCCCCCCTTTATTTTCGTTTAATTTTTGTTTGTTTTTTTCAGTAAGTTCCTATCTAAAACTTGTCAATATAAAAGTTGTAGATAGTATTCAGAAGATTTATAATAAGTTTAATTGAATTTTGATATCTTGAATTGACGAAGTTATGAATTTTTTTTCTCTCTAAAGCCCTAATTGTTTTCGCGCCTTGAGCCCATTTGAAATTTTATCAAAAATCTGTATACATAAATTATTTGATAAGCATTATAATTAAGAAGTTATGGGTTTTTTTTTTTCAGTTTTTACAAAACTCCTCCCTATTTCAACCCCCTTGGTCCGATTTTGCCCATTAACGAACTTGACCGATATTTTCTGCCCCTTGCTTTTATGTGCCAGTTTGGAAGAGATTTGTGCAGAATTATGGAAGTTATCGTGTCCATAAAAATGTGATATATGTACAGGGTGAACCAAAGATCTTGCCCTGATTATAAATATTTATTGTGCTGAAACTATTATAATTAGACATATGTTTGTTTGGATACATTGTAAGTACGGTTATAAATTTTTTATAAGACCACGTACCTCAGTAAATTCCAACATGTGCCTTCTTGGTAGCTCGGAGAATGTCCAAGCGGTATCCCTGTTCCCGCAAAATGTTCTTAACATGTTTTCTGTTACAGTACACACAGTAGTTTTAGCCCCAGATATTTGAAGTTCACGAGTTGATTGAGTAGGACTTCGCTAAAACGATAGCGAACGCGTTCAACAATTGCTTCACTCACACTAGGCTTGCCACTTCTGGGCAGATCAGCAACGCTGCCTCTTTCTTTAAACCTGTCATATCATCGCTTTATTGATTTTGCGTCAGGAGGGTTGCATCCATAACAACGTCGAAATGTTCGCAGAACATTAATGGGCGATTTCGTTTCGTGAAACCAAAGCACATATTGAGCTTTCTCTTGAATGAACTCCATTTCGGCCGGAAATATCTTCCTCACGAAGTCCTCCTTCCCTAAGCCGCTCTTGAAGGAGCAATCGCGCTATTTATTGCACACAAAAAGCTTCTTAAACTGGCCTGTTCAATGATACAAAAAAAAGTTACAATATTATACAAACGGTTAACCCTTCACTGCACCACGTGCCACATCTGGCACATACCTAAAAAAACTGTAATTATAATTATGTGCCATGAATTTGGCCAATATGATATCTATCCCTGATCAAGAACAGTCCAATGAATGGAATAACACTTATTTGTCCATGTCAGATGGTTGCATTTGACAAAAAATTAGAATTTTTTTCTTCGGAAACAAAAAAAAATTTCGATCGAACTATTAAGGTAAAATTTACTTTCATTATTTTTACTGAATACTTAAAAATATTAATATAAAAAAAAGTTGCAGAGTGTGAAGCAGATAAAATTAATTAATTTAAGCTCATTCAGCTGTAAAATATAGCAATACAATATTTTAAAACCCTAATTGTGTATATGGGGTACACGCCGTAAAATATCAAATTTTAGCTGAAAATTTGAGAATTAATTTTTTTTTACTATTTTTCCCATTATTAGACTGATATATAGATTTCAAATAATTTTTTTCATAAAAATAGAAAAAACCATGCAGTGAAGGGTTAATTTGTAATGAATTATCAGGGCAAGACTTTTGGTTCACCCTGTATACACATATATATATATATATATACATACATAAAATAACTTTTAGCTTTAGCTTATTTTTCCCACAGAAAACAACCATTTTGCTTATATCATTGAATTCTGTGCCCTTGAAAACGTAATTCAATATATAAGCATTTCCATTATTTGTCGGTGTCCACGTTCTTATTTTTCTTCCATAATAATTCTTATAATTAATTTAATCTTTATATACTTACAGCTTTAATTCATAATATTACGGTTTTTGATGGTGGTAGGTTATGTTTAATTATTGGTTATATATATATGTATGGATAGATAGATAAAGTTTTGAACTAAGGGTGGTTTTGGGTTCTAGGGGTGAAGATCCGCGTACATCTGCAAAAATTGTTATGAAATTCTCACATAGGGGAAAACGTAATAGGTAGTATTTCTTACGAAATCTACCTAAACAAGTAAGAAAAATCATGCGTTAAGCATAGATTAGGAAACACTTTCCAACACTTCCTGAATGCTTTAACAAAACTTCGTTATTTAGGGAAATAAGGTATATAAGAGAACTAAGTAAACATTTTAAGAAAACACATAAAGCATTTGAAAAACTGATTTCAGCAGTTACCGTCCATAGCAAATATGTATTCCAATTCTTTTGATCAGCCCTGTATTTGATGTGTAGGTTGATATATGTACTATATAATGGGGAAAGTCAGTTTAGCAAGAAAACACATAACAGGTTGAAATTTCTCTTTCAATAATTTATACTAATAGATGGAAACATACTTGTATACTTTTGTACAATCCTGTAGTTAACCTAGTTCCTTTATTACACACCACTATTTAGTTAATGTTTAATTCAAAGTAAAACACTCTTAAAACTACCGGAATCACATTTCCAGAAATGATCATTTATAGACGGCCATGTATCCAATTCTTTGCGTGACCCTGTGTATCATTTTATATATGTTCTACAATCATTTCTTAGTAAATTAAATGAAGTTCAGCGTAAAAATGCCTAACTCATTTTAAAATCACGTTTAAGCAATTTGCAATCATACCCAGTAACCCTGTATATCAATTACAGCATTTATACGCACCATATACAATGCATAAATACAGTTAAACATAAAAGCACATAACATAATTAAATATGCATTTCCAGCAATCATCGCTACTGTGCAGTACTTCGGATACAATATAGTGTCTGAAATCTTTTGTGTGTCCCTGTAAATGCTATGCACTTCGCATTATCCACGAAATAAGTTATAGTAAACCTCAGCGACGTATATTAATTTCATTATACATGAAATAATTTAACATAATTAAAATACGCCGGAAAAAATTCCTCCACCACTATATCATTATGTAACGGAATTCTTTTGTGTGGCCCTGTAAATGAATAATAACTGTTTTTGCGCCGCATATTCTACAGAAAATGCATGTTTTAGTGCACTTGATAAATGCATATCAATTTTGTTATGTTTGACAGCATGTAACATCATTAAAAATCATTTTAAACGATTTTTTCCCATAGGCTGTAATGTAACGGAAAACTTTTCACTGTCCCTGTAAATGAACTAAACATGCTACAAACTTCATTTGAAATAGGGTTCGTGCTATGGTAGAGGTCACTAACATCCAAAAATTTCAGAAAGAATCCGAGTATATTTACGGGTGTTAGAGCGCGTACAAACGGACAGACAAACCGAAGTGATAAACACTTTTCAACTTTGTTGGAAAGTGTTAAAAACAGAGGAAAAATGGATTGTACTATTTTAAGTGTTATTCATGCATTGAATTCATTCGAAAATAGAGATAATATTAATCTGAATATGTTAAAATTTATATTTCAGCGATATTTTTAACTTTAGGCAATAAATCCGAATCATTTTATAAATGTGAGTATGTGTGTGAATGTTTGGCTTAAGTCAGCGTCAAAATGGATGATCTTTTATATCCCTGGTCTTTGTATCTTTTCATATAGATGGATTATAACTCAAAAATGGACATAGGCTATGTTCTATTTATTTTATTCAAATGTTTTTTTTTTTTTTAATAATTCAAAATTTCATTATTTTCATAGAGGCTCAATGGACCTTTTCTCCATAAAAAATTGCATTTTTTTGTGTCATAGTTACCACATCTTCAAAACCCGGAGTAATAATACTTTCAGAACATATAATTTTAAACGGAAGCCTTTTTGCGTGAATAGTGAAAATTAAATAACAGATTACACGAACTATAGTGCTACATACCAAAAGCAGGTGAATATGCCGTCATATTTGAAAGGAAATATTGAAACATTTTTAATGATGGAGCATAAATATCAGTTACATACAGAAGAAAATTTATTACCAATGATGACGTCAAGATTAACAGGAAAAGAAAGTGAACAAGAATTAAATTATTAAGAAAAGATTCTGGAGTGAATGATTTGAAATAAATCACACATTTATGAATGTTTTTTAATACTAGAAGGCACATGAATATCATTATGAAAAATAAAATACTGACAAAAATACCATTATAACAAGTGGAAAATGTTTCTTTTAATCATATTTTGATAGTTTATTTTAATTTGTTTGATTTAAATAAATTTTTATGATATTTTCTTTCTCATTTCAATTTCAATAACATTTCATTAATTTTTGGTCTTAATTTTTTATTATTTTTACATGCAAAAGTAACGTGCTTTTTCATTCATAAACCACAAATCTTCAAATATTTTATAAATTACTAGTAGAACTACCCGGCTTCGCCCGTGTCAATTTAAAGGAGCCTTCTAGGTAAAATAAATTAAAACGAAATAATACGACAATCACAATAACTGAAACTTGTGCATTCATTCCCATCCACAAAACGTTAAAAATTCAATCAGAAAACATGACGTTATTGTCTCGCAACCATAGTAAAATCCCTGAGCTTTAATAACAGAATGCGCGTTATTTTTGCCGGATGTAAGAGAAAAATGTAAAAATGTGTGATATTCCTCACAGTACGGAAAAAAAAATCCACCAAATTGGGCAGCATTTAGTGAAATTCTCGTTTGCATGGTATGTATATATAAAGTACAAACACTATGTCAGTGCCCATAAATTGTGCCCCATAAATTGTAACCCATAAATTGCGCCTTTACTGCAATTTTTCTAACTTCTAAACATCACACAATTTCATTTTTTACAATGTCGAATAGAAAAAAGTTCTTTCAAATGAAATTTGTTTCAAAATTGTATCTCAATTTTCTGATTTTAATGGATTTTAAAGTAATTTTCGAGCATGGATATTTTTAAAGGTACGTGCAACCCGATTACGAAAAATGAACCCGTTTACTCTTAATGCAATAGTATAAAGAAAAGACATGTCTATGAGTAACCTGGTATCATATTTTCTGTGGCAACAACCTAACACAATAATTAGTTTCCCTTTTACTGCAATTTAAATTCTAAACCTCGCACATTCGATTGTTTCAACGTCTTATAGAAAACAAAAGTACTTTCAGTAAGATTTGTTTGTAATGTTTATCTCAATTTACAGATTTTTTTATGGATTTTAAAGTAATTTTCAAGCATGCATATTTTTTAAATATGCTTGCAATCCAATTACAAAATATTAACTCAATTGTTCAAAAACATTGTAACTAATTTAGAATTTGTTTGTTTTCGTGTAATATTCAATAACTAAATTGGCAAACGAAATTAAAACGCCAAAAATAACATAAAATAAAACACGAACTTAACAGATTATGGCTGTAGTATACAATCGAAGAAGTAAACAAAATATAGGTGCCATTTATTTACGGTGAGTTGACTACACGTTGAAAAGATTTGATGGAATACGAGGTCATATCTGGCCTTTTTTTTCTTGTTCCTAAATTGTTTTCATGAAATTGACTGTTTGTATTAAAGTAGATATTTTAATTTTAAAAAACAATTAAATTAAGGTGCTACGTCATTTTACCGCTCTTATAGTTGAAGTTTTTATTTTATATATAAATAATGTGCGTTTTCTGTTTAGAATGACGTTAATTTCAAAAATGCAAAAATATAGCAACATGTTATCGTTACTTTTTTCACATTATTGTGTCATTTTTTAGGGTGTGGCAACGGGAAAGAAACAATTTAATTAGAAAATTAAAAAGATATATTTCTATAATGTTAAATTACGGAACATGGTAGAGAAAAGGGATAAATAGTGTTCTGATGAATTTTTAAAGTAGACAGTGCTCTTTTCCACGTTCTAAAGCCTATGTAAATGAAGTTTCGTGCAAATCCGTCAAAAATTGAAGATTTGTATAAAGGACATACACACAGAGGAACGGCTTTTATATATATAGATTTTTTAAATCGTAAATATATGTATTCAATTTCTTAAAAATAATTTTTTAAATCGTGAATATATTTATTCAGTTATCTTATAAATTATTTTTTAAAACGTGAATATATTTATTTGGGCTTAAAAAACACCTTTTTTAAAATAGTGCCACAAAAATTAAATTATTAAACACTTTCATGTACGATATAAATTAAGTTGCCTATTTACACATGATTCTTAAAGCAGAAGAATCTTGCTTAACGTAGGTAAAGATTGGTCCGTACGAAAAACACCTTGCTGATGAAAGTGCCTTTATATTTTATTTATTCGCCAGTTTTCATTCAGAAAACTTAAGCATTTCAGTATAATTACCAAAAGTGGTTGTAATTTCTACAGACTTTATCGTTCAAAAGTGAATAAGTTTAATATATTTGCCGAAAAGTCAGTGAAGGCTTACTGTGGAGACACGAAAAGTTTTGATTTCCGTTTGTCTGTCTGTCCGTCTGTCTGTCTGTCTGTCTGTTCCGCGATAACTGCCGCAAAAAGCACCCGATCAGCTTGAAATTAATTGGGCATATTCGTGAGATACCCGGACGTAGCTGTATAGTTTTTGGTTAAATTTGGTTCATTCGTTCGGAAAATATGGAAGATTTTATTTTTCTTTATAATGCTTTTCTACGGCAAGTCAGACGATTTTCAAATTTCCATTTGTTGAAAGAAAATGGCACGTTTGATTAATGGATTTAAATGTCAAATTATGGATACTAACATTCCAAATAAGGGTTTTAAATTATTCCTATTATATTGAAGTTTTATCAATGTATCTATCAGATTTTTTTATTTACGTGTATAATGTTTTGAGGACATTTATACATGTATTCCAATAATATAAAGAATTTTTAAATTAATTTTCTTGTTTTACATGATACATATTTCTTTTTTTTTCTCCTTTTCTTCGTTGCCTAGCGACTGTTATTCGTAGCCTATCATTGCTTCAAATATGAATGAAATTAGTAAATTACGTTAATTTGTTGCATGTACTATTAAAAGGCTATCACAAAAAATATTTTATCGCGCCAAATCGATGCAATTTATGCAATTAACAGTGGGCACGATAATGAATTATTTTCCAGTAGATTTATAGATCTCCAGATATGCATATTTTGGGGATCTTTTAATATGTTATTGCTATCGCATGGATTAGGATGTTTAAACTAATGTTTAACCATGCTATTAGTGAAAAAAAAGTACAGTTAAAGGCATGTAAATCCTTTTTAACACTTTCCAACATGGATGAAAAGTATTTATGACTTCAGTTTTTCTATCTGTCGCCTGCCGTGCTCTAACTCGCGTAAATATAGTCGGGATCGCATGTAATTGATATACGTTATTGAGGTTTGCCAAAGTATGTTTGGTATTAAAAATGAAGAGTGTAGCATTCATAGCTTAATTACAGGGGCCCTCAAAACTATTCCGTTACATTATAGTCTTTGGGGAAAATCGTCTGCGGTGTATTTTAATAATGTTACACAATTTTAAACGTAATGAAATTTATATACTTTATTAAGGTGCACTAGAACCTGGTTACTATAAAATATGTTATGTGTAGCACTTACAGCATGCGTACAGGGAACTCAAAAGTATTCATAATATTACAATCTTTGAAGAAAATCCTTTTGTGGCGTTTTTTAATGATGTTACTCTGTTACAAAATAATAAAATTGATATGTATTTTTGAAACATTTTTGTAGTATATGGGGTGCAAAGCATATTTTTTTTTCAGGGTCACACAAAAGTGGTCGATTAAAATGTGGTCTACGGGGGGAAAAAACTCTTCACAGCTTATTTTAACACATTAGCGACGGGAAACGAGAATTCTCGTTTTTATTCAGAATACGTCATTGGCTAAGGGAGTGACTTCTACCTTACAGAAAAGACATTTATATTGTGTTGTCCATATTTTTTATAGATTGTAAGACATTATATATTACATCCGTACATTGAAAGATATTTACTGCTGCATAAACATGAAAAACATATTTCAGAAACCAATTTCCGAGACACTTTCAGAAGAGGGAGGAGCTTCTACTGTTTTTAAACCCATATTTAATTAAATTGCCTGTCGTCAGTGTGTTAATTGTGTTGCACTAATTCAAACATTATGAAATTAAATTACATTACTGTGGTTGACTACAAGAAGCTTGAATATGATTTGTATCGTATTTATCGTTCATTTATAGGGTCACATAAAAAATTTCGGATACAGTTCTGGTCTATTAGGGATGATTGCTGAAGAGCATTTTCGATTATGGTGTGCGTTTTAACGTTAAGTAAATTTGTGCTTAATAAGTAGTGCTTAAATATTGTATAGACCATGTACAGGGATACACAAATGAATTCGTAAGTATAAATGAAAATGAGCGCGCGCAAATTGCTTCAGTGTTTCTTTCTTTTTTTTTTTTTTTTTTTTTTTGAGTTATGTATTTCCCAGCCCAATTACATTTAGTATACTAACAAATGTTTGCAGAATTTAAATAGAACCATATACAGGACTCCACAGAAACTGAATATATGGTGCACACTATGCATACTAATCCCCGGAAATGTGATATGAGCAGTTTTAAGAGGGTTTTTTGTCTGCATTAAATTTAAATGTTATAGACGACGCGTAAAAATCTTCACGTAATATACAGGGCTGTAGAAAATAATTCATGTACGTTTCCGTCTATTGGTAGAATTTACTAAAGGGCATTAACACAATTAATTGATAATTACAAATGTAAATTAAATTACACTACGAAGGGGTTCAGGGGGGCAGAGCCCCCCTGAAGAAATCTACTTTATTATCTAAAAATTACCAGAATAAGTAGCTCATGAGATTTTCAGAATACCATTACATAACAAGGGGTTTAATTTAACACTTCTAATGTCAGAAACCTTCGAAATATTTTTTCGTTTTATAAATGTTTATGTAATTTCAAAACTTTAAATTTCGTTTTTTGTAGAAAGATTAATATTACTCAAAGGGCGCTAAACGCAATGAATTGTAGAGCTGACGTTGAGGCTCCTGATCTGCAGATTTACTAGTTTTATCGTACAATTTTCCATAATTGCCGAAACGTCAGTGAAGGCTTACTGTGGAGACACGAAAAGTTTTGGTTTCCGTTTGTCTGTCTGTCTGTCTGTTCCGCGATAACTGCCGCAAAAAGCATCCGATCGGCTTGAAATTCACTGGGCATGTTGATGAGGTACCCGGACTTAGCTGTATAGTTTTTGGTTAAATTTGGTTCATTCGTTCGGGAAATATGGAACATTTTATTTTGCTCTATAATGCTTTTCTATGGCAAGTCAGACGATTTTCAGATTTTCATTTGTTGAAAGAAATGGCTCATATGAAAAATGGATTTAAATGGTAAAATTTTGATGCTAAAATTTTTAAATAAGATTATTAAATTATTCAAATTAGTTTGAAATTTTGTCAATATATTTGCGAGATTTTTTTAATTAGGTTTATAATATTGGGGGGAATTTTATGCATGTTTTCCAATAATATAAAGGATTTCGTTTTATCAATTTGACATAATGCATATTTCATTTTTTTCCTTTTCTTTCATCTGTTGCCTAGCAACGTATTTGGCCCTAATAATATTAGTATAATTGCGTGTATAATGTTTGAGTAAAGCCAACGTCAAAACGGATGAATTAATGCATTTGTATCTTTGCATATAGATAGATTTTAGCACAGAAATAAAAATAGGCAATATTTCATTTATTTTATTTATTTTATTCAAATATTTTGCTTAAAAATACAAAAGTTCATTATTTTCATAGCGTAACATTTTTCCATAACATTTACCAATATTTCTTTAATTGTTGCCAAGAAAATCAAAACTCGGAATAATATTTTCTTTTAGACAATTTTCAATTGAAATGTTTTGTCGTGAAACAGGAAAATGAAAAATAAAATTAAGAATAGAAAAATTAATATGGCGGCATATTGGAAATAAAAAGAAAACTCTCGAGTATTTCTTAATATAACACGATGAAAAGTTTTGAGTAAGTACGCATAGCAGGCGAATTAGACGTCATTTATCGAAAACAGAGAGGCTGGAATAAAAAGATCTTGGGTAAAATAAAATCAACTATTATTCACGGAGGAAAGAGATAGATGGAGATGCAGTATGCCGTAAAAACAGTTTGCAATACGATGTGCGTTATCGCTCAGATTTAAAGGCCCTCATTCGGCCCAAACAAAACAAGCACGTGAAACAGGGACCGAATTCTTTGACTTCATCCGGGCATTTTTTCTGTAAAATGAAAATGATCTGCTTATATTTAAGCAATAAGCATTCTAAGGTAGCATTTCATTGTATTATCTATTATGAATTAAAAACTGTATTACTAAAAATATTATTCTGTTTTTTTTTTTTTTTTTTTTTTTTTTTTTTTTTTTTTTAAGCACGTCGTTGTGTTGTGCCAAATGTAGCGGATTTTAGGGTTACATTTTTGGCGTCACTTCAAGATTTATTGTCTGTGTACGGTTAACATGAATATTTTATTTTAAATTTAAATTTAATTAATTTATTAAAAAAAAACCTTATGCTCATCCTTATAAATCACAGCGTAAAAAAAAAATCTAAGATATACTATAAACATCCACACAATCGATACAAAATTACGAATGTAAATTTAAATAGACTACGGGTTCTTCAGGGGGGCAGAGCCCTCCTGAAGAAATGCAATTTTTGATTTAAAATGTTACCAGAATAAGTAGCTCATCAGAATTTCAGAACATCAATGTATAACCACTTGTTTAACACTTTTAATTTCTGAAACTTTACGAAGTATATTGTATGCTTATAAATATTTATGTAATTTGAAAACTTTAAAGAGCGATTTGTAGGAAGTTGAATATTACGCAATGAGTGTTAAAAAACAATGACTTGCAAAGATGACGTTGAGGCTCCTGATCTGCAGATTTACTAGTCACTATCTCATTAAAACTTAATAAATATTTTAAATTGATGCAAAAGTCGTGAGCGTTAAGACTAAGTTTTTGCCTGTGACAACGTTCACCTGAAATTTAAAGATGTGGCAATGCACTAATTAAGCAAGAAATAATCCTTCGCTCCCTATTTTTAATGGCACATTGATTATGAAGAAGTTCAAGAGAAAAGACTGTAAAAAAAAAAATCATAAATAAATAAATAAATAAAATCCCAATACTAATCTGTTGCCATTTCCCGATACTCATCAGTTATTTCGGGTACGTGCAGTGTAGATTTCAGGGGGTGGCCCGGGGGGGACATTCCCCCCCGGAGCAATGAGATGTCCCCCCCCCGGGAAGATTTGAGATTTTGTGTTTTCAATGGTCAAAAAGTGCAATTTCCCCCCCGGAACTCAATAATGTCCCCCCCGGAGCCACAGAAATCCCTCCCGGAGAAAAGTGTCTGAATTCAACACTGGGTACGTGAAAAGGAAAAACTAACAATTCCTTTAAATATTAAAACATCTTAATATATATTTCAAAATATCTTTGCGGGGTGTACTTTGTCCGTCATTGGAGTATATTTCTGCCAAATTTCGAATCTTCCATAATCCTAAATTACAGCAAAACAGTTGATATGATTGTTTTTCCTAATCGGGGTTCCTTTTTTCATAAACAACAATTTTTTTTTTTTAACCATTTGGAAAAATGGTTATTGTTCTCGTCAGGATGGGAAATCAAAAGCATATCTGAAGATTTTTATTGGTTTAATCCGCATTTTATTCGTGTTTTGATTGGTCTATACAGTAACCTGTATTTCCCTTTACTTTCAACAAAGATGGACAACAGAGTGTTGCCACTATGACAAAAAAGTAATAAAAACTACAAAAAAAAAAATTAATAACTCAGAAACAAGTTGAGATACTTTCAAACAAATTGCATTTAAAAGTACATTTTTTTCTCTATACGACGATATAAAAAGTAATAGTGTGGGATGTTTAGAAGTTTAAGAAATAAATTTCATTTAAAATTGGCCGTCAGATTTCTCGGAAATCTAACGATGGAAAAGCCTTTCCCGAACAGCCAATGAAATACTTGGATAATACATAAGTTTCAGGTGGATAATACGTACGAGTCGCAGACGATTTTCGTCGCTTGGAATTTTTACGTGTCATAACACTATTAATGTTTAATTCATGGCGTACGTAATGTATGATCAACTCCGTGCGATTTTTTATGTCTTAAATTTTAGTCTTCGAAAAAATCATTTTTCAAATGGTCGTTGTAATTTGATAAATTACTTTTTTTAGTTTTTTTTTTTTTTTTTTTTTTTGTGATTGAAAGCAATATAGCTTAACAAGTAATCATTTAGATGTTGACTGCGTCGTTGAGCGTGGTAAAATTTTGACGTTGTTGGTAATTGTACCGCTCTGAAAAATATGGCAGAGTGAAATAAAAAGGCTTAAAAATATAACAGTTAAAGACATTTTGGGGATTTCTTTATGATTTCTTTTTAAACTTTTATCCTTTATTACGTTTTAATTTTCTTTTTAAATAGCATATATCTGCCATTTTGTTCGAAATATGATGTATTTTGAAAAAAAGAAACATGATGTTGTTTAAAAAGAAATACAAAAAAATAGACACATCTAATTAAACAGTTCAAAAGCACATAAAAATAATTAAAAAAGAACGTTAAACATTTTGAACTTATTTAAAGTTCCTCATCAGTAATGTAAATAAACACAAATTCACGAGAGATGACATAAAATTCAACTTGTAGTTGAGAGCATGTGTTCAAAAATAATAATTATACACGTAGGTTTGAATTAGGTTTTGAATTAGGTTTAATTACATTTTATTCGAATTAGGTTTAAATGGTATATTCGGCTGATAGTGAACTAGCTTCATTGAGAGGAAATTTGGCCGTTCTAGTAAACCATGTTGTTCACCATCAACTGATTATACCATTTTAACCTGACTCAAATATTCACTCCCGTGTTTAATATTATTTTTGGACACTTACTCTCAACTGCAAGCTGAATTTTATGTCATCTCTCGTGAATTTGTGTTTATGTACGTTACTGATGAGGAACTTTAAATACGTTCGAAACGTTTAATGTTATTTTTTTAATATGTGCTTTTAAACTGTTGTCTGTATTTTTAAAAATAAATTAGTAACAATGGTAATATATTTTTTCACTTTAATAATGTTGTTTTTTCTTTTTTTTTTCGTTTTCACTAACCAACTCAAAGTCATGTATGAAATGACGATTAACTAACAAATTTCCTGAAAAACATTTACCGTTATTATTCTTTATAGTCATCACTTTAAACAATATTCTTTGATAAAAAAAATATAGACAAAATCCATATCCATGAATGCAATAAATATAACATAGAATAGATAGGATAATTACATAAAATAACAAAGAAGTAAATTTACTTAAGACACTTAATCTTAGAGAAAGTGCATGAAATTTCAAGCACATGAAAGAACTGAAAATAATCGTATACAAAAACAGAAATATTCAAAATGGAATCATCAAAAATATTGTCTGCTACAAAATGTAATAATGAATTGGTTAATTGCATATGTTTTAATTATTGGTTTTGAACAATATTCTTTGATGAAAAATATAGACTAAATCCATATTCATGAATGCAATAAATGTAACATAGAAGTCCCTGATCCTATACGGGCTATATTTTATGCCGGTGTCACTATCACCTGGTTGGCTGGAACAACAAGAAAACCTTTAAAAAACATCTAAATTTCGTTTTCTATAGAATAGTAGAAAATACCAACGGATTTCAAGGTTAATGTTGGCAAATGAATGGTGACAGTCTCTGTTTCAACATTTTTCGAGACATTCTATTTCAATTCTGTTTTGGCATTATATGTTGGCGCCACTAACACCAGAGAGGTGGTAGACTGTTAGACAAGAAACTTGGAATTTGACATGATGATTAATTTTAAGATGTAAATGTGTTAAGATGGTTTCTAAAAAATTCAAAACTTCAAATGAATACTGAAATGAGTGTATTAAATGAGCATAAAAGTCTCAAAATGCGTTCATAATTATCATTTATTTAGAATTAGCTTTAGTTCTTCTTATTAATTAAAATCTCATTTCTGTCTATTGCAGTTTTATAATTAAGTTTAGTCAAACTGTGGCTTAATTTGTAAATTTTGAATTATTCCAAAAAGTGTTCTTCTAATAAAAATAGTCATGGAAATATCACTTGGCATATTTCAACTATTACGCGAGTAAAGTCGCGGGATTTGCTAGTAATATTATAAATTTAAAGTGTGAAAACATTTGCCTGACGTCGAGGTCAAAACGGATGATAAAATGCCTTTGCATATGGGTGGATTATAATCCAGAAAGTAACACAGGCTATGTTTTCTTTAGATTATTCAAATATTTTTTTTTTTTAATAATTACAAATTTCGCTATTTTCATTGAGAATAAATGGACATTTTCCTATAAAATTTAACATTTTCTTATTGTAGCAAAAATTCAAAAGCCGTGATAAATTTTTGTCTACAGCAATTAATTTTCAGTTGGAAGACTTCTACGTGAAAAATGAAATTGAAATAAATTTTTTTGAAGAAATAAAAATAAGATGAATATAATGTCATAGTGGAAATAAAAATGACATTTTCAAACATTTGTTAGTAATACAAGAAACATTAACACAAGTAAATAAAGAAAGTAGATGAATATGATGTCAAAAAATTTAAATATATTTCACCGATACTGATTTTTAAGCATAACTATCAATTATCTACAGATGAAAACGTAGTTCTATTCAAAAGTTGTTAACTTGTAAGGAACCAGTAACATTGGTACAAAGGCTCTCTAGTGGTTTGAAGGTGAACCTGGTGCAAGACGTAACTCTAATATAGAAGGACTCTAATTGTCCGCGGTGTACTTTTAATTAGGAGTTCACTGTTCTGCGAGTTAGCGGTAATCGTATGCAAATTTATTTGCTCAGTCCAGGGCTCCCAAATGGCCCGCCATCTGAACACCAATATTTTTTTAGAAAAATTTTCTTTTTAGATTTTTCTTACAAATTGCCCCGAAATCACCTTTGAAAGTTAATTTTAGCGCAGACATACCATAAAAGGTTCTGTTAAATTTTATTGGTATTCAGTTGGCGGACCATTTTTGAGCCCTGTCAGTCTGCCAGAGTATAAATAGGGGAGCGAAAATGTTAAGCGTTCAGTTGGTCAGTTAGTCGGTTACTTGGTTAGTCAGTGCAGTTAGATGTTGGAGAGAGTGTGATTTGGCGTAAATAGTTTTGGTGTGGAGAAAAGGCCATGTACGGCTGGAACTTAGCCTGGGAACAAGAACAGATTTAGAAGGAGATGAAATCTAGACGTGGATTTGAAATGAACCCCGCCGTCGCTGCTCAAGTACGCTCCGGAGAAATGAAGTTACGTAAGTTAACTTTTAAGCTTTATATTTATTAATTAAGATTGTTTTATTGCTATCACGGAGTGAGGGCGAAATTTATTAGATCTTGTCTGCCAACCCTTTGCCCGTTGTTGAATAAAATATGCATATTTAAAGATTATAAGACTCCTCATGAATTCCCGCCACTATAACTACGCCACAAATGTCGCCCAACTCGGTTTCGAACCCCGGCCACGAGCATTTTATGCTAACGGCACAAATAACACTCAACGAGATTTCAGACCACGTCCATATTATATTGAAGCTACAGATAGCCATATTTTTGAACAGAATGACACTTTCTATGACCAATTTGCTAAGTCTGTTGAGATTGTGTCTCGTGTATATTATACGGGTGAAGGAAATGTCAAGGACTTTGTACAGCAGCTAGAGGATTATATAAGTTATAATAATATACCTAGTAAAAACAAATATCTAGTACTTAAAAGTTCACTTAAGAATGAATCTCTTCTATGGTTAGAAAATATAGGTAGATTTTTAGTGAAAGATGATACCAAACGATATGAGGAAACTGTATTTAAGCTCCAAAAAGCGTTTCGGAAAGTTAACGACGAAAGTGCGTTACAACGTGAGCTTTATTGTCAGCAGCAAGATAAATTTGAAAGTGCGTCAAAATTTTATTTGCATAAACTAGATTTAAAGAATAAATTAAGACTAGATTTATCATTTGATGAACTGCTAGACATTATCGTGCCCCTTTTTACTGTGCAGAATCAAGACTATATTGAGTTGCGAACTTCTAACTGTTCAGCAGAATTATATCAACTTTTATTGAAATACTAGAAAGGTAGCCCGTCAAAAATGACGGAAATTTAGATATAAAGATATATACAACTCATGTGCAAGAATATGAGTTTTCTCATTTGTTCCGCAGTGATAGATGAAAATAACACATTTTAAGAACGAAACACATTTATGAAAAACTGTGTACAGTAGAAGACCACTAATCTGCACAATTCCAAGTTTTCTGCAGATTTTTGCGGTCATGTCTATTCAGTCTTTGTTTACATTTTTTTTTAATTCATATATTGGACAATTTAGATTATTAAGCCTTAAAAATAAATAAATTACACACTTGAAGTAAGGTAAAAACTATTAAATTATCGTATTCGATTTCATAAAATGGTATTATATGGTATTATATTTGTGTGCTTCACGATCTTGGTTACGACTTTGGCGAAATTGGCTGCAACTTGTCATAATTCTAATAGTGTGGGCCTCTATAACAAAAAAGTAACCAGTTTTTAGTAAAATTTCTGATAAAAAGTAGTTTTCAAAAACTTGTGTAAAATTGCAGGCCGTTCTCATGTTATGCCAGTCCTGGGAATAATATTTCTAACACTGAAGAGTTTCCATGTATATGTGGAATTTAGAAAAGCTTCTCCAAAAGAAAGGTCCTGAAATGACATTGTAATTCCTCTAACTTCAAAGTTTAATCGGGCCCTGATGTTGTTTACTGAAATCTAATAAATACAGTTATTTTGAATATTACAACAGAATTAAACAGCTAAACTTATTTAACTTAAACTCGCTGTTACTTCCCGATGTTATTTTTTAGTATTAAGAAAGAAAATTATTTAAATTTTTCAAATCATGCACATTTATAATTTTTTTCCGTCTTTAATAACTAAATAATGAAAAAATATGCTTTTGTTCTGATCTCATAAATACGACAATAAAATAATGTAACTAAGAGACATTGCAAAATTAAATCTTTGTGATTTCAAACCATAAACAAATGATACCGCCACCATTTTACATACTATGACGTCATTAGAATATTGTCCATTGATTGTTGGAGAATTTACTTTGTGAATGATTACCTCAATGATTTAATATTTTTTACGGTTCACGATGAATGAATCACTTGTGTTTGTTTAGGTTTATGGAATGAGATATTAAGCCGTGAACCCAATTTCAATTGAAGTTACCCAAAGATATATGTATTTTTAATGGAAATTGAAAACAATGCTTTAATCTCGAAATAAAATGTTTTAGTTTGTATAATTGGTTATTTCTGTTAATTATTTATTTAGGTACTTTTCCATTATAGCGCATTTTTAAAAAAAAGCTTGGCGTAATTCGGGTATCAGAAAGTGAGATATGTTGCCAAAATATACAGCTATGAAAACAAATCTAATGAACTTTTATTTTTGTTTTTATATGCACTTATATACATAAAAAAATCGTTTCTAAATATATATAATATTTTTTATATACAAATTACGGCACAGATTTCAGATATGAACCGGGATACCTATGGCGCTAAAATGGTGTTATTTTGCCGGCTATTATTTTTTATTTATTAATAAATTGTTTAGGCACAGATGTCATATTCGCCCCATATTGGCGCGATTTTTTTCCGGCGCCGATTTGGCGAAAACATCAACAGCATAAGCAACAACATCCGGGTTACCATATCAAGCAAAATAACGACACTTTGGCGCTGGTTAAGTATACATTGCGTATATGACATTGGTGTCAGAAAAAAATCGCGCCAATATGGGGCGAATATGACATCTGTGCCATTGTTTATTTACTTTTATTTTCTGTTTTTAAATTATATAAACTGTTTTGTTCTATAGTTATTATTCAAACTTTTATTTATTTATAGTTATTTCCTTTTCAAAATGATAGCAAATAATTTAAAAATATATAAGTAACTGGTATTCGAAAGCAAGATTTCTGCCGAATTGGCGTCAGAGAAAAATCACGCCAACCCCGATGCGTATATGACATCTGTGCAAAAAATACTTCTGTTTCTTTATAAAAATGGAGAAATAGTTTTTTTTTTTTTTTTTTTTTTTTTTTTTACATTAAATAAATTGTATGCATATGCAAAAAATTGCTTGTGAGTATGAAGCAGTAAATAGGTCGTCAGAAAATACGTTGGCAAACTTCTTTCTCGCCAAGAAACTTTTCTCCGAAGTATTGTACGTACATAAGTAATGATTGCTAGAAATGCATTTTTAATTATGATATGCGCTTTTATGTTTCACTACATTTATGCATACTATACCGTGTGTATAAATGCTACAGTTCATATGCAGGGCTACACAAAAGAATTCGTAAGGGTTCCTGAGTATGAGAATAAATTGCTTAAAGGTGGTTTTTAAAGAAGTTATGCAGTTTTACGCTGAACTGCATTTAGATTACTAAGAAATGTTTGTAAGATATAGATAAAATGATATACAGGGTCACGCAAATAACTGGATACATAACCGTCTATGGATGATAATATCTAGAAATATGATTTCAGTAGCTTTATGAGTAGCTTAAATTAAATTTTAGCTAAATAGTGGCACGTAATAACGGTACTATTGCTATGGATGGTAACTGCTGAAATAAATTTTTTTTAAAAATTTTGCGTTTTCTAAAATGTTTACTTAGTTATCTTATTTACCTTATTTCCCTAAATAACGAAGTTTTTTTAAAGCATTCAGGATGTGTTGGAAAGTGTTTCATATTCTATGCTTAACGCATGATTTTTCTTTCTTCTTTAGTCTTATTTTGCATTTATTTTATTCTTAATTTTTAGTCTTATACTGCTTTATAGAAACTTTGGCACAGTTGTCATATATACCCCATATTGGAGCGATTTTTTCCGATGTCAATTTGGCGAAAACATCAACAGCATAAACAACAACATCCGGGTTACCATATCAAGCAAAATAACGACACTTTGATGACAGTTAAGTACCCGTTGTGTATATGACATCTGTGCTGAAACTTTAATATTTAATGTTTAAACTCTTCGCTCCACTCACCTTGCATATAGTATAAACTATAACACAGATAGCGCAAAATAATAGACAGTTTGATACTTTTCCACTGTAGGGGCTTTGGCGTTTTTTTAAAAAAAAAGCTTGGTGTAATTTGGGCATCAGAAAGTGAGATTTGGGTACTTTTCCGTTATGCGGATACCATTGTCGCCAAGCGTAATAGTTGTCGCAAAATGAAAGTCACGTGAATTAAGGCATTTGAAAAATAAAAGAAAAAATGGTACTTTTCGGTTAGCCGGGCGCCAGTGTTATATATACATATTTATATACATACATATATGTAAATATACATATATATACATATACACATATTGTATATATACACACAGATATATATGTAAATATATATGTATATATGCATATATGTATGTATATAAATATGTATATATAAACACTGGCGCCCGGCTAACCGAAAAGTACCGAAAAAATTTGTCCTACTAAAGTGAGCATTTAAAAAATATAACATTTGAAAATTCCAGACTTTTACGAACTATTTTATTAAATCACAAATATATACTTAAAATAATTGAACAAATAACTGTTATAAAATAAAGCAATAAAATAAAACTCATATTAAACTGCTGGCATAAAATTACAAATATCTTTTAGCATTTTGAAATAATTGGCGCATTAGCATGCATGGTACTTTTCCGTTATACGGACAGCATGCTAAAATGTATGCTAATGCGCCAATTATTTCAACCTTGATCGTAGATTTTTATTGTAAACCATGCGAAACATTGTGATTTGTTATTTATGAAACGTGAATCACGTGAATGATTATTGTTTAACCTTAACCTTGGAAAGCTTTTTAATCTGCTATTAATCGAATTAAAAATGCTTTTTTTTTATAAAGTTGTAGTTTACTTTTACTGCTGATGCTGAGATGAATTTTATCATTTGGCAATTAACAGATGATGAGAAAGTTGTGATAAAACTGTTTCAGGAATTTGGAATTCTGCATAATAAAAGATTGTGTTCAAAAAATCATGAAATGAAATTATGGATGAGTTCTGGAAATCCGAAATTGAGTTGTAGCTTACGATCATGCGAAGAAAGCGTAGAAATACGACAAAAAACTTGGTTTAAAGGATCGCGGGTGACTTTTCTTAATGCTTTGAGGTTTATATATTTATCGTGCAAAGAGTTGACATCGATTGAGTTTTGTGAGCTGCAACTTGATATGAACCACAACACAACAGTGGAATGAAATAGTTATTCGAGAGAAGTTTGTGCAAATGCTTTATGTTCTCGACCAAATAGAAAAATCGGTGGACCTAATAAAATTATAGAAGTAGATGAAAGTCATGTATTATTTATACAGATTATTGGAAAGGATATAAAACAGATGAACTGCTAAGTGCTGGTTATGATCATTTGTGTAAATCACAAATACAATTTTGTCGACCCTAATACTGGATGTCATACTCCAAATGTTGAAAGATTATAGGGCATCGCAAAATGGCGCAACAAAAGACATCGGGAAGCTGTTCGTCATCATTTAGAGTCGTATCTCATAGATTTTATGTGGCTACGCCTTCATTCAAAAAATGAAATGTTTACTGCAATGCTGAAAGATATTTATAATTTTATGGCAGCAGTTTAATATATTTTTTTATTTTATTACTTTATAGTATAACAGTTATTTGTTCATTTATTTTAAGTATATATTTGTGATTTAATAAAATAGTTCGTAAAAGTTTGTAATTTTCAAATGTTATATTTTTAAAATGCCCACTTTACTATCGAGAATGTTTTTTCTTTTATTTTTCAAATGTTTCAATTCACCTTATTTTCATTTTGCGCCAACTATTGCGCTTGTCGACAATGCTGTCCGTATAATGGAAAAGTACCGCATACATTTTGGCATGGTGTCTGTATAACGGAAAAATATTGAGAATTGTTGTCAAATCATATAAACACATAGCTGCCAACTTGTACGGATTTTTCTTACCGCTAAAATTTAATAGAAATTTTCCTCTTATTTTAACGTTAAAAATTCTTGAATTTCGGCGATTCAATTAGGTAAAATGTACTATTAAATTTTAGTGATATGAAAAATCCGTACACGTTGGCACCTATGTAAACAGCTATGAAAACAAACTTGATGAGTGTTTTTTTTTTTATATGTTTATTTTATATGTATATTATTCATGTTTTTATGTACAAATTACGGAACAGATGTCATATTCGCCCCATATTGGCGCGAATTTTTTCTGTCGCCAATATCATATAGGCAACAGGTACTTAACTTGCGCCAAAGTGTCGTTATTTTGCTTGATGTGGTAACCCGGATCATGTTGTTTACGCAGTTGATGTTTTCGCCAAATTGGCAACCAAAAAAAATCGACGAATATGACATCTGTACACAAATTACATCTGTTTCTGTATAAAATTAGAGAAACGGCTTTTTAATCGTATAAATAAATCGTATAAATATCGAAAAAAAAATGCATGTGTATATAAAATGAAACAGTGGATAGGTTCCGTTAAAATGTTGCCAAATTTCTTTTTTCGTCAAGGCACTTATACTGGAAAAGTACCTAAAGCACATTAAAATCGCGCAGTTAGGAGCTCACACAGTACAGCGTCGTCTATTGGCGGTTATTTTATTAGTAGTATCGGAAGGAAGATGTAACGATGTGCTTTAAATTCTCACCCATAGATTTTGAAAAAATATCTTAAAAGAGCGGAGTTTAAATTAAATTTTGGTGACCTCCTTTATGAAAGATTAATAGTTATAAATGGGAATTTCACCAAATCAGCCAGCTATTGCCAAGTTGGCCAACATTTGGCGCTACTGTGGTAACCCTGCATTAGTATTTTTCAACAATTACTCATTTCAATGAGGTGGTCCTACCGGAATCGTGAGGGACACACAGAGACTTGGATTTTATATAAATAGATGAATCTTGTCACGGCTCAGGCAATTGGGAGGGGCGTTGCCCTCGACCGAGAACCTATCGCAATAACACATCTCAGAATGAGAATGTTGGCCGTAATTTCAGAGGGGCCGAGCGTGAAATACATAATACTTATAGAAGTGGTGGTGTTCAGAATCAGGCAAATAACAGGTATGGTCGTAATATGTCTAATGCAGGTAATAGAGTGAATGGAAATTATAGAAATGATGGTTGGAGTAGGAATTTAGGGAGGAATAGTAGTTTTGTTCAAAGAGGGGGAGTTTATGATAGGGATGTTCCTGCTCCACGAATAAGGCAAGTGACGAAGAATGAAATCGATTTGGATAGAGAAATAGCGCAAAGGCAAACTAGCGAGAATCTGCGTTTTGATCACGTGATCAAGGTAAAAACGTCTAGCGTAAAGAAGGGAAGGCTCCGTAGATGTGTAATGTAAATCCCCGCTAGCCAATGAAAAAGTTCATCAGGCAAAGAAGTAGAATCTTCCCTTCTTATCATTTAGAAGTTCCTTGGGTAAATTACCGGTATCACGTGACTTTTTCAGCCTCGAACCCATATTTGGAATATCCTCCATTACAGGGATAGCCGATTTCCACACTATATATTCTAGGCGCTATATTTGAAGTATTGGAAGTGCGAAACAATAATCTGGTGATAAGGATGGATGGAGAAAGGATAACGGTAAACCTCGATCAGGGGAGAGTGTATAAGTTTAGGGAAAATGATAGTGATGGTTCTCACTTGTCGAGTGGTATTTCGCAAAACTCCCAGTCAAACGAATTCAGTGATTCTCAGTTATCTGTGCTTAACAATAAGTCAAAGCTCTATGGTAAATTTCATGAAAATAGAGCTAAGAACCAAAGTTCTCATATTACAACGATAAGGCAATATGGACAAAAAATATACGACGAGATCGTAAATCATTAGGTTCAGAATCGGACCATTTATGTGAAAAGAAACCCAGAATTACAAGTAAACGTTCTAAGAGCTATGAACGCTCGGACATTTCGACATCGATACTATCCAAACCCATAAATAATTCAAGAAGGGAAAATAAGAACCAAAGTACTCATAATACAACGACAAGGCAATATGGACAAAAATCAAACGACGAGATCGTAAATCATTAGGTTCAGAATCGGACCATTTATGTGAAAAGAAACCTAGAATTACAAGTGAACGTTTGCCTAGGAGTTATAAGCGCTCAGACAATGCGACATCGATACTATCGAATCCCACAAATAACAAATCATTTCACAACCCACGAATGCAATATAAACGTGCAAAAACTAATTATAATAGTGACTCTCCCACAGCTAAGAAAAGATAACGAGCAGGAAACAAACGTGACTTGCCCTCGTCTACGACATCAGGAGCGCCTAAAAAACAGAGAAACTATATGACGCATATGAGTCAGGAGCTTACTCATCGATACGATACTTCTAACCGGCCTAGATCTAGTCGTCGAGTGGACTCTACAGTAGTTCCTTGACATCGATACCGAACGAGTCTTCAGGTCAAGCAACCGACAGTGACTTCACCTTTCAGCTCCGGCCAGGAACGAAAATTTGTCCAAGGATTCTGGAATAAAGATAGAAAGCTTTCATTCAGCATAAAGCCAGAAAGCTTGGAGTCAAGTCAGTCAAGTCTATAAATCAGGTGATGACGTTGTTTTTTTACTTTATTGTTTTTTAATTGAAAGTGCATTTATGATGTAAAAATGTGCAAAACCCAGGTTAGTCCAGGCAATAGGGAATTTTACCTAGCAAAATTAATGGTAGTTCTGGAAATCGGCTTACTTTATATTTTTTGGGTCGCTGAATCCGAATTTGTAACTTCCCACCAAAATTTTCCCCGGCAACACCCCCCCCCCCAAATTTTGGTAAAAAGCCACAACCCCCCCCCCCCCCCCGCAAAAAGGGTTTTATTAAAAAAAATCAATTTTTTATTATTTTAGAGATAAAGTATCCAGAAATTCAGAAAGTAGACAAAATTTGCAACAAGTTAGATATATGACATCATGACTTAGGATGAAGTGGAAGGGGGATCTGCCTCGGCACTAGGGCTGAGCGATATATCGATAAAACCGATAAAATCGATATAAAATATAAATCGTGATAACGATATCAAAAAATCCTATATAACGGTGCATCACGAATATCATAATCGTGATGTAAATCGCGATTATCATAATCGTAATGTAAACCGCGATTATCATAATCGTGATGTAAACCGCGATTATCATAATCGTGATGTAAACCGTAATGACTCCTCAAGATTCTCCCAGCTTCAATCGTTTTATTAAATACCGAATCCTCGGTTGCCGATATTATTATGGTATTAACGGTATGATTTCCCACAGCCTAAACCATGACGACTCCTCAAGATTCTCCTAGCTTTAATCGTTTTATTAAATACCGAATCCTCAGTTGCCGATATTATCATGGTATTAACGGTATCATTTCCCACAGCCTAAACGGTTCTTGAAAAGGGGAAAAAGTTATATTTTCTATGTTTATAGGACGGGTGATAAATATCATACATCTGGTTTTCGCTTACATTTGTCGTCAGCGGATATTTATGTTGTTTTTGCAGAATTGACGGTGTAAAGTTCAAAATGCTACAGATCAGATACCATGATTTTAATTTCGTTCTGGTATTTAGATTTCAGCCGTGTTGATGAATATTTGCCCTTTGTTTTTCAACAATGTGCGAATAATCAGAGCGACAAAGAAATAAAATATTATATTTTATTTGCAACAGGCGGTTTAATTGAATAAGTGAAATAATACTTCCATAATAATATTTATTAATGTCTATTCTAGGGTCCTTTTTAATGCAGATATTTTTACTTCTGTGAAGCGCGTTTTTTTTTTCTGCTCACGGTTTCTTTTAAAAATCGACAGTTGTGTGCTATATGTGAGTATTTGGTATTTTACTGCCTCTGGCATCATTTGTTTGTGGGGAGTGGGAGAGAACAATTAGATGTTTGTTTATTTATTTAATGTCACCAGAATTCAAAATAACAAACATGGCAGAAAAATTAAGTAGTTAAAGTTTGTGTGCTGGCAATAAAAGGAGAGACGCAATTTTCTCTGTGTTTGGGGGGGGGGGGGGGTTATAGTTTTTTTCTTTTCTTCCGGCGGACATTGGTCGAAACGTGACAGATTCTTATCCAACTTTCCTGCTAGCACAAGCATAAGAAATAGACTCTTAAAGGTTAGGAAAAGATATATTTTTTAATTCAGAATTTTTTTTAATCAAATATTTTCCTTTTTAAATTCAAAAAGAGAGGCGTGACTGTAGTCTATTTTACCGTATAGTCACATGAAAATGTGGCATTAATTTTCTTGCACTTCGCTTCGGATTCATGTTAAATATTTCGGTTCAGGTAAAAATACACAAAAGATAATTTTCACAATAATAATTGCACCCTGACACAAGCCCAAAATGAAATTATTGTATTTGTGGATTGTTAGTACCGAGCTTAAAATATAATTAGAATAAAAGTCAGAAAAAAAAAAGAAAAAAAAAGTTTTTTGTTGTTGTTTTACAAAAGAGTAGCAACCGTGGAACTATTTTTAAGCGAAGGGATTGGATTTAGCAAAACTGGAAGTTCGATTATGATTGTTTGCTGCGCGTCGTGCGATATGCACTTGGTCTTGGTATATTTCTCTCTCTCTCTCTCTTCGCCCTCCCATCCCCTCTCTCTCTCTCTGCCTTTCTCGGGTGCGGAAGATAGTGCGTTGCATATCCAGTATTTGGAAGGGACCGTGACTCATTAAAATCCCAATCCGCTGTTGCAAAAAAAATATTTATAACGCTTCATATATACAGCACACATGCGCTTCGGAATCGGAAGAACGAAAAGAAGGATAAGGTAAATTTCGAAAGACATTTGATTGTGGGCCGCAGCATAGGCAGAGCTTTTTTTTTTTTTTTTTTTTTTCTAATGAAGAATATAAAAATTAAATAAAATAAGAATTTTCTGTCGGAGACGCCACCATATTAGACAATGTTTAAACACACCAGCCAAAAAGCAATGTAGGAATTTAAGAATTATATAAAAAATTTAAGAAGTGATTATAGCCGGATTATTACATTTTTTTTCTCCCTCATTCAACGAAATTTTAGTACTTTTTTTCTTTTAACCCTTAATTTTCTGCATTTTCTGCTAAGAAGATTAAATTTTACTTTTTCAAATATAAAGAAGATTTACTAAATTTCAGAATGCACGGCGATGCAGTGGCAAGTGGCCCTCCCGCACACTTCTTAGCCAGTGCCCGTGGCAGCATATATTACATTAATACAGCAGCCACACATTTCTCGCCTCTTTAGATTGCGCATTCGGATATATCGTTCTTTTTACATGTATACCGGGAAATAATAAATTTTACTTTAACAGTAATTTTAAATAGCTTATATATAATTTCATTGGAATAAGTGTATTTATTTATTAAATGTTGTAATTTATACTAATAAAAGAAACTTTCGCTCTACCTGTGTGTGTGTCGGCGATGGCTAACGAAATCTACCACACATACAAGTCTGAAAATTTAGATGAAGATAGTCCAAGGTAGGAATTTTACAATTAGCAGATTTACAGAAATTTTTGAATTTTCTGAAAATCAGCAAGCGCGCCCGCTCATTTTCATTGCTCTGTCTCTGACTTCTTGAGCACGCAAAAAAAAAAAAAGAAAAAAAAAACTTTTTTTTCCCCCCGACTATATTAATATACCGACTATTTCCGACTATATTTTATTATTTTGTTCAGTTTTATACGTTACTTGATATTTTATTAGTTTGTTCATATGTCATAATATCGATATATCGAAATATCATGGTATAAAGATGCCGATTTATCACGATATATAATTCCAGACATCGCCCAGCCCTACTCGGCACATGCCCCGCGGTGCTGCGTGGACTAAGTTGCGCAATTCCATTTAACCACTCACACGTTAACATTCGCCCTCCCATCTCCCCTCCGAATTTTCTCTATAAGGTTTACTTTAAGTTTTTTGGGTCACTGAATCCGAATTTTTAACTTACCCCCAAAATCCCCCCCCCCAAAAAAATAGTTGTTTTTAACTTAAATTTCTTATTGTTTTAGGGGAAAAGCATTACGAAATTCAGAAACTAAACAAAATTTGTAAGAAATAGGATACATGACATTATGACGTAGGATAAACGGGGAGAGAGGGGGCTGCCTCGGAACATTCCCCGCGCGCTTTTCTCAAAAACCAAATTGTTTCAAAAAATCAATTTTTTGGGGGTTGCCGGGTGAAATTTTGGTGGAAATTTATAAATTCGGATTCAGCGACACCCAAAAAACATAAAGTGAGTCGAAATCCAGAACTAGTATTAATTTTGCCAGGTAAAATCCCCTATTGCCTGGACTTCATCATTTAGTGCACGTAGCGCCGCAGTGCATGTTCAGAGGCAGCCCTCCCCCTCCCCGTTCATCCTACGTCATAATGTCACATATCCTATTTGTTGCAAATTTTGTCTAGTTTCTGAATTTTGTAGTGCTTTTCCCCTAAAAAAATAAGAAATTTAAGTTAAAAACAACTATTTGGGGGGGGGGGTGTTCGGGGGGGGGGGGGGAAGTTAAAAATTCGGATTCAGCGACCCAAAAAATTTAAAGTAAACCTTATAGAGTAAGTTCGGAGGGGAGATGGGAGGGCGAATGTAAACGCGTGAGTGGTTAAGTGGAATTGTGGAACTTAGTTCACGCAGCACCGCGCGCATGTTCCGAGGCAGATCCCCCCTACCCCTTCATCCTAAGTCATAATGTCATGTATCTAATTTGTTGCAAATTTTGCCTACTTTCTGAATTTCTAGATACCTTTTCCCTAACAATAAAAAAATTGATTTTTTTAATAAAAACCTTTTTTGGGGGGCATTTTACCAAAATTTGGGAGGAGTTGCTGGGGGAAATTTTAGTGGGAAGTTAAAAATTCGGATTCAGCGACCCAAAAAAGATATAGTAAGCCTTTTTCCAGAACTACCATGAATTTTGCTTGGTAGAGCCCCTACACGGTCTCTATTGCCTGGCACTAGGTGGACTTTTGCTATTTTTTGAACTTTTGACACAGGTTTTTATTTTTCTTCGAGAGTTCGCAAATCTTGATGGTTATAGTTGAATATGCAGTTATTTTGAACTTTTAATGTTTACTGATTTTTCATTCCAGGGAAAGATACCATTATGTTAACTGATACGGCATACAGATGAAGAATTTTTGTGTTGCAGATATTTTTTTACATTTACTTACTGAACCAAGCACAGCAAAAATGCTGCTCGTATGTGTCCCAATTATTGTACTGGCAGAGAGGTCATAGATAGTTTTAAGGGGAGCGTTAATTTATTTGGCCTATTTCAGATTGAGATATTCTTTATTTCGGGAAGTTTTTTTGGGAAAGTAAAAACTGGAGAAGGAAAATTCGGGTATTTATTTATTTATTTATTTATTTTTGGCAGTTGTGCGAATTCTTTGTTAGGAAAATTTTGCGTAAGGGGATTTTTGACATTGGAGAGATTTTTTTTTTAGATTTCTTTTGCCAGGTAAACTAATAGTGTATAGGTATTAGATATGTTTGGGGTTTATTTATTTATTTTTTTTTTTGACCACGTGTATGGTGGGTTAAAAGTTTAAGTAGATTGTAAATTATTTTTCGGACATGAAAATTTTATAGTAACCCAAGATTTGTTTTTTCGGCTCTAAATTTATTTCGAGATAAAGGTTAGGACATGCATTTAGTCCAACCCTTTTTTTTTGTAGTTTGCCGGGGGGGGGGGGGGGTTGTTAGGAACCAGTAACATTGTTACAAAGGCTCTCTAGTGGTTTGAAGGTGAACCTGGTGTAAGACGTAACTCTAATACAGAGGGACTCTAATTGTTCGCGATGCATTTTTAATTAGGAGTTCACTGTTCTGCGAGTTAGCGGTAACCGTATGCAAATTTATTTGCTCAGTCTGCCAGAGTATAAATAGGGGAGCGAAAATATGTTAAGCGGTTATTTGGTCACTCAGTGGTTAGTTGGTTAGTCATTGCAGTTAGACATTGGAGAGAGTGTGAGTTGCCGTAAATAGTTTTGGTGTTGAGAAACGGCCTTTTACGGCTGGAGCTTAGCCTGGGAACAAGAACAGATTTAGATTGAGATGAAATTTAGACGTGGATTTGAAATGAACCCCGCCTTCGCAGCTCAAGCAAGCTCCGGAGAAATGAAGTTACGTGAGTTAACTTTTAAGCTTTATATTTAATTAAGATTGTTTTATTGCTATCACGGAGTGAGGGCGAAATTTATTAGATCTTGTCTGTCAACCCTTTGCTTGTTGAATAAAATATCTGTATTTAAAGATTATAAGACTCCTCATGAACTCCCACCGCTATAAATACGCCACAAACTTTGTGATTTATTTGTGTTTTCTTTTATTTATTTATTGCTGAAGTTTTAATTTATTTAAGGAATATTAGCCGAAACAAATTCTGAACTGTTTCTATTGTTTTAAGACCGTGTAAAAATTGAAATTGTCCGACGTTTGAAGTTAATAAATTTTGAAATAAGCGAAATTTATTTTGCAGATCACATCGTCAATATGACGTCAGCGTTACAAACAGACATTTTTTTTTTTTTTTTTTTTTTTTTTTTTTTTTTTTTTTGCTGTATAATATATGCGTTATTCACAGGCAATTTCCTTTTGTATCAACAAAAAATAAAAAATAATTATTTGTAAAATTTAAAAAGATAGCGACTTTTAACGTTATGTCTATGGAATTTTTCATCTAAAATTTTTCCGCAATGCCTCTTGTCATTTTTTTGTCCGGTACAGAAACGACTGGTGTTTCCGCAAAATAAATACCCCAAGTTAAACTGAGGTAACAATTTCCTTTTGCGTTTACATCGTCCCCTGCGAGGAAATACGGTAAATTTTTTAAAAAGTAAAACTGGCGTTCTTTTTATGTCTTACCGTATAACAGCTATACTGTTGTTAAATATTAGCAGTAAAGATTTAACACTATTTTTGCCTTCATAGCTGTTCCGAGTTTGAAATGGGGTAACTAAATTTATGTAAAATTTGATTTTTAATGCTTATATTGGAAGTTTTTATCCAAACTACTCCTACATGTTGCTTTGATGAAACATTTTGGATTAATCATTGTTAAATTACATCACAAATTGTGATGCGATTAACTAACCCTGACGATGGTTCGTTTCCGTTAATTTTGAAATGACTCCGTCTGAATGCAGTAGTTATTAAAAAACATGACATATTAAACAAAAACATTTATACGTATAAAACACGAACCACTTAAAAATTTGCTAAAACAGATATTTATTAATTAACTAATTCATTTAAATTAGATTAAAACACACAAAAAAATTAATTTTCGCTGCCTAGATTCGTGAAATTTACCACTATCGAATGGTCGGCTGAAGGTTGGAAAATCGGCGAGAGACGTTATTGTGATATTAATTAAACCACCTCTTTTCAAGTAGTTTAAGAATTGTATCGGCAGGGAATCGCGATAAGCGACGGAATCGGCTAGTTGATATTTGAAGGGTACAAAATTAAAGTGGAACAAATCCATTTTGAAAAAAAAAAAAAAAAAAATAGATGGCCCATTTAGAAGGAAAATAAAATCTGTTTTATTCACTCTCACAGTAAACTAAGATTGTTTTCACACACTTATCAGTTTACAGACTTGGTTTACTGTGGGAGTAGGTAAAACAGATTAATTTTATGCACCATCTAAATGGACTACAGTACAATCTTGACAATTCGGCATTGTCGAGACCGAGACTAAGGCGGATTTTTGAAAATTCCGGATTTCTGAAAGAATATCAAAAATACTTCAGATATTCTAATGGAGCCTTTTTATTCACAATGTAATTGATAGCCAAGCGATATTTATGTGAGAAATAAAAAAAGAATTATATTTAAAAAAAAAAAAAAAAAAAAAAAAAAAAAAAAAAACCCTTAATTAATATATTTCTATGTTACAAAAAAAAAAAAAAAAAAAAAGAAAGAAAGAATGAAAATACGAAAAGAAAAGAAATCTAATAAACAGTGAAGTCATTTCTTATCGTGTAATTTTTGAAAGATCTGTGTCAATTTTTTTGGCCATTCTTTCAGGGGCGCCATTTCAGAAATTTCTTGGGGGGGGGGGGCAAAGATTTTTTGAGGGAAGTTATATGGCTAAGGGTAGGATCCGGGCCTCAACCCCCCCCCCCCCTCCGAACGGGAAACGTAACCTGAATCATGCTTATAAAAACAGTAAAAACTTTGAATACGGAAACTCAAGAACCAAAGAAATATTTCGTTTTAAACAGGTTTCCGTCTTACCAGGTAAAATTTCAATGTCTTGAATATGCAAAAAATTTCTTTTTCGACAGGATCCTATTATAGGTTCCATTTTTACAGGTATCCTCAAAGACTGTTAAACCATCCACTATAGTATAGTTCTGAAAAGAGATGTATATAATCCCGCACTATATATATCCTGCACAATAAAAAAGCTCTGCGTGATTTCCTCCTTAACTTCTTTCATGGGCATGTGATTATTCTGCGAATTTTTGTGAAAGTCCGCGATTTTTTTTTCCTTCGAATTCCGCAAAATGAATTCGTTAATGGATCACACAAAAAAATCGCGAATTTAGCAAATTTTTTTTAAAAAATCTCAAAATGGTCGTGGAAAAAAAAAAAAACGCCTCCAAACGACCATGGTAAATGTTGCTAATTTCACGAGAGATCGCGAAAAGAAATGCCGATTTTGCCAAAAACAACAAACTAAAATCTCGAATTTTGTTAAAGGTTTGCGAAAAAAATCGCGAATTCCGTCAAAAGATTACACAAAAAATCATGAAAATTTAGCCAAACAATCTAGGGGAATTGAATTTTGTCAAACGATCGGAAAATAAGATGCAAAATTTCATGTAACTATCGCACAAAAAATTTAAAATATTATTACTCGGTGGTAGAAAAAAATAATCACGAATTTCAACAAATGATCCTGAAAAAGAATCGGAGATTTTGTCAAAAGATCGCAGAAACAAATATGGAATTTCGTCAGTTGGTTGCAGAAAAATATTGTGAATTTCGATAAATGGTCGCGAGAAAAAAAAAAAAAAACAATTTCGATAACGGTTGCAGAAAAAAATCGTGAAGTTCGTGAAACGGTCGTGGGAAAAATCGCAAATTTCGTCAGAATTGTTTCGGATTGCATTTTCACTATTTTGAGGTGGGTTCGTGTTAACACAATTTTTCAAAAAAATCCTGAATATTTCAGATGAAAAAGGCTACATATTTGAACATTAATGAATACTATATATATATATATATCTTCATTTTCCGACATAAAAGGTAAAGTTTATATTAAAGATATAATTGTAGACTTCTTTTACAATAATTGTATTAAAATAGGAATTAATTTTCTTTCATTTCAGGTCCGATTGCCTTTCAATGGAAATCTTTTTAGCGGTTTTCGTATTTCCATGAAATTACAGTCCTGCGTCAGGATAGGTTGACATATTTTCTTCGTTGTGAGTGAGGTGAGGTGCACTTTAAGTTTTTCGGATTGTGCTTTATCTTTTTCGGTTGGAGTAGGGATGACCTGGTTTTTAACAAGGAAATCCTGAATATTTTTCAAATGAAAAACTATAGATTTGACTATAAATGGTGGCCCATAATAATAACCCATGCGTACATATTTTTGTACCCATTTTTGTACATAAGGGATCAAATTATACACTATTTTATTATAAACGTGTTAAAATATAGAGTAATTTTCTTTTCTTTTGATATTTGGTGGAAGTCTGACGGTTTTTGGGTTGAAGAAATTGTTTTGTCAGGTGTGAGCAGGCTCCATTCATAGGCGTTGAAGAATTTTGAGTGTGTACCATATATAATATGATTTAATAAAGCAAATAATTAAATAATTTGATAACATTGCAATGATTGCAGTTTGCAGTAAATATAATATGACACTAATAATCCGAAAAAGTAAAAAAGTCGGATAATTAAGAACTTGAATTATACTAGCCCCTTCAACTCTCCCCCCCCCCCCCCAAAAAAAAGAAAGAAAGAAAAACTATCTGAAAAAACTCTACTTCTGAATTTCTAGCGATAAGGGTACTAGTTTTCCTATGATCAAGTTGTACACAGCTGAGAAGCAGTTGATAAAAGAAAATGTCTGTCATGTATTTTTTAAATTAGCCAAAGTACGATATATGTCTCGCCTTAAGAAAGTTCGAATAGGAAATATTTTTTATAATTGTTAATTTCTATGGATAAAGCATTTATTCAATGCATATGTTTTTATTGCAATCAAATCTGATAAATTATTTTAGCGTTTGAGCAATTTTTTAAACTTTGCTTGAGTCTGACAAATGATGGTTGATCAATTTTCTGAAAAATCAAATTCCTTGGGGGAGGGGACTCTTGCCCCCCCAGCCCCCCCTCAAATGGCGCCCCTGCATTCTTTAACAAGTTTTTCTTGGATTTTATACGAGTGAAGAATATCGATTTCGGAAATACAGTCTTATTTCTCTAAAGCAGATATTTATTTCTCAGTCAAACTTATGAATTTTTTACAGTGACACCATCTCTTCTGCCGACTCCTCTGAATTTCTACCAACGTTATCGGTGGTTTTATTTAGCAAAGCGTCAGCGATTTCGCTGCCCACTAATCCATCGCATTCGATCTCGAAGTTTTTAAATCGTAAACAATTGCTCTTTTCCTTCCCTCGTAAGTTAGAAATGTAAAAAAAAAAAAGTGGAGAGCTGACTTTGAATGTCGGACTTTTGAAGTTGCCAGATTTTTCGAGTCAAACTGTGTATTATTTTTTTCCAAAATGGACTTGGTCTACTATGGTTGTGAGCCCTTCATTTATTCCACAAGTAATATCGGACCGAGATCATAGAATAATGAATGTATGAATATTTCTCTCAGTACTAACCCCCCACAACCTTTGCATCACATGACCAAAAACCCACCAACAGTATCTTATCTTCCAACTCCCAACAATGCTTTTTTCACGCACCACGAACATACCCCTTTGAAACGGACAGTCGGGTGAAGTACAACAAGAAGAAAATACATCCAAAGATATGTTTTCTGGTGAGAATAAATTGCTTAGTCACAGATCAGTAAACCCTAAACTTTTAAATATTTATAGATGGCACGATAAGTTATGTAAAAAAAAAAATCTAACAATTCAAAAGAGTTCCTTCTTTTTTTATAATTACGTATGTTTATTCATATTTAAAAATATACTTTGATAAATGGAACGTAATAAATTATACTGATACATTCTAAATAAATGGATAGGAAAACTTCGTTCTCTGTTGATTTAGATAAATAAATTAAAAATATAGAATGGCAGATGTTTTGTTAATTTATGCAATTAAATTGAAAATATGGAATATCAGATGTTTTGTTGATTTATATTTTATATAAATAAATTGAAATTATAGAATATCAGATGCCTGGTTGATTTAGCCACATAAATTGAAACTATAGAATATGATATAATAATATATCTAATAATATCTTATGTAATATAATATCTAATATTAAGGCTATTACAAGAACCAACTGTTTGATCTAAATATTTCTTAAATTAAGAATTAAGAACTTCTGAGTTAAAAAAATAATTTCTTTAGAAATTATTCAGATAAAATTTGGGGAATCAAGGAAATACAAGACTAGAACTATAAATAAATGCCATCTATAATGTAATTTTAGAAATGTATTGATTGAGAAATTTAATTTTATGCCTTAAGAAAAAGAATTGACTGAACAAAATATTAATTAAAATAATTATTTAGATATTAAAAATAAATAAATAAAAAAGACGCTAATAAATAACTATAGTATAATGAGAAGTTGTAAAGATTAATCTTTTTGGCATGGCAGTGACTGCTTTTAGGCTAGTTTACATTTATAATAACATAAGAGTTTTTGCGGACAGCTTTGGCTTGATTTAATTCTTGACAACCACAAATGGCATGGTTACGGCAAGATTCTGGCTAGCTTTCATTCATAATGTCAATTAAAATAATAAATGTGACTTTCATTTATGATAAACCATTATTGGCATGATTCTGGGCATCTTCGTGTATTTACAGTCAATTGTTATGCGGCCTCATGGTGAAAGGCATGGCACTTTTTTGGGCCATTACGGTCAACGATAGTGCCCCCCCCCCCCCATCAAGCACTTTGGGGTAAGGCTAACGTAGCCGCAAATAGCCCACAAATTCTGCGTTTACTGGGCGCCTTTGTGAAAACAATCGTGACCTGTTAGAAGTATTTAGCTCAAAATCAATCAGCCAATTTTCTTTAAATTCAATTCTTGTGAATAGGAGCAATAATTGTTCATTTGAATTCAAGTAGATAAGCTCAATGTATAAGGGGCTGTACACATATAACGTTATCACTTTAGGGAGGGGGAGGGTTCTAGCACTTTATGTCCTAAAATATCTCTAGAGGAGGGCAGATTGTCATTTGACATGGTTATCATTTTTGATCAACCAAGTTTCCTTGTTTTGGTAACATTTTCTTTACATCAAAATAGTCTGATAACTTTTTCTTAGTCTGTTTTCTATTTTTATGAAAATACAAAATTATTATTAAAACCATTGAATAATTAGAAAATTTTATTCCAAAATATAGAACATCCTAGCGTTTAGCATTCCTATTCTTCTGCCATATGCGCATAAAATGCATTCTTAGTTGAACCAGGTCCGGAATGATACAATTTATGCTTACTAAATGGGGTAAAAAATGGGGAAGAATGTAGGCCACCTGTTTTGTTGATAAGAAGTTCTGCTTACCCGCTTTCCGTACAGGGTGTAAGTGCAAGAAGACAATATTACTGTAGAATGCATTATAAAACAAAAAGCTATTGTTAAATACTTTTAAATACAGCAAAACCTCCCTAAAGCGACCACATTCCGTTCTAATAACAATTGGTCGCTTAATAAAAGGTGGTGTCTTAATAGAGGTCATGCTTAAATCTAGATTTAAATTGTTGAAAAAAGGTAACAATTAATGTTACTAAAATTTATTTTTTACATTAGGAAAAAATATAAAAATTTATGTATCAAAACAAAAGGTAATTACATAAATTAATTACTGCAGATTTAAAAAAATGAATGCATTGAAGTTTGCTTTGATTTTATCTTTTATAACTTTTACTTCCAAGCCCTCTCGAAGCTCAGTAAATAAATGCAATTTTTTTTTTAGACGGAAACAAATAATGAGAGATTTCATTAATTAATTTATTTCTTTGAAAGTTCCTGGCAGAATAAGACAGGGGAGTTTATTGACCGTCATTCTTAATTGGTGGTCAGAGTTAAATTCATTGCTTAAAAAGGCACAAAAGGGTTTAAACACATAAAAGCTACCGGAATAAAAAAAAATTCTAAACTTAGTTTAGAAGTTTGATAAATAATGCGCTCTCGGGAATTATTTTTCTAATAAAACCTTTTTCAAGCGACTAGGAAAAAACGGAATTTGTTTCATTTTCTTCAAAGAAACTGGTCGCTTATGGAGGAAGTTCAACTGGGATGGTCTCTGAATGGAGGTAAAATTAGTATTGAGCCTATAGGAATAAATTTCGTTCCATGAAAAAATGGTCGTTCAGGGAGGTGGTCGCTTAATGGAGGTGGTTGCACAGGGAGGTTTCAGTGTATATTACTGAGTTGCACTACAAGATGCTTACTAAGAATAGGGTGTGCATAGCATTCATCGTTCTTTAATAGGGGGACACAAAATACTTCGATTAAAGGGACTGTCTATTAACATTAATTAACATTAAAATTAGTATTGAGCCTTTGGGAATAAATTTCGTTTCATGAAAAAATTATCGTTCAGGGAGGTGGTCGCTTATTGGAGGTGGTCGCACAGGGAGGTTTCACTGTAGTAAGTATTTCCTTAAAGTGTTATCTATCTATACTCCTATTATAAAGAGGAAAAAATTGTTTATTTGTAGGAGGTAAGCTCAGGAACTACCGAACCGATTCCAAAAGTAATGGTATCAAAATGATGGTGTTAGTCCAACTTAGAACATAGGCTATATCTTATGTCGGTGCCACTACCCCAAAGGGGATGCAGGATCAGAAAACGTTCTAAAAATGCGATTTTTGCGTTACTGAACGGCCTAGAAATATGAAATTTGGAATATTAGTTACTTATAAGATATAAATGATGTCTAAGAACAGTTCTTAAACAATTCAAAATTTAAAAGGGGTGAAAATGCACAAAAAGCGTTCTAAAAAACGTTCTAAATGGTAGTTTCTACATAATCTCAAGAAATACCAAACCGATTTAAAAAATATTGGTGTCAAAATGATAGTGACAATGTTTGCTCCAAGATAGGCTATGTTTTATGTCGGTGCCACTACCCCAAAGAGGGTGTAGGAGCAAAAACCGTTCTAAAAATGCGATTTATGTGTTACTGAAGGACATAGAAATATGAAATTTGAAGTATCAGCTACTTATTAGATATAAAGGATTTCTAAGAACAGTTCTTAAACAATTCGAAATTTAAAAGGGGTGAAATGCGCGAAAAGCGTTCTAAAAAACGTTCTAAATGGTGATTTCTACACAATCTCAGGAAATACCAAACCGATTAAAAAAATAATGGCGTCAAAATGATGGTGAAAATCCTTGCTCCAACATAGGCTATGTTTTATGTCGGTGCCACTAACCTAAAGGGGGTGCAGGAGAAAAAAGTTCTAAATTGTGGTTTTTGCGTGACGGAAGGGCCGTGAATCGTGAAATTTAGAATGGTAGTTAGTTATAAGATATCAATGATATCTAAGGACATTTCCTAAAACAGTCGAAATTTAAAAAGAGGGTCAAAATGCGCAAAAAGCGTTGTAAAAAACGTTCTAAATTGCGATTTCTAGCAATCTCAGGAAATACTGAACCGATTTCAAATATAATGGTGTAAAAATGATGGGGACAGATCTTGCTCCAAGATAAGCTATATTTTATATCTATTTCCACTACCCCAGAGGAGATGCAGGAGCAAAATGAGCGAAAAGCGTTCTAAAAACGTTCTAAATGCCGATTTGTCACCAATATCTCAGGAAGAATCAAACTGATTTCAAAAGTAATGGTAAGAAATTGATGCTGACAGCCTCTGCTCTAACATAGACGATATTTTAAGTCGGTATCACTATCACCTAGACGTTGCAGGAGCAAAAAAGTGTTCCAAATTTCGATTTTTGTGACCGGTAGGGGCTAGCAGCTTAAAATTAGGCAAGGTACATATTTATTACATATAAATGATCTTTAAGAACAGTTTCGAAAAAATTGGAAATTTAAAAAGGGGTGAAAATGCGCAAAATGCGTTCTAAAAACGTTCTAAATTGCGATTTCTACTCAATCTCAGGAAATTCCAAAGCTATTTCAAAAGTAATGGTTGCAAATCAATGGTGACAGTCCTTGAATTAACATAGGTTATATTTTATGTTGCTGTCACTACCATCTGAGGGTTGCAAAAGCAAAACATGTTCTAATTTGCGTTTTTTGCATAACTGAAGTGTCTAACACTTTGAAGTATGGCATGGTATTTACTGACAAGATGCAACTGCTTTCTAAGAACTGTCGAGAGAAAATTTCAAATTTAAAAAGATGAAGTGAGCGAAAAGCGTTATAAATTACAATTTTTATGTAATCTTATCAAATACCAAACCGATTAAAAAAATAATGATGACAAATTGTTGGTGATAGAACCTGCTCAAACATAACCTATATTTTGTCTGGAGGGTTGCAGTAGCTAAAAACTTTCTAAATTGCGATTTCTGTGATACTGAAAAGGCTAGAAACTTTAAATATGGCATGGCAGTTACTTATAAAATATAAATGCCCTCGAAGGACTGTCGAAAATAAATTCGAATTAAAAAGGGGTGAAGTGAAGGGGAGGTGCGAAAAGCATTCTAAAAAAGTCATAAATTACGATTTCTATGCAATTTCAGGGAATATACACCAAATATAAAAGTAATAGTTGCGAATCAATGGTAACAGTCTGTGATCCTACACAGGCTATATTTTATGCCGATGATTCTACCACCTTGGGTTCACAGGAACAACAAACGCTCTAAAAAAGGCCTTTAAAAGCTTTCTAAATTACGTTTCTGTGAAATATTAGGAAATAACAAATCAATTTCATAATTAATGTTGGCAAATTAATGGTGACAGTTCCTATTTCAACATAGCCCTTTATGTTGCGAGAGGTGGTAGGACTTGGAATTTGACATATAGTTAATTTTAAGATGTAAGAAGATGGTTTCTAAAAAATTCAAAACTTCAAATGAATACTGAAATGAACGTATTAATTGAGCATAAAAGTTTCAAAATATTTTCTAAATTATTTTAAGTATTGCGCGGCAGCGCAATACTTATTTATTTCCAGTGTCACTTCTCAATGTTAATTTAACATAGAAAAGCCTATGGAGATGGTAACTTTTTCATTTTTTCTTCCCATCTTTTTGTCCCTGATGCCACTCATTTTTAATTCTTTGCTAATTCTAATAATATTATAAATTCAAAGTGTAAAAAAATTTGCCAGACGTCAGGGTCAAAACGGATCATAAAATGCCTTTGCATATAGATGGATTATAATCTAGAGAGTAACATGGGGTAATTTTTATATACATTGTTCAAATATTTTTCTTAATAATTCCAAATTTCGCTTTTTTCATTCAGATTCAACGGACATTTTGTAATAAAATTAAAATTTTTTTTTTTCATTGTTGTAAATAGTTCAAAAGCCGTAATAATAATTTCCCTATTTTTAGTTGAATGATTTTCACGTGAAACATGAAACTGAAGAAACTGAAAGAGTTTTTTTAAGAATTAAAAAGAAGATGAATATGACGTCATAGTGGAAATAAAAATGACATTTTCAAGCAGATCTATACTTACTTTTCCTATTATAAAGAGGAAAAAATTGTTTATTTGTAAGAGGTAAGCTCTGACACTACCGAACCGATTCCAAAAGTAATGGTATCAAAATGATGGTGTTAGTCTAACTTAGAACATAGGCTGTATCTTATGTCGGTGCCACTACCCCAAAGGGGGTGTAGGAGCGAAAAACGATCTAAAAATGCGATTTTAGCGTTACTGAAGGGCCTAGCAATATGAAATTTTGAATATTAGTTACTTATAAGATATAAATTATGTCTAAGAACAGTTCTTAAACAATTCGAAATTTAAAAGGGGTGAAAATGCACAAAAAGCGTTCTAAAAAACGTTCTAAATGGTAGTTTCTACACAATCTCAGGAAATGCCAAACCGATTTAAAAAATATTGGTGTCAAAATGATGGTGACAACGCTTGCTCCAAGATAGGCTATGTTTTATGTCGGTGCCACTACCCCAAAGGGGGTGTAGGAGCAAAAAACGTCCTAAAAATGCGATTTTAGCGTTACTGAAGGGCCCAGAAATATGAAATTTTGAATATTAGTTACTTATAAGATATAAATGATGTCTAAGAACAGTTCTTAAACAATTCGAAATTTAAAAGGGGTGAAAATGCACAAAAAGCGTTCTAAAAAAGTTCTAAATGGTAGTTTCTACACAATCTCAGGAAATACCAAACCGATTTAAAAAATATTGGTGTCAAAATGATGGTGGCAATGCTTGCTCTAAGATAGGCTATGTTTTATGTCGGTGCCACTACCCCAAAAGGGGTGCAGGAGCAAAAAACGTTCTAAATTGCGGCTTTTGCGTTACGGAAGGTCCTAGAATCGTCAAATTTGGAATGGTAGTTAGTTATAAGATATCAATGATCTCTAAGGACATTTCCTAAAAAAATCGAAATTTAAAAGGGGGGTGAAAATGCGCAAAAAGCGTTTTAAAAAACTTTCTAAATTACGATTTCTATGCAATCTCAGGAAGTACTGAACCGATTTCAAATATAATGGTGTAAAAATGATGGTGACAGATCTTGCTCCAAGATAGGCTATATTTTATATCTGTTTCCACTACCCCAGAGGAGATGCAGGAGCAAAATGCGCGATCAGCGTTCTAAAAATGTTCTAAATGCCGATTTGTCGGCAATATCTCAGGAAGAATGAATCTCATTTTAAACGTAATGGTAGGAAATGGATGCTGACAGCCTCTGCTCTAACATAGACGCTATTTTATGTCGGTATCACTATCACCAAGACGTTGCAGGAGCAAAAAAGCGTTCTAAATTTCGATTTTTGTGATGGGTAGGGGCTAGCAACTTAAAATTAGGCAAGGTACATATTTATCAGATATAAAAGATCTTTAAGAACAGTTTCGAAAAAATTGGAAATTTAAAAAGGTGTGAAAATGCGCGAAAAGCGTCCTAAAAACGTTCTAAATTTCGATTTCTACTCAATCTAAGGAAATACCAAAGCTATTTCAAATGTAATGGTTGCAAATCAATTGTGACAGTCCCTGCTATAACATAGGTTATATTTTATGTTGCTGTCACTACCATCTGAGAGTTGCAAAAGCAAAACATGTTCTAATTTGCATTTTTTGCACAACTGAATGGGCTAACACTTTGAAGTATGGCATGGTATTTACTTACAAGATGCAACTGCTTTCTAAGAACAGTCGAAAGAAAATTCCAAATTTTAAAAAAATGAAGTGAGTGAAAAGCGTTATAAATTACATTTTTTAAGCAAACTTATAAATTACCAAACCGATTAAAAAAATAATGACGACAAATTTTGGTGATAGAACCTGCTAAAACTTAAGCTATATTTTATGTCTGTTCCACTACCACTAGAGGGTGCAGGAGCTAAAAACTTTCTAAATTACGATTTCTGTGATACTGAAAAGGCTAGAAACTTTAAATATGACATGGTAGTTACTTATAAAATATAAATGCCCTCGAAGGAATGTCGAAAATAAATTCGAATTAAAAAGGGTTGGAGCGAAGGGGAGGTGCGAAAAACTATTCTAAAAAAGTTCTAAATTACGATTCTATGCAATTTCAGGGAATATAAACCGATTATAAAAGTAATAGTTGCGAATCAATGGTAACAGTCCTACACAGGCTATATTTTATGCCCGTGATTCTACCACCTGGGGGTCACAGTAACAACAAACGTTCTAAATAAGGGCTTTAAAAGCTTTTTAAATTACGTTTCTGTGGAATATTAGGAAATAACAAACCGATTTCAAAATTAATGTTGGCAATTTAATGGTGACAGTTCCTGTTTCAACATCGCCCTTTATGTTGAGAGAGGTGGTAAGACTTGGAATTTGACATGATGGTTAATTTTAAGATGTAAGAAGATGGTTTCTAAAATATTCAAAACTTCAAATAAATACTGAAATGAGCGTATTAATTGAGCATAACCGTTTCAAAATATTTTCTAAATTATCATTTATTTAGTTTTATTTCGTTTTATTAATTTAAATCTCATTTCTGCCTTATGCAGTGTAATAATGATGTTTAACCAAACTGTGTTTTAAATAGTAATTTTTTTAATTATTCCTAAAAGTAATAAGTACCTTTTAATAAAATAAAATATTACCTTATAATAAAATAAAAATTTAGTTAGTACCTTTTAATAAAAATTAGACACATAAATATCACTTGGAATATCTAAAATATTACGCGAGCAAAGACGCGGGGTTTGCTAGTCTATACTCATATTATAAAGAGGTAAAAATTGTTTATTTGTAGGAGGTAAGCTCTGGAACTACCGAACCGATTCCAAAAGTAATGGTATCAAAATGATGGTGTTAGTCCAACTTAGAACATAGGCTATATTTTATGTCGGTGCCACTACCCCAAAGGGGGTGCAGGAGCAAAAAACGTTCTAAAAACGCGATTTTTGCGTTACTGAAGAGCCTAGAAATATGAAATTTGGAATATTAGTTACTTATAAGATATAAATGATGTCTAAGAACAGTTCTTAAACAATTCGAAATTTAAAAGGGGTGAAAATGCACAAAAAGCGTTCTAAAAAACGTTCTAAATGGCAGTTTCTACATAATCTCAGGAAATACCGAAACCGATTTAAAAAATATTGGTGTCAAAATGATGGTGACAACGCTTGCTCCAAGATAGGCTATGTTTTATGCCGGTGTCACTACTCCAAAGGGGGTTCAGGATCAAAAAACGTTCTAAAAACGCGATTTATGTGTTGCTGAAGGGCCTAGAAATATGAAATTTGAAATATTAGCTACTTATTAGGTATAAAGGATTTCTAGGAACAGTTCCTAAACGATTCGAAATTTAAAAGGGGTGAAAATGCGCGAAAAGCGTTCTAAAAAACGTTCTAAATGGTGGTTTCTACACAATCTCATGAAATATCAAACCGATTTAAAAAATAATGGCGTCAAAATGACGGTGACAACCCTTGCTCCAACATAGCCTATGTTTTATTTCGGTGACACTACCCCAAAGGGGGTGCAGGGGAAAAACATTCTAAATTGCGGTTTTTGCGTTACGGAAGGGCCTAGAATTGTGAAATTTGGAATGGCAGTTAGTTATAAGGTATCAATGATCTCTAAGGGCATTTCCTAAAAAAAATCGAAATTTAAAAGGGAGTCAAATTGCGCAAAAAGCGTTGTAAAAAACGTTCTAAATTGCGATTTCTATGCAATCTTAGGAAGTACTGAACCGATTTCAAATATAATGGTGTAATAATTATGCTGACAGATCTCGCTCCAAGTTAGGCTATATTTTATATCTGTTTCCACTACCCCAGAGGAGATGCAAGAGCAAAATGCGCGAAAAGCGTTCTAAAAACGTTCTAAATGCCGATTTGTCAGCGATATCTCAGGAAGAATTAAACTGATTTCAAAAGAAATGGTAGGAAATTGATGCTGACAGACTCTGGTCTAACATAGACGCTATTTTATGTCGCTTATCACTATCACCTAGACGTTGCAGGAGCAAAAAAGCGTTCTAAATTTCGATTTTTGTGATCGGTATGGGCTAGCAACTTAAAATTAGGCAAGGTACATATTTATTAGATATAAATATTTTTTAAGAACAGTTTCGAAAAAATTAGAAATTTAAAAATGGGTGAAAATGCGGTAAAAGCGTTCTAAAAACGGCCTAAATTGCAATTTATACTCAATCTCAGGAAATACCAAATCTATTTCAAAAGTAATGGTTGCAAATCAACGGTGATAGTCCCTGCTATAACATAGGTTATATTTTATGTTGTTGTCACTAACATCTGAGGGTTACAAAAGCAAAACATGTTCTAATTTGCGTTTTTTGCACATCTGAGGGGTCTAACATTTTGAAGTATGGCATGGTATTTACTTACAAGATGCAACTGCTTTCTAAGAACAGTCGAAAGAAAATTCCAAATTTAAAAAGATGAAGTAAGCGAAAAGCGTTATAAATTAAAATTTTTTATGCAATCTTATCAAATACTAAACCGATTAAAAAATAATGATGACAAATTTTTGGTGTTAGAACCTGCTCAAATATAAGCTATATTTTATATCTGTGCCACTACCACCAGAAGGTTGCAGGAGCTAAAAACTTTCTAAATTGCGATTTCTGTGATACTGAAAAGGCTAGAAACTTTAAATATGGCATGGTAGTTACTTAGGACTGCCCTCGAAGGACTGTCGAAAATAAATTCGAATTAAAAAGGGGTGAAGCGAAGGGGAGATGTGAAAAGCATTCTAAAAAAGTCCTAAATTACGATATCTATGCAATTTCAGGGAATATAAACCGATTATAAAAGTAATAGTTGCGAATCAATGGTAACAGTCTCTGATCCTACACAGGCCGATGATTCTACCACCTGGGGTTTACAGGAGCAACAAACGTTCTGTAAAAGGCCTTTAAAAGCTCTCTAAATTACGTTTCTGTGGAATATTAGGAAATAACAAACCGATTTCAAAATTAATGTTGCAAATTAATGGTGACAGTTGCTATTTCAACATAGCCCTTTATGTTGAGAGAGATGGTAGGACTTGGAATTTGACATGATAGTTAATTTTAAGATGTAAGAAGATGGTTTCTAAAAAATTCAAAACTTCAAATGAATACTGAAATGAGCGTATTAAATGAACAGAAATGTTTCAAAATATTTTCTAAATTATCATTTATTTCGTTTTATTAATTTAAGTCTCATTTCTGCCTAATGCAGTGTAATAATGACGTTTAATCAAACTGTGTTTTAAATAGTAATTTTTGAATTATTCTGAAAAGTAATAAGTAAAAATTTAGTTAGTACCTTTTAATAAAAATTAGACATATAAATATCACTTGGCATATTTCAAATAGTACGCGAGCAAAGCCGCGGGGTTTGCTAGTTATTATACTAATATTATAAAGAGGTAAAAATTGTTTATTTGTAGAAGGTAATTTCTGGAACTACCGAACCGATTCCAAAAGTAATGGTATCAAAATGATGGTGTTAGTCCAACTTAGAACATAGGCTATATCTTATGTCCGTGCCACTAGCCAAAAGGGGGTGCAGGAGCAAAAAACGTTCTAAAAATGCGATTTTTGAGCTACTGAAGGGCCTAGGAACATGGAATTTGCAATGGTAGTTACTTATCAGATACTAATGATACTAAGGACATTTTTAAAAAAAATCAAAATTAAAAAGGGGTGAAAATGCGCGAAAAGCGTTCTAAAAAGCGTTCTAAATGGCGATTTCTACGCAATTTCAGGAAGTACCAAACTGATTAAAAAAATAATGGTGTAAAAATGATGGTGAAAACCCTTGCTCCAACACAAGCTACATTTTATGACTGTGCCACTACCCCTAAATGGGGTGCAGGAGCAATAAAACGTTCGAAATTGTGATTTTTGATTTTACTGAAGAGCCAAGATACATGGAATTTGGCATGGTAGCTACTTATTAGATATAAATGATCTCTAAGAACATTTTTTTTTAAATTCGAAATTTAAAAGGGGGGAAATTACGCAAAAAGCGCTCTAAAAAACGTTCTAAATGGCGATTTTTACGCAATCTCAAGAAGTACCAAACCGATTTAAAAAACAATGGGATCAAAATGATGGTGATAACCCTTCCTCCAACATAGGCTACATTTTATGTCGGTGCCATTACCCCCGAAGGGGGTGCAGGAGCAAAAACCATTCGAAATTGCGATTTTTGTGTTACTGAAGGGCCCAGATGCATGGAATTTGGCATGGTAGTCACTTATTAGATATAAACGATCTCTAAGTACATTTCTTTAAAAAATCGACATTTAAAAGGGGTCAAAATGCGCAAAAAGCGTTCTAAAAAACGTTCTAAATTGCGATTTTTACGTAATCTCAAGAAGTACCAAACGAATTTAAAAAGTAATGCTGTCAAAATGATGGTGACAACCCTTACTCGAACATAGGCTACATTTTATGTCGGTGCTATTACCCCCAAACGGGGTGCAGGAGCAAACACCGTTCGAAAATCCGATTTTTGTGTTACTGAAGGGCCTAGAAACATGAAATTTGGAATGGTAGTTACTTAAAAGATATAGAAATCTCTAAGATCAGTTCTTAAAAAATTCGAAATTTAAAAGGGGAGAAAGTGCACTAAAAGAGTTAAAAAAACGTTCTAAATGGCGATTTCTGCGCAATCACAGAAAGTACCGAACCGATTTCAAAAGTAATTGTTAGAAGTTGATGATGACAGCCCTTTCTCAAATATAGGATGTACTTCATGTCGGCGTCACTACCACCTTGAGGTTGCATTTTAAAAAATGTTCTAAATTGTGATTTTTGTGAAACTGCAGGGACTAACAACTTGAAATTTGGCATGGTAATTACTTATGATATGTAAATGCAGGGCTCCCAAATGGTCCACCAACTGAATACCAATATTTTTTTAGAAAAAATTTTCTTTTTAGATTTTTCTTACAAACCGCCCCGGAATCACTTTTGAAAGTTAATTCTAGCGCAAACCTACCATAAAATTTTCTGTTAAAATTTATTGGTATTCAGTTAGCAGACCATTTAAGAGCCCTGTAACTGCTCTCTGAAAAGAATTCCTTAAAAATTTGAAATTCAAATGGGGTGAAAATAAACGAAAAGCGTTTTTAAAACCTTCTAAATAACGATTTCTACGCAATCTCAGAAAATATAAACCAATTTCAGAAGTAACGGTTTCAAATTTATGGTAACAGTCCCCGCTCCAGCGTTGCTTATATTTTACGTTGTTGTCACTACCACCTGTGGATTACAGGAGCAAAAAATATCCTAAATTGCGTTTTTGGGGTTAAAGAGGATGTCTAACATTTTAAATTTGGAATGATGATTATTTAAAAGATGCAAATGCTTTCTAAGAATTGTCGAAAGTAAATTCCAAATTTAGAAGGATGGAATGAGCGAAAAGCATTCAATATAAATGTAATCTAAGAAAAAAACTAAACTCTGTGGCTATACAATCCAAGAAGGATCTGGGCCGACAGTGCCCATCTCTGTTTTCTTGACCCTGGGCCCCGAGGTGCTATGCAGCATGCGTCCCGGCCAGGTGGTCAACCTAACGCGAGACCCTCGGTGTTTAGTTCCCAAGTAAGCTTGGTACTCATTTTATCGACCCCGAAGGGATGAAGGGCTGAGTGAACCTTGCCCAGTCGGGAGTCGAACTCTCGACCTGCGGTGCAGCAGACAGGCGTGCTGACCACTACACCACTGGGCTTTGTAATCTAAGAACAGTCGAAAATAAATTCGAAATAAAAAAGGGGTGAAGCGAAGGGAAGGAGCGAAAAGCATTCTAAAAGAGTCCTAAATTACGATTTCTATGGAATCTCAGGAAATAATAAACTGATTACAGAAGTTACTGGTTGGGAATCAAGAGTGATAATCCCTGATCCTATACGGGCTATATTTTATGCCGGTGTCACTACCACCTGGTTGGCAGGAACAACAAGAAAGCCTTGAAAACCATCTAAATGCCGTTTTGCATAGAATATTAGGAAATACCAACCAATATCAATGTTAATGTTGCCAAGTTAATGGTGACAGTCTCTGTTTCAACGTTTTTCGAGTCATTCTATTTCAACTCTGTTTCGTCATTTTATGTTGGTGCCACTAATACCAGAGAGGTGGTAGAGTGTTAGACAAGAAGCTTGGAATTTGACATGATGGTTAATTTTATGACGTAAATGTATTAAGATGGTTTCTAAGAAATTCAGAACTTCAAATGAATACTGAAATGAGCGTATGAAATAAGCATATAAGTCTCAAATTACTTTCTAAATTATCATTTATTTGGAATTAGTTTTAGTTCTTCTTATTAATTAAAATCTCATTTCTGTCTATTGCACTTTTATGATGAAGTTTAGTCAAACTGTGGCTTAATTTTTAATTTTTGAATCATTCCAAAAAGTGTTCTTCTAATAAAAAATAGTCATGCAATTATCACTTGGCATATTTCAACTATTACGCGAGCAAAGCCGCGGGGTTTGCTAGTAATCTTATAAAGAGGTAAAAATTGTTTATTTATAGGAGGTGAGCTCTGGAACTACCGAACCGATTCCAAAAGTAATGGTATCAAAATGATGGTGTTTGTCCAACTTAGAACATAGGCTATATCTTATGTTCGTGCTACTGGCCAAAATGGGGTGCAGGAGCAAAAAACCTTCTAAAAATGCGATTTTTGTGTTACTGAAGGACCTAGAAACATGAAATTTGGAATGGTAGTTACTTATAAGATACTAATGATCTCTATGAACATTTCTTAAAAAAAATCGAAATTAAAAAGTGGTGATAAGGCGCGAAAAGCGTTCTAAAAACGTTCTAAATGGCGATTTTTACGCAATTTCAGAAAGTAACAAACCGATTTCAAAAATAATGGTGTCAAAATGATGATGACAACACTTGCTCCAACATAGGCTGCATTTTATGTCGGTGCTAGTAACCCTAAAGGGGGTGCAGGAGCAAAAAAAGTTCGAAATTGAAGATTTTTGTGTTACTGAATGGCCTAGAAACATGAAATTTGGAATGGTAGTTAGTTACTTATAAGGTACTAATGATCTGCAAGGACATTTAAAAAAAAATCGAAATTAAAAAGGGGTGAAAATGCGGGAAAAGCGTTCTAAAAAACGTTCTAAATGTCGATTTTTACGCAATTTCAGGAAATACCAAACCGATTTAAAAAATAATGGTGTCAAACCCTTGCTCCAACATAGGCTACATTTTATGTTGCTGCCATTACCCCTAAAGGAGGTGCAGGAGCAAAAAAACGTTTGAAATTGTGATTTTTGTGTTACTGAAGGGCTTAGAAACATAGAATTTGGAATGGTAGTTACTTATAAGATATAAATTATCTCTAAGAACATTTCTTAAAAAATTCGAAATTTAAAAGGGGTGAAAATACGCGAAAAGAGTTCTAAAAAACGTTCTAAATGGCGATTTCTACACAATCTCAGAAAGTACACAACCAATTTCAAAAGTAATGGTTGGAAATTGATGGAGACAGCCCTTGCTCCAATATAGGAACTATTTCATGTCGGCATCCCTACCACCTTGCTGTTGCATTTTAAAAAACGTTCTAAATTGTAATTTTTGTGATACTGAAGGGGCTAGCAACTTGAAATTTGGCATGGTAATTACTTATGAGATGCAAATGCTCTCTGAGAAGAGTTCCCGAAAAAATTGAAATTTAAAAGGGGTGAAAACGAACAAAAAGCGTTCTAAAAAAGTTTTAAATAGCGATTTCTGAGCAATCTCAGGAAATATAAAACGGTTTCTGAAGTAATGGTTTCAAACTGATGGTGACAGTCCCCGCTACATCATAGCCTATATTTTACGTTATTTTCCCTATCACATGGGGATTACAGGAGCAAAAAATGTTCTAAATTGCGTTTTTTTTTTTGTGTGTGTGTTATTGAAAGGGTCTAACATTTTAAATTTGGAATGGAAATTATTGCAATTATGCAAATGCTTTCTAAGAATTGTCGAAAGAAAATTCCAAATTTAAAAGGGTAAAGTGAGCAAAAAGCATTCTATAAGCGTTCTAAATTACGATTTTTATGCAGTCGTATGAAATACGAAACCGATTTCAAACATAATGGTTGCAAATTGATGGTGATAGAACCTGCTCAAACATAAGCTATTTTTTATGTCGAGGGTTGCAGGAGCAAAAAAAAAAAAAAATTCTAAATTCGATTTCTGCGGTACTGAAGAGGCTAGAAACTTTAAATATAGTAGGATAGTTACTTATAAAATATAAATGTCCGCTAAGAATAGTCGAAAATAAATTCGAAATTAAAAAGGGGTGAAGCGAAGGAAGGAGCGAAAAGCATTCTAAAAGAATCTTAAATTACGATTTCTATGGAATCTCAGAAAATAATAAACCGATCACAGATGTTATTGGTTGCGAATCAAGAGTGATAGTGCCTGATCCTATACGGGCTATATTTTATGCCGGTGTCACTGCCTGCTGGTTGGCAGGAACAACAAGAAAGCCTTTAGAAACATCTAAATTACGTTTTCTATAGAATATTAGGAAACACCAACCGATTTCAAGGTTAATGTTGGCAAATTAATGGTGACAGTCTCTATTTCAACATTTTTCGAGACATTCTATTTCAACTCTGTTTCGACATTTTATGTTGGTGCCACTAACACCAGAGAGATGGACAAGTTAGACAAGTAGCTTGGAATTTGACATGATGGTTAATTTTAAGATGTAAATGTATTAAGATGGTTTCTAAAAAATTCAAAACTTCAAATGAATACTGAAATGAGCAGATGAAATGAGCATAAAAGTCTCAAAATACTTTCTAAATTATCATTTATATGGAATTAGTTTTAGTTCTTCTTATTAATTAAAATCTCATTTCTATCTATTGCACTTTTATAATGAAGTTTAGTCAAACTGTGGCCTAATTTGTAATTTTTGAATTATTTCAAAAGTGTTCTTCTAATAAAAAATAGTCATGCAAATATCACTTGGCATATTTCAACTATTACGCGAGCAAAGCCGCGGGATTTGCTAGTTTAACATAAAGTTATTTCATGGGGGATATTAGGGGATCCAACTAGGGGATCGTACCCGGGCTTCCCGGGTTAAAGAATATAGGAGAAAACATTTTTTAAATTGAAAACTAATATTTTTTTTATATGCAATAAATTTTTTAGATTACCCTCTTACATTAAAAATCATTTTTCATATGGAAAATACGAATTATATAATCAAATAAATTTTTGAAATTCTTCAAAAGCGATATTTTCTTATTAGCCGCATGCTAAGAGTTATTTGACCAAGATTTTGCTACTTATGGCATCCTTTTATATTCTGATAATTTCAGAGCTTATACATGTCTGTTTAAATTTGTGTTTTATTTATATTATTTTATTTATTTATTCACAGGGAAGTTTTTTTTAATGGATATTAGCCGTAAGAAAATGATGAACTCTTTATTTTGTTTTAAGGGCAAACGGATTAATCTTTCCTAATCGAGCTCCGCGCGATATGGATAAATTAAAAAATATTTCATGCTTTAAAATTGTTTTTAAAACCATAGACAATCAGTAAACTGAGATTAACTTTGCAAACAAATTCCATTTGAAAAAAAAATCCTATTTGGTGATCTAAAAATTTAAATTGTAACGGTTACAAATATGTTAGATTTGTGTTTTTTCAATACTATCCTTTTATTTGTTTATAAAAGAAGTACAGTCGACGCTCGTTTTTACGAACTCGTAGGGAACACTCAACCAGTTCGTAAAATAGAAAGTTCGTAAAATAGAAAAACACCAAAAATGATATGAATACGTACATTATTTATGTCTTATTTTGTCAAACTGCCCCCTCTTCATAGATGAACCAGTATTTCAAGATTATTTATTATGTAATAAAGTTATACATGTGCTTTTAAATATACAAGATATAAATGCAAATGTATGCACAAAATGATTTTAGTACACAGAAACATACTTTACCATGCTTTGAAAACATTGCATATGAAAACAGACTGTATTGGTACTTAGTAGATGAAAATACATAGATGAAAACATAGATAAAAAATAAGGACTGGAAATAATCACTTATCTTTTTTTTTTTTTTTTTTTAATTATTAAATTTTGGAAAATATGTTTCCATTTCATCTATGCTTGAAATCCTTTCACAGTTATTGTTCCCTTCAAAAAAGTGCTTTATTCCTGACAACCACTACTTGAAATTGTTGCTATGACCCCTCCCTCCGAAAGAGATTAGGGAAAACAGCACTTGGAATGCACCTGATGTCTCATTGCACCTGTTGAAAGTTTAATTGACTGTGGCAGTACGTTCCGATATATTTTTAAAAAAATGGAGAAGTGCTGAGTTTCTGAGTTCGCAAAAAAGAGATTTTCATAATCTGTAGTTCGTAAATGGGAGCGAAAATTTACATTGCTTCTATGGGAGTGTATTCGGGACCACTCTATAGTTCGTAAAATCGCAAGTGTTCGTGAAAAAGAGGTTCGTAAAAACGAGCGTCTACTGTATTAATTTCGTTAATTTGTCTTTCACAAATATGTTAGATTGGTGGTTTTTTTAATATTATTCTTTTATTTGTTTATAAAGGAAGTATTAATTTCGTTATGCAAAAATAGTCAGAAACAAATGCTGAAAAATGTTTGTTGCTTTATGTGCAAAATATTTATTATTATTATGTATTGAAACAGGCACGTGATAAGATAAACTTAATATCATGCTTAAAAATTATTTAAAAAAAAAAACATAATACATTAGTCAATTAAGATACAGTTTTTAAACAAATTGCATTTGAAAGTAATTTTTTTTCCTTATGCGACAAAAATTGAAAATGTACGATGGTCACAAGATTAAAAAATTGCAGTAGACCAAAGTTTTCCAAGATCAAAATTTGATCGTGAAGTGTTGCCATTCGCAAAATGACATCAGCGTTACGCACAAATAAGTTTGTTCTTTATAATATAGATACTTAATCAGTAAAATTTAATAAAGATCAGTTATTAGGATGTGGTTATCAATTGAGGCTCTTATGCTTGGTATTCCGGAATGAAAAACAGCAATTTTCACCTTCTCAAAATTTGCATACGCACTTCTCATATATATATTCATCATTTTTTTTTTTAAAAAATGTATTTTGTTTGATCATTTAAAAATCATTTTAACTCAAAACTTGAAGTCACGATTGTCAGCAACATCTTTTATGTGAACAGACGCACTCTTTACTTGAGATTCCTGAGAGTAAAAATTTCCGTAATTTATGTTTTTTAGACGCATTTGTGTTAAAATGTTTAGTTTTATCTAAGAAAATGATCGTTTTCTTTTAAATATGACTTTATTTTCACTTAAATAAGCATTTCGCCTAGTGTCTGAAACCTAGTATCAGTACAAATGCAGAAAGAAAAACAATATAGAAAATTTATGAGGAAAAATGTGTGTTTTCAAAAGCAGTATGCCATTTTCCGTTATTATGCCCCTAATATAATATTCTGCTCTTAATGGCATTTTGCGACACTAAACTCTATACAACAATTTTTATCAACAATTTTGAATTTTTATCAGAAAATAGCATGAATAAAGATAAAAATACCTCATTATTCTATCATACCTCATTATCCTACAAATGAAGAGCTTTCAGTTTAAAAAAAAACATTAGTAAAATTGGTTCAGCAGAAAGATCAGGGCAGATGTCTAATAAACACACTTGTGTTTTAAATATATAGATTATATAAAATTAAGAAAAATTAAATTAAGCAAATTATGTTATTTTGATAAAATTATAGTAGAACGTCCTAAAGAAAAGCATTAAAATTTTATTATTCGAGAGAATTTTGGACAAAAGCTTCAGGAACACAATATTATTTTAAACCACGAAATATTCGTTTGCTTGTCTATAACTCGGCGATGCAAATCCATCCAGGCGAGAATTATCAATTTCTGTAATATAAATCGCTATTATTTGCATGTCACTTTTCTTTTATAGACACTAAATTTCTGTAAATTATTCCGTTTTATCAGTGTGTGATTTCGATTACATTATTTTCAAAAGTGAAACATTTTCACCTGTAAAGAATTTGAAATCAGCTGGGCTGTGAAAATGACGCACTTCTACAAAACATAATTCAGGTTTAAAATTTAAAATACATGCTTTTTTATAAAATGACGTCATTTGCATCCGCGAAAGCAATCCACTTTTGCAATCCAGTCTTAAACTTCGTCTATAGAAAAATATGCATATGACGTCATTATCACGGAATAACAAACAATATTCTTGACATAGCCCATATTTTAATTTCAACTTTTTTTTTCATTTTTTATGAGAAAATGGCAACAAAAAGATACAGTATTGCCTATTTTCGACTATTTTCCGTTTACTTCCAATGACTTTCAATAGAAATGGGGTACTTTTGTTGCCACGATAAGAAAAATGTTATTAAGAACTACAAAAAATTAATATCTCAAAAATAAATTGAGATACAGCTTTCAAACAAATAGTATTTAAAACAGCATTTTTTTCCTTATACGACGGTGTAAAAATATAAAATGTGCGATGTTTAGAAGTTTAAAATTTGCAGTACAGAAAATTGCAAAACCAAAATTTTATTTCAAATTTCAAAGTGTTGCCATTCGCAAAATGACGTATGCGTTACGCACAGATATGTTTGTCCTTTATAATATAGATAGAAGATAGATAGTGATATTTTATTGACTTTTCTTCATTTAAATCAGTAAAATTTGCGACTAATAAATGTGTTACATTGCAAACGTATAAAAAGAAAAAGAAAGAAAAAATTGTAAAAATAAAAAGATTTTTTAGACTCTGATAACGATATCATTTGGAAGGGAAGGGGGTGTCGAGGAATGATAATGTATGATATCGTAAGGGGAAGAGGAGGTGCACAATTGCCGAAAAGTTGATAACGTTATATATGTACAGCCCTTAACTCGTGATTCTTTGATATCAATTTATAGACAGACGACTTTTTTGTTTTCTAGAAAAAAACTGATTAAAGGGGCTTTGAGAAAATGGCATTAATAAAATATAATAATACTTATACTTATTATTTCCCTTTTCTAACATCTATCCATAGCAATTCAGTATTTTAGTTGTCACTATTACAGAAATTTTATTAAGAATTACAAGTAATACTTGTAACACATTAGAGACATGTTGTTCTGAGGCTGTTGTATTGTTGTACACACATTAGAGACATACTTGTAACACATGTTGAGACATTATGTATGTAATGTCTCAGAAACTAATTTAAATCTTCATATTTTGGGAGTTATTATGACGTTAATATTTCTTTACAAATGAATGGTGTAACTTCAACATGTATTTTACCGTATTTTTGGAGGAATTGGATGTGAAATACAAACGCATAGTTAGAATATAAGTTATATCTTCGGCCGCATATATATGTATATATATATATATTTTACTTTGCTATTAACAACCGTATCCCATGTTTTCAAACATTTCAATTTCTGCCTTCACTTTTGAAAATTTCTATACAGGGACAGTACAAATTTAAAGAGTGAAAGGAATATAATTTTCAAATTAATTATTGCATTACTCCTGAATATGGTGATATGGGATTTACGTTTTAGCTATTTTGTATTTAAAATTATCACATAATTTTTAAGGCTTGTCTTTAACAACACTAGGGGGCTCTGCCCCCCTACTCGCTACGCTCCCCCCCCCCCCCGCGTGATCGCTCCGCAATTCCATTCGGTATCGCTAAGCAATCCCTATTTTCTAGCCAACTCCAGACGTAATTTATTCGCATTTCGATTCTGGATCGGTTCGCGATCTTTTATTTTCTATGCATTCAAGAATTTGTAGTTACAGTAAATAATCTTATTATATAAATCTCCTCTCCTCTGAAGTTTTTACTTCGCCGCCTTTTCTCCGCCAACATATATATGTAAAATTATATAATAGTGTTACGAATATTGTAAATATTTGGTGTTTGGGCTTAAAAATTATGCAAATAGTTCGATTAAGCTCTATTCATAAGCTAATATTAGTTTTTGTTGCATTGGAATATCCCATTTTTTAGATTTTCTGCAAGCATGTAAACATGTAAGCATGTAAGCATGTAAACATCTACATGTTGAAAATCGATTTAATAATATTTTCAGAATGTATTTCATTGGCAGCATTAGGCATTACAGCTTCAATATTATTCTAATAGTATTTCAGAGCCTAAATTGGGTATGTTGCCGAAAAGCAACACCCGGCATTTAAGGGTTAAGATGAATCCAGATAGTTTATTAAAGAAATAATTAAATCAAACAGACTTTTGGTGTTCCTTTCTCTATGTTTAAATATTTTCAAAGGTTACCATTGATTAAAAAGATCTTGATAAACTCATTGTTTAGTAATACAATATAATTGTTAACACCGAAGATAGATTTTTTTAAAACTTTTTTCATTGAGCAGTAGTATTAATTGATCATATATGATAATAAATTTAGATTTACCAATTTGCATTTGTGTTTTTAAAATCTCAATTTACATTTTACATGTGTTGTGAATGATTTGAATCATTTTAAAACATTTATTAGAGACGAACAAATTGTAGTTTTCCATAAATCTCAGTGGTTCTCCAGTTCTTCTTATAAAAAGGATAAATTTAAAAATGTTATATCTCTAATTCTAAGCGATCTAAAACCGTAAGGAAACGTTTTTGGAAACTGAATAACATTTGAATCAACCTGAATTCAAATTCACTTTCAGTAATGTCATTGAGCGCATGCGCGGAAAGCGCTCTTCTCACAAAATTATTTGCCACTCTCCGAAGGGCGACCCAGGGTGCTGTACGCTTGAGGGTTTGGATATTAGCATCCCGGATGAATCTGGAGGACTAGTTCACCCAACAAACTTTTAACGAAAACAACATCTGATCTGATATCTGAATCAGCTCAGCAGAATAAAACGAAGGTTATTTTTTACAACATCAGAAAATTTTGCATGCGTAATTAGATTAATTTTTATCATGTTTAACATGTTAAACCATAACATGTAGCTGTTATGATTTATTTACCAATTGAATGATTGTGTTAAAAATTAATCCAATGCAAATTATCGTATTGCTCGTTGGACGGTTTCAGAGTCATAATAATTCTCAACCAAAAAATTTGAGAAATCGATCTTCATAATAGTAATGTGCGCATTTTAGTAAGTAGTTTCCAAGCAATGATTGATAATGTTTACGCTGACACAAGGAGCATTAGCACCACGTTATTATATTCGTTTCAAAAGCAGTATTATATTCCTCAGTTGAACAAGCATATAAAGTTAATAATTTGAGACTCTCAAAGATTTGATTTACAAACAAAAATTTACTATTAAACAGACAAAAATTGTAGAGTAAAAAATCAATACATTGCCCAGTAGAATTTTAAAATTCTGTACATCCTTCTGGGTTTATACCATACAAAATTATGCTGATAGTAGGTTCCCTCATCGTATTATTACATAAACTAAAATCCATAAAAATTCTGTAATGGTGTAGTTGACTAAAAATGACTAATGATATGAAATTTCAGAAGTTAGGTTCCATAAATTAATAAATTACTAAATTACTCAGTGAGATGATATAAAAATGTATAAGATATACTGCATATTTCATTTAACATTACTTTGATTATGCTTGTCTGACATTTTAGTAAATTGGGGTGCACAGGCATGATCTACCAGGTTTGGATTTTCCAGTTTTCGGAAAATTTGCTAATTGAAGCCCGATGAGTACAAATAAAATTTAATTAACAAATAATAATTCTCTAATAGCAGCCTTTGTTATATTATTCATACATAAAAAATCAATAATAATTTCCTTTGTAAGCTTTCAAATGAGGACGTGAATTTCAAAACTCGTCTTATCCAAAATTAAAAAAATCGTGTTTTCTGTACCAATCTATTCTATTGGTAAACCTGCACAGAAAAAACACTATAATCGGTAAAAAAAAATATTTTTATCCTTTATTTTTGGGTTCTTAAAATATTGGTTTGGTTTCAAAACTCGCCTTATCCACTAGGGAGTTGGCAACAAAACTAGCTTTATCCCTGAGCATGCGTAAGACCAACGGACGGCTAGCTATCAGCTACTATTACAGTAATTTTTCTTCATTTCTCTGCGACCCGTTGCTATTTTCGTTTAAAGATTTTACCTGTTCTATTCATGCAAACTAATTAAATAAGTTTTTACAGCATGTCTTATGTATAATGGGCAGTGAATAAACTCTTGCATTTTGTAGAGGAAGGGTGAAGAATAGAAAAAGAAATACGAACACATGGGCTAGTAAAGAATACACGCAAAAGAATTTTAAAATGTAAGTTCAAAATGGGGAATCGCTTTCTATATTTCTTACTGTCAGAAGATGATAAAAGATTTAATTTTTATTCTCAGGAATAAACCTAAGGCATTTCCGGTCCTCTCAAAGTGCACTCATCAGAAAGAGAACCTCGAGTATTCAACTGTCTCAATCCAAGATGTATGACGCCTCCACCAAGCTTTTTTTTTTCAAGCAAAGACAAAATTGTATAAGATAACTTTGTTTTGAAATTTATATCTCAAATAACTCTTTCAAGAAACCGTCCAGGTTTCTTTCCTTCCATGAAACATCCAGAAAAGTAAAATTTTCACCATGAAATTTTTTAAAAGTGCATCTCAGTGTGCTTTCAAAGGAATTACGATAAGGTACTATGAACCAGAACAGAAGGGGATGGTGTATGTATATAATATTATATATTATATTACATTCTTAAAAAAAAAGTTATTTTAATTATAAGCTATTTATGATAAGTTTTATTTGATTATTGATAAGTTTGCTTTTTTATAATAAAACGTAATACTAAATTTTAATCATACTTATTGCTTAATCCAAAATATTATCATCCGATGACCAAAAATAGAAACTATTAATTTCTTTCAGCAAATATGATAGCCGATTGGCAACAAAACTCTTCTTATCCATAGGTTGGCAACAAAACTCTTCTTATCCATAGGTTGACAACAAAACTCTTCTTATCCGAAACTTTTTCCAATTAATTAATTAAATGAATTAAAGTAGATTTTCCGACTTAACACAATGATATCACAGAGCAACTAGCTATGATTATACAAAAAATTGGAGGTATTCGATGCACGGGGTCGCAGTTACAGTTTTTTCGCGATTTCCCACAACATGATTTTTTGGATAAGGCGAGTTTTGAAACTCACTTTTAATATATATATAGGGGATATTAGGGACGGTTGACCATACGGAGGCTTGACCTACCCATCCATCAATTTTCATATTTAAAATAATTTCAGAGTTTTATCAATAGGTGTCAACCAAAGCTACTGGAATGCTCAAACAACAGCCTTCGTTTCATAGAGATAATCGAAATAGGTGTGGAAAAAATCAATTGTGAGGTGTTTTCAACCTAAAAGTTGTGTTTTTTTGGAAATATTTTGTAAGCTTTTTTTCAAATAAATTATATCATAGAAAATTAAGTAAGTAGGTTTAAAGTGATGCAGAAATATCGAGCTTTCATACCATGCATAAAGATTGTACAGTAAGTTAGGCTTAACATAACAATGTGCTATTCTTTAGAAAAGGTATATGTGGGGAGGCTTGACCCAGTCAATGTAAGAGAGGGTTGACCAGATGCTCAATGCTCCCTTAATTAAGTGGTTATGGAAATATTTTTATTATACACTGTGCATAATGAAAAGTTGATGGTTATATATATAAAAGAATGTAAATTTATTCATTAAAACTACAGTAAAATGGTGTGATGGAAAAGAAAATGTTTAAAACTGACAAAAGAAAGATGTGAAAAATTGCTAGAAAATGTGAAAGTTCATAGGAACTTTTTTCCATTTAAATATTACTTACAATAGGTAAACAGAAACAGTGGGAAAGACTAGAGAGGACTAGAAAGGAGGAAAGCAGCAGTCTTAACCCTTTCAGGGGCAGTGGTATGTTTATAAAACCACTTAATTTTAATTCCAAAACGTCACAATGGCACCAAAATTTTGCTAAAATCTTTCCCATTTATTATGTATGTGAAATATAACCTTTTGCTTATTTCCAAATAAATTTTTTCATAAATTCCGGTGCCAGTCATTTATTTCAACATTTTAGTTTTGAAAGTGCTTTGCCTCTTAAAGGTTTAAATCATGTTAATGAAAAGTTAAGTGCTCATGCGGCTGCAAAAGAACATACCATCGATCGGAAAACTTTAGGAAGGTATGTAGACAAATTTCACCAGGGTGAATACAGTGAGATGAAGCTAAACTATGTGACTACTAAAGTTGTCAGGTTGAGTGTCACAAAAATAGGACAAGCAGACAAAAAAAAAAGGCGGGACAGTGGCTCCTAAATCCGGACATAATAACGTAAAACACTATGAAAACGGAACCTGTCTCTAACAGAATACTGCCTTAAATGTTAAAATTTCATTTTCCCTGCTGTACAATTATACCTGCTCACGCAAAATCCTATTTAAAACAAAAATTTTCTCCTCTGACTTGCGATTGCATCTCAACAGGTTTGTTCAAGCATAATACTTTAAAAAATATTTTTTACAATAATTAAAGCATGTAACATAAAGTTATTTTGTTTTTTTAACTGATTTTATTTCACAAATATTGCAATATAAAACAAAGTGGGTCAAGCCTCCCATATAGTGGGTCAGCCCTCCCATATCTGAGGAGCCTTGACCTACTATTTTCTCATGATTAAAATCGATCATTTTTCAAATTTCGACATGTTACACATATATAGCAATTTTAATTTGATAACTGATTATATAACGAGTAAAATGATATATAAAACTTTATTATACGTTCAATATTTAAAAAATAAAAAATCCTTTTGTAAAAAGTGGGTTGACCCTCCCTAGTCTCCCCTATGTATGCATGTATAATTAAAGTTCAAAAATACTTCCACGAAAGTCATGGTACACGTTGAAAATCTTTTAAATTGTTACAGAAAGTTTAGTTTCTAATATTTACTTCCACATCCTTCCTTTTTCAGGACTACTTTAAGTATGTTTAGCATTAACTTTACGCAATTTTCTATAACATTTGTCTAAAATGTATTCCATTCTGCAAGTAAAACCTCTTTCAGCTGTTTTTTTTATTTCTAATATCGATATTATGACTGTTCACTCATTGCAATAAGATATTTCATAAATGCTAAGTGGGTTTTAAATCTGGACTTTTGTAAGGGTGGAAAGTACTAGGGGAGGGGAGGGGGTCGGAATATATGAGTAGAGTGGTGATCATTATTTTGTTGGAAATAATAGGACCGTGTAATACCTAGCTTTAATACCATTTTTTTTTATCAAATATTTTAATATCCAAATATGTCCATGATAGTCTCAATGAATGAAATCTGCATTTCATTCTCCTAAAACTGATATAAAGCCTCCAAACCATTACACATCATCCATCATGCTTTACTGTTTTTGTCATGTGTTTGGTATTCAGTGCGTCACTCATCCAAACTCTAATTCGTCCACATATGCTGAAAATATTAAACTTAAACTCATCTGAAATAATTATTGGTTTCCAGAAATCAGGAGATGCATGTTAATATTTTCTGTCAAACCCGATTCTTTCCTTACTGTTAAACAGAGAGATATGCATTTTTTAAAACTTAAATCCATCATCATTAATGGCTTTTCTGGGGGGTTTTGCATGGACTATTTTACTGTGATATTTTTGTGCAAATCTTTCTAAGTTATTTTTCTATCATTAATTGTCGGATTTTCAGAAATTCAGCGTTTTATTATTCTAACATTGCTCACTGTTATTTTTTTTTTTTTTTAGGACGGCCGTTTCGAGGTTTATTTTCAACCCTTTTTTCTTTCTCTGTACCGTTTGATTACATTTTAAATAGTGTAAGGGTTTCGAGGCATTATTTCAGAAATATCCCTATAAGATTTATTCCCTTTTTTTGTTTTTTACGTGGAGATTAACAGCCAATTTTCTTTCCTCTACTATGAGCTTTTATTCGCGCTATTTTGTCTTCGGATTGTTTTTAACCTGCTGAGATAATAACATGCATATTTAGCTTTACTTGTGGGTATTGCGGGAATGTGATTAAGTTCAGTAAAATATGCAAATGAGTGAAAAATTTTTAATTATATATTTTTACTTTCTTCTGTCTTTACAAGAAGAAAGTACTGGACTCGTGAAAAATTTAGACTTCCGGATTTCGATGGATTTATACGTTTTGGAATGCCTTGAACACGATTTGATGGATTTTAGAAAATGTCTGTCTGTCACTCTGCCTGTCACTCTGTAAGTCTGTATGTGACAAAAATTTTGTGGGCGCTCTATCTCAAGAACTAATGCACGGAATTTCACAAAACAATTAGACCTTGATATAAACTGGACCTGATTGTTTTTGGTGAAGCATTTGGCAAAGCATTTGGCAAAGCATTTGGCTGTCATCAACAGTTCCGGGATGACCGCTTCATTTTTTATTTGCCAAGCGTCCATTTCGGTACTTTTATGTTAACAGGGCTCAGATGATAAATCGTCAAATATCGCTCCATCGCCATAATTTCATTTAAAATATAAACTTACCACTCATTTCATTTAAAATACACAACTTTCATTTAAAACACGTATATCAAGCTAATTTAAAATACACTTCTTTCATCTCTAATAATAGAAGCTTAACTCATGTGTGTGTTATAACCAAATACGGGCTGACTGCTTCTCTTTCCATATAATAAGCAGCCAGTTTTAATCAAAATTATTTTTTCCAATAAAACTGCATAAAAGTTAATTTTTTTTAAAAGATCGTTCAAAAATAAGGTACTTGTTAGTTATCCCGCCGACCAAATTACTGTCGGCAAATTGTAAGATTAAATGCCAATAATGGTTGATCGAAAATGTCACATTCACTTCACTTTAAGCAAGTTACACGTGTTTACGTCATCAAGTAATTTTTATTTCGACGTTTTATTTGTATTTTTATTAATGTTATACTAATTTACTTGTTCTTCCGTTATTTAAAATAAAATTTATGTCAATTTGTATAATTTGGCGAGTGGTTTGGCGATTTATATATTGGCGAAATTAGTCAACGGGATAACTAGCAAGTACCAAAAATATTTTATGTTTAAGCGATAAATTACATTCAAATATGGATATATTCTGAGACAACTTCAGTTGAAATTAGGCTGACATCTCAATATCTCATTCCATCAAAGTGAACAAACAATAGCGATCCGTTCATTTTGGCGATTAAAAGTATTAAGCCGCGAAGGTAATCATTCGTAAAGCGAGTTCTCCAGAGAAGAATTTAAAATAATTAACCTGATTGTGATTTTTATAGCTGCCAAATCATGAGGCAGTATGCAGCTTTGTTCGTGACGTCATTCTCCTATGAACCAACGAAATAAATTTAAAATTTAAAATTGAGCTCGCTATTCATTGAATGTGAATCATTTATTTTCTATATATATATTACGCTATCGTACGTGGCACAGAAATCGCGATTATTTGTTAATTGTTTAATGGCAACGCCCGAATGAAAAGCATAAGCATCTCCATACCTATAAAAGGGGGGGGGGAGGTATCATAGGGCGGACCCTGTTCTGTCGCCAAAGGCCACCAAGTTTGTCGCCAACTGAGCGATATCTCTAATATTTCGCCAAATTCCCATAGACTTAAATTGTAAACCAATAGGGCTTACTTTGTTACAGAAAATCAACGAATTGAGATAGTTTAGTGCAACAAAAACTAATATTAGCTTAAGGGATTACATTAATTATATTTAAGGGAGTCTAAGTAAATTAAATTACGAATAAAAGTAACATGATACAATGCTTAGCATGCTTTCACAAACATAAATTTTAAGGGAGACAAAACTGGTCGCCAAGGGCGGCTAGTTAACTTTAGTAACTATTTTAAAATATCCATGAAAAAATTAATTTGATAACCATATTTTTAAATAATTACTTCATAATTATAAAATTTAAATGAATAGATGATTTATGATAAATTATGTGGTGCTGATTATTTTTTTCTATGCTATTCCACAAAAGCATGCAATAACTAATAATATATTTTCCGCAGTACCAAGCAATAATTATTTAAAATACTAGTGGGCTCTGCCATCTACGAGCTACGCTCATCAATCCTCGAATAATCTGACGAGAACAGGAACAGGGTTACATAAGAATTAAAAATACAACATTTTTTTAAATGATA